>CM067171.1:95899351-95956851 GCA_034093135.1 Erigeron breviscapus | reverse complement strand
TAATTATCAAATGTTGAGTAAGAGTAAGCCTTTAGTTTTGTGTAAATCGAGTAATCGGAAATCGCGAAAGTGATCGTAAGTAGTGGTGAGTTATATGGAATACTAAAAGTTCATGTATTTATGCTGCATTTCTATTTGCAGGTCGTGCGGCGTAACTCTTTGCTAGTTACCACTGTAAAATCTAGGCTGTGTAAATCGTTATCTTGTGTAAGCGTAAATGTTAGTGATAGATTAGCAGGTTTTGACTTTAAGAAGGAAGATGAAAACAGGAGTGTCTTTTGGTTGGTTAATAGGTTAAACAAGAGACTTGCTTTTCATCATGTGGTGTTTTTTAGGAAGAAGGGACGGTTATTGACTAAGTTAAGGAAGCATACTATTAGCCTTCGGAAACTAGTAAAGGGTTCAGAGAAGTTTAAAGATTTGTTTCCGGTTTTCTTTGTGCGTGTTGTGTTGGGCATGATGCTGTTTATGGCTATTACTATTCCTGTTAGCAAATCTCCATCATGTAAGTCTTATGCAATTTCCGTTTTCAATGAACGCCAATCTTCTACATCATATGGGGTTTTATGGCGAGGTTTTACATACAGGGGCTCTCACGGAAGAGAATCTTCTGTTCCTTGAGGCATGGAGAACAATCGACCGTGCATATGTTGACAAGGGCTTCAATGGACAAAGTTGGTTTAGGTACAGAGAAAATGCACTACGCAATGAACCAATGAACAACCGTGAACAAACATGTGAGTGTTTAGGTTTCTTGCTTTTTTTTTTGTTGTATTTGCTGGCTCGTTAATTTCTAATTCAATATTCTTCTATAGTGAAACAAATTCATAATAATGTGTTACTAGTTTTGAAGCCCTAAGTATATGTAATTGTAACTCACTGTATCTATATTGTTGACTGTATGGTTGTGTAAAACTTTTAGCAATTTTTGCATCCAGATGCTGCAATAAAGAAGATGCTTGCCACCCTGGATGACCCTTTTACCCGTTTTTTGGAGCCTGAGAAGTTCAAAAGTTTGAGGGTATGAAGCCCACTTTATCTACGTGCACTCTATAAAGAATGTAATGAGTTATATCGGTTTCTCTTTCTAATTATGGAAAATATGTTCTATGAAGGCAGTCGGGAACACAAGGTGCACTTACGGGAGTAGGGTTGTCAATAGGCTACCCAACTGGAAATGATGCAGCTCTCTCAGGACTCATGGTCATTTCAGCTTCTCCAGGGGGGCCTGCAAGTAGGGCTGCAATATCTCCCGGTGATCTAATTTTGGCCATTGATGATAATAGTACAGAAACGATGGACATTTACGATGCAGCTGAACGATTGCAGTAAGTTATATATCTGCACTTTAATTTTACTCTGTGCTTTCCCTTTTTCTATAATGGATGAGGTTTTCCCTATTCAGCCTACCCTGGTAAGGTGAGTCTTTTGTTTACTCTACCGCGGAAGGCGAGTCTTTTTTTGACTCAAATGTATACGGTGTAACCGGGGTATCCCGTGACCAATTCCGAACTTTTCTCGGGACATCTCCAAGATTGTACCTAGCTGGATTTGAACCTGAGACCTTTTGTAAAGAGGTTCTGAGATAAAAAGTGTGGCTTTTCCCTTTTTCTATCATTTACTCTATATCTAACAATTTTATTAGTCAATAATCTTCTTGAAATTTAGAATTATTTATAGACATGTAATTGACTTGCAGGGGCCCTGAAGGAAGCGAAGTACAGCTAAAAATACGAAGTGGTTCTGAGATAAAAAGTGTGGCATTAACGTATGCTCATTTACTTTCTTCCATTTTAAATTAGTCATAACCTTCATATGTTAGTTTGTGGTGACATAGGTCCTTTCTTTTAAATACTGGAAACCACAATTATCATGCGTCATTTTTTCAAGCAAATATTTGACTCACTAATTGTTCATGGAGAAAATTTATTTAGTCAAAAAGTGTTTCAGCTTAACCCAATCCGACGAAACTTGTTTTGTCTTTTACCAAAATTCAACTGGTTAGTCTCTGCAGTCTATAAATGGATATTGAGTTCAAAATCATTTGCTATACAGGCGCGAAAACATTTCATTGAATCCTGTGAGGTCAAGAGTATGCGAAACACCTGGTCTGGGGAAGGGTGTCTCCAAGATTGGATACATAAAATTAACTTCATTCAACCAAAATGCTTCTGGTATAGTCACCACTTACTGTTATTAGTTAAGTATGATGAAGTTAAATGCTTCTGCATGTAAATTTCATGAGTTTCCATGTAAATTTATGCGAGTACTATTATTTCTCTTTTAGGTATTTTAGGGGAAGATTTACCATGAAAAACAAGATGGCCATCATTTTTCAATTCTATAATCTCTTAACTAGTTAGCTGTAGTTGAGTCATGTCTGAAAGGCAAAATTTAATGTCAGTAGCCACTAAATTCTGTGTGACAAGTAGCGGTAGCAAAATTTCATAAATTAGAGGAGGCAACTTTGTCCCGTTTGTTCCGTTTTGTTAAAGAATGGGTCAAGTTGGGTTATGTTTTATTTTTGATTGGTCAGAAGTTCTCAAATGGAAACAGATCAAATGGTTGATAAGGTCGAACAGGTAAAACAGGCCAAAGGTTGGCCAAAGTTGATATATTTTAATGATGCAACCTCTTGAATCATTTATTCTAGATATTAGATTATTCTTGTTGATGACATAATCTTTATGTAGTCTCCAATACGCCAACTACTAATGTTAAGTTGCCAACCCGTCTAGATTGACTTGACTTGATTTGACAGTACAAAATTTCACTATTTTGACTTGAACCGATTTGGATACGTTACCTGGCGTCCTAGCCTACCCAAATCAACCAATTTGCTACCTCTAGCCTAAGTTATGTTCTGTTTGTAGAGTTTGAGCATTGATCAAGATATCATTTGATTGGACTTAATTGTATTGGTATACTACTGCACCATCGTCAAATATGAAATAATAGTGTGGTATATTGTCTCTGTGAAAATGAATAATGCTTCTAACAAGATATCCTTTCCAGCTGCCGTCAAGGAAGCAATTGAGACTTTAAGAAGAGACAATGTTGACGCCTTTGTCTTGGACCTTCGTAATAATAGGTGATACTTTTATAACACCCACTTGTTTTGGGATCCATTTTTGAACATCATATCTGCAAAGCTTTCTAAAATATCATTCAATTTTGATGCAGTGGTGGTCTTTTCCCTGAAGGCATTGAGATCGCCAAGATCTGGTAAGTCTAGTGTAGCATTTCTGCAAAAGTATTGTATGCTATCAAAAGTTTTTGCTGACTTAAAGTGGTAAAAATCTGTCTTTTATGTTTGAAATTGGGGTTGGTTGGTATATATCATTACCTTTCTAGCTAGAGGGACAAAGTGGATGGGGTGGAGCAGGTTGGTGACGTGTCAATATATTTTGGGTCAGAACATGTTACTTTTTTTTAATATGAGCCAGACTTTGGGGGGTGGGGGTGGGGGTGTTGACTCTTCATCATTTTTTTTTTATCTTCTTCTTTAGAATATCAGAATTCATAGATATGTTAAATATGGTTAAAAAGCTATACTGTGAAACATTCATCATTTTTTTGGAGAAATTTTTAGAGGTTGTAAGCATTTATATGCACTTCAAACAAGTTTTTACCTATTCAACCCATTTCTTTTATACCTTAGGTTTTACAATTAACTCGTTTGACCCATATATGAATTATGAAGTATAACCCATACCAGGCAACTGTTATATAGGTCATATTGATACATCTACTTTTAAATCTCTTTCTGAAGCCTAATCCTTCTAAACCTTTAAGCTCATAGCCCCATATTTAACTCAATAATCACCCTCTTGTATTAATCTTTAGTTTCCTATTTAATTAAATCCATATGCGGTAACAATTTACCAAGTTGTGCTATATCTGACTTCTGGGGCCCTAGAATCTGATTTTGTTCTAAAGTTTTAATCATCCAAGTGCAAAGTTCTCACAATAAATTCAACGCAAACAGGTTGGACAAAGGCGTAATTGTGTACATCTGCGATAGTCGTGGAGTTAGAGACATATATGACACTGATGGAACGAATGCAATAGCAGCTTCAGAACCTCTAGCTGTACTGGTAATGCCAAGTTGCCAACAATAACATTCTTAATGCCAACTTTTAACTTTCTTCAAAACTGAAGCATACATTTGTATGTAAAGCCACATAAAATTAGAATCTTGTTGGGAAGGTCTCAGACTGGGCAGGTCAGCTTGATCTGAATATGATATTTTTTTTGATAAAACAATTGGTGTTTCAAATGGATAAGATATCCTCTAAAATTGTATTAACTTTATAGGTAAAGTTGGAAAGATCTCAATCCTTAGATTTAAATCAAAGGTTAAGATTCAAACTTAATCTTTGAATCTTAACCCTTGATTTTAATCCAAGGGTTAAGGATTGTCCAACTTCACCTTTAAAGTTGATACACCTTTAGAGGATCCCTGTCCGTTTCAAATATAGTAACAAAATGTTAATTATTTCACAGAGAATATATTTTCCTAGCAACGTGATTTAGTACACTTTGGGTGATTTTCTACCCATATCTACCTTTTTGGCTATTTTTCTAATTTACCTGTGTGCTGTTTTAGATACAGAACATAGCATGCATCTGAGTATCGCCTCATTTCTAAGTAACTCGGTCAAAGTTGTCATCTCTCGAGAGTTCTCATAAGTTAATTCTCTTTTTGGTTCTTTTAGGTGAACAAAGGAACTGCTAGTGCAAGTGAGATTTTAGCTGGTGCATTGAAGGATAACAAGCGTGCAGTGCTTCTTGGAGAACCCACTTACGGCAAGGGGTAATCAATTTTTCATAATGCTTCTTAATAGCATAACATCCTTGATCAGATGTCTCAGAAATAAATGATCCTTATTCACAGAAAAATCCAATCGGTTTTTGAATTGTCTGATGGCTCTGGCTTGGCTGTTACTGTTGCTCGATATGAAACCCCTCATCACATTGACATCAATAAGGTTCTCTCTCTCTCTCTCTCTCTCACACACACACACACAGATGATGGATGTCGTTGTTCTGGATAGGCGTCACAACTTTAGTTTGTTGATTTGGGTTATCATACCTCTTAAGTGATCAAATAAAAGCAAGTCAAATGTGGTACAAAATGTTTTATTGCATACAGAACCTTCTAATTCATTTCTTTAAAAATGTAAACTATCATCATTGTAATAATAGTGTTTCTGATTGTATTAAAGGAATTAATTGTTTTTTAAGCTGGGCGACTGAATGTTTGTGGGTCAATCTGTTTTGACCTTCACCGTATATATTCCTTAATTTGACTACCTTTAAATTTTGACCACTTTATTGGTGCGTGCACCCATGTAGGTCGGCATAATTCCTGATCATCCGTTGCCAGCATCGTTTGCCAAAGATGATGATGGTTTTTGTGGCTGCATTGGGGACCCTGCTTCTGGTTGTTTTTTAAACAGAGTTGGATTATTTTCAAGATGAGACCAGTTATATTGTAAACTTTTCGTTCATTTGAATGTCGGTTATTTGTTTAAAAGACCTTAGCCTGCATCTGTATAGGAAATTGGAAATGTGAAGTAAGGTGGTCTTGTAAATTTCTTAACATCTATCGAGTTTCAAATCCAAAATTTGGGTTTGCTGTTAAGTTGACAGTAAAGATAAATAATATTGACCCGTTTACTTATAAGTCAGCTCCTGTCCTGTCAAAAGTTGTTCAAAGTATAATCTCTTAGAATAAAGTGTTCGTAGATAGTTTTAAAACTATTGTCATTTGCCACTATACCATGCAATGATTACATATCTCACAAAAGTTAGTGCTCTTCTCAACAAGAAACTTTAGTTTTGAGGGTTATAAACAAACTGAACGTTCAACATGTAGTTACTGAATTGTTGGCTCGAAAATTCATCCGTGTTCGTTCATTATTTAGTTAAATACATGAATATGAACATGACTACATTCATTTCATTTATGTTTGTATACATTCAGTTATTTGTTCAAAAACATTTGTTCAATTATGTTCGTTTACATTATATATACTCCATCCGTCCCATTAAAAGTGTCTTGTTTTGAATATTTAAAGTCTTTGTTTCTTAAGTTTGATCTTAAATATAATTTTTTGTGTTATATAAAATTTGATGAAAATTATAACGATGAAACCACAATCTAAAACCGAATCAAATTATATAATTTTCATCAAGTGTTATATAACACAAAATAAGTTATTTAAGGTCAAACTTTAAAAATAAAGATTTTGAAAATTCAAACTAAGACACTTTTAGTGGGACGGAGGGAGTATTATTTTATTTGTAATTTAAATCTATATTTGAATTCTAAATATTTTTTTTTTAAATTAATTTGAATTTTATGCCATAACAAACCTTTCTCTCTTTGTAATATTGAATATGAATCATGGTGCTTTTAATTATATGTCTATTCTTTTGATCGTACATATTTGTTTTCATGTGTGTTCGTTTGTAAACATAAATAAACGAACATAGATAAACAAAATTTCTTGATTAATACACATTGAAAAAACTTATAACCAAATCCATATGTACATACTTAGTTAACTTAGATGAATAAATATGAAACCAACTTCACTTAGGTGGGTTGGCCATGGGTATCTTCTAAATCCACTATGTGGACCCTGGAGGTGAGTTTTTGACTTTTTTCCCAAGGTCTCGGGTTCGAGTCTTGAGTTTCTCATCTCAAGGCATTTTCCATGAGTAGGGGGTTGGAGGTCCAGCAAATCGCTGTTTAAAATTGCCTCCAGCATGTCTGAATTGAAACTAACTTAAAAAAAAAGATGAATTAATATGAACAAAGATCTATTCGATTCGTTTACCATCTTTAATTATTTTGGGAAAACAAAATGTAAATACCAAATATCAAAAAGTACTCACCATTTATGTAACTTTGCTTCAACTATTAAATAGAGTAGTATAGTCGCCAAAAAAAAAGAAAAAAAAAACGAAAAAGTAGTTTTTTGAGAGAAATAAAGAAATGAAAGCAATGCCGGTGGAAATGTACGGAGAGATGGAAGAACAATCAGCAGCAGCAGGAGCATCATCAACTGTAGCTATGGAGGTTGATGACGTGGAAGGTCTCGATATTTTCGGAGAAGGTCCACTCGGCGATATCAATCATCATAACCGTTTGACTGATTCCGATTTCTTCAATTCCTTTCACGACGATTTCGATGATTCCGATATCAACTAAAGTATCACTTATTATCATCCTTCATCTTCTATATCTATCTATATCTATATCTATATCTATATCTATATCTATGTATGTTTCAATTTCCGTTGTGAAACGTTGTCGTTTTGATTGTATTATTAAGTTGAAGTCTATCTCGTAGCAGCTGTAGTACTCCTTGATTATCGGACTTGTTAGTTTTTTTTTTAAAGTAATTTACTCATTTATGTTATCTAATTTCTAATGTTCCGTTGATGTGAGTTTGTGGATCACATGTGTGTGTTAGGGTTTATATATTTTCTATAGGCAGGAGTTGATTATTTTCTATAAGTAGGAATTGATTATGTTTATGCATATAATAACTATAAATATGTTATTTGTATATTATGATGATATAGAAAGATGTTGTAGAATGGCAATATACTATCTGCGGCCGAAGTTTAGCATTCGGTCGAGTTTTTGGTGATTAGACAAAAAGATCTTTTTGCTTGCTTTTTGGTAATCACATAAATTTGTTTCTTCAAGAGGATAGGTAAAGTTGATTAAGTTTCTAGTGTTTGATATAGACGGTCATATTTGTAGTCAAGGGTAGAGAGACCGCGTCCAGAAAGATCTCCAACATATAAAGTGTTTTTAGTAAATAATAAGCTCAAGTAATTACCCTTTTTTTAAACTGATGTTTTTGTTTGGTGGCCAATAGTTTTGTAGTTTTGTTATGGTGGGAGTATTTACTTTTAGGATGTAATAACAAAAGTAGTTTTTTTATGAAACTTATAATTACCAAAATGGACTGCAGGCGAAAGTAGGTTGCTATTACTTGACATCTGTCTATATGATATATTTTGACATTTGATATTTTGTAATTCGGGGTATTGTATGCGTGCATTTTGGTAAAATTGTTGTTTTAGCTGGAAAATGTTACGGCTAGGTCGCTTATATGTACAATACTGATGACTTGATCGGGGATAGCGTTTTAGAACAGTTACTTCTGCTTGGCTGCAGTTTTCTTTTCTTATTATATGTATATTAGGACTTCGCAGTTTGGTTGAGGGAGAACCAGTTCTGTGTTCATGCTTGATAAAGATTCTAGGAATGTAGGAATCACATGCATATGATATAGAAATATAGTAATGGACTAGGTACTGGTGGAATTATGATCCATTTTGGCTATAGAGCGTACAACTCCAATAATGTTAAACATACGGTGAATGCATCTATTGTCACTGATTGAATTCTTTCTTTTGTTCTACATGAGAAACCAGTACGGATATTGCCTACATATCTAAGTCTTTTGACTTTTGTTTGGCCCATGGTGGTCTTTTGATGTAATCTCTCTAGTTTAAGCCTGCAAAAGCAGGAAAATGCTCAATGTCTGGTTGTTTCTTAGAAATGAAAGATCACATGTTTATAGAGTTGGTTTGAATGTTTATAGCCTGCTACTTGCAGACCATCTTACTCAACATAGTACTGACACCTGATTCAAATATAAAGCCTGTTATTTTGCTGGTTCCGGAAACCGGCGATATGTAGGATTTGCGTCTGATTAGTGAATCACCCTCACAACTATGCTAACTTGATTATTGTTGTTTCCAGAGAGAGACAAATTTGATTTAACTTGTCCAACTGCATATGCATTATAGGGCTATATGCGCTTTGATTTTCATGGTTTCTTGACTACACACCTAGGAATTGCATAGGCCGAGAATGAGATCCTCACCATGGGTATGATATGTCGATGTACATGCTAGTGTCGATGAACATATTAGTGTCGGTGAATGGAGATATAGCCTGCAAATTTGCAATAGAAATGGTTAGATTTCAGGTGTTATAGCTGTGACATAGACTGAACATGTGGCTTTTCGGTCATCAGTTGCCGTGATGGATTTAGGTTGATGTCCCTTCATTGTTGCTTAGTGATAAAATATGCCAGGTAAAGACGATCTTCTTAGGTTGTATGCATAGTGACGATGCACATTGAAGGTGAATACATGATGATCTCCATAATAAGACACAGGGGAACTGATACTTATTCCAATTTGTATGGTCTCTTATTTTATAATTCAGACTAGTCAGCTTAATTCAGGGAGTGCATATACAAAATTAAAACAGAAATGGAGTTTGTAAATACATGGACAGGACTGCAAGAGGTTATTTGATCCGGTAGGGTGAAGCGGATTTGTATGTATGTATATATAATAGGCATGGGTAAGAATAGCCCATAGTTTTGTTACTGGAATAGATAGTAGTGTAACATAATTGATGATCAATAAGAGGTACTGCACTCTTTGAAAAAAAAAAAAAAAAAATCATTTTGTAAATTCTTTTTAAATTTGGGATATATTCTATTCTATGTTTTTTTAAGAAGAAAAAGCTCCCAAAGTTTTTTTTCTAAAACTGTGATAAGTTTTCCATTACTACTATACACTCCCCCCCCTCCCTTTCTTTTTTTCTTCTTAATATATAAGCAATGTAATTTTTTTTCTTCTATAAGATTACATAGTTGAGTTCATTAAACTTGGTTAACTTCTACGTTCTTGTAATCAATCACAAAAGAAAAATACGTAAAGAGATGAGCTTTTCCTGTCCAGATTATTTCGAAAAGTCAAAGTCTTTTTGAATCAATGAATGCTACCAAGGTATTCTTGTGATCGTTTTTGAAGTTTCCAATTATTCTCTTAGCCACCCTTGAAAGTTTATCTGGTGACATTCGAAACCGAAACCCCTTGTAAAAAAGCCACTCGGCAAGTACGTTAGGTAAAATACATATATAAAATTGTTACTCGGTATAATAATAATTAAACCATATATGTATTCAAAGTATATGAATATGAAGTAAAATAAAAATACTGCACGTTGTTGGTATTTATGTTTGTAATAAAACGCGTTTATTGTTATTAAACCGACCTATTTTTATCAAAAAAAATCATATATATATCTTGGCAAGGTTTTCTTTCCATCGGGGTTTACGAAAATATATTCATTACTTGAACGATAAGTTTTATTTTTATTTTTACGTTAGAAGAAAGAAGATATGGGGTTTTACGACGTTGATCATTACAAAGTTCTTGGATTACCATCTGGGGTAGCAGGAACCAAGGTTTCACAGACAGATATAGCCAAAGCCTACAAGAAAAAAGCTTTAGAATTACATCCCGACAAGCGACAATGCGACGACCCGAATGCTGTTATAGATTTCCAAAACCTTCAAGCATCTTATGAGATTCTCAAGAATGAAAAAACCAGAAAAGATTTTGATGATAATTTCGCGGTTCGTAGTAGTGTAAACAAACAAGATCATACGATGAAGCGTAAACGACAACCAACAACAGCCGGTTTTCAAGAAGAAGAATTATTTAATTGGATGAAGATGTCAGATTTCGATAGAAGAAAACGAGCCGCTGCTTTTAGGAGACGGGTGTATGAAGTGAAGGAAAGAAACCGTGCCGCGGAATATGAGGAAAGATGGAGCGAGGTCGTATCTGAAGAAAGGAAGCGACGGGCTGCTTTTGTTTATGGTTCAAATCCGAAAGAGAGAATCCTTAAAAGGATGCAGAACATGCCAAGAAAACGTACGTTCGTCTTTTAGCTAATCGACTACACGAAAAACAGTCTTAATTGATGTAGTGGCCTAATTTGTTAAGATCCGTAGTACTAACGATAATTGCAAAGAATTGCACATTTGCACTATATATTTTGTAATATATAAAAGCTATATATACTTTGTGATCGATCTGTCGAGCACCCGGGATACCCTTTAGTTCCGCGACCGGTTAATTGGTAGATCATATCGTCAAGCATTCAAAGATTGTATGTTGAGAATTAAAGAGAGAACAAGAATTGAAGATCTTTTTTTTTTCATTAACCTAATTACTTCATCTTGTAATTAATTATTTTTATGTTTGTATGTAAAAGTATATCATATCTGAAACGATAACATATTATATTTATGTAATTAATTATTTTTATGTTTGTATGCAAATATTTAGTATTATGTATGGAAATTTAATAGGTTATGCATGCATATGCATATAATATCTTTTAAGTTGAGTATATATATTGTTGTAACATCATGAACTATATATCTATATTATATCTTGTTTTTAATAACTTACCCAAATCCTTGTTCTATATCAATTACAAGAAAATCAATGTAAAGTCAAAGCTTATCAAACACGAAAAATGAAATGAAATAAAATAAAATAAATATAAAAGTATTGATTACAAATTTAAGAAATGCAAAACATTTATATTTATGATGATGATGATATAACTACTTCGTTTTATATTTGTTCAAAAGAAACGAATGTATATGATTCCACAGTTCCTTTTGTCTACCATATTTAATCCATACCTAAAAGCAGCATGGTTGGATCAGTGGTAAACACCTCGGCCTCTAGAGACAGAGGTCATGGGTTTGATCCTCATCCCATGCAAAAGTTAGAGGGCCTTTTTCTACCATTTAGTTAGAAAAATGAAAGCAGCCTCTCTACTTTGGTAGAGGTAAGGTCTGCCAACATCTTAACCTCCCTCATACACCATGAAAAACCTTATAGGTTATTGTATTGAATTATTATCAATAATGAGATTACAAAAGGCCATATTTATAGGCTAATCTAAAACTTGTTTATCAAGTATTACAATGATATTAGGAAACTATATTTATCTAAGATATGGAAAGTAATATATATTCTAATACGTCCCCTCAAGCTAAGGCCGTTGTATGACTCTTAGCTTGGATCGCAATAGCAAGAACCGATCGGATGGTAAGGCCTTTGTGAAATTCAAAAAACACATTGTTGTCTAAGCAAAACTTTTGAACGGAAAAAAGATTTTGTTTAATTTCAGGGACATGAAGGATATCTCGTAAAGAAAGTCTTTTATTGGGTGAATAAAAAGTTGAAGAGCCAATATGTAAAATAGGAAGACCCTTACCATTGCCAACATGAACATTGTCATCGCCAAAGTACGGCTGAAACGTGTCAAAACTAGAAAGATTAGGAATAACATGGAAATTAGAACCTGAGTCAGGAAGTCATGAAGTTGATGCAGGAGAGCGGGAGTTAGCAGCATAGTTAGTCTGAGCAAAGTTAGCAGACGGCTGCCTACTACGCATTGTGGAGGGGTCCCGATTTGGGCATTGTGACGGGAGATGACTAATTCCACACTTGCTACAAGTACCATATATAGTGTTTTGATTAGTTGCCCAAGAAAATTGATTTCGATTACCTCCACCGCGATTTTGGGAATTCTGATAATTGCCACGACCTCTACGATTGTTCTGATTGTTGCCTCGGTTATTGTTGGACCGATTTGTATAAAAAGTTTGAGGTGACTGGGCAGATGATGGTTGAAGCTGAAAACCAAGACGGGCTACCAGTTGTTGAAGGGTTTCCATAGTATCATTCGGAAGTGAAGGTGAATTTCCAATAGGGCTCGAAGATTGTGGCAATGTAGCAGTCGAGAAAGTTTGAGCGGGTGTTAAATCAGCCACGGGTTTCTTGACCATGTAGTCAAGATCCAAGAGAAGCCCGTTCAGCTCAGAGAATGCCAAGGGGGTTGGTCGGCCAAGTATGGTTGATTTGAAGTTGTTGTAATCATCGGGAAGACCTGTAATAACGTGCATCACAAGATCTTTGTCTTTCACTGGTTCGCCAATATTTGCAAGAGCATCAGCATACTCTTGTGCTCGAGTAAGTTAAGTAGACGTTGATTCACCGTCTTTCATCTGAAGTCGAAGAAGTTGGGACTTAAGGGTATATTCTCTAGACGAGATTTGTGGGGCATATGCGCAAGCAAGGGATAACCACAGTTCACGTGAAGTACCTCCTTGTACATGTTGGAACGATGCTTCAGAGACAGTAGACATAATGAGCATACGTACATGGGCATCATTTGTAAAAAAATTGACCAGATTTGACTTGCAATTTAATGTAAATGATTTTCGTGGATTAATGTGATTTCTCGAGCGTATTGTCGTGTTGTAACGTAACGTGGAATTTATTTATGTTTACGAATTCGGTTTGGCGTTTAAATGGTTAACGTTTAGCTATTTGTCGAAATTAGCGGAGCGAGGGCCTACCATTTTGGAACATAGGCCGGCCCCCAACCCCTCCCCCCTTTCCTTTCCCTTTTCATTTCTTTCAATTTCTTTCTTTCTCTTTTCTCTCCAAAAGTAAACACCAAAACACATCCTTCTTCTCTCTAAATTCTTGGATTATCGATTGTTGTTTGGGCTAGATTAGTGGTAAATACTTCATCATCATCATCAACTAAACATCATATCATAGGATCAAACCTCCAAGTACAAGAAATCTCCATTTTTAGGTCAAATTCGGGTTTAAAGGCTTTTGGAAGATTTGGTAAGTAAAAACTATCTCATATTAACCATTTTATGTCATTGAACATGTCTCTAGTCAAATCTAAATGATTTTGAGTCTTGAATCGAGTCAAAAACGGATTTGAGTCATTTAGGGTTTTGAAATGGGTCATGAATGATTTTGGAGAAGAAATGATGTTATGAAT
Organism: Erigeron breviscapus; assembly: GCA_034093135.1. NCBI lineage: Eukaryota > Viridiplantae > Streptophyta > Magnoliopsida > Asterales > Asteraceae > Erigeron > Erigeron breviscapus. Next base: position 95,943,128 of record CM067171.1, on the reverse strand, counting down.
CAAATTTATGATAGGGGTTTTGTTTATTTATGTCAAATGATGTTTGTTTATGCTTCAAAATGTGTCTTGAACCTTCCTAGATCGATTCCTAAGTCAAAAATGAGGTTTTGGAGCGTTTTGGTTCGTGTTTGGCTTGTTTATGTGCAGAGCAGCAGACCCTCGCTCAGCGACCAAGGTTCCTCACGCCGTGAGGCTTCGTTTTTGTGGTTCAGGGGTTTTTCTCGCGCTGCGAGCCCATCTCCTCGCGCCGCGAGTTTTGCCTGTTTCGCGCGTCAGTTTTCAAACGTCAATAACTTTTGAACCGTAAGTCCGTTTTAGACGTATGACCTATCGTTGGAATCGTGAGAGAGTCTACTTTCTCATGGTATTGTCCTTTAGAAGTGAATCCATTTCCATTTCTAAAAATTTCTTGTCAAAGTGTCCTTGTTTATGTTCGGTTAAGTCAATAAGACGTTTAAGGGTTATGACATAACCAAATCGAGTCCCGATTGTCATCCAAAGTTGAATTACCCTTCTAAAGCTCCGATTAGGATTTGACTTGTGATTGTAATATGTGTACTTGATAGGTGTTTTATGTGACCAATTTATACATATCGCCCACATCATTATTGGCCATTTTCTTAAGTGTTTTTAGTCGATTTTATATGTATTTGGCGCGTTTATGGTATTTGTTAGTGTTTTCAGGTTCTTTACAGGGTACGCGTCCATTTGGTGCATTGTCGAATGATTTTGAGGCCAAGAAATTGATTCGTGTGATTGAGAGTTGTTTAACTGGATGGATAGAATGAATTTCAACAAGTTTGCAAGTCAAAGTTGGGTGTGCCAGTGCAGTGATTTTAGACTGCGACACAGTGGGGGAAACATGAGCCCAATGCGCCGCAGTGGACCTTAAGACACACTCGCAGATCAAAAGATCGAGACTGCACCACAGTGGTAGCATCACCAGCCCAATGCGCCGCAGTGGACCTTAAGACACACTCGCAGATCAGAAGATCAAGACTGCGCCGCAGTGGTAGCATCACCAGCCCACTGCGCCGCAGTGGGGTGACGGGCCAGCAAGGGTTTGAGTTGTTTGGCATCAGATTTTTCATGGGGGTATAAATAGAAAACATAACCCTATTTCCCAAGTTAATCAAGTTTTCTTTCTAGGAGCTGTTCTACACGAATTTCTTCGAAGGATCGGCTCAAGATTTCATCATTGGATTCATTGAAGATTCAAGAACACCCATCTAGATCGTATCTAATTTTCTGTCTTGCAATTTACATTCAACAAATATTGGTACAATATGTTCTCTTTCTATTTCGTTTGTTATTTTCTATTTAGCATGAGTGGCTAGATTTATAATCATCCACTTTGATGAAACTTGACGAATGATATGATTGCAATATTTTAATTCAAGAGTTGATTCAATTATCGTTGTGTCGTGATCTTTATCAATTAATTCCTTGTGATTTATTCTTTTGATGTTGATGGTTTATGTGTTCATCGTTAGTGGTACTAGATGAATATGTTTATCATTGTAATTCGATTATCTATGGTCGTTTGTCACCGGTTCATGGTATGACGGTGAATGTCAAATCTATAATAGGAGTTAATTGGTAAACGTGTTTAGAAACGGTTGGTGGTACCACGTTTTCATTCACATAGGCATAATTGGTAATTTGATAATCAAGCAAACTAATTGTTGGGGAGATTTTCTAGGCATTGGTGGTACCGGCTTGGGTAATTTAACTAGCAATTGAGGTGTTTGGGTGATTTGCTTGCGGTTGGTGGTACCACGTGAGCATTTTTATCCTTTCACGGTTATTTTGTCAACTCTAAAGAATTCGATCTTTAACGTGTGCAATCATAGCTGAAGTCAAGTGGATTCGAAGTGGATGATCTTTATTTATATTGTCTAAAACTTCTTTACTTCTAATCGTATTGTCATTTCGATTTCTTTAATTTAAGTTCGTCAAAGTTAGGTAGCTATTCGGCTATGGTTTCACCCTTTCTCTAAAACTACTTTAGCTGACAACTATTTCAAAACCATTCCCCGTGGTCGATCCTGGACTTACCTTCTAGCTATACTATATACGAACAGGTCCACTGCCCGCAAGTGTGTAGTAGTCAGTTTTAGGGTATTTCTTGTTTTAATTTTTAAACTCGATTTTACACATCAAGTTTTTGGCGCCGCTGCCGGGGATTGTGTGCCGATTTAGTTGTTAATTTAGTGGTTTGATCCTTTCTCACGCGTGAGGAAGTTACTTGTTTTATTAGTTTAGTTTTCTTTTCTTATCACAGTTGCATTTGACGTGTTTGTGTTAGTTGTGTGTTTGCAGGCATATTTCTTTAGTTGATGAACTTGCGTTCTTCGGGTCTACCTTTGAATAGTCCTTTGTCTACTCCGAGAAGACCAAGAGGGTGTCGGTTTAACTTCACTGAACCCACAACACCAATACCTACACTGTTCTCACCTATAGCTAAACCCACTCCTGATTCAGACGAGGAAGGATTTTATTTAGACGAATTCTTCAATTTAGAAGTTAAGCAAGAAGAGATGGGTGACGAACAACCAAGGGATCCAAATGACACTCGCTATGGCGAGAGGGTTCAAACTATCCCAACTAGCTGTGGCTCCGCCATTAGACCACCGGCCATTGATCACACTTTCAATTTGAAAGGGAATCATCTTAAGAGCATAGAAGAGCATCAATTTGATGGAAAAAGGAAATGGGATCCTTACCAACACTTGGATAAGTTTGAAAAGTTGGCTCGGCTTTATCAATATGGTAAAAATCAAATGAATGCCGTGAAATTTGAGACATTTCCCATGTTAATCACCGGAGAAGCACTTGATTGGTTCAATGATCTTCCAGAGAATTCAATCACTACTTGGAACCAACTTAAGGAAGCTTTCATTGGTGAGTTTTATTTACTTAGAACTCAAAGAAAGTTGGAGAATATGATTAGGTCGTTTGAACAAGATGACGGGGAAGATGTTGTAGATGCTTGGGTTCGTTTCAAGGAGATGTTGAGAAATTATCCAGGTCACAATTTGACTAAGGAACAATATGTGGAGCTTTTCTTTGATGGGTTGAATAAGAAGTCTAAACGAGAATTGGGATATGCTTTTGGGGGTAGTTTCAATAACATTACACCCAATGAAGGCTATCAAATCTTGGAAGACATGGCAAAGGATAACTCAAATATGGATGATGAAAGGTTCTTGAAGAATGAAAGAAAAATGAAGAAGGGTACTAACCAAGGGAGAGTTGCTAAGGCTAAAGCTAGTAACGATTCAGGGGTTATTGGAGAGATTATGGCACTATCTGAGTGCATGGATAGGAGCTTTGCTGCTCAAGAGACTAGGTTTGGAGCAATTGAGAGGGATGTTAAGGTCGTAGCCGATGGGTGTGATCATTGTGGTGATATGCACTATTCTGATGAGTGTCTAAATCGGGCACCCGAAGATGTGAACTATGTTCAGAATCAACCCCAAGGGAATTTCCACCGCAACACCGGTTTCCAGAACCGGCCTTCAGGTAATCCTTCTTATAACTCTTCTTTCCAGGCTAATACTTCTCGTTTTTCAGGTAATAGGTGGCAAAGAGATAATTATCAGAATCAGCCACAACAGCAGACTCAGCAAGGACAAGGACCAGGTTCTTCTTTTTCTAATACCGATCCTAATGCCGAGTTGAGGGAGATGATAAAGCAGTTGGCTAGTAATCAAGTTGAAACAAACACTAGCATTCAAATGATCAGAGATGATACTAAGGCTTTGAGTGAGAGGTTGGATCAGATAAGCGGGAAGGTGGAGATAAACATGAAAAATCAGGGTGTTAATTTCAAGGATCTCGAAAGTAGGATGGCCGCTCTTGCTAGGCCCACGGGGACTCTTCCTAGCAACACACAGCAGAATCCTAGACCTCAGTTTAATTCGGGACAATTTAGTCAGGGACCGAAATATACCCCACCTCAAGCCCGTAATGAGCAAGCTAATGCCATTACCACTCGTACTGGTAAGTCTTATGACCCACCTCCTATTCCTAATGTTGTTGTTTCAGATGTGCAGGATAACGGGAATGATGATACCGATGTGGATGAAGAAATAGAGATGGAGGAAGATTCGACCGTGAAGACTCCGGTTACTCCACCAAAACCGGATGTGGTTCCAGAGGTTAAAGCATACATGCCAAAGATACCATTTCTACAAAGGTTCAGGAAAGCAAAGCTGAAGGAGCATTATAACAAGTTTGTTGACATGATCAAAAATGTTCATATTAATGTTCCTTTAGTTGATCTTATTCAGGGGATGCCGAATTATGCCAAGTTCATTAAGGAGCTTGTGACAGACAAAGGGAAGTTTGAAGAGGCAAAGGCTACTTTTATCAATGCCGAGTGTTCTGCTATCTTGCAGAACCGCATTCCACCAAATCTTGAAGACCCAGGGAGTTTTCTTATCACTTGCTCTATTAGAACTATTATTTGTAAGGCCTTAGATGATTTAGGGGCTAGCATCAATTTGATGCCTTACTCGGTTTATGCTAAGTTGTCATTGGGAGTCCTTCGCCCTACTCGTATGAGTATAATACTTGCTGACCATTCATTTCAGTATCCCATCGGGATTGCTGAAAACATTAGTGTCAGAGTTGGCCACATTGTTTTTCTTGTTGACTTCGTTATCCTCGAGATGGAGGAAGATACGAAGGTCCCTCTTATTCTTTGTTAGGTCCAGATTTACTGGACTCGCTCCAGACTCGACTACTGGAGCCTTACTGAAGATCTGTACAGAAATGATAAATACTGGACCTACTCCAGACTTGGAATCTGGAGTCCCTCTGAAGATTTGTTCAGAAATAATGGAAGACCAGTGAGCAAATACTTGTATAGGAAATCTGGAGTATTCTCCAGATTAGCTCTCTGGACTTCACCCCAGTCCAGATCTATTCTACTGAAGACATTCTCACTAAAGTCAAAGACTGAAGTCTGAAGAAAGAAGACTGACAAACACCCACTGACAGTCTTACCAGATCTCCCGACTGGAGCCTTTATTAGTGTTCTAGACCTTACAAGTCTGAACACTGATATCGAGGAATTGACTTTATGCCTTTACACACTTTTACCCGGATATCCCAATTGTCTATTGATAAAAGTACATACGTGTGTAAAGGTGGTTGGTTAAAAGGACTTTATCCTTGTACCTTAACCAATGCATTTAATAACCTTGTCGGTTCATTAAATGCATGCAACCATATTTGTACGGCAAATAAATTCATTGTTGAATTTATCTGCCTATAAATACAAAGTCATATTTCTCATTCAAATCACTTTTTAGCAATTTGGTGAACTTGCTTAAATACTCTCGATCTAAACAGTTATACTTCACAACTCTAAGTATATCGATCTAAGGAGATTATTTAGCAAGTATAGATCACTTGTATTTCAAAGATTGTTTAGATAGTTACATACTTGTAATATCTAGATTCCGCAACAATCTTGTATTTTGTTTATCATCAATAAAGAAAATACACTTGAAAATTACATTCGTGTTCCATCATTTATTTACTTGTTTAAATATTGCTTAAAGTCATTTATTGCTTTATTTATATTCTTGCATTTATATTTAAAGTAATACTAGTCCGATTCTAGTTCATACTTGACTTGTTATTTTACACTCGTGGGTTAAACCATCGTGTGAGGGACTTTACATTTGGTATCAGAGCGGAAGGTTAATATACTTACCTAGATCTGTTTCGCGATGGCAATCCCAGAAAATACTCAAGAAACTCATGAAACTAATCTTAATGAACCACCCACTGGAAATAATAATCCACCACCTCCTCCTCCTCCTGCTTCTCCACATGTGCATGTGCATTATTCAAATAATCCTGTTCCTAAATTCAATGGGAGCAGTGATGAATTTGGTACGTGGAAAGCTAGGATAATATTGCATGTTACTGGTATTGAAAGGAATATGATGAAAATCTTAAATGAAGGACCCTATGTGCCAAGACTTCCTATCAATGCACTTCTTGACCCTACTGGATCAAGAAGTGGAAGGGAAAAGAGAGAGGAACACTGGTCCGAAGAGGAGAAAAGATTGGTAAATCTTGATACACTTCTTAAAAATATGATCCTCGGGGCTGTTCCAGAAACTCTTATTCCCACATTAGTTCTCTATCCCAGTGCCAAAAGCATGTGGGATGAACTGGTAAACCAGCATGAGGGAGGTGATGATACTGTTGTTACCAGAAAAGTCTCCTTAAACAAAAAGTATGAGTCATTTTTTGCTCTCCCCAATGAGTCTAGTACTGGTACTTACACCAGATTTATGAGTATTATTAACCAGTTAAGAGGACTAGGGGTTGATAAAGACAAGGATATACTTTTGGAGAAATTTTGTGATATTCTTCCAACAAAATGGTCTCACATGATTCTGGTCTTGAGGCAAGGTAAAACCTTGCATTCCCATACTTTGTCAACATTGTATGGAGCCTTCAGATTCACTGAAGAAAATCAAGCCCAGAGGATTGAGGCAGAAAAAGATTCTTTTAATCATGCTTCCAGTAGTTCCACAGTGGTCACTAATACTGTACCACCTTGTGCGGCATTAATATCTTCTGAGAATGTATTTTCTATGAAGAAGATGATGTCTGAACTAATGGATTCTGGAGTCTATAATGATATCTCTCCAGACTGTGATGAAACTGATAGTGATGACCTGGTTGCAATGATGGCCAAAACGTTTAACTGTTTTAAGGCCAGAGCAAATAGGCCCACTGGACAACATGCACCCAGTTCTTCCACTGACAAGACCAATCTGACATGCTTTAAGTGTGACAGAAAAGGTCATTTCATGAAAGAGTGCAAGTCCAGTCAGTTTGTCTCTCAGTCTGGTCCAACTGCTTCTTATAACAAGCCTGATGATAGCTATAAGTTGAAATACAAAAAGCTTAAGGCTCAAATTGCTCTCTTGTCTAAACAAATGGAAGATAATAATAAATGCATGATAGCAACCACTGAAGAAGCATGGGTTCCCTCTGATGATTCGTCTATCGATGAAGAAGAGGAAAGAGACTGTTGTTTTATGGCTCTGGCAGATCAAGAGCATCTGGTGAAGGATGATGTCACATCTGGTCGATGGGTAGACATTGTTATTAAAAAGGTTAGTGATTATGATAATGAAACTGATCCTGAACTTAAATTGGACATTTCTGAAGCTCTAAATTCTGATTTAATTTTTGTGGAAACTGTTAGATTTGACAGTCTAAATGGCTTAGAAACAGATTCCTCTGAAATAGCTGCTTTAAAATCAAAATTAAAAGAACTTCAAGATATTGAACTGGCATTTCAAGCACAAGTTTTGGTAACTGAACAACTGGTTCAAGAAAAACATGACCTGGAAATAATTTTGCAAAAAGAAAAACAGGTTATTCAATCATGGCTTGAAACAAGAAAGCCATATGATGCTGGAGTAAACCAATTTCCATCCCAAAAACGTGCATATCTGGATGGAAATACTCATGTTGCAACATTAATACCAGTAATTGACCGGTTACCAGAGGAGGTTAAACCTAGTACCATATATGATGAACCTTCTACCCCAAAATCTTGTATTATACCAGCTCAATTTTTGGAGGTCAAGACTGGAGCATCCCAGATGACTGCTCCAGTTAAAAAGGTCAATAAGCATAAACCTTTGCCTCAGACTGTTTTTAATGAACCCCAGGTTCAAAGGAAAAAGAACTATTCCCTTCCTAAGCCAAAAGTACAGTCAACTGGAAAGGCTCAGGTTTCATCTGAAGAATCTATTTTGTTAAGGTTGGAGAGCCAGTTCCAACTACTGGCTCGTCAGGTTCAAAGTTGTCATGCAAGATTAAACAACTTTGAGGGTACTTCATCTGGCCCTATACAAAATACCAAACCTTTTTCTAAGAAAGAGAAAAATATTCCTTTAATTGAGAAAAAGAAAAATGTTTCTAAACTATCAACTCCAGTAGTGTTTTCAACAAAAACTACTGTTGAAGAAAGTGAACTCAACCAGATACCCCCAGGGATCCATAAGGGAGGATCCAGTGAACCCATCAGTCGATGGGTTCCCAAATCTAACTGATATATCTGGTGGATGTGCAGGGCGATCGAAAGAAGCATACCTGGTATCTTAACAGTGCAGCTGGCAGGACAATGACCGGACGTAAGACCCTGCTGGAGGAATTCATCATTTCTGATGGACCCTCCATTACTTTTGGAAATGATGGTTGTGGAAAGACTGAGGGGTATGGTGTTCTGAACAATGGACAAGTCAAATTCAGACGTGTTGCATATGTGAATGGTTTGAAATATAACCTGATCAGTGTAAGTCAACTGTGTGATGATGGCTATCAAGTTCTATTCAATATTGTTCATGGCATTGTATTCAACAAGGACTGGAAGGTAGTATTGATTGCCCCCAGAAAAGGGAACGTGTATGGTGATGGATATGGAAAGCTCCTCTTCAGAGCAATGTTTCTATACTCAAGCTGATGAAGACACAAACTGGTTATGGCATAAAAGGTTATCCCATTTAAATTTCAAAAATATTAATAAGTTGTCTAGAAAACAACTGGCAGATGGATACCTTCAGTTTCCTTCAAAAAGGAAAGGCCATGTCCAGGATGTGAGATGGGAAAGCAGAAACGTGCCAGTTTCAAGACCAGATAGAACTTCAGCATTACTGAACCACTTCACATGCTTCATATGGACCTCTTTGGTCCAGTGAATGTTCAGACTCGTGCTGGTAAAAGATACACCCTGGTGATCGTAGATGAATTCTCTAGATATTGTTGGGTGGTCTTTCTCAGGTCTAAAAGTGAAGCTGCTGCTGAAATCATCTCTCTTATCAAGCAGATTGAACTGAAGCATAAGCGAAAGGTGTGTCAGTTAAGAAGTGACAATGGAACAGAATTCCAGAATGCAACTCTGGAGAAATTCTGTACTGACACTGGCGTCTCCCAGAACTTCTCGTCAGCACGCACTCCAGAACAGAATGAAGTGGTAGAAAGGAAAAATCGAACGCTGATAGAAGCTGCCAGGAGTATGCTAGCTGAATCTGGTCTTCCTACCAGTTTCTGGGCTGAAGCAATTGCAACTGCTTGCCACACCCAGAATCGATCATTGTACGTGAAGCGATACAAGAAGACTTCCTATGAAATATTGAGAAATAGAAATCCAAATATTGGTTATTTTCACGTTTTTGGATGTCCAGTTTACATCCTGAACGACTCCACTCAGTTAGGCAAATTTGATGCCAAAGCTGATGAAGGATATTTCTTAGGATATTCAGCCATTAGCAAAGCCTTCAGAGTCTACAACAAGAGACTGGAGAAGGTACAAGAGTCCATACATGTTACTTTTGATGAATCAAATTATGCAATCAATAAAAAGCCTGCCCTTGATTCTCCCTCAGTAATTCCAATTATCTTCGGTGAATCTGATCCCATTAACTGCAAAAATTCACCTGAAGAAGTTTCCAGTCATTCTGACTTGGAACCAGTTCGTAAGAAGAAGATCCCCAGTTGTACACCTTTCTATCCTTCAATAAGTTTCAAACTACCCAATGAACTTGTTATTGGATCAGATGTACGTACTACTCCCCAGTATACGTATCAGTTGAAACTATTCCTGAAATGTTTTCATATGAAGAATTTCAAACTAAACCAGTACTTCAGGAAATGCCTTCCTTTGAAGAATTTCATGATGCAAATCGTGATCTTACTGATTCAGATGAAGATATTGAAATAGTTTACCAGGATCCTCATCCTGAAACTCATCTGAACTCTTGCACTGATATTGTTGTCAGTAACAATCCTGGTCAGTACTCCAGATGGACAAAAGCTCATCCTATCGATCAGATCATAGGTAACTCCAGTAGAGGAGTTCAGACCAGAAGAGCCTCCAGTGATCAATGCTTATATGTCAGTTTCTTATCACTGAATGAACCAAAGAAGATTGACGAGGCTTTGGAAGATCCAAGCTGGGTGACTGCTATGCAAGAAGAGCTTCACCAGTTTGAAAGGAACAAGGTTTGGTACCTAGTTCCTTTCCCAGTTGGAAAGAAAGAACCAATTGGAACAAGATAGGTCTTCAGGAACAAGGTAGATGAAGATGGCCACGTAATCAGAAACAAGGCCAGACTGGTAGCACAAGGTTACTGCCAGTCAGATGTCGATTTTGATGAATCTTTTGCTCCAGTGGCTAGACTTGAAGCGATCAGAATATTTTTAGCATTCGCTGCTCATCATCAGTTCAAGGTCTACCAGATGAATGTAAAGAGTGCTTTTTTGAATGGAAAGCTTAAAGAAGAAGTTTATGTCAGACAACCAGCGAGTTTCGTTATGAAAAGCATCCACATTGGGTATATCGTCTGGACAAAGCGCTTTATGGCCTCAGACAAGCCCCACGTGCCTGGTATGACACTCTGACTAAACATTTATTGAAAAATGGTTTCAAAAGAGGTGCAATTGACAATACCTTATTTATTCTTCATGAAAAAGGTAATCTGTTAATGGTACAAATTTATGTTGATGATATTATTTTTGGGTCTACTGATGAAAACATGTGCAAGAAATTTTCTAAAATAATGTCAACTGAATATGAAATGAGTTTGATGGGTGAATTAACATTTTTTCTAGGACTCCAGATTAAACAGACCAGAGATGGTATTTTTATTAATCAAGAAAAATATGTTAGAGATCTTTTAAAGAAATTTGATATGAACTCTTCACCATCTAAACCAACTCCAATTTCTGCACCACTGACACTGGACTCCGATCCAGATGGTAAACCAGTGAACACCACTGTCTACAAAGGCATGGTTGGTTCACTGATATATTTAACTGCCAGTAAACCAGATATTATATTTTCAACATGTTTATGTGCCAGATATCAGTCTAATCTAAAGGAATCTCATATGCTTGCTATAAAGCGCATACTGAAGTACCTTAAGGGTGTCCCCAGTTTGGGTCTTTGGTATCCCAAAGGCTCAGGCATGGATCTAATGGGTTATTCAGATTCAGATCATGCAGGTTGTGAGATAGACAGGAAATCCACTACTGGTGGATGTCATTTCCTTGGTGGCAAACTGGTCAGCTGGACCAGTAAAAAGCAAACTTCAGTTTCACTGTCCACTGCTGAAGCTGAATACGTATCTGCAGCCAGTTGATGTGCTCAGATACTCTGGATGAAGAACCAATTGCTTGATTATGGTATTAAGTATTCAAAGACCCCAATCTTTTGTGATAATACCAGTGCCATTGCTATCTCGAACAATCCAGTCATGCACTCCAAGACGAAGCACATTGATCTCAGGTATCACTTCATTCGTGATCATATTATGAAAAACAACATTGAATTCCATTTTATTCCCACGGACAAATAACTCGCTGACATTTTACCAAACCTCTGGATGTCAAAACTTTTGAATATCTTGTTGGTGAGTTGGGAATGTTAAGCCCTTAAATCTGGAACCTTGGTATTGAACGCCATTGTGTACTACTGAGGATCTTTGATTTAAAGATTTATAAATTTATGACTGCTCAGATATTGAACGTCGTTGTGTACTATCTTTACATTAATAGATTTCTGGATCAACATTCCAGGGGGAAAGACTTGAAATATATTTTTGCTCTTAAAAATGTTTTAAGTTTAGGGGGAATTTTTTTTTCTAATTTATTTTCTCTCTGGACAAATTCTTCAGAAAATATTACTGATACTTTGTAAATATGTCCTTCTCACTGGTAATTGGACAGGTTGAAGTGCATGTTTGAGGTGACTTTTGTCTCCTTGTAAATGTGTCCCTCTCATTTGTCTGTATTAGTTGACGTGCATGTTTGAGGTCACCAGTCTCTTTCAAATGGTTTTCACTGGTACTTTACTGGAGTGTCCCTCCAGTGTACCATCAGTACATGCTTCACTGGACTAATCCACCAGTGATACTGGAGTGTCTAGTCAACCTCCAGATGCACTGAAATGAGTCATAATATTTTTTAAATACTTGGTCATTGTGTGTGCCACGTAAGCAAACTTTTTAAAGATATTTATCTTATAATCCTACGTGGCATGTAAAATTTTCAAAGTAATGATGGTATTTTTTACCTTGGGAAGACAAAAAGTGCAACTTGATACTGTTTGTGGGCTGTAAACCGTCACACATTTATGTGTGATGTGATGTAATTAATGCGGATCTCAGAACCCCGATCAAAATTATATTTGATAATTTCAAATAAACCATTTGAGTTCCACATTCTCTCTCCTATATATACCCACTTTCACTTTCAATTGCATTTACTTCGAACATATTTACTCCCCAAATCCTTAAAATTCCTTCATTTACTTCAATTCATTCAATTTCCAATCATAATCATCTCTCATATTTACTCCATTTCCATTCAATTCTTCATCAAATCTTCTTCAAAACCCTAAATATTCAATTTCATCTTCATCTATTAATATTCAAATGGCACCAAGACAATCTAACTCTCCTAAAAATCTGCTTGCTGCAGAATATGCTCCGGTTGCCAATGTTGAAAAGGCACCCCATATTACTCTTGAGGCTCAGGCCATAAGGATAAATATGAATAACTGGATGGCAAAACTCTCACTTTCCAGTGTTCATAATGCCCGATCCATTATTGGGAGACTAAATACATTCTTTCTCTCATGTCCATTATATGGTGCTTTGACCTTAAATCCAGGGAGGATGTACCACGATTATCTATGTGAATTCTGGTACTCTGCAATTTATAATGATGAAACTTCATCAATTCTATTCTACAATTAAATTATTTTGAACAGAATGAGTTGCCCATCGAACTTCCCTCTGGTATAAATTTCAGGGAAGTATGCAGATTGATGGGGCACACAGAAATTATGGATGAGCATGGCCAGCTATCCAGAAAGGGAACAGTCTACATGAGCAGGCTGACAGACTCATGGAGATTCTTCTTCACGCACATTGTTGAATGTTTGGGAGGTAGTTCTGGAAGGTTGGACCAAATAAATCAGACTCATCTCTAGATTGCCTACTGCCTCTGGTTTGATTATAGAGTGGATTTTGCTCAGATCCTGTTTGATGATCTGGTAGAGCGTCTTAAAGTGAAAGGTAGAAAAGCCTTTGTTCCATATATCCGTTTTCTTTCACTGTTGTTTAAAAGCGCTCTAGGAGACCAGTACGATTTTGAAACTACTCACTTTTCTGTGAGTGAGTATATGAGGGATCTGACCAACCTAAGATCTCCACTGAATGAGGTAGATATTCCTCAGTCCATGCTCTCTTTTCAAAGGGAAGAAGTAGAAGTGGCTCCAGGTAGAGGTCAAGTTGGTGAAGCACCCTCTGGTGACCAAGATGTTCAGATTATAGAAGCTGTACAACCCATCAGACAAGTGGCTCCTGAAGGTCAACAACCAAATGTTGAGCCTTCCAGACGACCAAGATCAAATAGGCGTCTGATGAGAGATGGAGTTCAGGTGAATCCAGAAAGACATCCTGGTGATGTAATGAACATTGATGGGTCTCCTATTTTTGAAGAGGAGAATGTTGAAAATATACAAGTTATTGAGCAGACAGAAAATGTTGTACAGACTGTCGTGCAAGAAGAAAATGTTGTACAGACTGTCGTGCAAGAAGAAAATGTGGCTCAGATTGTTGAGCAGGTAGAACAAATTGTTCAGGCTGATGAACAAGTATCTGGTGAGCAAGAGGCTCGAATCGATTTGAATGTTGAAGCAAGTGAACAGGCTGGTGAACTGGTTGGTGCTCAGGCTGGTGATACAACTGTTGGTGAAATGTTTTGGGATGAGGCTGATTCTCCCATGTTAGAAGATCAGAATTTTGATGTCAATATGAACTTTCTGGGTGAGGATGTTGTACAAGTTGAAAGTCTACCAGAAATGCCACCACCTCCACCAGAAACAAATATGCCGCCACCAGAATCAGAAATGCCACCACCTCCACCAGAAACAAATATGCCGCCACCAGAATCAGAAATGCCACCACCACCACCACCTTCAATTCCAGAAAATACTCAATACTTTACTCCTCCAACCATTCAAACTTCACAATCTCAACCTCCACCACTTGAAACTCCAGTCAACGTATCTGAACAACGTGTGCTGGACTCAATAGTTTTTACTGATGAAACTGCAACTGAAGAGGTCTGGGCACAAGTACCCTTAATGAACAGAATGACTTCAAACCTTGAACCTCCCAGTGGTCTCTCCACTTCGTCTTCAGCCGAGGTCCAAGGCCATTTAAGTAAGGTGGCGGACCTGGAGAGATCACTCCAGTCATCATCTCAGGTTGTTTCCGATTTTAAATCTTTATTATCAAACAATCTAGCATCTGAAATGAATATATTTGCTGGGAATGAAAAGCTTGTTTTTGAGAAGTTGGATGAGCTGGTACTGGCCACTAATAACAACACTGAAAACATCAAAGTGGCAGTCCAGGGATTGGAGACAGGGCTGGTGAATGCTGTTCAGACTGCAGTGAAAGGTGAACTTGTTCAACCACTGACAGGTCTAAAGGATGAGGTTCAGAAGTTGGTTACTAGGGTTAGTTCATTGGAAAGCAGGCCCACACTTGATCAGGCTGCTGTTGTTAGCACGATTAGTGATGAATGTGCAAAGAAGTTCAGACTTAGTATGTTGAAAGAAATATCTGAAGAAATTTCTGGGTCTGTTCTTCGAACTATTCAAGATGGGCTGTTACCCCAAGTGGAGAAGTTGATAGAAAAAGAATTTCCAAAGCACTTGCCTCAAGAAGTTGAAAATGTTAAAAAGGAAGTGTAGGCACTCTGAAAGAATGTGAATGATACAACTCCAGTGACTGGAAGAACTTTTGGTGCACTGGACAGACACATGCTAGAACAATTATGGAATGATCTCAAGTCCAAAACTGGTGATCATTCCAAGGGGAAAAGTCGTCTGGTGTCCAAGAAGGTTTGATTAGAAAGAAGAAAGAAGTTATGGCCAGTGCTGTTGAAAAGGCCTTTGCTACTGAAAGCATTGTGCAACAAAAACAAGTGACTGGTACTGATGCCAGTGCACGATTAGCACAGAGAGCATTTGGCACTGAAGCCACTAAAGAAGCTGCTGGTACTGAAGCCAGTGAGCCCCAGTTTGAATCTTTCCCAGATATACCAACTACTCTGAAGTCTGTTAAAGGAAAAGAACAAATGGTATCTGGAGAAGAAGAACAAACTGTTGAAGAATCATCAGAGTTTCCCACTGCTGATGATGAAACCTCTAAGAAGCTGGAACAACAATGCATAATGATTGAAATCTTCAAGAGAAATCAAAGAGATGAACTGCTGGCCCATCATAGGGAGATGGCAACTATGGGGACTCTGGATTCTTATAATGCTGGCAGGTTGGGCATAAACATTGATGTGTACAAAAAGATGAAGGAAGACCCCAGAGTTCATCAATGTCTGAATGCATTGAATGATGTTCATGTACGCTCCTTTTACGCTGAAGAAGAACAAATTTATGATTCAATAATTTATAGTGTTAGTGTACCAGAACTTATCAGGCAGAGAAAGGAGGAACTGGTGAACCTCCAGAAGAAGATAAGGAAAAATGCTAGTGCTCTGGAGTTAGAGTACATGAAGAAATTGAATGGCTTACCTAAGCTTACTGCCAAACAGCTCAAAGCAATTAAAGATGCAGATGTGAGCACATTCATTCCCCTGGACACTTCTCTGAAAATCAATCGTCAACAACTCCAGTCTGCTGTAGAACAAGCGAAGCAATGATCCAGACAGCCAAATGGAAAGACAAGTATAATGAAATGTTGAATTTCAGGGCTGATGCTAGAAGGATCACTGGTGCAGAGATTAAGCTTGCTGATAATCATGAAGGTATGTCAAAGTTTGAAATAAAGTTGACCAGGGAAGGTAACTTTACTGATGAAAGAAAGAGTGCTTCAGTCCAGGCGTTTGGATGGCTGAACTGAAGGAGATTGCCTTAACGTTCAGGGGGAAGACAGATTTGTCGACTGAAGTTAAAGCATTTCTGAAGAGGGTTGAGAAGGTATGGAGAAGAAAGCAACAGATGGAAGTTGCAATAGGCATGAAATCACCAGAATCAGTACCATCTTCTCCATCACCAAAGAGAAAGGCTTCTGAAGATGCTCCAGGACAGACATCGAAGAGAAGGGCCTGACTCTTATATCATTTACTTATTGTAATTTATCGTTTGATAAAAATTGTAACTATTTATCAGTTGATGTATGTAATATTAGTTGCAGTTTTTAATTCATAAAAGTAAATGATCAGATTTAGTCTAAGTTAGTATTAAAAGATGAAACTGGAACACTGATGATCTATAAAGTGTTTTCCAGTAACTTAGATTTTTTAGACTAAGTCAAAACTTATGTTTTTCAAGCATACAAAGTTGTATAGATTTAAGCTTGAAAACACTTGCATTATTTCTAAACAAATAGGGGGAATTTGTTAGGTCCAGATATACTGGACTCGCTCCAGACTCGACTACTGGAGCCTTACTGAAGATCTGTCCAGAAATGATAATACTGGACCTACTCCAGACTTGGAATCTGGAGTCCCTCTGAAGATTGTTCAGAAATAATGGAAGACCAGTGAGCAAATACTTGTATAGGAAATCTGGAGTATTCTCCAGATTAGCTCACTGGACTTCACCCCAGTCCAGATCTATTTTACTGAAGACATTCTCACTAAAGTCAAAGACTGAAGTCTGAAGAAAGAAGACTGACAAACAGTGGAGCCCACTGACAGTCTTACCAGATCTCCCGACTGGAGACCTTTATTAGTGTTCTAGACCTTACAAGTCTGAACACTGATATCGAGGAATTGACTTTATGCCTTTACACACTTTTACCCGGACATCTCAATTGTCTATTGATAAAAGTACATACGTGTGTAAAGGTGGTTGGTTAAAAGGACTTTATCCTTGTACCTTAACCAATGCATTTAATAACCTTGTCGGTTCATTAAATGCATGCAACCATATTTGCACGGCAAATAAAAAAAAATAAAAAATAAAAAAAAATAAAAAAAAAATAAAAAAAAAAAAAAAAATAAAAATAAAATAAAATTTCACCAGTGAATTTATGCCGTACAAATATGGTTGCATGCATTTAATGAACCGACAAGGTTATTAAATGCATTGGTTAAGGTACAAGGATAAAGTCCTTTTAACCAACCACATTTACACACGTATGTACTTTTATCAATAGACAATTGGGATGTCCGGGTAAAAGTGTGTAAAGGCATAAAGTCAATTCCTCGATATCAGTGTTCAGACTTGTAAGGTCTAGAACACTAATAAAGGCTCCAGTCGGGAGATCTGGTAAGACTGTCAGTGGGCTCCACTGTTTGTCAGTCTTCTTTCTTCAGACTTCAGTCTTTGACTTTAGTGAGAATGTCTTCAGTAAAATAGATCTGGACTGGGGTGAAGTCCAGTGAGCTAATCTGGAGAATACTCCAGATTTCCTATACAAGTATTTGCTCACTGGTCTTCCATTATTTCTGGACAAATCTTCCGAGGGACTCCAGATTCCAAGTCTGGAGTAGGTCAGTTTTTGGACAGATCTTCAGTAAGGCTCCAGTAGTCGAGTCTGGAGCGAGTCCAGTAAATCTGGACCTAACAAATTCCCCCTATTTGTTTAGAAATAATGCAAGTGTTTTCAAGCTTAAATCTATACAACTTTGTATACTTGAAAAACACAAGTTTTGATTTAGTCTAAAAATCTAAGTTACTGGAAAATACTTTATAGATCATCAGTGTTCCAGTTTCATCTTTTAATACTAACTTAGACTAAATCTGATCATTTACTTTTATGAATTAAAAACTGCAACTAATATTACATACATCAACTGATAAATAGTTACAATTTTTATCAAAAGATAAATTACAATAAGTAAATGATATAAGAGTCAGGCCCTTCTCTTCGATGTCTGTCCTGGAGCATCTTTAGAAGCCTTTCTCTTTGGTGATGGAGAAGATGGTACTGATTCTGGTGATTTCATGCCTATTGCAACTTCCATCTGTTGCTTTCTTCTCCATACCTTCTCAACCCTCTTCAGAAATGCTTTAACATCAGTCGACAAATCTGTCTTCCCCCTGAACGTTAAGGCAATCTCCTTCAGTTCAGTCCATCCAAACGCCTGGACTGAAGTACTCTTTCTTTCATCAGTAAAGTTACCTTCCCTGGTCAACTTTATTTCAAACTTTGACATACCTTCATGATTATCAGCAAGCCTAATCTCTGCACCAGTGATCCTTCTAGCATCAGCCCTGAAATTCAACATTTCATTATACTTGTCTTTCCATTTGGCTGTCTGGATCATTGCTTCAGTTTCCTTTGACACTTTCTGTTGTTCTACAGCAGACTGGAGTTGTTGACGATTGATTTTCAGAGAAGTGTCCAGGGGAATGAATGTGCTCACATCTGCATCTTTAATTGCTTTGAGCTATTTGGCAGTAAGCTTAGGTAAGCCAGTCAATTTCTTCCTGTACTCTAACTCCAGAGCATTAGCATTTTTCCTTATCTTCTTCTGGAGGTTCACCAGTTCCTCCTTTCTCTGCCTGATAAGTTCTGGTACACTAACACTATAAATTATTGAATCATAAATTTGTTCTTCTTCAGCGTAAAAGGAGCGTACATGAACATCATTCAATGCATTCAGACATTGATGAAACTCTGGGGTCTTCCTTCATCTTTTTGTACACATCAATGTTTATGCCCAACCTGCCAGCATTATAAGAATCCAGAGTCCCCATAGTTGCCATCTCCCTATGATGGGCCAGCAGTTCATCTCTTTGATTTCTCTTGAAGATTTCAATCATTATGCATTCTTGTTCCAGCTTCTTAGAGGTTTCATCATCAGCAGTGGGAAACTCTGATGATTCTTCAACAGTTTGTTCTTCTTCTCCAGATACCATTTGTTCTTTTCCTTTAACAGACTTCAGAGTAGTTGGTATATCTGGGAAAGATTCAAACTGGGGCTCACTGGCTTCAGTACCAGCAGCTTCTTCAGTGGCTTCAGTGCCAAATGCTCTCTGTGCTAATCGTGCACTGGCATCAGTACCAGTCACTTGTTTTTGTTGCACAATGCTTTCAGTAGCAAAGGCCCTTTCAACAGCACTGGCAACAACTTCCTTCTTCTTTCTAATCAACCTTCTTGGACACCAGACGACTTTTCCCCCTTGGAATGATCACCAGTTCTGGACTTGAGATCATTCCATAATTGTTCTAGCATGTGTCTGTCCAGTGCACCAAAAGTTCTTCCAGTCACTGGAGTTGTATCATTCACATTCTTTCGGAGTGCCTACACTTCCTTTTTAACATTTTCAACTTCTTGAGGCAAGTGCTTTGGAAATTCTTTTTCTATCAACTTCTCCACTTGGGGTAACAGCCCATCTTGAATAGTTCGAAGAACAGACCAGAAATTTCTTCAGATATTTCTTTCAACATACTAAGTCTGAACTTCTTTGCACATTCATCACTAATCGTGCTAACAACAGCAGCCTGATCAAGTGTGGGCCTGCTTTCCAATGAACTAACCCTAGTAACCAACTTCTGAACCTCATCCTTCAGACCTGTCAGTGGTTGAACAAGTTCACCTTTCACTGCAGTCTGAACAGCATTCACAGCCCTGTCTCCAATCCCTGGACTGCCACTTTGATGTTTTCAGTGTTGTTATTAGTGGCCAGTACCAGCTCATCCAGCTTCTCAAAAACAAGCTTTTCATTCCAGCAAATATATTCATTTCAGATGCTAGATTGTTTGATAATAAAGATTAAAATCGGAAACAACCTGTGATGATGACTGGAGTGATCTCTCCAGGTCCGCCACCTTACTTAAAAGGCCTTGGACCTCGGCTGAAGACGAAGTGGAGAGACCACTGGGAGGTTCAAGATTTGAAGTCATTCTGTTCATTAAGGGTACTTGTGCCCAGACCTCTTCAGTTGCAGTTTCATCAGTAAAAACTATTGAGTCCAGCACACGTTGTTCAGATACGTTGACTGGAGTTTCAAGTGGTGGAGGTTGAGATTGTGAAGTTTGAATGGTTGGAGGAGTAAAGTATTGAGTATTTTCTGGAATTGAAGGTGGTGGTGGTGGTGGCATGTTTGAGTCTGGTGGGGGTGGTGGCATTTCTGATTCTGGTGGCGGCATATTTGTTTCTGGTGGAGGTGGTGGCATTTCTGGTAGACTTTCAACTTGTACAACATCCTCACCCAGAAAGTTCATATTGACATCAAAATTCTGATCTTCTAACATGGGAGAATCAGCCTCATCCCAAAACATTTCACCAACAGTTGTATCACCAGCCTGAGCACCAACCAGTTCACCAGCCTGTTCACTTGCTTCAACATTCAAATCGATTCGAGCCTCTTGCTCACCAGATACTTGTTCATCAGCCTAAACAATTTGTTCTACCTGCTCAACAACCTGCTCAACAATCTGAGCCACATTTTCTTCTTGCACGACAGTCTGTACAACATTTTCTGTCTGCTCAATAACTTGTATATTTTCAACATTCTCCTCTTCAAAAATAGGAGACCCATCAATGTTCATTACATCACTAGGATGTCTTTCTGGATTCACCTGAACTCCAGCTCTCATCAGACGCCTATTTGATCTTGGTCGTCTGGAAGGCTCAACATTTGGTTGTTGACCTTCAGGAGCCACTTGTCTGATGGGTTGTACAGCTTCTATAATCTGAACATCTTGGTCACCAGAGGGTGCTTCACCAACTTGACCTCTACCTGGAGCCACTTCTACTTCTTCCCTTTGAAAAGAGAGCATGGACTGAGGAATATCTACCTCATTCAGTGGAGATCTTAGGTTGGTCAGATCCCTCATATACTCACTCACAGAAAAGTGAGTAGTAGTTTCAAAATCGTACTGGTCTCCTAGAGCGCTTTTAAACAACAGTGAAAGAAAACGGATATATGGAACAAAGGCTTTTCTACCTTTCACTTTAAGACGCTCTACCAGATCATCAAACAGGATCTGAGCAAAATCCACTCTATAATCAAACCAGAGGCAGTAGGCAATCTAGAGATGAGTCTGATTTATTTGGTCCAACCTTCCAGAACTACCTCCCAAACATTCAACAATGTGCGTGAAGAAGAATCTCCATGAGTCTGTCAGCCTGCTCATGTAGACTGTTCCCTTTCTGGATAGCTGGCCATGCTCATCCATAATTTCTGTGTGCCCCATCAATCTGCATACTTCCCTGAAATTTATACCAGAGGGAAGTTCGATGGGCAACTCATTCTGTTCAAAATAATTCAATTGTAGAACAGACCTGAGTAAGTTCATCATTATAAATTGCAGAGTACCAGAATTCACATAGATAATCGTGGTACATCCTCCCTGGATTTAAGGTCAAAGCACCATATAATGGACATGAGAGAAAGAATGTATTTAGTCTCCCAATAATGGATCGGGCATTATGAACACTGGAAAGTGAGAGTTTTGCCATCCAGTTATTCATATTTATCCTTATGGCCTTAGCCTCAAGAGTAATATGGGGTGCCTTTTCAACATTGGCAACCGGAGCATATTCTGCAGCAAGCAGATTTTTAGGAGAGTTAGATTGTCTTGGTGCCATTTGAATATTAATAGATGAAGATGAAATTGAATATTTAGGGTTTTGATGAAGATTTGATGAAGAATTGAATGGAAATGGAGTAAATATGAGAGATGATTATGATTGGAAATTGAATGAATTGAAGTAAATGAAGGAATTTTAAGGATTTGGGGAGTAAATATGTTCGAAGTAAATGCAATTGAAAGTGAAAGTGGGTATATATAGGAGAGAGAATGTGGAACTCAAACGGTTTATTTGAAATTATCAAATATAATTTGGATCGGGGTTCTGAGATCCGCATTAATTACATCACATCACACATAAATGTGTGACGGTTTACAGCCCACAAACAGTATCAAGTTGCACTTTTTGTCTTCCCAAGGTAAAAAATACCATCATTACTTTGAAAATTTTACATGCCACGTAGGATTATAAGATAAATATCTTTAAAAAGTTTGCTTACGTGGCACACACAATGACCAAGTATTTAAAAATATTATGACTCATTTCAGTGCATCTGGAGGTTGACTGGACACTCCAGTATCACTGGTGGATTAGTCCAGTGACGCATGTACTGATGGTACACTGGAGGGACACTCCAGTAAAGTACCAGTGAAAACCATTTGAAAGAGACTGGTGACCTCAAACATGCACGTCAACTAATACAGACAAATGAGAGGGACACATTACAAGGAGACAAAAGTCACCTCAAACACGCACTTCAACCTGTCCAATTACCAGTGAGAAGGACATATTTACAAAGTATCAGTAATATTTTCTGAAGAATTTGTCCAGAGAGAAAATAAATTAGAAAAAAAAATTCCCCCTAAACTTAAAACATTTTTAAGAGCAAAAATATCTTTCAAGTCTTTCCCCCTGGAATGTTGATCCAGAAATCTATTAATGTAAAGATAGTACACAACGGCGTTCAATATCTGAGCAGTCATAAATTTATAAATCTTTAAATCAAAGATCCTCAGTAGTACACAATGGCGTTCAATACCAAGGTTCCAGATTTAAGGGCTTAACATTCCCAACTCACCAACAAGATATTCAAAAGTTTTGACATCCAGAGGTTTAGTAAAAATGTCAGCGAGTTATTTGTCCGTGGGAATAAAATGGAGTTCAATGTTGTTTTTCATAATATGATCACGAATGAAGTGATACCTGAGATCAATGTGCTTCGTCTTGGAGTGCATGACTGGATTGTTCGAGATAGCAATGGCACTGGTATTATCACAAAAGATTGGGGTCTTTGAATACTTAATACCATAATCAAGCAACTGGTTCTTCATCCAGAGTATCTGAGCACAACAACTGGCTGCAGACACGTATTCAGCTTCAGCAGTGGACAGTGAAACTGAAGTTTGCTTTTTACTGGTCCAGCTGACCAGTTTGCCACCAAGGAAATGACATCCACCAGTAGTGGATTTCCTGTCTATCTTACAACCTGCATGATCTGAATATGAATAACCCATTAGATCCATGCCTGAGCCTTTGGGATACCAAAGACCCAAACTGGGGACACCCTTAAGGTACTTCAGTATGCGCTTACAGCAAGCATATGAGATTCCTTTAGATTAGACTGATATCTGGCACATAAACATGTTGAAAACATAATATCTGGTCTACTGGCAGTTAAATACATCAGTGAACCAACCATGCCTCTGTAGACAGTGGTGTTCACTGGTTTACCATCTGGATCGGAGTCCAGTGTCAGTGGTGCAGAAATTGGAGTTGGTTTAGATGGTGAAGAGTTCATATCAAATTTCTTTAAAAGATCTCTAACATATTTTTCTTGATTAATAAAAATACCATCTCTGGTCTGTTAATCTGGAGTCCTAGAAAAAATGTTAATTCACCCATCAAACTCATTTCATATTCAGTTGACATTATTTTAGAAAATTTCTTGCACATGTTTTCATCAGTAGTCCCAAAAATAATATCATCAACATAAATTTGTACCATTAACAGATTACCTTTTTCATGAAGAATAAATAAGGTATTGTCAATTGCACCTCTTTTGAAACCATTTTTCAATAAATGTTTAGTCAGAGTGTCATACCAGGCACGTGGGGCTTGTCTGAGGCCATAAAGCGCTTTGTCCAGACGATATACCCAATGTGGATGCTTTTCATTAACGAAACTCGGTGGTTGTCTGACATAAACTTCTTCTTTAAGCTTTCCATTCAAAAAAGCACTCTTTACATTCATCTGGTAGACCTTGAACTGATGATGAGCAGCGAATGCTAAAAATATTCTGATCGCTTCAAGTCTAGCCACTGGAGCAAAAGATTCATCAAAATCGACATCTGACTGGCAGTAACCTTGTGCTACCAGTCTGGCCTTGTTTCTGATTACGTGGCCATCTTCATCTACCTTGTTCCTGAAGACCTATCTTGTTCCAATTGGTTCTTTCTTTCCAACTGGGAAAGGAACTAGGTACCAAACCTTGTTCCTTTCAAACTGGTGAAGCTCTTCTTGCATAGCAGTCACCCAGCTTGGATCTTCCAAAGCCTCGTCAATCTTCTTTGGTTCATTCAGTGATAAGAAACTGACATATAAGCATTGATCACTGGAGGCTCTTCTGGTCTGAACTCCTCTACTGGAGTCACCTATGATCTGATCGATAGGATGAGCTTTTGTCCATCTGGAGTACTGACCAGGATTGTTACTGACAACAATATCAGTGCAAGAGTTCAGATGAGTTTCAGGATGAGGATCCTGGTAAACTATTTCAATATCTTCATCTGAATCAGTAAGATCACGATTTGCATCATGAAATTCTTCAAAGGAAGGCATTTCCTGAAGTACTGGTTTAGTTTGAAATTCTTCATATGAAAACATTTCAGGAATAGTTTCAACTGATACGTATACTGGGGAGTAGTACGTACATCTGATCCAATAACAAGTTCATTGGGTAGTTTGAAACTTATTGAAGGATAGAAAGGTGTACAACTGGGGATCTTCTTCTTACGAACTGGTTCCAAGTCAGAATGACTGGAAACTTCTTCAGGTGAATTTTTGCAGTTAATGGGATCAGATTCACCGAAGATAATTGGAATTACTGAGGGAGAATCAAGGGCAGGCTTTTTATTGATTGCATAATTTGATTCATCAAAAGTAACATGTATGGACTCTTGTACCTTCTCCAGTCTCTTGTTGTAGACTCTGAAGGCTTTGCTAATGGCTGAATATCCTAAGAAATATCCTTCATCAGCTTTGGCATCAAATTTGCCTAACTGAGTGGAGTCGTTCAGGATGTAAACTGGACATCCAAAAACGTGAAAATAACCAATATTTGGATTTCTATTTCTCAATATTTCATAGGAAGTCTTCTTGTGTCGCTTCACGTACAATGATCGATTCTGGGTGTGGCAAGCAGTTGCAATTGCTTCAGCCCAGAAACTGGTAGGAAGACCAGATTCAGCTAGCATACTCCTGGCAGCTTCTATCAGCGTTCGATTTTTCCTTTCTACCACTCCATTCTGTTCTGGAGTGCGTGCTGACGAGAAGTTCTGGGAGACGCCAGTGTCAATACAGAATTTCTCCAGAGTTGCATTCTGGAATTCTGTTCCATTGTCACTTCTTAACTGACACACCTTTCGCTTATGCTTCAGTTCAATCTGCTTGATAAGAGAGATGATTTCAGCAGCAGCTTCACTTTTAGACCTGAGAAAGACCACCCAAAAATATCTGGAGAATTCATCTACGATCACCAGGGTGTATCTTTTACCAGCACGAGTCTGAACATTCACTGGACCAAAGAGGTCCATATGAAGCATGTGAAGTGGTTCAGTAATGCTGAAGTTCTGTCTGGTCTTGAAACTGGCACGTTTATGCTTTCCCATCTCACATCCTGGACATGGCCTTTCCTTTTTGAAGGAAACTGAAGGTATCCCATCTGCCAGTTGTTTTCTAGACAACTTATTAATATTTTGAAATTTAAATGGGATAACCTTTTATGCCATAACCAGTTTGTGTCTTCATCAGCTTGAGTATAGAAACATTGCTCTGAAGAGGAGCTTTCCATATCCATCACCTACACGTTCCCTTTTCTGGGGGCAATCAATACTACCTTCCAGTCCTTGTTGAATACAATGCCATGAACAATATTGAATAGAACTTGATAGCCATCATCACACAGTTGACTTACACTGATCAGGTTATATTTCAAACCATTCACATATGCAACACGTCTGAATTTGACTTGTCCATTGTTCAGAACACCATATCCCTCAGTCTTTCCACAACCATCATTTCCAAAAGTAATGGAGGGTCCATCAGAAATGATGAATTTCTCCAGCAGGGTCTTACGTCCGGTCATTGTCCTGCCAGCTGCACTGTCAAGATACCAGGTATTGCTTCTTTCGATCGCCCTGCACATCCACCAGATATATCAGTTAGATTTGGGAACCCATCGACTGATGGGTTCACTGGATCCTCCCTTATGGATCCCTGGGGGTATTGGTTGAGTTCACTTTCTTCAACAGTAGTTTTTGTTGAAAACACTACTGGAGTTGATAGTTTAGAAACCTTTTTCTTTTTCTCAATTAAAGGAATATTTTCTCTTTCTTAGAAAAAGGTTTGGTATTTTGTATAGGGCCAGATGAAGTACCCTCAAAGTTGTTTAATCTTGCATGACAACTTTGAACCTGACGAGCCAGTAGTTGGAACTGGCTCTCCAACCTTAACAAAATAGATTCTTCAGATGAAACCTGAGCCTTTCCAGTTGACTGTACTTTTGGCTTAGGAAGGGAATAGTTCTTTTTCCTTTGAACCTGGGGTTCATTAGAAACAGTCTGAGGCAAAGGTTTATGCTTATTGACCTTTTTAACTGGAGCAGTCATGTGGGATGCTCCAGTCTTGACCTCCAAAAATTGAGCTGGTATTATACAAGATTTTGGGGTAGAAGGTTCATCATATATGGTACTAGGTTTAACCTCCTCTGGTAACCGGTCAATTACTGGTATTAATGTTGCAACATGAGTATTTCCATCCAGATATGCACGTTTTTAGGATGGAAATTGGTTTACTCCAGCATCATATGGCTTTCTTGTTTCAAGCCATGATTGAATAACCTGTTTTTCTTTTTGCAAATATTTCCAGGTCATGTTTTTCTTGAACCAGTTGTTCAGTTACCAAAACTTGTGCTTGAAATGCCAGTTCAATATCTTGAAGTTCTTTTAATTTTGATTTTAAAGCAGCTATTTCAGAGGAATCTGTTTCTAAGCCATTTAGACTGTCAAATCTAACAGTTTCCACAAAAATTAAATCAGAATTTAGAGCTTCAGAAATGTCCAATTTAAGTTCAGGATCAGTTTCATTATCATAATCACTAACCTTTTTAATAACAATGTCTACCCATCGACCAGATGTGACATCATCCT
Organism: Erigeron breviscapus; assembly: GCA_034093135.1. NCBI lineage: Eukaryota > Viridiplantae > Streptophyta > Magnoliopsida > Asterales > Asteraceae > Erigeron > Erigeron breviscapus. Next base: position 95,916,135 of record CM067171.1, on the reverse strand, counting down.
TCACCAGATGCTCTTGATCTGCCAGAGCCATGAAACAACAGTCTCTTTCCTCTTCTTCATCGACTGATGAATCATCAGAGGGAACCCATGCTTCTTCAGTGGTTGCTATCATGCATTTATTATTATCTTCCATTTGTTTAGACAAGAGAGCAATTTGAGCCTTAAGCTTTTGTATTTCAACTTATAGCTATCATCAGGCTTGTTATAAGAAGCAGTTGGACCAGACTGAGAGACAAACTGACTGGACTTGCACTCTTTCATGAAATGACCTTTTCTGTCACACTTAAAGCATGTCAGATTGGTCTTGTCAGTGGAAGAACTGGGTGCATGTAGTCCAGTGGGCCTATTTGCTCTGGCCTTAAAACAGTTAAACGTTTTGGCCATCATTGCAACCAGGTCATCACTATCAGTTTCATCACAGTCTGGAGAGATATCATTATAGACTCCAGAATCCATTAGTTCAGACATCATCTTCTTCATAGAAAATACATTCTCAGAAGATATTAATGCCGCACAAGGTGGTACAGTATTAGTGACCACTGTGGAACTAATGGAAGCATGATTAAAAGAATCTTTTTCTGCCTCAATCCTCTGGGCTTGATTTTCTTCAGTGAATCTGAAGGCTCCATACAATGTTGACAAAGCATGGGAATGCAAGGTTTTACCTTGCCTCAAGACCAGAATCATGTGAGACCATTTTGTTGGAAGAATATCACAAAATTTCTCCAAAAGTATATCCTTGTCTTTATCAACCCCTAGTCCTCTTAACTGGTTAATAATACTCATAAATCTGGTGTAAGTACCAGTAGAGACTCATTGGGGAGAGCAAAAAATGACTCATACTTTTTGTTTAAGGAGACTTTTCTGGTAACAACAGTATCATCACCTCCCTCATGCTGGTTTACTAGTTCATCCCACATGCTTTTGGCACTGGGATAGAGAACTAATGTGGGAATAAGAGTTTCTGGAACAGCCCCGAGGATCATATTTTTAAGAAGTGTATCAAGATTTACCAATCTTTTCTCCTCTTCGGACCAGTGTTCCTCTCTCTTTTCCCTTCCACTTCTTGATCCAGTAGGGTCAAGAAGTGCATTGATAGGAAGTCTTGGCACATAGGGTCCTTCATTTAAGATTTTCATCATATTCCTTTCAATACCAGTAACATGCAATATTATCCTAGCTTTCACGTACCAAATTCATCACTGCTCCCATTGAATTTAGGAACAGGATTATTTGAGTAATGCACATGCACATGTGGAGAAGCAGGAGGAGGAGGAGGAGGTGGTGGATTGTTATTTCCAGTGGGTGGTTCATTAAGATTAGTTTCATGAGTTTCTTGAGTATTTTCTGGGATTGCCATCGCGAAACAGATCTAGGTAAGTATATTAACCTTCCGCTCTGATACCAAATGTAAAGTCCCTCACACGATGGTTTAACCCACGAGTGTAAAATAATAAGTCAAGTATGAACTAGAATCGGACTAGTATTACTTTAAATATAAATGCAAGAATATAAATAAAGCAATAAACGACTTTAAGCAATATTTAAACAAGTAAATAAATGATGGAACACGAATGTAATTTTCAAGTGTATTTTCTTTATTGATGATAAACAAAATACAAGATTGTTGCGGAACCTAGATATTACAAGTATGTAACTATCTAAACAATCTTTGAAATACAAGGATCTATACTTGCTAAATAATCTCCTTAGATCGATATACTTAGAGTTGTGAAGTATAACTGTTTAGATCGAGAGTATTTAAGCAAGTTCACCAAATTGCTAAAAAGTGATTTGAATGAGAAATATGACTTTGTATTTATAGGCAGATAAATTCAACAATGAATTTATTTGCCGTACAAATATGGTTGCATGCATTTAATGAACCGACAAGGTTATTAAATGCATTGGTTAAGGTACAAGGATAAAGTCCTTTTAACCAACCACCTTTACACACGTATGTACTTTTATCAATAGATAATTGGGATGTCCGGGTAAAAGTGTGTAAAGGCATAAAGTCAATTCCTCGATATCAGTGTTCAGACTTGTAAGGTCTAGAACACTAATAAAGGCTCCATTCGGGAGATCTGGTAAGACTGTCAGTGGGCTCCACTGTTTGTCAGTCTTCTTTCTTCAGACTTCAGTCTTTGACTTTAGTGAGAATGTCTTCAGTAGAATAGATCTGGACTGGGGTGAAGTCCAGAGAGCTAATCTGGAGAATACTCCAGATTTCCTATACAAGTATTTGCTCACTGGTCTTCCATTATTTATGAACAAATCTTCAGAGGGACTCCAGATTCCAAGTCTGGAGTAGGTCCAGTATTATCATTTCTGTACAGATCTTCAGTAAGGCTCCAGTAGTCGAGTCTGGAGCGAGTCCAGTAAATCTGGACCTAACAAAGAATAAGAGGGACCTTCGTATCTTCCTCCATCTCGAGGATAACGAAGTCAACAAGAAAAACAATGTGGCCAACTCTGACACTAATGTTTTCAGCAATCCCGATGGGATACTGAAATGAATGGTCAGCAAGTATTATACTCATACGAGTAGGGCGAAGGACTCCCAATGACAACTTGGCATAAACCGAGTAAGGCATCAAATTGATGCTAGCCCCTAAATCAGCTAAGGCTTTACAAATAATAGTTCTAATAGAGCAAGTGATAAGAAAACTCCCTGGGTCTTCAAGCTTTGGTGGAATGCGGTTCTGCAAGATAGCAGAACACTCGGCATTAATAAAAGTAGCCTTTGCCTCTTCAAACTTCCCTTTGTCTGTCACAAGCTCCTTAATGAACTTGGCATAATTGGGCATCCCCTGAATAAGATCAACTAAAGGAACATTAATATGAACATTTTTGATCATGTCAACAAACTTGTTATAATGCTCCTTCAGCTTTGCTTTCCTGAACCTTTGTAGAAATGGTATCTTTGGCATGTATGCTTTAACCTCTGGAACCACATCCGGTTTTGGTGGAGTAACCGGAGTCTTCACGGTCGAATCTTCCTCCATCTCTATTTCTTCATCCACATCGGTATCATCATTCCCGTTATCCTGCACATCTGAAACAACAACATTAGGAATAGGAGGTGGGTCATAAGACTTACCGGTACGAGTGGTAATGGCATTAGCTTGCTCATTACGGGCTTGAGGTGGGGTGTATTTCGTATGTCCCGAATTAAACTGAGGTCTAGGATTCTGCTGTGTGTTGCTAGGAAGAGTCCCCGTGGGCCTAGCAAGAGCGGCCATCCTACTTTCGAGATCCTTGAAATTAACTCCTTGGTTTTTCATGTTGATCTCCACCTTCCCGCTTATCTGATCCAACCTCTCACTCAAAGCCTTAGTATCATCTCTGATCATTTGAATGCTAGTGTTTGTTTCAACTTGATTACTAGCCAACTGCTTTATCATCTCCCTCAACTCGGCATTAGGATCGGTATTAGAAAAAGAAGAACCTGGTCCTTGTCCTTGCTGAGTCTGCTGTTGTGGCTGATTCTGATAATTATCTCTTTGCCACCTATTACCTGAAAAACGAGAAGTATTAGCCTGAAAAGAAGAGTTATAAGAAGGATTACCTGAAGGCCGGTTCTGGAAACCGGTGTTGCGGTGGAAATTCCCTTGGGGTTGATTCTGAACATAGTTCACATCTTCGGGTGCCCGATTTAGACACTCATCAGAATAGTGCATATCACCACAATGATCACACCCATCGGCTACGACCTTAACATCCCTCTCAATTGCTCCAAACCTAGTCTCTTGAGCAGCAAAGCTCCTATCCATGCACTCAGATAGTGCCATAATCTCTCCAATAACCCCTGAATCGTTACTAGCTTTAGCCTTAGCAACTCTCCCTTGGTTAGTACCCTTCTTCATTTTTCTTTCATTCTTCAAGAACCTTTCATCATCCATATTTGAGTTATCCTTTGCCATGTCTTCCAAGATTTGATAGCCTTCATTGGTTTGTGTAACACCCGTTTCGTAAAAATATGGATTTCCAAAAATTTCGCCTAACGGCGTTAAATCATGCGGAAACGATTTAGGAAAATACTCAACTAAGGAAAACAGTTGAGAAAAACATAAGTGGTGTTACTAATAGCATCAAATCAGTAATAAAAGAAATCCATAAGATTGCCCAACATAAAGCAATCATAACATAGTCATTACATAAGTTCCATAAAGGAAATCAATAACATAAAGTCTATGCGAAGCTATTGGGTAAACTAAAGCCAGCTTGATCATCTACCCATCTCTCGCCACAGCTTCACACGTCATCTTACTGCCTAACCTGAGGGGTGTCAACACATTAAAAGAAACAAGTGTTAGCTATAAAGCTAAGTAAGATAACACCAGGTTTAAGCAAACATCTCATCCATTTAAATCGTCACTTTAAAGCATTACATCATTTTAATTAGGCATTCATACCACCGTATAAACATATCCACATCACATATAAGCATAGAGTTCATGACCCTAAGTGCCTAATCAATTTCGTCATCATCTCATTAAGTTGTGACTAGGTCACCGTTAAGTTGTAACCGAAGTTACCATTAAGGAAAGACAATGTCGATCCATGAGTAGCACGTTATGTTCATGACATAGGTGGGTCATCAGGCCACCCGAAACTACTCGCCACATATGACTTGTTGCAAGGAACCACCCGAGCAACCATTTTAACATACCTATAACCACCGTAAGGCATGACGTACCTATTACCACCGTCAGGCACCATTATGACGTACCTATTACCACCGTCAGGCACGATTTATACGTACCTATTACCACCGTAAGGCACTATGTACCTATTACCACCGTAAGGCACAGGTTATGCATAACACTTAACATCTAATTAGCTCGAGCATTTATCGTATTTAGTTTAGATTTCCCCCTTTAACCTAAACTAATCCATACTATCATCTTTTCACGTTAGGGCCCTTAAAACGTGCACGTGTCATGGCAACCTAAAAGGTCTAGTGTTCTAGATGAACAAGCCACATATACATGCACATAACACATTACAACATATCATTAACCACCGTAATCATTACATATCATATCGTAAACATATCATTAACCACCGTCATCATAACATATCATATCATAAGTTCATAATCATATCATAAACATAACTACGGGGAAGTATCATAGGCATCGTCATCATTATTCCCCGAGTACCTCCCATATCAACCCAACCACATTATAGGTTATACATTACCGTTATGGAGGTTATAGTTTATGAAACCATTTTCGTTGCACCCTCAGCGTGACAAAAGTAGGGTATCTTACCTCGTAGTAGTGTACGCGAGCAACCAGAGAGCTAATAGTGCTTAATAGTAATCCCCGACACCTATCGTACATTAACATATGAAATATAAGTCATTTGGGACCTTAATTGACTTGAAAACGAACTTAGGTTTTGAATCGAACGAATTTAGCTTAAAACGACTTTAGAAAACGAATTTAAGCATCCAACGAACTTAGCCTTCGTTTTTTAGATTCAAACGAAGATGATCTTCGTTTTGTCAAACGAAGATAGTTTTCCAGAAAACGAATTTATGCTTTACGAAGATGGCTCAAACGAACTTAACATTCCAGGAAACGAATTTAGCATCAGAAACGAATTTAAACCCAACTTCGTCCAGAATTCCAAAAAACGACCATGTTCTTCATTTTTCCAGAAATCGATCGACTTGGGCTTCTTCCAAAACACATTTTTGACATTGTTAAACATACTTTGATCATAATGATCGATTACAAACTTGTTTGACATCATTTTTGAACATTAAATTGGCTTAAACATAATATAAACCTTAATTAACCAAAAACCCTTTTAAAACAGATTTGGAACATCAATTAGGGCCTTTAAATCTGTAAATACATCGATGAATCGTTAGTTACCTGATTGCTTTGATAGCCAATTGAAAATAACCCAAAATACACAATCAATTCAACCAAAACTTGAACAATTGCTTTAGAAATCGATTAAGGGATTGGAGAGGCTGATGAATGTTCTAATTAAGTTTTGAGGCTGCCAAATTAACCTAGATTAGGCTAATCCTTTTCTTAACCCGTTTTTAACTTTTCACCATTGGCAAAACTAGTCCCTGGACTTCATATTGACTTTATTTCACATTAAAACACCTATTGGGGATACATACAACACACTAAAGCACTTTCGCACACTACATAGGCCTTTTACACATCATTTAATCCACTTTATTGTCACCATTAAAGATAATTAAATCTCACATATAGGGCACATAAACATATAAACACATATTTCCACACAAACGTATCACGGACTTATAATTTGACCTAACGACGTTAGTCAACATATACGTTTAAGTTTTGGGTGTAATGTTATTGAAACTACCCCCAAAAGCATATCCCAATTCTCGTTTAGACTTCTTATTCAACCCATCAAAGAAAAGCTCCACATATTGTTCCTTAGTCAAATTGTGACCTGGACAATTCTCAACATCTCCTTGAAACGAACCCAAGCATCTGCAACATCTTCTCCATCATCTTGTTCAAATGACCTAATCATATTCTCCAACTTTCTTTGAGTTCTAAGTGAATAAAACTCACCAATGAAAGCCTCCTTAAGTTGGTTCCAAGTAGTGATTGAATTCTCTGGAAGATCATTGAACCAATCAAGTGCTTCTCCGGTGATTGAGATGGGAAATGTCTCAAGTTTCACGGCATTCATTTGATTTTTACCATATTGATAAAGCCGAGCCAACTTTTCAAACCTATCCAAGTGTTGGTAAGGATCCCATTTCCTTTTTCCATCAAATTGATGCTCTTCTATGCTCTTAAGATGATTCCCTTTCAAATTGAAAGTGTGATCAATGGCCGGTGGTCTAATGGCGGAGCCACAGCTAGTTGGGATAGTTTGAACCCTCTCGCCATAGCGAGTGTCATTTGGATCCCTTGGTTGTTCGTCACCCATCTCTTCTTGCTTAACTTCTAAATTGAAGAATTCGTCTAAATAAAACCCTTCCTCGTCTGAATCAGGAGTGGGTTTAGCTATAGGTGAAAATGGTGTTGGTATTGGTGTTGTGGGTTCAGTGAAGTTAAACCGACCCTCTTGGTCTTCTCGGAGTAGACAAAGGACTATTCAAAGGTAGACCCGAAGAACGTAAGTTCATCAACTAAAGAAATATGCCTGCAAACACACAACTAACACAAACACGTCAAATGCAACTGTGATAAGAAAAGAAAACTAAACTAATAAAAAAGTAACTTCCTCACGCGTGAGAAAGGATCAAACCACTAAATTAACAACTAAATCGGCACACAATCCCCGGCAGCGGCGCCAAAAACTTGATGTGTTAAATCGAGTTTAAAAATTAAAACAAGAAATACCCTAAAACTGACTACTACACACTTGCGGCAGTGGACCCGTTCGTATATAGTATAGCTAGAAGGTAAGTCCAGGATCGAACACGGGGAATGGTTTTGAAATAGTTGTCAGCTAAAGTAGTTTTAGAGAAAGGGTGAAACGTAGCCGAATAGCTACCTAACTTTGACGAACTTAAATTAAAGAAATCGAAATGACAATACGAATAGAAGTAAAGAAGTTTTAGACAATATAAATAAAGATCATCTACTTCGAATCCACTTAACTTCAGCTATGATTGCACACGTTAAAGATCGAATTCTTTAGAGTTGACAAATAATCGTGAAAGGATAGAAATGCTCGCGTGGTACCACCAACCGCAAGCAAATCACCCAAACACCTAAGTTGCTAGTTAAATTACCCAAGCCGGTACCACCAATGCCTAGAAAATCTCCCCAACAATTAGTTTGCTTGATTATCAAATTACCAATTATGCCTATGTGAATGAAAACGTGGTACCACCAACCGTTTCTAAACACGTTTACCAATTAACTCCTATTATAGATTTGACATTCACCGTCATACCATGAACCGGTGACAATTGACCATAGACAATCGAATTGAAACGATAAAATATTCATCTAGTACCACTAACGATGAACACATAAACCATCAACATCAAAAGAATAAATCACAAGGAATTAATTGATAAAGATCACGACACAACGATAATTGAATCAACTCTTGAATTAAAATATTGCAATCATATCATTCGTCAAGTTTCATCAAAGTGGATGATTATAAATCTAGCCACTCATGCTAAATAGAAAATAACAAACGAAATAGAAATAGAACATATTGTACCAAATTGTTTGAATAGAAATTGCAAGACAGAAAATTAGATACGATCTAGATGGGTGTTCTTGAATCTTCAATGAATCCAATGATGAAATCTTGAGCCGATCCTTCGAAGAATTCGTGTAGAACAACTCCTAGAAAGAAAACTTGATAAGTTGGGAAATAGGGTTATGTTTTCTATTTATACCCCCATGAAAAATCTGATGCCAAACAACTCAAACCCTTGCTGGCCCGTCACCCCACTGCAGTGCAGTGGGCTGGTGATGCTCCCCACTGCGGCGCAGTGTAGACTCTCTGATCTGGTTGCTCGTTTTGCCATAGCTGACTGCGGCGCAGTGGGCTGGTGATGCTACCACTGCGGCGCAGTCTCGATCTTCTGATCTGCGAGTGTGTCTTAAGGTCCACTGCGGCGCATTGGGCTCATGTTTCCCCCACTGTGTCGCAGTCTAAAATCACTGCACTGGCACACCCAACTTTGACTTGCAAACTTGTTGAAATTCATTCTATCCATCCAGTTAAACAACTCTCAATCACACGAATCAACTTCTTGGCCTCAAAATCATTCGACAATGCACCAAATGGACGCGTACCCTGTAAAGAACCTGAAAACACTAACAAATACCATAAACGCGCCAAATACATACAAAATCGACTTAAAAACACTTAAGAAAATGGCCAATAATGATGTGGGCGATATGTATAAATTGGTCACATAAAACACCTATCAAGTACACATATTACAATCACAAGTCAAACCCTAATCGGAGCTTTAGAAGGGTAATTCAACTTTGGATGACAATCAGGACTCGATTTGGTTATGTCATAACCCTTAAACGTCTTATTGACTTAACCGAACATAAACAAGGACACTTTGACAAGACATTTTTAGAAATGACAGTGAATTCAAGGTATAAGGATTAGACCATGATAAAGTAGACTCTCACACGATCCCAACGATAGGTCATACGTTTAAAACGGACTTACGGTTCAAAAGTTATTGACGTTTGAAAACTGACGCGCGAAACAGGCAAAACTCGCGGCGCGAGGAGATGGGCTCGCGGCGCGAGAAAAACCCCTGAACCACAAAAATGAAGCCTCACGGCGCGAGGAACCTTGGTCGCGGTGCGAGGGTCTGCTGCTCTGCACATAAACAAGCCAAACACGAACCAAAACGCTCCAAAACCTCATTTTTGACTTAGGAATCGATCTAGGAAGGTTCAAGACACATTTTGAAGCATAAACAAACATCATTTGACATAAATAAACAAAACCCCTATCATAAATTTGATTCATAACATCATTTCTTCTCCAAAATCATTCATGACCCATTTCAAAACCCTAAATGACTCAAATCCGTTTTTGACTCGATTCAAGACTCAAAATCATTTAGATTTGACTAGAGACATGTTCAATAACATAAAATGGTTAATATGAGATAGTTTTTACTTACCAAATCTTCCAAAAGCCTTTAAACCCGAATTTGACCTAAAAATGGAGATTTCTTGTACTTGGAGGTTTGATCCTTTGATATGATGTTTAGTTGATGATGATGATGAAGTATTTACCACTAATCTAGCCCAAACAACAATAGATAATCCAAGAATTTAGAGAGAAGAAGGATGTGTTTTGGTGTTTACTTTTGGAGAGAAAAGAGAAAGAAAGAAATTGAAAGAAATGAAAAGGGAAAGGAAAGGGGGAGGGGTTGGGGGCCGGCCTATGTTCCAAAATGGTAGGCCCTCGCTCCGCTAATTTCGACAAATAGCTAAACGTTAACCATTTAAACGCCAAACCGAATTCGTAAACATAAATAAATTCCACGTTACGTTACAACACGACAATACGCTCGAGAAATCACATTAATCCACGAAAATCATTTACATTAAATTGCAAGTCAAATCTGGTCAATTGTTTTTTACAAATGTTACATATCAATGTCTACTGTCTCTGAAGCATCGTTCCAACATGTACAAGGAGGTACTTCACGTGAACTGTGGTTATCCCTTGCTTGCGCATATGCCCCACAAATCTCGTCTAGAGAATATACCCTTAAGTCCCAACTTCTTCGACTTCAGATGAAAGACGGTGAATCAACGTCTACTTAACTTACTCGAGCACAAGAGTATGCTGATGCTCTTGCAAATATTGGCGAACCAGTGAAAGACAAAGATCTTGTGATGCACGTTATTACAGGTCTTCCCGATGATTACAACAACTTCAAATCAACCATACTTGGCCGACCAACCCCCTTGGCATTCTCTGAGCTGAACGGGCTTCTCTTGGATCTTGACTACATGGTCAAGAAACCCGTGGCTGATTTAACCCCGCTCAAACTTTCTCGACTGCTACATTGCCACAATCTTCGAGCCCTATTGGAAATTCACCTTCACTTCCGAATGATACTATGGAAACCCTTCAACAACTGGTAGCCCGTCTTGGTTTTCAGCTTCAACCATCATCTGCCCAGTCACCTCAAACTTTTTATACAAATCGGTCCAACAATAACCGAGGCAACAATCAGAACAATCGTAGAGGTCGTGGCAATTATCAGAATTCCCAAAATCGCGGTGGAGGTAATCGAAATCAATTTTCTTGGGCAACTAATCAAAACACTATATATGGTACTTGTAGCAAGTGTAGAATTAATCATCTCCCGTCACAATGCCCAAATCGGGACCCCTCCACAATGCGTAGTAGGCAGCCGTCTGCTAACTTTGCTCAGACTAACTATGCTGCTAACTCCCGCTCTCCTGCATCAACTTCATGACTTCCTAACTCAGGTTCTAATTTCCATGTTATTCCTAATCTTTCTAGTTTTGACACGTTTCAGCCGTACTTTGGCGATGACAATGTTCATGTTGGCAATGGTAAGGGTCTTCCTATTTTACATATTGGCTCTTCAACTTTTTATTCACCCAATAAAAGACTTTCTTTACGAGATATCCTTCATGTCCCTGAAATTAAACAAAATCTTCTTTCCGTTCAAAAGTTTTGCTTAGACAACAATGTGTTTTTTGAATTTCACAAAGGCCTTACCATCCGATCGGTTCTTGCTATTGCGATCCAAGCTAAGAGTCATACAACGGCCTTAGCTTGAGGGGACGTATTAGAATATATATTACTTTCCATATCTTAGATATATATAGTTTCCTAATATCATTGTAATACTTGATAAACAAGTTTTAGATTAGCCTATAAATATGGCCTTTTGTAATCTCATTATTGATAATAATTCAATACAATAACCTATAAGGTTTTTCATGGTGTATGAGGGAGGTTAAGATGTTGGCAGACCTTACCTCTACCAAAGTAGAGAGGCTGCTTTCATTTTAACTAAATGGTAGAAAAAGGCCCTCTAACTTTTGCATGGGATGAGGATCAAACCCATGACCTCTGTCTCTAGAGGCCGAGGTGTTTACCACTGATCCAACCATGCTGCTTTTAGGTATGGATTAAATATGGTAGACAAAAGGAACTGTGGAATCATATACATTCGTTTCTTTTGAACAAATATAAAACGAAGTAGTTATATCATCATCATCATAAATATAAATGTTTTGCATTTCTTAAATTTGTAATCAATACTTTTATATTTATTTTATTTTATTTCATTTCATTTTTCGTGTTTGATAAGCTTTGACTTTACATTGATTTTCTTGTAATTGATATAGAACAAGGATTTGGGTAAGTTATTAAAAACAAGATATAATATAGATATATAGTTCATGATGTTACAACAATATATATACTCAACTTAAAAGATATTATATGCATATGCATGCATAACCTATTAAATTTCCATACATAATACTAAATATTTGCATACAAACATAAAAATAATTAATTACATAAATATAATATGTTATCGTTTCAGATATGATATACTTTTACATACAAACATAAAAATAATTAATTACAAGATGAAGTAATTAGGTTAATGAAAAAAAAAAGATCTTCAATTCTTGTTCTCTCTTTAATTCTCAACATACAATCTTTGAATGCTTGACGATATGATCTACCAATTAACCGGTCGCGGAACTAAAGGGTATCCCGGGTGCTCGACAGATCGATCACAAAGTATATATAGCTTTTATATATTACAAAATATATAGTGCAAATGTGCAATTCTTTGCAATTATCGTTAGTACTACGGATCTTAACAAATTAGGCCACTACATCAATTAAGACTGTTTTTCGTGTAGTCGATTAGCTAAAAGACGAACGTACGTTTTCTTGGCATGTTCTGCATCCTTTTAAGGATTCTCTCTTTCGGATTTGAACCATAAACAAAAGCAGCCCGTCGCTTCCTTTCTTCAGATACGACCTCGCTCCATCTTTCCTCATATTCCGCGGCACGGTTTCTTTCCTTCACTTCATACACCCGTCTCCTAAAAGCAGCGGCTCGTTTTCTTCTATCGAAATCTGACATCTTCATCCAATTAAATAATTCTTCTTCTTGAAAACCGGCTGTTGTTGGTTGTCGTTTACGCTTCATCGTATGATCTTGTTTGTTTACACTACTACGAACCGCGAAATTATCATCAAAATCTTTTCTGGTTTTTTCATTCTTGAGAATCTCATAAGATGCTTGAAGGTTTTGGAAATCTATAACAGCATTCGGGTCGTCGCATTGTCGCTTGTCGGGATGTAATTCTAAAGCTTTTTTCTTGTAGGCTTTGGCTATATCTGTCTGTGAAACCTTGGTTCCTGCTACCCCAGATGGTAATCCAAGAACTTTGTAATGATCAACGTCGTAAAACCCCATATCTTCTTTCTTCTAACGTAAAAATAAAAATAAAACTTATCGTTCAAGTAATGAATATATTTTCGTAAACCCCGATGGAAAGAAAACCTTGCCAAGATATATATATGATTTTTTTTGATAAAAATAGGTCGGTTTAATAACAATAAACGCGTTTTATTACAAACATAAATACCAACAACGTGCAGTATTTTTATTTTACTTCATATTCATATACTTTGAATACATATATGGTTTAATTATTATTATACCGAGTAACAATTTTATATATGTATTTTACCTAACGTACTTGCCGAGTGGCTTTTTTACAAGGGGTTTCGGTTTCGAATGTCACCAGATAAACTTTCAAGGGTGGCTAAGAGAATAATTGGAAACTTCAAAAACGATCACAAGAATACCTTGGTAGCATTCATTGATTCAAAAAGACTTTGACTTTTCGAAATAATCTGGACAGGAAAAGCTCATCTCTTTACGTATTTTTCTTTTGTGATTGATTACAAGAACGTAGAAGTTAACCAAGTTTAATGAACTCAACTATGTAATCTTATAGAAGAAAAAAAATTACATTGCTTATATATTAAGAAGAAAAAAAGAAAGGGAGGGGGGGGGAGTGTATAGTAGTAATGGAAAACTTATCACAGTTTTAGAAAAAAAACTTTGGGAGCTTTTTCTTCTTAAAAAAACATAGAATAGAATATATCCCAAATTTAAAAAGAATTTACAAAATGATTTTTTTTTTTTTTTTTTCAAAGAGTGCAGTACCTCTTATTGATCATCAATTATGTTACACTACTATCTATTCCAGTAACAAAACTATGGGCTATTCTTACCCATGCCTATTATATATACATACATACAAATCCGCTTCACCCTACCGGATCAAATAACCTCTTGCAGTCCTGTCCATGTATTTACAAACTCCATTTCTGTTTTAATTTTGTATATGCACTCCCTGAATTAAGCTGACTAGTCTGAATTATAAAATAAGAGACCATACAAATTGGAATAAGTATCAGTTCCCCTGTGTCTTATTATGGAGATCATCATGTATTCACCTTCAATGTGCATCGTCACTATGCATACAACCTAAGAAGATCGTCTTTACCTGGCATATTTTATCACTAAGCAACAATGAAGGGACATCAACCTAAATCCATCACGGCAACTGATGACCGAAAAGCCACATGTTCAGTCTATGTCACAGCTATAACACCTGAAATCTAACCATTTCTATTGCAAATTTGCAGGCTATATCTCCATTCACCGACACTAATATGTTCATCGACACTAGCATGTACATCGACATATCATACCCATGGTGAGGATCTCATTCTCGGCCTATGCAATTCCTAGGTGTGTAGTCAAGAAACCATGAAAATCAAAGCGCATATAGCCCTATAATGCATATGCAGTTGGACAAGTTAAATCAAATTTGTCTCTCTCTGGAAACAACAATAATCAAGTTAGCATAGTTGTGAGGGTGATTCACTAATCAGACGCAAATCCTACATATCGCCGGTTTCCGGAACCAGCAAAATAACAGGCTTTATATTTGAATCAGGTGTCAGTACTATGTTGAGTAAGATGGTCTGCAAGTAGCAGGCTATAAACATTCAAACCAACTCTATAAACATGTGATCTTTCATTTCTAAGAAACAACCAGACATTGTGCATTTTCCTGCTTTTGCAGGCTTAAACTAGAGAGATTACATCAAAAGACCACCATGGGCCAAACAAAAGTCAAAAGACTTAGATATGTAGGCAATATCCGTACTGGTTTCTCATGTAGAACAAAAGAAAGAATTCAATCAGTGACAATAGATGCATTCACCGTATGTTTAACATTATTGGAGTTGTACGCTCTATAGCCAAAATGGATCATAATTCCACCAGTACCTAGTCCATTACTATATTTCTATATCATATGCATGTGATTCCTACATTCCTAGAATCTTTATCAAGCATGAACACAGAACTGGTTCTCCCTCAACCAAACTGCGAAGTCCTAATATACATATAATAAGAAAAGAAAACTGCAGCCAAGCAGAAGTAACTGTTCTAAAACGCTATCCCCGATCAAGTCATCAGTATTGTACATATAAGCGACCTAGCCGTAACATTTTCCAGCTAAAACAACAATTTTACCAAAATGCACGCATACAATACCCCGAATTACAAAATATCAAATGTCAAAATATATCATATAGACAGATGTCAAGTAATAGCAACCTACTTTCGCCTGCAGTCCATTTTGGTAATTATAAGTTTCATAAAAAAACTACTTTTGTTATTACATCCTAAAAGTAAATACTCCCACCATAACAAAACTACAAAACTATTGGCCACCAAACAAAAACATCAGTTTAAAAAAAGGGTAATTACTTGAGCTTATTATTTACTAAAAACACTTTATATGTTGGAGATCTTTCTGGACGCGGTCTCTCTACCCTTGACTACAAATATGACCGTCTATATCAAACACTAGAAACTTAATCAACTTTACCTATCCTCTTGAAGAAACAAATTTATGTGATTACCAAAAAGCAAGCAAAAAGATCTTTTTGTCTAATCACCAAAAACTCGACCGAATGCTAAACTTCGGCCGCAGATAGTATATTGCCATTCTACAACATCTTTCTATATCATCATAATATACAAATAACATATTTATAGTTATTATATGCATAAACATAATCAATTCCTACTTATAGAAACACACACATAATCAACTCCTGCCTATAGAAAATATATAAACCCTAACACACACATGTGATCCACAAACTCACATCAACGGAACATTAGAAATTAGATAACATAAATGAGTAAATTACTTTAAAAAAAAAACTAACAAGTCCGATAATCAAGGAGTACTACAGCTGCTACGAGATAGACTTCAACTTAATAATACAATCAAAACGACAACGTTTCACAACGGAAATTGAAACATACATAGATATAGATATAGATATAGATAGAGATATAGAATAGATAGATATAGAGATGAAGGATGATAATAAGTGATACTTTAGTTGATATCGGAATCATCGAAATCGTCGTGAAAGGAATTGAAGAAATCGGAATCAGTCAAACGGTTATGATGATTGATATCGCCGAGTGGACCTTCTCCGAAAATATCGAGACCTTCCACGTCATCAACCTCCATAGCTACAGTTGATGATGCTCCTGCTGCTGCTGATTGTTCTTCCATCTCTCCGTACATTTCCACCGGCATTGCTTTCATTTCTTTATTTCTCTCAAAAAACTACTTTTTCGTTTTTTTTTTCTTTTTTTTTGGCGACTATACTACTCTATTTAATAGTTGAAGCAAAGTTACATAAATGGTGAGTACTTTTTGATATTTGGTATTTACATTTTGTTTTCCCAAAATAATTAAAGATGGTAAACGAATCGAATAGATCTTTGTTCATATTAATTCATCTTTTTTTTTAAGTTAGTTTCAATTCAGACATGCTGGAGGCAATTTTAAACAGCGATTTGCTGGACCTCCAACCCCCTACTCATGGAAAATGCCTTGAGATGAGAAACTCAAGACTCGAACCCGAGACCTTGGGAAAAAAGTCAAAAACTCACCTCCAGGGTCCACATAGTGGATTTAGAAGATACCCATGGCCAACCCACCTAAGTGAAGTTGGTTTCATATTTATTCATCTAAGTTAACTAAGTATGTACATATGGATTTGGTTATAAGTTTTTTCAATGTGTATTAATCAAGAAATTTTGTTTATCTATGTTCGTTTATTTATGTTTACAAACGAACACACATGAAAACAAATATGTACGATCAAAAGAATAGACATATAATTAAAAGCAC
>CM067171.1:95807345-95898351 GCA_034093135.1 Erigeron breviscapus | reverse complement strand
ACAATAATCCCCGACACCTAAGATACATTAATATACAAAATATAAGTCATTTGGGACCCAAACGAACTTTAAAACGAACTTAGGTTTGTTCTTACGAACTTAGACTCACTGAACGAACTTAGGACACTTCAAACGAATTTAGGACATACTGAACGAACTTAGCAATGCCCAAACGAACTTAGAAATGTTCAAACGAAGATAGTTTTGTTCTAACGAAGATAGCCAGAACGAAGATAACCAGAACGAAGATAACCAGAACGAAGATAACCAGAACGAAGATAACCAGAACGAAGATAACCAGAACGAAGATAACCAGAACGAAGATAACCAGAACGAAGATAACCAGAACGAAGATAACCAGAACGAAGATAACCAGAACGAAGATAACCAGAACGAAGATAACCAGAACGAAGATAACCAGAACGAAGATAACCAGAACGAAGATAACCAGAACGAAGATAACCAGAACGAAGATAACCAGAACGAAGATAACCAGAACGAAGATAACCAGAACGAAGATAACCAGAACGAAGATAACCAGAACGAAGATAACCAGAACGAAGATAACCAGAACGAAGATAACCAGAACGAAGATAACCAGAACGAAGATAACCAGAACGAAGATAACCAGAACGAAGATAACCAGAACGAAGATAACCAGAACGAAGATAACCAGAACGAAGATAACCAGAACGAAGATAACCAGAACGAAGATAACCAGAACGAAGATAACCAGAACGAAGATAACCAGAACGAAGATAACCAGAACGAAGATAACCAGAACGAAGATAACCAGAACGAAGATAACCAGAACGAAGATAACCAGAACGAAGATAACCAGAACGAAGATAACCAGAACGAAGATAACCAGAACGAAGATAACCAGAACGAAGATAACCAGAACGAAGATAACCAGAACGAAGATAACCAGAACGAAGATAACCAGAACGAAGATAACCAGAACGAAGATAACCAGAACGAAGATAACCAGAACGAAGATAACCAGAACGAAGATAACCAGAACGAAGATAACCAGAACGAAGATAACCAGAACGAAGATAACCAGAACGAAGATAACCAGAACGAAGATAACCAGAACGAAGATAACCAGAACGAAGATAACCAGAACGAAGATAACCAGAACGAAGATAACCAGAACGAAGATAACCAGAACGAAGATAACCAGAACGAAGATAACCAGAACGAAGATAACCAGAACGAAGATAACCAGAACGAAGATAACCAGAACGAAGATAACCAGAACGAAGATAACCAGAACGAAGATAACCAGAACGAAGATAACCAGAACGAAGATAACCAGAACGAAGATAACCAGAACGAAGATAACCAGAACGAAGATAACCAGAACGAAGATAACCAGAACGAAGATAACCAGAACGAAGATAACCAGAACGAAGATAACCAGAACGAAGATAACCAGAACGAAGATAACCAGAACGAAGATAACCAGAACGAAGATAACCAGAACGAAGATAACCAGAACGAAGATAACCAGAACGAAGATAACCAGAACGAAGATAACCAGAACGAAGATAACCAGAACGAAGATAACCAGAACGAAGATAACCAGAACGAAGATAACCAGAACGAAGATAACCAGAACGAAGATAACCAGAACGAAGATAACCAGAACGAAGATAACCAGAACGAAGATAACCAGAACGAAGATAACCAGAACGAAGATAACCAGAACGAAGATAACCAGAACGAAGATAACCAGAACGAAGATAACCAGAACGAAGATAACCAGAACGAAGATAACCAGAACGAAGATAACCAGAACGAAGATAACCAGAACGAAGATAACCAGAACGAAGATAACCAGAACGAAGATAACCAGAACGAAGATAACCAGAACGAAGATAACCAGAACGAAGATAACCAGAACGAAGATAACCAGAACGAAGATAACCAGAACGAAGATAACCAGAACGAAGATAACCAGAACGAAGATAACCAGAACGAAGATAACCAGAACGAAGATAACCAGAACGAAGATAACCAGAACGAAGATAACCAGAACGAAGATAACCAGAACGAAGATAACCAGAACGAAGATAACCAGAACGAAGATAACCAGAACGAAGATAACCAGAACGAAGATAACCAGAACGAAGATAACCAGAACGAAGATAACCAGAACGAAGATAACCAGAACGAAGATAACCAGAACGAAGATAACCAGAACGAAGATAACCAGAACGAAGATAACCAGAACGAAGATAACCAGAACGAAGATAACCAGAACGAAGATAACCAGAACGAAGATAACCAGAACGAAGATAACCAGAACGAAGATAACCAGAACGAAGATAACCAGAACGAAGATAACCAGAACGAAGATAACCAGAACGAAGATAACCAGAACGAAGATAACCAGAACGAAGATAACCAGAACGAAGATAACCAGAACGAAGATAACCAGAACGAAGATAACCAGAACGAAGATAACCAGAACGAAGATAACCAGAACGAAGATAACCAGAACGAAGATAACCAGAACGAAGATAACCAGAACGAAGATAACCAGAACGAAGATAACCAGAACGAAGATAACCAGAACGAAGATATACGTTTAAGTTTTGGGATGTTACAATTACCTCCCCCTTAAGAGGATTCCGTCCCCGGAATCACTTCAGCATCAAAAAGGTGGGGATAGGTCTCCCGCATTACGGACTCGGTCTCCCAAGTCATACTTTCGCCGTGATTGTGTTTCCACTTTATGAGAACTAGATCGATAGTCTTTCGTCGTAACTTCTTTTGTTTCCTTCCCATTATAGCAACAGGTTCATCGACAATCTGCTTGTTGGGATTAATACTTACGTCCTCGAGTGGAATGACATCCGTTTCATTCGCATAGCACTTACGTAGATAACACACATGAAATGTGTTGTGAATTCCATTAAGTTCTGGAGGTAAGTCCAGCTTAAATGCCTGTTCATTAACCTTCTTAATGATCTTAAAAGGTCCAATGAATCTGGGGCTTAACTTTCCACGTTTTCCAAACCGTAATACACCTTTCCAAGGCGACACTTTGAGTAAAACCATTTCGCCTTCTTTAAAATCGAACGGCCTCCTTTTCTTATCAGCATATGACTTTTGCCTTTCGCGAGCAACACGTAAGGCTTTCTTTGCAACATTAACTTTATCGGCCGTAATTTGTACCACTTCGGGTCCAGCAAATTGCTTTTCCCCGGGCTCCAACCAACAACTAGGAGTCCGACACTTTCTACCATATAACATCTCATAAGGTGGCATTCCTATACTTGCATGATAACTATTGTTATACGCAAACTCGATAAGAGGTAGGTGTTTATCCCACGAACCACCATAATCCATTACACAAGCTCTGAGCATATCTTCGAGCGTTTGAATAGTCCTTTCACTTTGCCCATCGGTCTGCGGATGATAGGCTGTGCTTAGACGAACTTGAGTACCAAATTCCCGTTGAAAACTCTTCCAAAATTTGGAAACAAAGTGAGCATCACGATCGGACACAATCGATAACGGAACACCATGTTTAGTAACCACTTCATCAATATACAACGTAGCGAAGTTCTCCATAGGAGCAGTCTCACGAACTGGGAGAAAGTGAGCACTCTTCGTTAATTGATCGACAATAACCCATATCATATCATGACCACGAGGCGTTCTTGGAAGCTTGGTTATAAAATCCATCGTAATACGATCCCATTTCCACTCAGGGATCTCAAGTTGCTGAAACTTCCCGTAAGGCTTTTGATGTTCAGCTTTCACCTTCGCACACGTCAAACATTTCTGTACGTACATCATTACATCGTTCTTAATACTGGGCCACCAATAAATAGGCTTCAAATCTGCATGCATCTTTGTGGCACCAGGGTGTACAGAATACTTAGTTTTGTGAGCTTCATCCATTACTAACTCACGATTGCCTCCATAGAGAGGAACCCATATTCTACCTTTGTAAGTTCGAAGGCCACGACTATTTTCTTCCATTTGGAGTCTGTTCTTCTTCTTTTTCCCAATAGACTCCGCTTTCACATTATCATCCTTTAACGCTTCGATTTGAGCTAATCGAATAGGTTCCAGTAAATTCGACTCAATCTTTGTAATCATCGCACATAATCTACTCTTCGCATATCCTTTGCGGCTTAAGGCATCAGCAACCACATTAGCTTTGCCTGGGTGATATTTAATTTCACAATCGTAATCCTTTAATAACTCCATCCACCGCCGTTGTCTAACATTCATGTCCTTCTGAGTAAACACGTACTGTAAGCTCTTATGATCCGTATAAAGGGTACACTTTGTACCATACAGATAATGTCGCCACAACTTCAGAGCAAAAACAACCGCAGCCAGCTCAAGGTCATGAGTAGGATAGTTCCGCTCATGAGGCTTCAGCTGTCGAGAGGCGTAAGCGATAACTTTGTCTCGTTGCATTAGTACACACCCTAACCCCGTGATGGATGCGTCACTATAAACCACTAAATCATCTGTTCCTTCGGGTAAGGCTAAGACTGGAGCTTCACACAACTTCTTTTTCAACGTTGTGAAGGCTTTCTCTTGAGCATCAGTCCATACAAATTTCACACCTTTCTTCGTTAATTCAGTCATTGGTTTAGCAATGCGCGAGAAATCCTGAATGAAACGTCGATAATAACCAGCCAAACCGAGAAAACTCTTTATTTCTGTAGGAGACTTAGGCTGCTCCCACTTTGACACCGCTTCTATCTTTGCAGGATCCACTTTTATACCATCTGAGGAGACGACATGGCCGAGGAAATGAACTTCCTTTAGCCAGAACTCGCATTTGGAGAATTTAGCATATAGCTTTTTCTCTCTGAGGACTTGTAAGACAGCCCTCAGATGCTCTCTATGTTCCTCTTCCGACTTTGAATACACAAGAATGTCGTCGATGAAAACAATAACGAAATGATCCAAAAACGGTCGACAGACACGGTTCATCAAATCCATAAACTTCGCTGGAGCATTTGTCAAACCGAATGGCATGACAAGGAACTCATAGTGACCATAACGAGTTCGGAACGCTGTTTTGGCTACACTTTCTTCTTCAACCTTTAATTGATGATAGCCAGACCGTAAGTCAATCTTTGAAAAATAAGAAGCACCTTGAAGTTGATCGAATAAATCATCAATACGAGGGAGTGGATATTTATTCTTCACCGTTCTTTTATTCAGCTCGCGATAATCGATACGGAGCTTTGGCTACAGGAGTAGCACCAGGAATAAGGTCAATAGAAAATTCAACCTCACGATCCGGAGGAAGACCTGGAAGATCTTCAGGGAAAACATCAGGAAACTCGGAAACAACTTCGACATCAGAGACTGTAGGCTTCGCGATACGAGAATCGATGACATAAGCTAGAAAATGTGACTTAGTTTGCCGTATACAACGAAGCGCTTTCATCATCGAGATCACCTTAACATTTCCCGGCTTCTTGTCACCATAAACACAGACACCTTTACCGTCGGGAGTAGCGATTCGGACTATCTTTTTCGAACATAGGACGACAGCATCATTCTTAGACATCCAATCCATACCGAGAACAACATCGAAACTAGGAATGGTAGCGGGTAACAGGTTAGCAGTAAACAAACGACCCTCTATTTCTAAAGGACAATCAGAGTAACCTTCCCGAATAATAGACGTTGCACCATTAGCCACTTCTACTTCTATAGGGCACCGTAAAGAACTAGTAGTCATGTCTAACTTAGGAGCAAACAGAGTAGACACAAAAGATTTGTTCGCACCAGAATCAAATAACACATTAGCAGGTTTGGAGTTAACAATAAGGGTAGCAGTAACTACCTGATCATCGTCTTTTGCCTCCTCAGCCGTCATCTGAAAAGCACGGGCTTTGGCCTGGGAAGCTTCTGCCTTCTTTCCCTCATCTTTCTTCATCTGCGGGCAGTCTGCAATACGGTGCTTGGTGTCTCCACATTTATAACATCTTGCCTTGTCAGTGCATTGATCAATGGTATGACCCTGAGTTCCACACCTATTGCACCTGCGGGTCTTTGTAGAACACTGACCAGAATGGATAGATTTGCAGCCTGGGCACCATTTTCCATCCTTGTCTGCCCTTCCCTTGTCAGAGGACGATGAAGATCCCTTAAATTTCTTTCCAAAACGATTTGATCCACTAAACCTCCTCTTATTGCCAGACTTCTTCTCATCCTCTTTCTTTTCAACTTTCTTATCCGCAGCAAAATCATCATCAAGCTTTTTAGATTCTTTGATTGCTTCAGTTAGAGTCTTATGCTGCCTACAAATACCTCGATAACTTGGAGGTAAACCATCGACATAGCAGGCGACTTGATCTGCATCAGTTCTGAATAGATGACCCACAAATTTCATCTTTTCCATAAAGGAACGAGCATAATCATTAATTTTTCCCACTTCAGCCTTCAGGGCACGAACTCTTTTTCCATTTTTCTCTGCTCATGAACTCCAATATACTCTTCAATAAATTTCTGTCTGAAGTTAGCCCACGTAATAGCAGATACCATAGCTGGAGTCATCGAAATGGTAATGCTCTTCCACCAGTCCCGAGCACCTTCTTTCAGCATCCTGCTAGCACACAACACTTTCTTATCCTCGGGACAATCACAAGCTTCAAAAACCATCTCAGTATCATCAAGCCATTCCATGCAACCCACTGCATTAAGTGTTCCATAGAATTTCTGAGCTCCGCACTTCTGAAAACTTTCGAACTTGAATCGAGGAGCTTGAACTACATTAGGAGGAGCCACATCAACATTAACAGGGGGAACGACTACATTATTAACTGGTAGCTCAGTGTGGTGAGAAGGCACTGAGAAATTGCCATCAGTTCCTTCAGCACTTTCGGCAAGAGCGTTGTTCAGTTGCTCCTGAGTCTGTGCTAACTGGGCCTGGAGAGTCAGCACAAGATTGTACAATTCAGCTGCATTTGGGATTTGCTCCACCACTGCTTCGTTAACTATGGGTTGATTACCAGGAGGTGGAGGCATAGGGCCTAACGAGCCTTGCCGATTGACTTGCTGAGGATTCACTCGATTTCTATTCACGTTAGCTGCAGCAGCAGTAGCAGCAGCATTAGTAGCAACTGCACCTGGATGGACAGGTGGAGTAACGCTGGCAGTTGCTCCGTCACGTTGGATGTTGCGGTTGTGAGTGTTAACCATTTTCCTTCAATAAAATGGTGGAGTCGATAAGCGCGAAATAAAACAAAAGTTCGTTGGGATAAGGCTAAATCATATCATCGTAACATAAACATCTCGTAAGCCTTATCACACTCGCACTCATCCCAACCCATCCTACATTACATGTCATCACTAGCTAAGGCATCCTACGAGTACCTAGCATGCATATCCTAAGTTTAAGTCCAAATCCTATGGTCAATAGGCCTTGGTTCACTTAAACTACTTCTCTGATACCAAATTGTAACACCCGTTTCGTAAAAATATGGATTTCCAAAAATTTCGCCTAACGGCGTTAAATCATGCGGAAACGATTTAGGAAAATACTCAACTAAGGAAAACAGTTGAGAAAACATTGGTGGTGTTACTAATAGCATCAAATCTGTAATAACAGAAATCCATAAGATTGCCCAACATAAAGCAATCATAACATAGTCATTACATAAGTTCCATAAAGGAAATCAATAACATAAGGTCTATGCGAAGCTATTGGGTAAACTAAAGCCAGCTTGATCATCTACCCATCTCTCGCCAAAGCTTCACACGTCATCTCACTGCCTAACCTGAGGGTGTCAACACATTAAAAGAAACAAGTGTTAGCTATAAAGCTAAGTAAGATAACACCAGGTTTAAGCAAAACATTTCATCCATTTAAATCGTCACTTTAAAACATTACGTCATTTTAATTAGGCATTCATACCACCGTATAAACATATCTACATCACATATAAGCATAGAGTTCATGACCCTAAGCGTGCCTAATCAATTTGATCACTTTGATTCACCTCGTTACGTTGTAACCGAAGTTACCATTTTTAAGGAAAGACAATGTCGATCCATGAGTAGTACGCTATGTTCATGACATTAGGTGGGTCATCAGGCCACCCGAAACTACTCGCCACATATGACTTGTTGCAAGGAGCTACCCGAGCAACCATTTTAACGTACCTATAACCACCGTAAGGCATGACGTACCTATTACCACCGTAAGGCACGATGTACCTATTACCACCGTAAGGCACGATGTACCTATTACCACCGTAAGGCACGATGTACCTATTACCACCGTAAGGCACGATGTACCTATTACCACCGTAAGGCACGATGTACCTATTACCACCGTAAGGCACGATGTACCTATTACCACCGTAAGGCACGATGTACCTATTACCACCGTAAGGCACGATGTACCTATTACCACCGTAAGGCACGATGTACCTATTACCACCGTAAGGCACGATGTACCTATTACCACCGTAAGGCACGATGTACCTATTACCACCGTAAGGCACGATGTACCTATTACCACCGTAAGGCACGATGTACCTATTACCACCGTAAGGCACGATGTACCTATTACCACCGTAAGGCACGATGTACCTATTACCACCGTAAGGCACGATGTACCTATTACCACCGTAAGGCACGATGTACCTATTACCACCGTAAGGCATGATGTACCTATTACCACCGTAAGGCATGATGTACCTATTACCACCGTAAGGCATGATGTTAACCATTTTCCTTCAAAAAATGGTGGAGTCGATAAGCGCGAAATAAAACAAAAGTTCGTTGGGATAAGGCTAAACATATCATTAACCACCGTTCATCATAACATTTCATATCGTAACCACATGTACGGGGAAACATTTTAGGCATAAACATCGTCATCATTAATCCCCGAGTACCTCCCATATCAACCCAACCACCTATGAGTTATACATTACTGTTATGGAGGTTATAGTTTACGAACCATTTTCGTTGCACCCTCAGCGTGACAAAAGTAGTGTATCTTACCTGTTGGGAGTGTGCGCGCGTAATGAAAGGCTAAAAGTGCTTAACAATAATCCCCGACACCTAAGATACATTAATATACAAAATATAAGTCATTTGGGACCCAAACGAACTTTAAAACGAACTTAGGACACTTCAAACGAATTTAGGACATACTGAACGAACTTAGCAATGCCCAAACGAACTTAGACTCACTGAACGAACTTAGCATGCCCAAACGAATTAGATACTGAACGAACTTAGCATGCCCAAACGAACTTTAAAACGAACTTAGGTTTGTTCTTACGAACTTAGACTCACTGAACGAACTTAGCAATGCCCAAACGAACTTAGATAAACGAAGTTAGCATTTGGGACCCAAACGAACTTTAAAACGAACTTAGGTTTGTTCTTACGAACTTAGACTCACTGAACGAACTTAGCAATGCCCAAACGAACTTTAAAACGAACTTAGGTTTGTTCTTACGAACTTAGACTCACTGAACGAACTTAGCAATGCCCAAACGAACTTTAAAACGAACTTAGGTTTGTTCTTACGAACTTAGACTCACTGAACGAACTTAGGACACTTCAAACGAATTTAGGACATACTGAACGAACTTAGCTTCTTACGAACTTAGACTCACTGAACGAACTTAGGACACTTCAAACGAATTTAGGACATACTGAACGAACTTAGCAATGCCCAAACGAACTTTAAAACGAACTTAGGTTTGTTCTTACGAACTTAGACTCACTGAACGAACTTAGGACACTTCAAACGAATTTAGGACATACTGAACGAACTTAGCAATGCCCAAACGAACTTTAAAACGAACTTAGGTTTGTTCTTACGAACTTAGACTCACTGAACGAACTTAGCAATGCCCAAACGAACTTTAAAACGAACTTAGGTTTGTTCTTACGAACTTAGACTCACTGAACGAACTTAGCATGCCCAAACGAACTTTAAAACGAACTTAGGTTTGTTCTTACGAACTTAGACTCACTGAACGAACTTAGCAATGCCCAAACGAACTTTAAAACGAACTTAGGTTTGTTCTTACGAACTTAGACTCACTGAACGAACTTAGGACACTTCAAACGAATTTAGGACATACTGAACGAACTTAGCAATGCCCAAACGAACTTTAAAACGAACTTAGGTTTGTTCTTACGAACTTAGACTCACTGAACGAACTTAGGACACTTCAAACGAATTTAGGACATACTGAACGAACTTAGGACACTTCAAACGAATTTAGGACATACTGAACGAACTTAGCAATGCCCAAACGAACTTAGACTCACTGAACGAACTTAGGACACTTCAAACGAATTTAGGACATACTGAACGAACTTAGCAATGCCCAAACGAACTTTAAAACGAACTTAGGTTTGTTCTTACGAACTTAGACTCACTGAACGAACTTAGGACACTTCAAACGAATTTAGGACATACTGAACGAACTTAGGACACTTCAAACGAATTTAGGACATACTGAACGAACTTAGCAATGCCCAAACGAACTTAGACTCACTGAACGAACTTAGGACACTTCAAACGAATTTAGGACATACTGAACGAACTTAGCAATGCCCAAACGAACTTAGAAATGTTCACTGAACGAACTTAGCATGCCCAAACGAATTAGGACATACTAACGAACTTAGCAATGCCCAAACGAACTTTAAAACGAACTTAGGTTTGTTCTTACGAACTTAGACTCACTGAACGAACTTAGCAATGCCCAAACGAACTTTAAAACGAACTTAGGTTTGTTCTTACGAACTTAGACTCACTGAACGAACTTAGCAATGCCCAAACGAACTTTAAAACGAACTTAGGTTTGTTCTTACGAACTTAGACTCACTGAACGAACTTAGGACACTTCAAACGAATTTAGGACATACTGAACGAACTTAGCAATGCCCAAACGAACTTTAAAACGAACTTAGGTTTGTTCTTACGAACTTAGACTCACTGAACGAACTTAGGACACTTCAAACGAATTTAGGACATACTGAACGAACTTAGCAATGCCCAAACGAACTTAGAAATGTTCAAACGAAGATAGTTTTGTTCTAACGAAGATAGCCAGAACGAAGATAACCAGAACGAAGATTATCTTCGCTAGTACAAAATCAGACTCAGCTAACGAATTTAAAGTAATTTCGTCCAGATTTCAAATACGGCCAAGTTCTTCGATTTTTCCAGAAACAAACGACTTGGGCTTCACCCAAAACATGATTTTGACATTGTTAAACATATTTTGCCATATTTTGATCATTCATATCGATTACAAACTCGTTTGACACCGTTTAGATCATTAATTAGCCAAAGACACAACATGAACCCTAATTCTTCAAATCTCTTTTAAAATCAGATTTGTTTCCATATAATCCAACCTTAGATCTGAAAATATAATTAGTAAATCAATGATTACCTGAACAACAAGGACAGATCTGATTCAATACCAAAAACTCACGATTGCTTGACCAAAACTTGGAGATTTGCTTAAGAAATCAATTAGGAAATTTAAGATACTTTGTATG
The DNA here is from genome assembly GCA_034093135.1 of Erigeron breviscapus. Taxonomy (NCBI): domain Eukaryota; kingdom Viridiplantae; phylum Streptophyta; class Magnoliopsida; order Asterales; family Asteraceae; genus Erigeron; species Erigeron breviscapus. The sequence continues at coordinate 95,886,813 of CM067171.1, read as the reverse complement.
TGTTCAATTAAGTTAATTGCTGCCAAATCACTCTAGATTAGGTTAATCCTAGCCCTAATCCCATTTTTCAACTTTCACTTTTGTCAAATTTAGTCCCTGGACTTCATATTAGCTTTATTACACCTTTAAACACCTAATGGGGATATACATAACACACGGAAGCACTTTCGCACACTACATAGACCTTTTACACATCATTAAGTCTACTTTATTGTCACTCATTAAAGATAATTAAATCTCACATATAGGGCACATAAACACATATTTCCACATAAACATATCACGGACTTAGAATTTGACCTAACGACGTTAGTCAACATATACGTTTAAGTTTTGGGATGTTACAATTTTCCCCTTCCTTTTATTGATCAAATGTTGGAACGTCTTGCTGGGAATGAATATTTTTGTTTCTTAGACGGGTTTTCCGGGTACTTTCAAATACCCATTGATCCTAAGGATCAAGAGAAAACCACTTTCACTTGTCCATTTGGCACTTTTGCTTATAGGCGTATGCCGTTTGGTTTGTGTAATGCCCCTGGCACCTTTCAAAGGTGCATGATTGCTATTTTCCAGGACATGCTTGAAACTTCCATGGAAGTTTTCATGGATGATTTTTCAGTTTTTGGGGATTCTTTTCATTCTTGTTTGAGTAATTTGGATAGGATGTTGGAACGGTGTGAGAGGGCACACCTTGTTTTGAATTGGGAAAAGTGCCATTTTATGGTGACTGAGGGTATTGTGTTAGGTCATAAAGTGTCCAAGGCCGGTATTGAGGTTGATCGGGCTAAGATAGATGTAATTGCCAAATTACCCCCGCCTTTCAATGTGAAAGGGGTAAGGAGTTTTCTTGGACATGTAGGTTTTTATCGTCGATTTATTAAGGATTTCTCTAAGATAACTCGTAATATGACCCACTTGTTGGAAAAGGACGTTCATTTTGCTTTTGATGATGCTTGTTTGAGTGCTTTTCAGGTATTGAAGGAGAAGTTGACTGATTCTCCTATCATGGTAGCTCCAGATTGGGAATTGCCTTTCTAGTTGATGTGTGATGCAAGTGACTATGCTGTGGGAGCTGTGCTAGGGCAAAGGGTTGAGAAACATTTCAAGCCCATTTACTTTGCTAGTAAAACTTTGAACCCCGCCCAGCAAAATTACACCACCACAGAAAAGGAGTTGCTTGCAGTGGTCTTCGCATTTGATAAGTTTAGATCATATCTTGTTTTATGTAAGACCATAGTTTTCACTGACCATTCAGCCCTTAAGTACCTGTTCTCGAAACAGGATGCTAAACCCAGGCTTATCCGTTGGATTCTTTTGTTGCAAGAATTTGACATAGAGATAAAGGATAAGAAAGGGGCTGAAAATTTGGCTGCCGACCATTTGAGTCGTTTGGAAGATCCTCACCGGGAGGAACTTCGTGATGGGGAGATCAATGATCACTTCCCCGATAAGTCTTTAATGTTTATCTCTAACTCTGATGAAGCTCCTTGGTTTGCAGATATAGCTAATTATTTGGTTGCAGGTGAGATACCTAATGATTTCACGTCCCAGCAGAAGAAGAAGCTCATATCGGATGTTAAGTATTATTTTTGGGACCATCCATACTTGTTTCGTGTTTGTGCAGATGGTATGATTAGGAGATGTGTTGCTGGAGCTGAGACTAGAGAGATTTTGGATGCATGTCACTACGGGCCAACTGGGGTCATTATGGTCCTTCAGTAACGGGTAAGAAAGTTTTTGATGCAGGTTTCTATTGGCCAACCATTTTCAAGGAGGCCCAGACTTTGGTTGAGACTTGTGACATCTGTCAGAGACAGGGGAACATAACTAAACGGGATGAGATGCCCCAACAGAGCATTCAGGTATGTGAGGTATTTGATGTCTGGGGTATAGACTTTATGGGACCATTCCCACCATCTAATAAGTTTCAGTACATTCTTGTCGCCGTTGACTACGTGTCTAAATGGGCCGAAGCCAAGGCTTTGCCCACGAATCACGCGCGTGTAGTTATAGATTTCTTAAAACAGTTGTTTTGTCGTTTTGGTTGCCCTAGAGCTTTGATTAGTGACTGTGGTACCCATTTTGCAAACCATCAATTAGCCAAAGTGATGAAGAGGTATGGTGTTGTCCACTATTTTTCTACCTCGTACCATCCACAGACCAGTGGTCAAGTGGAAAACACAAATAGGGCCCTAAAGAGGATTTTGGAGAAAACTGTTGGAGATAACCCCAAGGTGTGGTCAAAGAAGTTAGATGACGCCTTGTGGGCGTTCAGGACGGCTTATAAGACGCCGATTGGCACCACGCCATACCGGTTGCTCTATGGCAAAACTTGTCATCTTCCTATTGAGATAGAGCATAAGGCGTATTGGGCTTTAAGGAACTTGAATTTGGATTTGATGGAAGCACGTGAACTTAGAATGTTGCAACTTCATGAGCTTGATGAGCTTAGGCTAGGTGCTTATGAAAATTCTAGGCTTTACAAGGAAAGGACCAAAGTTTGGCATGATAAGAGGATCCGTAGAAAAGAGTTTAAGGTTGGAGCTAAGGTTTTGTTATTCTTGTCTAAGTTTAAGATCAAGCAACCTAAGCTAACTTCTAGGTGGATTGGACCTTTTGTGATTAAACATGTGTATCCGTCAGGTTATGTAGAGTTGTTTAAGAGAAATGGTGACGGTTCATTCATAGTTAATGGTCATAAACTTAAGCTTTATTTGGAAGAAGAGCAAGTTGAGGGGATAATCGAGGAGATCCCCATTTTTGAATTCGAGACTTGAAAGTTGGTCGAGTCTAGCTAACGACTCGTAAATAACTTAAGCGCTTCTCGGGAGGCAACCCGTGTTTATTTTATCGCATTTTATTTTGTTTTAATTAGTTAGTTTTAATTTTGTTTTGTTAAGGAAGTGCATGTGCTCATTCTGGATTTGATGCTGGCCAGTCAGGAGGAGGTGCTGGTGGTTCGGGTTCAGCTCAGGAGGAGGAGCAAGATTGGGTGACGAGTATTTTTGGGAAACCTGGACTACCCTATGGCTACCATGGACATCAGGAGTGACAGGATGATGATTCCCATCCGGTACCGTGGGATGGAATCATATGATGATTGGTTATTTTGGTATTCTTATGACATTACTTTATTTATCATTGTCTGGTATCCACCCTACGGGGTGATGAAACATTTGTAATTTCCTTTGTTTCTTTTATTTTCTGCATGATACTCTTTTAGTTTGCATTTTGTATGGATATTTGGGATTTGTTCTTGTGATGTGTAATTGAGCAGGTTTGATCCGAATTGATGGCAATACCTAGTGGAACCCAAGTATGGGGGAGGACACGTTGGATTATTTTGATTGTGTGATCGTGTTAGTAGCTCACTATGATGTCATGTGCATATGCTGGTAGTAAGTTCAGCTCAACATTTTTAATTGGCATCTTTATTGACATTGTTTCGCACACAGCTCTCGCACATTCTGTTTCGGGCTAGTCTGTTTCTCCCGTCAAGCAAATTGGACTTCCTTTTTAGGAAGAGCAATTTGTGGTACGGGGTCGACTTACTTGTTTTGAAACGGAATGTGTCATTAATCCGGTATGTGTTCTCATTCTTTCTGTCTATTTTGCTTACCCCTATTTACCTTAGTTTTGACCGAGTATTGGACATTGAGGGCATTGTCCATCTTACGTGTGGGGGGGTGGCAAATAGGTTTATGCAACCGGATATGTCTCTTTTGTTATTTTGCCATTGAGATTTTTCCGTTCTTGTGGATGTGTCCCTCTCGTAGGCTTTTGGGTTTTATCCAAGAGTAAGGGTTCTATCTTGAACTCTGAACTATGATGTGCATGTTTGAGATTGGTGGCTTTGATTTGGTAGGATGACGAAAGATGATATGATTTGAAACTTGTGTTGAGCTTGTCCTTGTGGTAAATTGCTTTTGTCACTTAATTCATAATAACTTAATGAGCAATTTTACTACAAAATTTTTTCCTTGGTACAAATTTAATCGGCGAAATATGTTCTGAACGGTTGTTGGGCTAATCCTTGTGGATTGATAACATTACTTGCATACTCAAAATTCCCAAACACCTAAAAGTTGTGAGATTCATCATACATTTATAGATGTGCTAGGTGTTTACGGTTTTGGTTTGAATGCCTTGTAAATTTGTCCCTCTCTTAGGCTCTTGAATTTATTCGGGAGTAAGGGTTCCATTTCGAACTCTGCACTAAGATGTGCACGTTTGAGGTTAATCTCCCATTTCCGGGTTCCATTCTTTGATATGAGTGTGCCGGTGATGTGTTGATTCTAGAACTTGTCCTGGTGATCGTTACGAGACCGCAGTGAGACCACTTTTGTGATATAAGTACATCGGATGACGAATTGGCATTTAGGTTTGACCTATACTTTCTTTCTTTCTTTCTGTTCACCTTTGCTTTTGTATATTTTTACCTTTACTATACATACACTTTCTTTCCTTCCTTTGTAAACCTTTGTTGCACTCATCCTTAGTGCAAGATACACTTATACATCCCTTTTAACTTAGCCTTTTCCTTTGTATATATCCACTTATATATGTAAACTTTACCTAATTATACCTTACTATACCGATAGTCTAATCTGGGGGGCCATTGATTGTCATTGGTTTGTTTGGATGGTTTGGGAGAGCTTCAATGGGTTGTCTAGTGGAATATTCTTGTCTATGAGAATACGTCAATTGGTCAAGTTATTGAGGATTATCTTGGATTGTTCAAAGGAAGTAAGTGTTATGGACATGTTCATCATTGTAAGAGGGTGCCTACTAGTAGAGTAAAAGTATTAAAAAAAAATGAAAAAAGTGAAATGAGAAAAAATGAAATAAGAAAAAAAAAGAAAGAAAAGAACTTAGGCTACCAGTGGGTACTTCTCATTTTTATATGTCTGAAATTTTGTTGTATCATTAAGAATGGAAGACTTGGTTGATTTTAAGTTGTTTGAAGTTGATACACCACAATGGTGTCGGGTTTACTTGGTTACTTTTGAGGTGTCTTAGCGGGATAACATCTTATGGGTTGGTGGTTTGTTGGCAATCAATGGTACGGGTTTTGATTAGACTATTTTGTACATAGTTCATACATACCCTATACTTTTGATTGTTTCCTTTCATTTCTAACCTATACTCCCATACTCCATTGTAAATATCCATTATATATACCTTAGCCTAACTATACAACCGTCCTATATGCCTATTTTGATGATGTTCTTGGTGCTTACGCCACGTCGGTGGAGCTATGATCCTAGTTCAAGCCTATGGTAAAAGAGTATACATCATGACCGAGCTATGAGTGATTCTTCATATATATTCAACCCCAAAAGTAAGTTCGTTGGAGTAGAATGATTTTGATAGGCTCATTTGTTTCACTTTTGCTTAGTTGTGTTATCGAGGCTTGCGGATTGTTCAGGTATTGTCAAACATTTCGGGTTTTCATTTAAGATTAACACTGCTTCACCCAAATTTTTGTCATTGACATGCTTGGTGTGGCTTCTTTTTGATACTCGTAATTGTTTATTTAGCTTCATTGCCAAGGAATGCTTTTACTTAAATTCCGGATTTGATTGAGGACAAGCAATGCTCAAGTGTGGGGGGATTTGATGTGACCAATTTATACATATCGCCCACATCATTATTGGCCATTTTCTTAAGTGTTTTAAGTCGATTTTGTATGTATTTGGCACGTTTATGGTATTTGTTAGTGTTTTCAGGTTCTTTACAGGGTACGCGTCCATTTGGTGCATTGTCGAATGATTTTGAGGCCAAGAAGTTGATTCGTGTGATTGAGAGTTGTTTAACTGGATGGATAGAATGAATTTCAACAAGTTTGCAAGTCAAAGTTGGGTGTGCCAGTGCAGTGATTTTAGACTGCGATGCAGTGGGGGAAACATGAGCCCAATGCGCCGCAGTGGACCTTAAGACACACTCGCAGATCAGAAGATCGAGACTGCGCCGCAGTGGTAGCATCACCAGCCCACTGCGCCGCAGTGGTAGCATCACCAGCCCACTGCGCCGCAGTCAGCTATGGCAAAACGAGCGACCAGATCAGAGAGTCTACACTGCGCCGCAGTGGGGAGCATCACCAGCCCACTGCGCCGCAGTCAGCTATGGCAAAACGAGCGACCGGATCAGAGAGTCTACACTGCGCCGCAGTGGGGAGAATCACCAGCCCACTGCGCCGCAGTGGGGTGACGGGCCAGCAAGGGTTTGAGTTGTTTGGCATCAGATTTTTCATGGGGGTATAAATAGAAAACATAACCCTATTTCCCAAGTTAATCAAGTTTTCTTTCTAGGAGCTGTTCTACACGAATTTCTTCGAAGGATCGGCTCAAGATTTCATCATTGGATTCATTGAAGATTCAAGAACACCCATCTAGATCGTATCTAATTTTCTGTCTTGCAATTTACATTCAACAAATATTGGTACAATATGTTCTCTTTCTATTTCGTTTGTTATTTTCTATTTAGCATGAGTGGCTAGATTTATAATCATCCACTTTGATGAAACTTGACGAATGATATGATTGCAATATTTTAATTCAAGAGTTGATTCAATTATCGTTGTGTCGTGATCTTTATCAATTAATTCCTTGTGATTTATTCTTTTGATGTTGATGGTTTATGTGTTCATCGTTAGTGGTACTAGGTGAATATGTTTATCATTGCAATTCGATTGTCTATGGTCGTTTGTCACCGGTTCATGGTATGACGGTGAATGTCAAATCTATAATAGGAGTTAATTGGTAAACGTGTTTAGAAACGGTTGGTGGTACCACGTTTTCATTCACATAGGCATAATTGGTAATTGGATAATCAAGCAAACTAATTGTTGGGGAGATTTTCTAGGCATTGGTGGTACCGGCTTGGGTAATTTAACTAGCAATTGAGGTGTTTGGGTGATTTGCTTACGGTTGGTGGTACCACGTGAGCATTTTTATCCTTTCACGGTTATTTTGTCAACTCTAAAGAATTCGATCTTTAACGTGTGCAATCATAGCTGAAGTCAAGTGTATTCGAAATGGATGATCTTTATTTATATTGTCTAAAACTTCTTTACTTCTAATAGTATTGTCATTTCGATTTCTTTAATTTAAGTTCGTCAAAGTTAGGTAGCTATTCGGCTACGGTTTCACCCTTTCTCTAAAACTACTTTAGCTGACAACTATTCCAAAACCATTCCCGTGTTCGATCCTGGACTTACCTTCTAGCTATACTATATACGAACGGGCCCACTGCCCGCAAGTGTGTAGTAGTCAGTTTTAGGGTATTTCTTGTTTTAATTTTTAAACTCGATTTTACACATCAGTGTTGCACACGAAGCGATCGTTGGACGTTTATAGTTTGACTTTAACTTCTCATTGCCGGTCAAGGTGAGTTTCGTAACTCCCTACTCAATTGAGATTCGGGCTGGAAAGTGTACACATTCGTGCTTGTTCGATTGTTTGGCTTGATTTGATTGACGACTCATTGATTGTCTGATTGATTGTTTGATTTATGGATGGTTTGATTGATTGTTTGATGGTTTGATGACTTGATGGTCGCACTAATGATATGCATTATAACATTTGCATACATACGGTACATGATTTGATATTGACATTACTATTACACGTAGTTGCTATGCAACGTATACTTATATGTCATTTGGTTGATTATGCATTCAACTTTGGATTATGTGATGTGGTTAGGATAGTTGTACTTACATGGAAGATGATGATACATTTAATGAGTTGTAGATGTGGTGGGAAGGTTGCGGGTGACCCTATATATAAGCATCTATGATTCCTTAAATGTAAAGTCGTATGAAATGTATGTGCATTGTAGTTTGGATGAATTGTGGTATGATGGATTGGTGATTGAGATACGTTAGCGCATTATTCATTATGTAAGTCGCACCGTTAGCGCGTTATTCATTATGTAAGTCGCACCGTTAGCGCGTTATTCATTATGTAAGTCGCACCGTTAGCGCGTTATTCATTATGTAAGTCGCACCGTTAGCGCATTATTCATAAAGTAAGTCGCACCGTTATATGTTAGCGCATTATTCATTATGTAAGTCGCGCCGTTATTGAACGTTGTTAGTTGTTATATGGAATCGTTGTTGTTAAACGTTGACTCGTATTGATGTGTCATACTGTGGGACCTTTTAGGGTTTCCCTGGACATGATTAGGTATTCGAATCCTCACTTATCGTTAACGGTTGTTATCCCGACACTTGTTTCCTATTACTTGTCGCTACGAACTCACCAACTTTATGTTGACTCGTTTAGTACACTTTTCAGGTGAACAGGTTAGCTCAGACGTATTGGATGATCGTTTGCTTGATTTTGCTAGAATTGGACTTGGACTTCTTGGATCCGTGATTCAATACTCCCGATTAGGGGTTATGTTTATGTATGAACCGATACTTGTATTCGTGAATGTTTTGTATGGATTATTTAATCCTATTTATACATTTAGATTGTCTCTACTTAATTTCATGTCGTGTTGTGCTTTTCTTGTGATGCCCCATGATTCCGCCTTGTTGGGGTGTTACAGAATGGTATCAGAGCCGTGGTTGTAGAGAGTTAGGTGGATTGACCTAGCCTATAGCCATTGCACCCACAATTCATATTAGCATGCATGATAGGAAATTTTGTGTGCAACGTTGTAACATCTGTGAGTTTTGACCGTTTGACTTGACGTGTAATTTGATTAACAATTTAAGTTAGTGAAATATTTGGGTCATTTTGTGATTAAATGGCAATGTGGTATGTTAGTCGGGTCGATAGTATGTTTTAATCGGCGTTTAAATGTGTAACGATTTGTATTTTTGCTTGAGAAGAGAAATGGGTCTACCCGTGGGTTACTCCGACTCACCAGCCCTTTATGACCCATCTCCCCCCACCCTTATCTCATTCATTCACCTCATTTTCCTTTTCTTCTTCTCTTTTCTCTCTATCAAAGAAAGAACATCCCATTTGTTCCTTTCTTCATTTCTCTAGCATCATTTGGCATTTTGGAACTAGTTTAACTTGAGAATCATCATCGTCTTCATCTCTTTGTCACCATATCGAAGGATCAAAAGTCATAGTGCAAGGTTTTACCCATTTTGACCCAATTCGGGTTCTAGCTCGAGAAGGAAGCTTTGGTAAGTCAAATTCATCCCATTTGCATCTATTTATGTTAGTTTACTCGTTTCAAGTCATTTCGAGTGTTTACAGGTCCTAAAACGACTCAAAATGAAGTTTGGGTCAAATTAGGGTTAACTAGGGTTTTGTTTGATTTGGAAGATTTGATGATGTTATGGAATGAAATATGGGTTTGGGTAAGTGTATTTAGGTGTTAGAAGGTCAAATGTAACTTCAAAAGGGGTCCTATAGCATTGTAGATCGATTTAGCGTTTTGGTGCAAGTGAAAAAGGGTTTTGGGTTGAGTTTTTCTACATAAATGGTTGAGTTTTTCTGCATAAATGTTGGATTGATGAGATGGTTTATTACGTTTGATTGACTTGGTTTATGTTTTGTTAAGTACTTCATTAATATTAGGATAGACGTACATACATGGAAGTCGGTTATGCCTTCAATGGGTTTTAGATGTGGTGGGAAGGCTGCGGGTGACCCTATATATAAGCATCTGGGACTCGAAGAAAGTAGAATCCTCTTAAGTGTATGTACGTATAGTTTGGCTTGAATTGTGATTATTGGTTTATGATTGACGAGTATTGATTGTTGGTTTATGACAGACGATTTGTGATTGATGCATATACGCGATTTATACGCAAGCATACTATATATATACGCGATTTATACTCAAGCATACGATATATATACACGTTGTGCACTCATTGACACCCTTCCGTGAGTAGTGAGACTCATACGTCTATGGAGCATGACGCTTGCATAGACCCCCGCCTGTGCGAGACGTCCACAGATATCGAGTATATAGACGTATATACATCGACACTTTTGAGATACAGCCTGGTTCATTGCGATGACAGGCGGGTATCGTTGCATACGTGACCTGTAGCTCACACATATGATAGGCATTATGACTGTTTATGCATTTGGCACTTGTATTGATATTTACATCTTTTGTGCATGTTTATTACACGCTTACTTGTTTGTGTAATCTTGATTGTGGACGTTATTGTGTTACATAGAGGCTCACTGTAAGTCATGTTTCGCCTCTACTCGTATATTGTGATTATTGACGTTGGTTCTTTCTGGACCATTACTACGAACTCACCAACCTTGTGTTGACTACGCTTAGTACACTTTTCAGGTAACCAGGTTAATCCAGGGCGTGGAGTTTGATTGTTAGCTTGCTGTTGAACCCGGACTTGGACTTATATGGATCAAGGATCTATTTTCCTTCTTTTGCATTGTACTTAGAACCGTTAGCCATCTTTTGATGTTCTGTTGTAATCTTTGATGATGACTTGCTCTTTATGTATTTTGATACTTGTTTATCTTACTGTATGGATTCACTGAATCCTTTATTTGCAATTAGTTCATGTTCTACATTAATCCCACCTTGTGCTATATGATTTCCGTGATATTCTGAGCCTTGGCTTGGGGTGTTACAGAATGGTGGCCCATGCGTGGTCGTAGAGAATTAGGCGGTTTGACCTAGACTACGGCTTAAGTTAAAACTCTTCATATAGCATGCATGGTTAGGAAATTTGTGTGCAACGTGAATTCTGTGAACCCTAGAAGGTGTATATAGTGAGTTCGTAGTTAAGACCACTTATGTGATGGCTTGAATTCAACGTGATGAATATGGAATGGGTACGATGTGGTTAATGTGTGCATTGATTGAAATTGATTGTCATTTATAAGGATTGTTGTTACTGATTGATGTTTGTTGGATGCTTTAGAGCAAAATGAAGTTATGGTATTAACTTAGTATAATATTGTGGCAACCCTAAAAGAACCCGATCAACTCTTTTATGGTCGCCCAACATTATAACAAATTAATGACATCATGGATTGCGCATGCATGGCTTAGAGTATAATAAGGAACCGATATTCTTAATGGAAGTTGATTAGGTGGAGGGTTAGCCATTGGTACACCCTGTATACATACCCGGTCAATAACTAGAAAGTACATCGAATTCGGATTATACTTTAAACCACTCGTGTTAGTTGACTTGTTTTAGTTGCTTGTAATGAGATGTGTTGAATACGAGTATTTGGTTTTGATTGTGGATAACTGTTGTGAACTTAGCACGAGGACATGATAGATAACGATTACTTAAGAACTTTGATATGTTGTCCTTATCATAGTGAAATGAAACACGTATGATATGCTGGTATGATAACACGATATATGACAGTTAGTTGAGAATATTTATATGTCGGCTTTAGTAAAAGACAATGAACGTGTGTAGTGTGTCGGCGTTAAAAGACTAACTACTAATGCGGCTAACCTGAGAGAAATTGTGAAGCAAACCCCCGGGTCATAAACTTTAGAACTATTACTATGATTGGATTTGGTAGTGGAATGACATGTTGTCTAGTATGATTAACATATAGATTATGCATGTGTGATGTGTATGTATGTATGCCCTGTAGTGGTCACGTTGATGCTGTAAATATTTTCGTTGTTGTCCGACTTAAACGTGTTGATAAACGGTTAGAATACAATGTGATAAATATGTTGATATGCACCCTACGGGAGTGTCAAGGTTGTAAGCATCTTAACTCCCATGTATTATAAACGGATGATATTCCAACACAAATGATGTTAATTGTAATCGGTGAACAATAGGGATATGTTGCTTAATAGTATGTGAAATTGAACATGTATGAGACATTGTTAAACTTGGTTGTAAGCATGATATAACGTAGTTGGTAATACACGTGTAAAAATGTATTAGTAGATGGACGATTGTATGAGTGAAGTTAACAAGTTAGTTTTATTGTATGATGTATTGACATGATTACTTGAATTAACGATAAACAACTGTAGTGGACCTGACATGATAAAATGATAAGTAACAATCCCATAGGATTCTATCACTCTTACCTTAGCTTAATGATATGAAATGAGTATATTACATCGGTATGAGAGCATTAACTACTTGTGTGATTAATATGTGAGCATTGTGAGGCTAACTTTCGGGTCAACGCGTTACTTATCTTATAGATAATGGTGGGACCAAGAAGGAATGCGACTAGCCATAGCGATGAGCCAGATTTGGCAACCGTGATTGCCCAAGCAGTAGCAAACGCCATACCTACTATCGTAGCCCAAGTCACGTCAAGTCTCCAAAGAAGCAATGAAACACGTGAAGCTAGAGTAAATATGGGCAACGAGGAGATGTTAAGTAAAGCCTCATCGAAAAGGAAAGAAGTTGGAGAATCTAGTGAGGTAAGGAAGGCGGGTAGGTTTGACCCCAATGGTCATAATAAAGGTAGAGTCAGGGCGACGGTGGAGCCGGCAAGGAAAACTTACTTGGGACCTCACCCCTTATGTTGCAGGTGTAATCTTTACCACTCTCCCACCAACCAATGTGGGACTTGCTTTAATTGTAATCGGCGCGGGCACGTAGCTAGGAATTGTAGAGCACCGAAAGCGGCACCATTGAATGTAACACCTCTTCAAATCATTTATCCCCAAGCCAACCACCCTCGGAGCCAACAGGGTGCTTGTTTTGTGTGCGGTAGCCCTGACCACTATAGAAATGCTTGTTCAAGATGGATCGAACCACAAGCCCAAGTAGCGACTTCTCATAATCAACTTCAAGTTGCCATTCCTACCCAAGACCACGACGAACCAAGCCGTCAGGTGCAACCTCGAGGACGAACCTTGGCGGGAGATGCTAATGAAGCCCGCAACGACCCGAAAACGGCGATAGGTACTTTCCTTTCTCTTCGACCACTACAACTCAATGTTATTCGATTCTAGGACCGGTTATAGTCTTACTTTATCTTACTAGACTTCCTTCATTAACAAACATCCGTAGGCTTAGATCTGGATCTCGATCCTTTAAATGGTTTGTGATGCGCTAGATAGGTCTAGTTGAATTACCTGGCAATGATGGTTGACTTTAAATGATATTAAGCTCTTCATTAGCCCTATGCTCCTGGAAATTTGGAAGTTTGAAAATTTTTGCAAGTATGGATTGGATGACGGTGATAAATACGGTTAGTGGTAGTGGTAAAGAGTTAACTAAAAACGTCTTTGTGTAACGGTAAGGTTCTTAGGGTCCCATGTAAGTCTTCAAACTCAAGCGTCCTTAGAGCTACCGTCTCAAGAATCTGAAAACTAACGTCGTCTATGTTAATCTTGAGTCTCCCGAGGCTTTTCCGGATGACTTACCGGGCTTGTCCCATCTAAATAACTTAAATTTCGTATATGCTTAACTTCCTAACATCGCGCGCGTAGTCAAAACCCTTATAGACTTCTGAGATGTGAATAAGCGTGTAGTGAAAGACGGGAGAGAGATTTGAAGGAAAACAAATTGGAATGGACTTCGCCATGAAGTCGCCGACGACAAGAAGTGATCACGATACGACGAAACCGGTAAAATTTGACAACTTGGCACATTAGTATGTAGAAGAAATGGGTTAGGTGCACGAAGATTCGATTTCTATCATTTCAGATAAAGAAAGACGCTTAACTCTAATTCAGGGAGCCATCCAATGAGCAACGGGCACTCAACCCAACTTGAGACTTGATCATGTGTGAAGAGAATGTGCTTATGACCCTGACGGAAATCTTGTGCAATGACGGGTGTTACGCGAGTATTCGAATGTCACCGACCGAAGCACTAAGTAGTAGAGGTGGTACTCTCCACTGGATGGGCCAATAATCGAAGAAAGCCAATGTAGCGGGCCAGGATTTCTAATAGGAATGACAAGAACAACTTCTCAAGCTAAGAGAATAGCCCAACTAGCTCGCATGCTACGAAAGAAGTATGCCGATGTGAGGCGGAGACCGTTAGAGTTTGAAGTGGGCGATTTTGTACTTTTAAAAGTATCACCGTGGAAAGGCATCATCCGATTCGTGAAGCGAGGCAAACTCGAGCCGAGGTATATTTGTCCTTCCAAGATCCTCGAACGGGTTGGAAAAGTTGCTTATCGATTAGAATTACCACAAGAGCTTAGCGGTGTACATGATGTGTTTCATAATTGTAACCTATACAAGTGTTTGGCGGACCCTACGCATCATGTGCCCATGGACGAGATTAGAGTGGATTCGAAGCTTAATTTTGTTAAAGAGCCGGTAGAGATATTGGACCGTCAAGTCAAGAAACTCAAGAATAAGCGCTACACGATTGTTAAGGTTAGATGGAATGCTAGACGCGGAGCCGAGTTCACTTGGGAGCGAGAGGATCGTATGAAGACTAAGTCCCCACATTTGTTTAACGATTAGTGATTTGTTGAATTTCGGGACGAAGTTCTTTTGACGGGGGAATAATGTAACATCCATGAGTTTTGACCGTTTGACTTTACGTGTAATTTGATTAACAATTTAAGTTAGTGAAATATTTGGGTCGTTTTGTGATTAAATGGCAATGTGGTATGTTAGTCGAGTCGATAGTATGTTTTAATCGGCGTTTAAATGTGTAACGATTTGTATTTTTGCTTGAGAAGAGAAATGGGTCGACCCGTGGGTTACCCCGACCCACCAGCCCTTTATGACCCATCTCCCCCCACCCTTATCTCATTCATTCACCTCATTTTCCTTTTCTTCTTCTCTTTTCTCTCTATCAAAGAAAGAACATCCCATTTGTTCCTTTCTTCATTTCTCTAGCATCATTTGGCGTTTTGGAACTAGTTTAACTCGAGAATCATCATCGTCTTCATCTCTTTGTCACCATATCGAAGGATCAAAAGTCATAGTGCAAGGTTTTACCCATTTTGACCCAATTCGGGTTCTAGCTCGAGAAGGAAGCTTTGGTAAGTCAAATTCATCCCATTTGCATCTATTTATGTTAGTTTACTCGTTTCAAGTCATTTCGAGTGTTTACAGGTCCTAAAACGACTCAAAATGAAGTTTGGGTCAAATTAGGGTTAACTAGGGTTTTGTTTTATTTGGAAGATTTGATGATGTTATGGAATGAAATATGGGTTTGGGTAAGTGTATTTAGGTGTTAGAAGGTCAAATGTAACTTCAAAACGGGTCCTATAGCATTGTAGATCGATTTAGGTTTTGGTGCAAGTGAAAAAGGGTTTTGGGTTGAGTTTTTCTGCATAAATGGCTGCTGTTCGTGGACTTGCCCAGCAAGGGGCGTAACCTACGGCCATGGAGGGCGTAGGTTACGCTAGGTAAAGTTTGTATGGGCGTAAGTTACGGCCCATAGGGGCGTAGCTTACGCCAGTTGTCCAGTTTCTGATTTCTTGTTTGACCTAATTCGACTTCCAGAACCTTAGTAACGCATCGAGCTTCGATCTAACTCACTCCTTAACTTATTTAACAATGAATAAGAGTCTTAGAAGTCACCAAACGTCAAGAACCACTTTGGAGACCTAATTAGGGTTTTGCCGAGTATTTGATAACTTCGTTTATGTATATCTATGTATGTTAATGTGCATGTATATGATCGAATTATAGGTGGTGAACGTGAAGTGAACATCGAACGACTGTAACGCGACTTTATATCAAACTTAACTTCTTTGCCGATCAGGTGAGTTCCGTAGCTCCCTACTCGCTTGAGTTTCGGGCTGAAAAGTGTAAAACTTGCGTGTTTACTTACGTTGTTGATTGATTGATTGATTGATTGATTGATTTGGATTAAATGTTGGATTGATGAGATGGTTTATTACGTTTGATTGACTTGGTTTATGTTTTGTTAAGTACTTCATTAATATTAGGATAGACGTACATACATGGAAGTCGGTTATGCCTTCAATGGGTTTTAGATGTGGTGGGAAGGCTGCGGATGACCCTATATATAAGCATCTGGGACTCGAAGAAAGTAGAATCCTCTTAAGTGTATGTACGTATAGTTTGGCTTGAATTGTGATTATTGGTTTATGATTGACGAGTATTGATTGTTGGTTTATGACAGACGATTTGTGATTGATGCATATACGCGATTTATACGCAAGCATACTATATATATATACGCGATTTATACTCAAGCATACGATATATATACACGTTGTGCACTCATTGACACCCTTCCGTGAGTAGTGAGACTCATACGTCTATGGAGCATGACGCTTGCATAGACCCCCGCCTGTGCGAGACGTCCACAGATATCGAGTATATAGACGTATATACATCGACACTTTTGAGATACAGCCTGGTTCATTGCGATGACAGGCGGGTATCGTTGCATACGTGACCTGTAGCTCACACATATGATAGGCATTATGACTGTTTATGCATTTGGCACTTGTATTGATATTTACATCTTTTGTGCACATTTATTACACGCTTACTTGTTTGTGTAATCTTGATTGTGGACGTTATTGTGTTACATAGAGGCTCACTGTAAGTCATGTTTCGCCTCTACTCGTATATTGTGATTATTGACGATGGTTCTTTCTGGACCATTACTACGAACTCACCAACCTTGTGTTGACTATGCTTAGTACACTTTTCAGGTAACCAGGTTAATCCAGGGCGTGGAGTTTGATTGTTAGCTTGCTGTTGAACCCGGACTTGGACTTATATGGATCAAGGATCCATTTGCCTTCTTTTGCATTGTACTTAGAACCGTTAGCCATCTTTTGATGTTCTGTTGTAATCTTTGATGATGACTTGCTCTTTATGTATTTTGATACTTGTTTATCTTACTGTATGGATTCACTGAATCCTTTATTTGCATTTAGTTCATGTTCTACATTAATCTCACCTTGTGCTATATGATTTCCGTGATATTCTGAGCCTTGGCTTGGGGTGTTACAGAATGGTGGCCCATGCGTGGTCGTAGAGAATTAGGCGGTTTGACCTAGACTACGGCTTAAGTTAAAACTCTTCATATAGCATGCATGGTTAGGAAATTTGTGTGCAACGTGAATTCTGTGAACCCTAGAAGGTGTATATAGTGAGTTCGTAGTTAAGACCACTTATGTGATGGCTTGAATTCAACGTGATGAATATGGAATGGGTACGATGTGGTTAATGTGTGCATTGATTGACATTAATTGTCATTGATAAGGATTGTTGTTACTGATTGATGTTTGTTGGATGCTTTAGAGCAAAATGAAGTTATGGTATTAACTTAGTATAATATTGTGGCAACCCTAAAAGAACCCGATCAACTCTTTTATGGTCGCCCAACATTATAACAAATTAATGACATCATGGATTGTGCATGCATGGCTTAGAGTATAATAAGGAACCGATATTCTTAATGGAAGTTGATTAGGTGGAGGGTTAGCCATTGGTACACCCTGTATACATACCCGGTCAATAACTAGAAAGTACATCGAATTCGGATTATACTTTAAACCACTTGTGTTAGTTGACTTGTTTTAGTTGCTTGTAATGAGATGTGTTGAATACGAGTATTTGGTTTTGATTGTGGACGTTATTGTGTTACATAGAGGCTCACTGTAAGTCATGTTTCGCCTCTACTCGTATATTGTGATTATTGACGATGGTTCTTTCTGGACCATTACTACGAACTCACCAACCTTGTGTTGACTATGCTTAGTACACTTTTCAGGTAACCAGGTTAATCCAGGGCGTGGAGTTTGATTGTTAGCTTGCTGTTGAACCCGGACTTGGACTTATATGGATCAAGGATCCATTTGCCTTCTTTTGCATTGTACTTAGAACCGTTAGCCATCTTTTGATGTTCTGTTGTAATCTTTGATGATGACTTGCTCTTTATGTATTTTGATACTTGTTTATCTTACTGTATGGATTCACTGAATCCTTTATTTGCATTTAGTTCATGTTCTACATTAATCTCACCTTGTGCTATATGATTTCCGTGATATTCTGAGCCTTGGCTTGGGGTGTTACAGAATGGTGGCCCATGCGTGGTCGTAGAGAATTAGGCGGTTTGACCTAGACTACGGCTTAAGTTAAAACTCTTCATATAGCATGCATGGTTAGGAAATTTGTGTGCAACGTGAATTCTGTGAACCCTAGAAGGTGTATATAGTGAGTTCGTAGTTAAGACCACTTATGTGATGGCTTGAATTCAACGTGATGAATATGGAATGGGTACGATGTGGTTAATGTGTGCATTGATTGACATTAATTGTCATTGATAAGGATTGTTGTTACTGATTGATGTTTGTTGGATGCTTTAGAGCAAAATGAAGTTATGGTATTAACTTAGTATAATATTGTGGCAACCCTAAAAGAACCCGATCAACTCTTTTATGGTCGCCCAACATTATAACAAATTAATGACATCATGGATTGTGCATGCATGGCTTAGAGTATAATAAGGAACCGATATTCTTAATGGAAGTTGATTAGGTGGAGGGTTAGCCATTGGTACACCCTGTATACATACCCGGTCAATAACTAGAAAGTACATCGAATTCGGATTATACTTTAAACCACTTGTGTTAGTTGACTTGTTTTAGTTGCTTGTAATGAGATGTGTTGAATACGAGTATTTGGTTTTGATTGTGGATAACTGTTGTGAACTTAGCACGAGGACATGATAGATAACGATTACTTAAGAACTTTGATATGTTGTCCTTATCATAGTGAAATGAAACACGTATGATATGCTGGTATGATAACACGATATATGACAGTTAGTTGAGAATATTTATATGTCGGCTTTTGTAAAAGACAGTGA
Organism: Erigeron breviscapus; assembly: GCA_034093135.1. NCBI lineage: Eukaryota > Viridiplantae > Streptophyta > Magnoliopsida > Asterales > Asteraceae > Erigeron > Erigeron breviscapus. Next base: position 95,868,089 of record CM067171.1, on the reverse strand, counting down.
ACGTGTGTAGTGTGTCGGCGTTAAAACACTAACTACTAATGCGGCTAACCTGAGAGAAATTGTGAAGCAAACCCCCGGGTCATAAACTTTAGAACTATTACTATGATTGGATTTGAGAGAAACTCGTGTTGATCCTAAATGTTGTTGCAAATACTTTTCTTCTCAACGATCAATATACCACCGTATTATTTGACTCCGGTGCCAATTTTAGCCTTGTTTCCAACGATTTCGTGCCTTTGATTGATACTAACCTTAGTCCGTTGTCGTATTACTTTGAACTGGAAATTGCAAATGGCGGGTAACGAAAATTGACCATGTATTTCGTGAATGTACTTTAGAATTATGTGACTATCCGTTTCTCAAAAATCTTGTTCCTTTCGATGTCGGTAATTTTGATGCGATTGTGGGGATGGATTGAATGTCGTGAATGAATGCGGTTATAGATTGCGGTAGTAGGGTAGTGAGGATTCCGTTAGAAAATGGTGAAGAATTAGTATTTCAAGGCCAGACGACCGAGCCATGGGATGAGAAAAATATATAATGTTAATGACACGAAAGTTGAATTGAAGATCGTGCCCGTGATTAATGATCTTGCGGATGTATTCCCGGATGACCTACCGGGTTTGCCTCCATCTCGTCAACGTGATCTCCGAATTGATCTTATTCCTAACGCTTCTCCCATGGCCAAAGCACCCTATCGCTTAGCCCTGACTAAAATGCAAGAGTTGGTCGCCCAACTCAAAGAACTTCAAGAAAAAGGTTCTATCCGTCCTAGTCAATCACTGTGGGACGCAACGGTTTTATTTGTCAAGAAGAAAGAAGGCTCCTTCCTAATGTGTATCGATTATAGAAAAGAATTAAACAAACTCACGTTGAAGAATCGTTATCCCCTTCCAAGAATTGATGATATATTTGATCAACTCCAAGGTGCTCGTTACTTTTCCAAGATTGATTTACGGTCGGGTTACCACCAATGGCGTATCCATGAAGATGATATTCTCAAGACGACCTTTCGAACCCGTTATGGACACTTTGAATTTACGGTTATGCCTTTTGGGTTGACCAATGCACCGGCGGTGTTCATGGACTTGATGAACCAGGTGTATGTCGGCCCTACTTGGTTAAGTTTGTCATTTTCTTCATTGATGACACCCTTGTATATTCCAAGACGAAAGAAGACTATTCGAAACGTTTGAGGAAAGTTTTAGAGTTACTCCGGGAAGAGAAAATTGTATGCCAAGTTCTCCAAATGTAAATTTTGGCTCAAAGAGGTTCACTTTCTTGGTCACGTAGTGAGCAAGGAAGGAATTCATGTGGACCCAAGTAGAATTGAAAAGGTGAAAAATTGGAGATGACCCCAGACGCCAACCGGGATTCCCCAATTCCTTAGTTTGGCGGGTTATATTAGACAATCCATTAAGGGCTTTTCGAAGATTGCCCAACCTCTAACTTTGTTGACTCAACGAGAAAGACGTTTGACTGGGGCGAGAAGCAAGAGCAAACCTTCTAAATTGTTGAAAGGCAAGTGGTGTGATGCACCAATCTTAAGCTTGCCCGAATGAGCCGATGATTTTGTCGTTTATTGTGATTCATCCAGGCAAGGGTTGTGTTTTGATGTAACGGGGTAGAATGATTGCTTATGCTTCTAGACAATTGAAGGTGCATGAGAAGAATTACCCGACTCATGACTCGGAGTTGGGAGCGGTCATGTTTTCCTTGAAATGTTGAAGACATTATTTATGTGGCACCAAGAGTGTGATCTATACCAATCACATAAGCTTTCTACACGGTTTTGACCGAAGTGGATTGAACATAATGCAGCGGAGATGGCTTGAGATTTTTAGTGATTATGATTGCGTTATCCGGCCCCACCCGGGTAAAGAAAACGTTGTAGCCGATGCCTTGAGCTGAAAGGAACGTATAAAACCAAGACGAATTAGGGCCATGAGTCTTACCGTACAAAGGAGTGTTAGCGACTCCATCATTGAAGTACTACACGACTTAGAAGAAAATTTCGACAGAAAGGACGATGATGGTTTATACCTTGTTGAACGATTGTGGGTTCCCGTTTTTGGTGGGCTTTGGTTGAAATTAATGAACGAAGCTCACAAGTCGACCTACTCGGTTAATCCGGGTTCCGACAAGATATATATATTGACATAAGAGACTTGTATTGGTGGCCATGAATGAAGAAAGACATTGCGAGATACGTTAGTGAATGCATCACGTGTTTACAAGTAAAAGCCGACCACAAGGAACCACCCGGTTTGCTAGTTCAACGGGTAACGCCGCAGTGGAATGGGAACGAATTGATATGAACTTCATCACGAAGTTACCTAGATCAAGTTGTGGTCGGGACACCTTTTGGGTGATAGTTGACCAGTTGACTAAGTCGGCTCGCTTCTTAGCCATCCGGGAAAAAGATAAATTTGACACCATGACACGTTGTACATAAAAGAGGTAGTATCCAATTATGGAGTGCCGATTTCCGTTATAACCAATCGGGATACCCGATTCACTTTAAAGTTTTGGAAGGCGTTCCAAAAGACGATGGGTACTCAACTCGATATGAGTACGGCGTTCCATCCACGAACCGACTGTCAAAGTGAAAGAACGATTCAAACACGTGATGATATGTTAAGAGTTTGCGCCATCGAGTTTTGGTGGCAATCGAGATATGTACTTACCGTTAGTCAAATTCTCCTACCTTGATACAAATGGCTCCATGGAAAGCTTTGTATGGGAGATTGTAGGTCACCTTTTAGCTTGGGTGTAGTTTGGTGTAAGCCAACTCTTTGGGCCTGAAACCTTTGTCGAAACGACCAAAGTGGTCTCCTAAATCAAAGGAAAGTTGAGAGTGGCCCGAGAACGACAATTAAAGTATGAAAATGTGAGACGATGACCCCCCCTCGAATTTGAAGTGGGCGATTTTGTGTTGTTCAAAGTATCCATGTGGAAAGGCGTAGTTCGATTTGTAAAACATGACAAGTTAGGGTCAAGGTATATTGGCCCATTTAAAAATCGTTAAACGAATTGGCCCGGTATCGTGTCGTTTGGAGCTCCCTCAAGACTTGAGTGGAGTTCATAATGTTATTCATATTTGTAACCTTTGGAAGTGTTTGGCGGATCCAACACTTCATGTGTCTCTTTGAGAAATCCGTGTTGATAAAACGTTAAAGGTTGTAGGAGAGCCGATAGGGATATTAAATCTAGAAGCTAAAAAGCTAAAGAATACTTGGTATACAAACGTTAAAATGAGATGTAAAGTTAGACGTGGGCCCGAGGTTACTTGGGAACGAGAATATTAGATGAAAGTCAAGTATCCCCATTTGCTTAACGAGTCTAGTTGGATTAGAATTTCGGGACGAAATTCCTTTAACGGGGGAATAATGTAACATTTGTAAAAAAATTGACCAGATTTGACTTGCAATTTAATGTAAATGATTTTCGTGGATTAATGTGATTTCTCGAGCGTATTGTCGTGTTGTAACGTAACGTGGAATTTATTTATGTTTACGAATTCGGTTTGGCGTTTAAATGGTTAACGTTTAGCTATTTGTCGAAATTAGCGGAGCGAGGGCCTACCATTTTGGAACATAGGCCGGCCCCCAACCCCTCCCCCCTTTCCTTTCCCTTTTCATTTCTTTCAATTTCTTTCTTTCTCTTTTCTCTCCAAAAGTAAACACCAAAACACATCCTTCTTCTCTCTAAATTCTTGGATTATCGATTGTTGTTTGGGCTAGATTAGTGGTAAATACTTCATCATCATCATCAACTAAACATCATATCATAGGATCAAACCTCCAAGTACAAGAAATCTCCATTTTTAGGTCAAATTCGGGTTTAAAGGCTTTTGGAAGATTTGGTAAGTAAAAACTATCTCATATTAACCATTTTATGTCATTGAACATGTCTCTAGTCAAATCTAAACGATTTTGAGTCTTGAATCGAGCCAAAAACGGATTTGAGTCATTTAGGGTTTTGAAATGGGTCATGAATGATTTTGGAGAAGAAATGATGTTATGAATCAAATTTATGATAGGGGTTTTGTTTATTTATGTCAAATGATGTTTGTTTATGCTTCAAAATGTGTCTTGAACCTTCCTAGATCGATTCGTAAGTCAAAAATGAGGTTTTGGAGCGTTTTGGTTCGTGTTTGGCTTGTTTATGTGCAGAGCAGCAGACCCTCGCGCCGCGACCAAGGTTCCTCGCGCCGCGAGGCTTCATTTTTGTGGTCCAGGGGTTTTTCTCGCGCCGCGAGTTTTGCCTGTTTCGCGCGTCAATTTTCAAACGTCAATAACTTTTGAACCGTAAGTCCGTTTTAGACGTATGACCTATCGTTGGAATCGTGAGAGAGTATAATTTCTCATGGTATCGTCCTTTCGAAGTGAATCCATTTACATTTCTAAAAATTTCTTGTCAAAGTGTCATTGTTTATGTTCGGTTAAGTCAATAAGACGTTTAAGGGTTATGACATAACCAAATCGAGTCCCGATTGTCATCCAAAGTTGAATTACCCTTCTAAAGCTCCGATTAGGATTTGACTTGTGATTGTAATATGTGTACTTGATAGGTATTGCACACGAAGCGATCGTGGGACGTTTATAGTTTGACTTTAACTTCTCATTGCCGGTCAAGGTGAGTTTCGTAACTCCCTACTCAATTGAGATTCGGGCTAGAAAGTGTACACATTCGTGCTTGTTCGATTGTTTGGCTTGATTTGATTGACGACTCATTGATTGTCTGATTGATTGTTTGATTTATGGATGGTTTGATTGATTGTTTGATTTATGGATGGTTTGATTGATTGTTTGATGGTTTGATGACTTGATGGTCGCACTAATGATATGCATTATAACATTTGCATACATACGGTACATGATTTGATATTGACATTACTATTACACGTAGTTGCTATGCAACGTATACTTATATGTCATTTGGTTGATTATGCATTCAACTTTGGATTATGTGATGTGGTTAGGATAGTTGTACTTACATGGAAGATGATGATACATTTAATGAGTTGTAAATGTGGTGGGAAGGCTGCGGGTGACCCTATATATAAGCATTTATGATTCCTTAAATGTAAAGTCGTATGAAATGTATGTGCATTGTAGTTTGGATGAATTGTGGTATGATGGATTGGTGATTGAGATACGTTAGCGCATTATTCATTATGTAAGTCGCACCGTTAGCGCGTTATTCATTATGTAAGTCGCACCGTTAGCGCGTTATTCATTATGTAAGTCGCACCGTTAGCGCGTTATTCATTATGTAAGTCACACCGTTAGCGCGTTATTCATTAAGTAAGTCGCACCGTTATATGTTAGCGCATTATTCATTCTGTAAGTCGCGCCGTTATTGAACGTTGTTAGTTGTTATATGGAATCGTTGTTGTTAAACGTTGACTCGTATTGATGTGTCATACTGTGGGACCTTTTAGGGTTTCCCTGGACATGATTAGGTATTCGAATCCTCACTTATCGTTAATGGTTGTTATCCCGACACTTGTTTCCTATTACTTGTCCCTACGAACTCACCAACTTTATGTTGATGCGTTTAGTACACTTTTCAGGTGAACAGGTTAGCTCAGACGTATTGGATGATTGTTTGCTTGATTTTGCTAGAATTGGACTTGGACTTGGACTTCTTGGATCCGTGATTCAATACCCCGATTAGGGGTTATGTTTATGTATGAACCGATACTTGTATTCGTGAATGTTAAGGATTATTTAATCCTATTTATACATTTAGATTGTCTCTACTTAATTTCCATGTCGTGCTGTGCTTTTCTTGTGATGCCCCATGATTCCGCCTTGTTGGGGTGTTACATCATTAGATAACCAAATCGTATGATTCGGGTTTGGTTGTGAAGTGGATGTAGCTTCTTTGTCTTTTTCTTGTATTGTTGGAGAAGGACATGGAATTGTGCCATTTATGTACCCATATAAACCATGTGTGGTGAAAAAAGCTTCAAGCATGGATTTCCAATATCCATAATTAGTTGGAGATAGTTTGAAGGCAAATTTGTGGGAGTTGTGGATTGCTTTGTCTTGTGTGGAAATAGGAGCAAGCATTGCCATTAGAAGATTAAGTGAATTTTTCTGTTTTCGAAAAAATTAGGGTTCCGGTGACGGTCAACAGCGGCGGAAGTAAAATCAAATTGGTGGGTTTTGTGCGGAATTCGACAAGGAGTAAGATGGTGGTGGCGGTGTACAGTAACGCGCCGGAAAAAGGGGTCAATTGGCCGGATTTTAAATTTTTCCGGCGAGACTGAAGGTGGCGCGTGAGGGCTCCGTTGGCGGCGAAATTTTGAGGTTTTCTCAGAATTTCGATCATCGTCGAATGGTATAGGAGGTGTAGTCTGATTCGAAGTATAAAAGGGGTAATCGAAAGAGGACAGATTGTTTGACGTTTTTTTTTTTTTTTTTTGCCGGAATTTGTGGTCGGATTATATGGCTCTGATACCATGAAAAACCTTATAGGTTATTGTATTGAATTATTATCAATAATGAGATTACAAAAGGCCATATTTATAGGCTAATCTAAAACTTGTTTATCAAGTATTACAATGATATTAGGAAACTATATATATCTAAGATATGGAAAGTAATATATATTCTAATATACACCGTCGAGTTATTGAGGCTCAAAACCCGCGAAATACGACACTAAGCAGTTTCTTTCTTTCGTTTATTTAATCCATACCTAATGGTTCCAAAGTCATTTTTTTCTTTTTATTGTTTTCTCTTAACGATACTTACGTTTTCTTCAAATGATAAAACAATGGTAATAGTTTTGTTTATTAATAAGAAGTTTTATGTTCGAACTCTAAATAAGCATATAACTTAAGGGTGGCCAACGAAATTGGTTGGAACTGATCACGGGTTAAAAAAACCCAATTAAACCACTAAATATGTAACAAAATGACTCAATCAACAGGGTTGGATCAAATGGTTGAAGTCTTTGTCTCTTGACACGGAAATCAAAAGATTCAATCTTTATGTCCAACAAAGTTAGAGGTCCTTTTTTACCTTTGTTAAAACTTGAAAGCAGTCTGTTTATCTTAAATAGGGGTGTCTACATCTCAACCTGAAGACGGTATTACGGTATTACTTTTATATATACCAAGACAAACTATATCCGTTTACTTTGTGTGCGATATGTGTGATTGATATTGACAAATATAACCATCTTATTGGATAGTAAAATTGTAGGCATAAAATGTAAACACAAAGGTCAGTGTAATTAATTGAATTGAACTTAATCTCTAATATATAACACATATAAGACCGTTATATATCAAGGGAAAACATATATAAGCAAAAAGAGATTAGGGGCCGGATAAAATAAAAAAAAAAACCCATTTTATTATAATTCTGTTATATAATTTAGAGTTGCCGATAACCAGATGATAATAGTAGTCGCCTGGAACATTGCCGGATATATTATATTAATCCTGTAATGATTTAATTAGGGTTCAACATTTAAATAGTTAATTAGATATCATTACATTTTTAACTACATACATTGTAATTAAGGAGATCTGAAGCGTTTTTTAATTTTTTGGTTCTGAAATGGTGAGTTCTTTTAAAATTTGTGATCATTAATTTCTTCTTATCGTTTATTTGTATGCTAATGCTAATTGTTACTTTCATTTGCACATCCAAATGATATGTATCACGTAACACTATGATTAAAGGGACATGGGTTGGAATTTGAACCCGTGACTTCCGCTTTTATGTCGCATGTCCCCCACCACTACGCTACCATCATGGTGAAAGTAAAGGATGCATACAATGATATAATACTAAAACCTAAATATGTGCAGTTGGATATATTTCAATATAGTTTTCCTTTTTGACAATGACTTAGTGGATTATGATCCGATACTAAAACGTGTGCAGTTGGAAATATTTCAATATAGTTTCCCTTTTGACAATGGCCTACTGTGTTATGATATAGAATTGATCATGAATGCTATGCAGTGCTTTTTAGCTTGTTGGGTCATTGTCACAGAATAGAAACAGACTTAGGTTAGTGGTCAATGTTCTTAATTATACTCGGTAATGTCTTTTTGAAGTGTGCTAATTTGCTATTTTGATTTCTTTACCAGTTAAACGGGTTATGAAACTAACCCATTTTGAAATGAGTACCAGGTCAGAACATTATTGAGATAATAACCAAAACATACCTTCATCCTAGGAAATATATTATGACATTAGCCCTTGTATTTTCACTTGATCTGGATGGATTTTTTTTATTTCTTATTCTAGTTAAATCTTCATGTTTTGCTTATATTATGAGATCTATTAAGGACCAGTAAGAATCCCATTTGTCATGCAGTCTACTTCAGCTAGTATCATAGTCGGATCTCAAGTCTGGGTGGAGGATCATGATGTAGCTTGGATAGATGGCGACGTTATGGAAATTAATGACAAAGAAATAAAAGTAAAATGCTCAACAGGAAAAGAAGTAAGTTATTATTTGGGTTTAATTGTTGTTCAAAAATAGACCCAGTCGAATATTATTTTGACATCACAAACATGGTGTAGACAAGATAGTTTGAATTTTGAAAGACAAAATTTGGCCAAAAAACTTTGAATAATCTTTCATGGTTTTTTCTGATACATTTGTGTTGTGTAGGTTGTTACTAATATTTCCCGCGTGTATCCTAAAGATCCCGAGTTCCCTGAATGTGGAGTGGATGATATGACAAAATTAGCTTATTTGCATGAACCCGGGGTTCTACATAATTTGAAAATTCGATTTGACATGGATGAAATCTATGTGAGTACATGTATAAATTAGTATGTGATGGATATAGTAGCCTATAACTAAAAATTCTGATCACCTATTGCCTATTGGTTTTTCAGACTTACACAGGAAATATTTTGATTGCGGTGAACCCTTTCAAACGAATCCCAAATATATATGACAAAAGTTTGATGGATAAATACAACGGGGTGGCTCTTGGGGAGTTAAATCCACATCCTTATGCTATCGCAGACTCTGCATACAGGCATTATTTTTTTTCTTGTTTAAATTAGTTACAGAATATAAAGCAATTATCATATTCATGAGAAATAAGGACGTTTTTGAATGCAGGCAGATGGTTAATGAGAGAACAAGCCAGTCAATTCTGGTTAGTGGAGAAAGTGGAGCTGGTAAAACTGAAAGCACAAAAAATCTTATGCAGTATCTTGCTTATATGGGAGGTCGCCCTGGAGCTGAAGAACGGAGTGTAGAGCAGCAAGTACTAGAAGTAAGCATATCTTTTATAAACCTTGTAGAAATGTTATGCATGCAGTCACCTAATGGTGGAAGTTTTGACTCATTTACTTAGCAATCAGCCGATTTGGGTTATCTTTCCTTCATCTCAAACAGTTTCAAAGAAAAAAATGACCTTAAAGGGAAATGGTTTAAACAAAGTTGCTAAACGTGTATTTTTGATGCATAAAGTCTCCTAACGCATTTAAATAAAGTTAGATTATAGTTGATTGATATCATATTTGACACTCTAATTATTTATTGTTGTTTAGTTGTTTTGGACAAAATTTGTTTTGGGTCAATCAAACCTGTTTTGACTCGTACAAGAGTTACCCATTTTGACCAGAATCAGTCTGATGGTCAGACTCTGACCCATGACCCAACCTGACAGACCCACCCATTTTGCCACTTCAGTGGTCTATGATCAATTGTGGGGCTGCAGTTCTTATTATTTCACATTGATTGGATATCTGTTCAAATTTCATAGCTGACACATTTCTTTCTTTTGGTAGTCTAATCCAGTATTAGAAGCCTTTGGTAATGCCAAGACAGTTAGGAACAACAATTCAAGGTTCACCAAAACTCTCATTTAGATAAATAACAGCTTGAAATTGAAAATGCATTATTTTATGTAATTAAGTTTAAGTTAACTGAATCTTGTATATATGCAGTCGTTTTGGTAAGTTTGTTGAGATCCAATTCAACGATCAGGCAAGGATCTCTGGAGCTGCTATAAGAACTTATTTGTTAGAAAGATCACGTGTTTGTCAAGTTTCCGATCCTGAGAGAAGTTATCATTGCTTTTACATGCTCTGCGCTGCACCACCTGAGGTGCTAACTTTTCCACAATCGAAATGCTTCTTACTTATTCTCCTTTTCTATTTTTGCATATCATCATTTGTTTATGATAATGCTTCTGTTCGAAGTTAGAAACATTTTTGGCTATAAAAATAACTGCATTATGATTGATCAAAATTTCAGGTATCTGAAAAGTATAAATTGGGGGACCCGAGGACATTTCATTACCTTAATCAGTCAAAATGTTATCAACTGACAGGAGTGGATGAGGCTAAAGAGTTCCTTGCAACGAAACAGGCAATGGAGGTTGTTGGGATTAATTCTGATGAACAGGTAGATATAACACATACATATGTGTTATATATCGAAACATGTCAATTAATGTAAAACTAAATGTTTTATGACTACAGGAAGCCATTTTCCGTGTTGTGGCTGCAATTCTCCACTTGGGAAATATTGAGTTCAATAGGGGAAATGAACCAGATTCGTCTCAACCTAAAGATGATAAATCTAGATCTCATCTGAAAACTGCAGCTGAGCTTTTCATGTAGTCAGTCTTCATTTAGTTTCTTTAATCTGTTTACTGTTTTCTTAAAAGAAGTCTATATCATTAAATAGACATTTTCTTTTTAGGTGTGATGAGACAGCTCTGCAAGAATCTTTCTGCAAGCGTGTGATGGTAACTCGGGGTGAGAGCATTAAAAAGTCCCTTGATCCAAATTCTGCAGCTATCAGTAGAGATGCGTTGGCTAAAATTGTATATTCAAGATTATTCGATTGGTAGGTTTGATCTAAATGGATGATTCTAACCATAGGCTAGAGGTGGCCATTTGGACCCACTACTCGTGACTGGGTCGATTTGGGTTGTGTTTTATTTTAAATAGGGAAATTCAATAAAGTTAGCTACAGGCGAAAATGTCAATAAACTATATATGTATATGCATACAATCTCTTGGAGGGTCTACTTAAAAGACTTCGAGCATTAAGGTAATAGTATTGTTCTAGTCATAATAAACTTATTTATGTTGATAAAATTTTCTGAAAACTGAAAGTGTTTGTGGTCAACCCATCTTGCCACCTCTACCATACATGTATATATACTAAGAACAACGTGTTTTGACCCATTAACCAGTCTGCCAGACCCACCATCTGGCCACCTCTACCATAAATGTTTATATAATTTTTTGGGCTTATAGCTGATGGCCTTAATTGCATCTCCAGGATTGTGAACAGGATTAATAATTCTATTGGTCAAGATGAAAAGTCGAAATTCTTGATTGGGGTTCTGGATATCTATGGATTTGAGAGTTTCAAGACGAACAGGTGCTTAACTGGTATGCTTTTGGTTCGTCATTTAAAATAGGCTATTTCTTTGATACTAGCATATGAAACCCTTTAGTTAACACTTTCACTAAAAGAAAGTGCTAAGTTTGATTTGACACTTTTTCTAACCAAATCAAATTCTCTCTCGATATGTTCCTCCTTTTTCCATTTCGCATTTCTCATTATACTCTTAGTTTCCAAGCATAAGAAACGTTTAAGCTTATATGTTTTGCTCGATTTTACTAGCAAACATAAACTTTAATCATCCTCATGCAGTTTTGAGCAATTCTGCATCAACCTGACTAACGAGAAACTCCAACAACACTTTAATCAGGTTTGTGCATTTAAGCACATGTTTAGATCTTTGAAGCATGTATTAGCGTAATCTGATTTCTGGTAAAACGATCTTCTTTCTGGAAAATGGCAGCATGTTTTCAAGATGGAGCAAGAAGAGTATTCCAAGGAGGAAATCAAGTGGAGTTACATAGAGTTCGTGGATAATCAAGATATTCTTGATCTCATTGAAAAGGTTTGGGATATAGTTTTTTTCATGTGTTCCGTCACCTTATAAATGTGTCGATTCGGGTTATGTTCTATCTCTAATAGGTAATATACCAAATATTAGCTTAAAAGGAAATGGTCAAACTTATTAAACTGGTTGAAGGTTGTCTAAAGTGTACTTTTAATGCATTAAACCTCCTAAATCATTATAATCAGATAATTATACTATAACTAAAATATTATAACTTCCATAATCATCTACCAGAAAGATTAATTTTCATAAAGCTTTTGGAACCAGACCCATCATAAACACTTGCACTTTTGAACCCAAGCCTGATTTTGTTACCCGACCTGCACATTTAGCCGCCTTATTTTGTAGTGTTCTTTTGCTGATCTAATCTATTTTTCTATCGTTCAGAAACCTGGGGGAGTCCTTGCTCTCTTGGATGAAGCTTGGTACGTACATATTTTATTTCACTTAGCATACAATTTTACATTGTAAGTATTTGTTTATCTACATATTTTACTGAACTGTGTTTTTCTGCTGGCTACATGGGTTAGGTGTCATGAGGTTCTAATATAATTATTGAATCATTAGAACCCTATTATGAAATTGAAGAGTTGAAACATAATGGTTAAATTCCCAAAAGTTGACATCGTCATTTCGATCCTGTGCAGCATGTTTCCAAGATCAACTCACGCCACCTTTGCTGAAAAGCTTTATCAGACGTTCAAAGATCACAAACGCTTTAGCAAACCAAAGCTATCAAAGACAGATTTCACCATTTGCCACTATGCTGGTGATGTATGCATTATAAGTTATTATGTTGCATAATAGTAACTAAAAAGGATAAATCCTCATTACTTACAAAACATGCTTGATGCTTGGTAATGAAATTATTAAGGGGTATTTGCTGTCCGGATAATTAATGTGAGTCTGGATAATAACAAGACAGTAATAAACGGGCTGTTGGAGATAGTGTTTGGAAATGCTTTTGCTGTTTAAAATTGTAGCGAGTTGTTTTGAGTGTTTGGCAATTATTATAATTCTTGCTAAACAAAGAGATTACTTTGCCTATGGAACTCATTGTCCAAAACTGATTATCTTACGCCTACATAATCTGATAATCAGAAGCGGAATCTGCCCATCCAGACAGTTTAAACTGATTAGTAATAATTACGACTAGATCTAACACTCCCTAAATCTGCACACAAAAAAGCTGCCGTATGTTAATATCAGTTATTTGAAGCACTCTGGTTTCAGGTCACATATCAAAGCGACCATTTCTTGGATAAGAACAAGGACTACGTGGTTGCAGAGCACCAGTCTCTTATGAATGCTTCTAGGTGTTCCTTCGTATCAAGCTTATTCCCGCCTTCATCGCAAGATGCATCTAAAGCTTCAAAGTTCATATCAATAGGTTCCCAGTTCAAAGTATAGTTTTATTCTGTTTCTCAATTCAATAGTATACTTTGGTTTATATAATCTGGCTCATTTATGCAAGTCTCATGTTCACAGCAACAATTACAAGCATTGCTTGAGACACTCAGTCACACTGAGCCGCATTACGTTCGCTGTGTCAAACCGAATAATCTTCTAAAGCCTGCTATATTTGAGAATCAGAATATATTGCAACAACTTCGATGTGGGGTGAGTCTAGAACTTCAGGGTAGAGTAAACAATTTCAACTCATTTACCTATGACTGGATTTGGGTTATGCAATATCCCTAACAGTTTCAAATAAGTAATATCAAAAAGTTTAGCTAAAAAGAACATCGGTCAAGTTGGTTGAAAGTTGCCCAAAATTTTCTTTTAACGCATACAAACCCCTTAATGACTTTATATTTACAAAATTGGGTTATTTCTTAGTAATACAGTTTCTTTTAATCATATTTTTAACTACTATATCCTTATAAGTGTCCTGACTTGTTTTTGCCCATATCAAAACTTAACATATTCTGAATGAACCCATTTTGTTTGTCATGCATCCATTGCTATTTACGAGTATATATATATATATATGGTGTCTTGACAAGGCATGCTATTTCAGGGAGTTATGGAGGCAATCAGGATCAGTTGTGCAGGCTTTCCTACTCGTAAACCTTTCAATGAATTTATATCCCGCTTCAAAGTTCTGTCACCTAGTGTTATAAATATAAGGTAGTAGTATTGACTGTACTGAAGTCCTTGAACTATTAGTAATACGCGTTTTTAAAATTCTTATCTTTCTTTAACCTGCAGTGATGAGGTTGAGGCTTCAAAGATATTGTTAGAGAAGGCGAACCTTCAAGGTTATCAGGTACTATAAAAGTTTTTTTTAAAGATGTAACCTGGCTGCAAATATATTTTTATTATGTTTCTAATCCAAACTCTTGCAGATTGGTAAAACAAAAGTGTTTCTCAGAGCAGGTCAGATGGCAGAAATAGATGCTCGGAGAAGTGAGGTTTTAGGAAGATCTGCTACCAAAATCCAAACAACGTTTCGTTCATATTCCGCATGCAAGAAGTTTATCTCGTTACGATCTTCAGCAATACCAATACAAACTATATGTAGAGGTATAGACTATTATCTCCTACATTAATATAAATAAGTTCAGTGGAACAATGAACTTGTGGTATTTAGCTGGAGTTAGTTGTACAAAAAGATAATCGACTTCGGTCCAATTTCTACTTCCGATGTTAAAGTCTCAATATTTTCATCTGAAAATGATCAATCTTGACACAGTTAATAGGTTTCCTTTCTGAAGTTTCTGAAATTGGAAGGCTTTCACAGTTTTTTTTTCCATTAGTTTGAAGAGTTTCAACCACTTTTTTTTTTTTTTTGACAAGTTTGAGGGTTTTGCTCAATTGTTTCATTGGTAAGGCGGTTTTGATCAATTGTTAGTGTAAGTTTGGGGAAAAAAAGGATGATTAGCTGAAACTTAATTGTACTAAATCTGGTTACCTTATCCTGCAATCAACTTGTTTTGCCTACCCAAAAAAAAATTAGACTTAATATATTGTTACAGGGGAAGTTGCACGCCTTTGCTATGAGCATCAAAGGAGAGAAAGGGCATGTTTGAAGATCCAGAGAAATGCCCGTATGCATCGTGAGAGGAATACTTACAGATTGTTGAGCTCTTCCATTATTTCTATACAAAAGGGAATGCGTGGCATGGCTGCTCGTAAAGCATATAATTATAAACGACAAACAAAAGCTGCAATCGGTATCCAGGTAACGTATTTAATTGTTCATTGAAGTTGCTGACATGCAATATAAAGAAAAAAATAATCTATTTGAAACATCTAAGGTCGCATGTCTTCTAAGGTAAATTGCATACCTTGTGTTCAGACTCGATCGTATTCTTATATATTATTTATTTTCTTATTACATAGGCTAGTGGACATCTTTCGCTCTGTCTGCTATGTACCCAAAACTGTATTCATATATGGTTAATAAGCCCTCTTATTCCTTAAACTTATATGTCTTCATGAACAAATTTACAGAGTCGATGCCGACGACATTTGGCTTTGCGTCGTTATTTGAAAATGAAGAAAGTAGCAATCTATGCTCAGTCTGTCATTAATAAAGACTTGGCACGTATAGAACTAGGGAGGCTTAAAAAGGTGAATATATTTTTCCAACACATATGTAGTTAATATCTTCTTCTTTTATAATTTGTTTCACATTCTATGTATTATTTAAAATTTCACTTTTTAAATCATCTTTTGTAAAAGTTGATTCACATAACATAGATGTTGAAGTTGGTTCCAAATTTCCAATAATCATTGCTGTGCATTCACCACTAGGTATTATTTAGTGGGTAAGAAGGGTCAAATGGATTGGGTAACAGGTCAAAATAGTCATTTTATGTGATAGTCAAAAATGGGCTGTGTTAATAAGAGCTGCCGATTTTAAAATTGCTTTGTTATAGTTAATGTACTAAATAGGATTTAAAATTATTTTACTACGCAAATATATCGTTTTTATATAACAGGTTGGAATCAGGCACCTCAACTACTGGTTTATGTGAAGCTAACCAATGTTTCGTGTCCTGTAGGCTGCGAGGGACACTAGTTCTCTCCAAGATGCCAAATCTAAATTGGAAAAGGAAGCCAAACAACTAGCCATGCAATTGCAGGAAGAGGAACGCATGAGAGTATGCTTTTCATAATCCTCGTTACTTAGTTACAACTTAGTACACGTGTTGATTTTTTTCGCTCATCACTTAATGACTTGCATTTGATTCTCATGGTGAGGTACTTACACCATAACAGACTCAAGTTTGATTAGGGAAGGTTTAATCTAAACCATTAAATTATCATATGATGTCAATGAACTTTTCCTATGATTTTGGATTCTACCTTTTGCGGCTTCTCTTATGATAAGGGAATATTTCATAACTCTTGATGCATGAAACTCGAGATTATACAAAACTACACTTTGTTTGTTCTGTTTGACTTACGTTCTTTGTTTGATTGTTTAATATGCTTTCAAATACTGTAGGCCATTATGGAGTCTACTGTAAAGGAGTTGGAAGTTCAATTGGTGCGTTATAACTTTCCAACAGTTTCTTGATACACAAAAATCGAATAACAGATTACTGTTTGATTGGCTTTCAATTTTTATAGGCTGAGATGGAGGAAGCTAAAAATAAGGAAAATGCAAAACTTCAGTCTGCTATAAAAGAGATGGAAGCTCAATTGGTGTTCTATTAAGTTCTTACTTCTCTTTTCTTTTTTCTTGTATGCTGGATTTGAATGTTTGAAGTGTTCTTGCGATTTGTAGGCTGATGTAGAGGAAGCTAAAACTAAGGAAAATGCAAGACTGCAGTCTGCCATAAAGGAGATGGAAGTTGAATTGGTATCCCCTACCTTTTTAACAACTTTTCTATTTCTCGATACCCAAAACATAGATAAGAAGAGCCTGCGAAAAGTAAACTTTTAGTTTGTTCTTTCTTTCATTTGTTTGTTTATTATCGTATAATATGCTTTCAAAATTTGTAGGCTGGTATGGAGGAAGCCAAAACTAAGGAAATTGGAAACCTGCAGTCTGCTATACAAGAGATGGAAGTTCAATTGGTGTGCATTTACCTTAAAACAAATTGTTTTATTTTTTACACAAAGCCTGAAATATTATGTTTTGAAGACTTACTTTTTTCCTAACACACAAATCATGACATGAGACATTATTGGTACCATTACTTTTTTTTTTCCTTTCATTTGGTTTTGATTGTTTCAAATGCTTTTGATATTTTCAGGAAACTAAAAGTAAGGAAAATGCAAAATTGCAGTCAGCTATAGAAGAGATGGAAGTTCGATTTGAAGAAACTAAAGAACTGCTGGAGGCTGCAAAGAAAGATATGGAGAAAGTTCTGGTTGCTGGCAATGAGAAAATAGAGACGCTTACCATTGACAATGAGAAACTCAAGGTCAACTTTAAAAGTCTAGCATATCTCTCTATGCTTATTCTAAAGTTGTTTACGTTTTGATCAGGCTTTGATGATCATAGCTAGTTGTGGCAAAATGGGTGGGTTGGTTCAGGTCAAGTAACATGTCAAAACTTGTCTAATCAGAACATGCAATTTAGAAATTGATCAAATGGATATGTTGGGTCAGGCTAATTCTTTATCGCTGTACCTTTTTCAGTGTTCTTGAACAACGATGTATTGAACTCTATATGAAAATGGAAAAGGTTAAAATTGATTTATTAGCAACCTTACGGCTTACGTAACAAATTTATTATCTATTGAATAAAATGCATATGATTCTTTGTGTATCATGGTTACCATCAAGAAATAGAAACACTGCAATCATAAGTAATAAAACAAGTTCAAACTGAAACAGCCACCAATTTGACCCTTTTGGTTCTTACATTGTATTTGACTTCGGCCCATTTCCTCCTGTTGGGAAATTTTCATAGCCCAAAATTTCCTATACATTTACGAAAATTGGTCAACTGACAACTGAGTTATCATAAATTGGGAAGGTCTAACTTTTATAATATGATTTATGTATTACATGGTTATGGACACTTGCAGGACGTGGTTAATTCACTCGAACAGGAAATTGGTGAAACACAAAAGAAATATGAAGAGACAAGTAAATTGAGTGAAGAAAGGTTGAAGCAGGCTATGGATGGAGAATCAAAGATAATTGACTTGAAGCTTGAAATGCAAAGGTTGTATGATGATACATTGGCCATGCTTTCCATAGATTTATTTCAGTGAAAACTTTATTCTTTCACTATTCGAAGCTGAAGGAATGACGGACTTAATTGCATATATGCTTTTGTAGCCTTCAAGAAAAAATTGCTGACATGGAAGCTGAGGACCAGATTCTAAGACAAAAGGTGATGTCACAGCACTTAATGACACAAGAATCTTGTCTATTGATAAAACTTTTTCACAACAGTACTTTTCCATAAACATGAAGAAATGTACCCAAGTATTTACAAATTTAGTCCAAAGAACGGAAATTATGAGGTCTAACCTTTATGGTTTTTTAGATTGCTTTTTGTGCTAAAAGACAAACCTTTAATTTGCAGGAACGACAGAGTGGTTCACCCTCAAAGAAGTTTGACAGCAACTTGACGCAATCTACTATAGGAAGGGAGCGTGTATGCATTTTTTAATATGATATTTTATCATATTCACTTTGTTATTAACATGATCAAAGCATTTCGATATATTAGAAAAATCATGAGAACATACTTCTAATAAGCCAATTGCCATTACAGGCTTAAGTTATTTCCTAAATTTATATCAAACTTGTTAATGCTTTTAGAGTCGAACATGACATCCTAATGATATATGGAACATTATTTTTGATGTCCCTACCCACATACTATTATTATTCGCTAAAAAAATATTACTGTTGTAGTAGTATGTCCACTATGACTTCTTCACCCTAATGAGGATTAATATGAGCTACTAAGGTAAATTAGAATGCGATTTTTGAAGAGCCACAAACATGTTTAACAACATCATGGAGTTTGATTGTAAAAGGACATCATCTAATTGCATGTCTCTCTATATCTCTGGTATAGGAGTTGGTTGATACTCTTATGGAAGCTGCTACAGAAGATCTTGGGTTTTCTCATGGGAAACCTGTTGCTACATATGTAATATATAAGAGTCTTTTGCACAACAAAGCTTTTGAAGCAGAAATAACTACTATATTTGATCGTATTATCTACTTAATTGGTTCTGCGTTAGAGGTCAGATATTTATTGCCACCTTTCGTGTTTTATGTCACCTTTTCAGTATTGCCTTGTCTTTATCTACCAGTTAATTTAATCTAAGTGGACACTGAATGAAGTTGCATGTTTTCTGTATTCTGAATTTTGCAGAAAAAAGAAGACATTAAACATATGGCTTATTGGCTCTCTATCACATCTACATTGCTGTTTTTAATTCAGAGGACTTTGAGTCCAAGTCCTCCCAAACCTCCGCCGCCAACATCGTTATTTGGACGGATGACCCAAGTACTCTATGTTCCTAATTACAACATCATTGTCTGGAGGTGACAAGATGGGTGGGTCAGGCAGGTTGGGTAATTTTTTGAAAGAGGGTTCAGGGTTAATCGGTCATAAATGGATCGAACTTGCCACCTCTACCATATTCCTATGTGTATCAATTATATATTGAAAAATAAGGGAGTAGCTTTCAATCTTAAACCTAAAGGAGTTAAAACGGATGGATTGACAAAAGGCTATGATTTATTGAATAAGTATTATTATATCTTGTAGGGATTTCGATCAGCTTCCATCATAAGTATAGTGCAGCATGTGGAGGCCAAGTACCCAGCTATGCTTTTTAAAAAGCAACTTGCTACGTATGTTGAAAAACTCTATGGATCTATTCGTAACAACCTGAAGAAGGATTTGTCCCAATTACTTTCCTCTTGTATCCAGGTACCATATGATCTTTATTCAGTTATCAACATATGTCTTCACTAGTGAAGAACCCTTTAATTGGAGTCTACCATGAAATTCTTTTGATTTTTGTTACATTCTTTTGCTATAGCCTTGGACCTTATAAGTTATTTCAAGTAGCAGGCATCATGTTGATACCATTATTTTTTAACAATTCAGGCACCAATAACATCTGATGGTAAATCTTTTCCAGCTGAATACTGGGATAGCATCATTGAACGCTTAAATGACCTGCTTGAGACATTAAAAGAATGCCAGGTAAGTGAATTGTTCTGCATTCAATGTTTTCGATGAATAATCTCACTTGCATTAGGAAAAAGCACCTGAGGCGTAATTCTTTCAGGTACCATCAGTAATTATTCAAAAGATATTTTCCCAAGCTTTCTCTTCCATTAATGTGCAGCTTTTCAACAGGTAGCAATTCTGTTCTCAACTTCTCATAGCCTGAAAATTTGGCCAAATCTAACTAGTTATCTTGTTAATTGACTTGAAAATTTCTTCTTGAAACCTCAGCATATGCCAGTTCAAAGAGTGCTGTACATTCCCAAACGGGGAGTATGTGAAAGCGGGACTAGCTAAACTAGAGCTTTGGTGTTCTCAGGCCACAATAGAGGTACTCTCTTAGATGGCTTCGATAAATTGTTCTGGGCGGGTTAAGCTGGGCGAATTGAGTAATTCTTAGTATGGGTTCAAACGGGTCTTTTTGACCTGAAAACACTTTTTTTTTTTTGTCTTTCTTTTAAAACTTCTAATAAATTGTTGATGCATTAAAAGTTGACTAAGATTACAAAAACAATTTCAGTCTGATAGTTCACTAAGTTTTTGAATAAAACAACTTTGGAGGTTGTATGCATCAAATTCTTTAATTTGACCTGTTTTCCTATTAGTAAACTTTTCTTTGACCCATGTGAGATTAAAAGATCATTCAATCCATCCATCCAAACTAAATAGGTTGAAATTGTCACCTGTAATATGGATTTAAGTCAGAACAGTAGGTCTAACTACTCACTGAATCAGTATGCAGACTCATCATCGGATGAACTTAACCATGTAAGGCAGGCAGTTGGATTTCTGGTATGTGATACTATAAATTAGTTATTTACTTTCTTCCAATTAATCGTTACATTTTTTTTCTAAGTATGCTTTGGCGAGTGACGACTACTGTTTCAATTACTCATTCATCTTTCTTACCATGAAGCATATGCATCATAATTTTCATGACTGAACTCACATTTAGCTTTTGTGGAAAACATCTTGATGGGTTTTGGACCTAAGTAACTTCTATATTTGGGTTCTTGCCCATTCTTTACTTTTGTTCAGGTTATAGAAGAGAAGTCACAATTATCATATGATGAACTCACAATTAAACTATGTCCTGTAAGTATCCCTGTTAATTTGCTCACGTCTTCATAACATTAGCACCTTTGTCTAACTTAATCGATACAAATGGTTTCAGGATCTGAGTAGTCAACAACTTCACAAACTCTGTAGTTTGTATTCACAACACAGTGATGACAATCATAGTGTTTCCCCCGAAGTAAGGATAAACGATAACAGTTGGTTATTCATTTTATTCTCAATTAACTAGATTAAAGATGGCAAAATGGGCAGGTTCGGTAGGTCGTATGATGGATCAAAATGGGTTCGATCTGTTTTTTCATTTGACATCAAAAAAATTCGGGTCATGTAGTTATTTGTTTTAATTATAAAAAGTACCATCCAATTCCGTCTTCTACGACCGTCAACAACGATGTATGGGGGAGGTTGAGATGTAGACAAGCTTACCCCTACGTAAGGCAGAGAGGTCAGGTTCTACCTAAGGTAGAAAGGACCTCTAGCCTTGCAAGGAGTAGGGATCAAACCCCTGACCTCCCTCTCTTTGGTTTAGTGCTTTAATTATGATAAAGAAAAAATTATGCTATTATGATAATGGAATTGAGAACCCTTGTGTGGTCACACGTCTCCCTTTGGGCAAGTTCTACCCTATTCGAGACTTCGAGTTCGTGTGGTGGTGGGCTTGGAAATTGTGGATTGGTCGGCCAAAGGCTGAACACCACTATTACCAAAATATTGTCCAAGTTTTTACAATAACATGAGTTAGGCGCCGGCAAGCTCGTTTTGATGTTGGGGCAGTACATTGGAATCTTAAAGCACCAGCATGCTTTAAGCATTACAAGTACACTTGAGTGGCTTTCACCTCGTTTGACCCATTTCCCTTTTAGCTAAACTGCTAGGGATAAATCATAACCTCAATTGACCCATACGTAAATGGGTTGATAAGATGACCTCTAATATAGATGTTTCCCATCCGATTTTTGTTATTTTTCTCGGGTAATTTTTCTCAGACACTCATCTTTGTATAGGTTATTTCCAAGATTAAAGTTCTAATGTCACAAGACTCCACTGATTCTGATTCTGACTCGTATCTGCTGGATGCCAATTCTAGGTATTTTTTACAAACAATGGAACAGAATAAACTTTCTGAAAATTGGAGGGAGGGAAAAAACTTTCTGAAATTGAATACGCGTTGCTGATTTTTATTCTTCTTGTTCCTATCTGCAGCATGGCGTTCCCAGTTGATGAAATCAGTAAATCCCTCAACGAGAAAGATTTTTCAAGCATTAAACCTGCCAATGAACTCCTTGAAAAGCCCGAGTTTCAGTTTTTACTGGAGTAATGCTTCTGGGACCATTTTCGTATCTTATATATTTTGGTCACTCCTTTGTGATCCTAGGGCCGTGTTTTCGACTCAAGAAACATTTCTTGCATTATACAAGACAAAAAGTTCCTGACCTGGTCCAAATCAAACCAAGGAACCTTGGTGCACTTGTCATGAGAAAGTACACACTCTTCTCTATTTTTCCCGAGCCAAAAATATACCGCAAACAACTTCTTTTAGTTAATAACTGCCTCCTTGTGTTCAAAGCAACCATCTACGTCCATAACCTGACTAACCCACTTCAATTTCTTCGTACAAGACATATCATGTTCTCCTTGATCAAGGTCTTTTTAATCTTTAACAAGATCCCAGTCAATGATCCACATATCTTTTTCTGTTGGATGAAACATGACATCATCCATCGCATTGTCTGCTGGTTTTATGAACCAAACTCAATACTGAACCCAATGAAATATAGCCAGTAAAAAGTTTCATTTGATATTGAAACGATCTAGAGCGAGACATATGCACTTGACATTCCATAAATACTACCGAGAGCCCTTCAAGAACACATATGCAATGGCGGTGATCAGGCGAATCTTTAAACCAGCAGTCATTGGAGAGAGTTGACGGCAAGCTCTCTTCTGCAAGAAAGATCAGTGAATATATTTCATCTGCTGATCGAGCTAGAAGTTCTTTATTTGTGAATAAATATTATATAAAGTTGAAAAAAGAAAAAGACTTTCTTGAGGATTAACACACGTAATCCTGAAATGAAATGCCTAAGCAAGTACAAACTCTGAATAACATTCTGTACTGTTGCACTGTTTTGTATTTGTTACTTCTTATTATAATTATTATTTTGCATTTTAAGGGCGGCTTTCATTCTTATTTAAGTTCTGCTAAGAGCATGCATTCGGAGTGGCAGCTCCATTACGGTATGATAGATTTGCCATAGTGAGATTACCGAAATATCGCCAGTGTGATGGCAGGTGTGATGACGCTGGTGCAATTAATCTCACATTGCTTTATTTTTGTGCTAATTGTTTATTTATATGCTGTTAAATATAAGTGTGATTCATTTCGAGTAAAATAGAGTATATTGTATGTGATGACAATGTGATGAGGACATCGCATCATGATAAATTGTTCTGGGCGGATTAAGTTGGTCGAATTGAGTAATTCTTAACCATTCTTAACAATTCATCTTCTTCACCTATACTTTTTCCTGCCACATCAGCATCACATTCTCATCACCATTAAGTACTTTTCTTTTTCCCTTAACCTTTCACCTTCAAATTTAATATCCTACTATACCCCATTATATCTTATAATACAACCAATAATAAAACAAAAGAAACCAGTCCCACCAATTTTCTTTTCACCTAGGTGAACCATTTCACCTAGCTTACTTCACCTATTCATTTCACCAACTACCTTAATAGTTCACCTACATATCTAGTCATTTCACCTTCTACTTCACCTAGGCCTTACGAATAGCATGGGTTCAAATGGGTCTTTTTGACCAGGAAACGCTTGTTTTTTTCTTTCTTTCTTTTAAAACTTTTAATAAATTGTTAGATGCATCAAAAGTTGACTAAAATTACAAAAATTGAGTAATTCACTTTTGTTATTTAGTTAAGGCTTCTTGCAGATCGACGGTTGCAACCATTAATTTACTTTTGTTAATTAGTTAAATTGAAATTCAACCCCAGCCCAACCATTTTAAAATTATACATTTGTCTATTTTATTAAACGTCACTACGAACGATTTTGGATTTACTTGTCTACTATATTATAAACAAACAGGTCCATTGCCCTTGAGTTGGTGTGTAGTATGAGAGGTTTTCCTTATACAATATTTTATAAATTTTAAAACTTGTTTTCTTTTGAAAAACGACACATTAGCGCATAAGAAAATAAGTAACGTAA
This sequence comes from Erigeron breviscapus, assembly GCA_034093135.1. NCBI lineage: Eukaryota > Viridiplantae > Streptophyta > Magnoliopsida > Asterales > Asteraceae > Erigeron > Erigeron breviscapus. The sequence goes on along the minus strand of CM067171.1, from coordinate 95,843,687 downwards.
TTCTTTTATAAATTACTTCGGTGTTAATTTCGAATGTTATATATATATATATATATATATATATATACATATATCTATCATATATATATATATACTAGTCCTAATACCCGTATGATGTACGGATTGATATTATAATGTATTATGATTATTTTTTAATAACCTTTTTAATGCAGTTAGTAAACTTATATAATTTTGAATATATTAAAGGCTTAGTGCAATACATGAACTTTATTCAAATTGCTGTAATATGCTTATATGGTTATGATCATTTGAAAACTAAAATTTTCGTGAAAACTAAAAAATTGGCCAAAACACACTGTGATCTGAATTTAACACAATGTGTTTTTAATTTTTTTAGAAAACACATTGTGTTAAGTTCATATCACAATGTGTTTGAACAATTTTCTGATTTTCACGCGCTATCAAAAACACACTGTGATTTAAAACTTAACACAATGTGTTTTTAGATTACACAATAAAAACACATTGTGTTTTTAAAAAACACATTGTGTTAAATTCAGATCACAGTGTGTTTTGCCAAGTTTTCTAGTTTTCACAGAAATTTTAGTTTTTAAATAAACATTTCACATGCTTATATGCAATAATTTTTAAATTTCACCGTGTATGTGAAAACTTTCTTGATTATCGTACATTTGAAAATTTGATTTGAAATTAATTAACGTATATAGTTCATGAAAAAATCATTATACATGTATCTTCAATGTATGGTGATAGATTGTTAATTCTTAAAAGTTGAATCGTGTTTTCATTGTTTATTGAATAAGCTTTTTAGAAATAAATACATAATATATATATATATATATATATATATATATATATAAAAGAAAAATGAATATATGGTTGTTAGATACTTAATTTATATACTCCATACTTTTTTAATATTTATTTTATAATGGATAAATGATGGGCTATGTTTTTATGGATTAAAAATATTAAGATGTGAGGGTTCTTACCCAAGCTTAGGTATCTAATAGCCACATATTTTCTCTCTCTCTCTCTCTCGTCTCTCTCTCTCTCTCTCTCTCTCTCTCTCTCTCTCTCTATATATATATATATATTATTCTCTATAGATCTGTATATATGTAATATAATCTATATATATATATAGGAGAGAGATCAAATGAGAAGGTATGTTAAGGAGAGAAGGGAGAGAAGGTTCTATGAACCAATCAGAACGTGACATGTGGCTTTAAAAAAAACACGGTGGCATTTTTGTAAATAATTTGACTTCAAACCCAAGCTGACCCAACCCACCCAAGCTGACCTCCCAAGCTGACCCAACCTCAAGCTGACCCAACCCCAAGCTGACGCCCAAGCTGCCAACCCCAAGCTGATCAGCTTGGTTGGTCAGCTTGGTCAGCTTGGGTTCTGGGTCAGTTGGTTGGTCAGCTTGGTCAGCCTGGGTTCTGGGTCAGCTTGGGTTCTGGGTCAGCTTGGGTTCTGATCAGCTTGGTCAGCTTGGTTGGGTCAGCTTGGTCAGCCTGGGTTCTGGATCAGCTTGGTCAGCCTGGGTTCTGGGTCAGCTTGGGTTCTACATTTGTGTAGATTAATCTACATTTGTGTAGATTGTGTCAAGCTGACCCAACCCAAGCTGACCCAACCTGACCCAGACCCCAAGCTGACCCAACCCAACCCCAAGCTGACCCAACCTGGACCCCAAGCTGACCCAACCCCAAGCTGACCCAAAACCCATAATCTACATTTGTGTAGATTAATTTACATTTGTGTAGATTATGTGTAGAATTGTGTAGATTAATCTACATTTGTGTAGATTATGTGTAGATTGTGTCAAGCTGACCCAACCCAAGCTAACCAAGCTGACCCAACCTGACCCAGACCCCAAGCTGACCCAACCCAACTCCAAGCTGACCCAACCTGACCCCAAGCTGACCACCCCAAGCTGACCCAAAACCCATAATCTACATTTGTGTAGATTGTGTCAAACTGACCCAACCCAAGCTGACCCAACCTGACCCCAAGCTGACCCAACCCCAAGCTGACCCAACCCAACCCCAAGCTGACCCAACCCCAAGCTGACCCAACCTGCCAAGCTGACCCAACCCCAAGCTAACCCAACCTAACCCCAAGCTGACCCAATCTGACCCAACCCCAAGCTAACCCAACCTGACCCAACCTAACCCCAAGCTGACCCAATCTGACCCAGACCCCAAGCTGACCAACCCCAAGCTGACCCAACCTGACCCCAAGCTGACCCAACCCCAAGCTGACCCAACCCCAAGCTGACCCAACCCAAGCTGACCCAGAACCCAGGCTGACCAAGCTTCAGAAAAGTTTGATTTATTTACCAAAATGCCACCGCGCATTTTTTTCATTTTGACACATGTCGCGTTCTAATTGGCTCATAGGACCTTCTCTCCCTTCTCTCCTTAAGACACCTTCTTTCAGGATCTCTACCCTATATATATATATATATATATAGTGAAGTAATCAAGTGAGAACCAAAATAATGGTGAGAAGAACCACTAAAAAACCATCTCTAAGGGCTTGCCCTTAGAGTTAAGGGCTACGCCCGTACCGTATCAACCGCCACCATCTCTTGGATCGCCGCCCATCAAATCCATACCATTCTCATATGCGTCCGGTGACAACCCTTTAGAACGGATGAGGGCAACGCCCGTACCGTATCCATACGTTTTCAACACGTAACCATATGATTTTTTACAATTTTTTTTTTTGGAATGAGTTTTTATTAAAAGAAAATTAAAAAAAAAAAATTAAAAATTAAAAAATTAAAAAAGACACCAAAAAGGAAAAAGAGGGAGGAAAACTAGTGGTTCTTACGGTTCTCTCCCAAGTTTTGGTTCTCACATTAACCCTACCCTATATACATTATATAGGTTGATCTTATTTTTAGAAACTTTTTTTTTTTACAAAACTGCGAGAACTTCTAAATTATGTATTAGATTATATGTTTTTGAAGTTAATTCAAATTTGAAACGTTATAAATTTTCAAGTCGTAAAAGAATTTTTTATAAAAAACTGTAAAAATATAGTCTTTTGACTTTTGTTCACACGTCTATACCATTCACATACGAATGAAAGACTATTTTTAAAGTTTCCAAAAACATTTTCCTCTGTGACATGAACTTTTATCACGTTGCATATGTGATATAATTTAAAAATATGTGATCAAGTACATAATTTAGTAGCTTTCAAAGTTTTTGCAAAAAGTCTGTATATATATATATATATAATATGGCGACAGTGCCAATCAAATATCACTCAAAATACTTACACTATATTTTTTTAAACCCATTTTGCGGTTTTTGCAGTTAAAGCCCTTAGAGCTTGTTTATTTTTCTAACCATTAAGTGAATGAATGGATTAAGTGACTGATAGTTAAATAATATCTGTACGTATTAACTCAATACAGTTTTTTTTATTTATTAAGTTAAAAACAAACAATTTTAATTGACTTATTGAGTTAACTATTTTTTTTATTAAAGTTTATTAAGTTCTAAACAAACGAGACCTTAGTTTTCAGTTTACCTTTGTTTTGCGTTCTCTTGTTTTGCATTCTCTTGTAATTCATGGAATTTTTGATTTGATCACTAACGCCTTGCTAGTTGGTCATTTTATAATATAATCCTGCCATCAAAAAAAATAAAAAATTAGGCAAGATAAACAAATTAATGGTAAAATTTCGCTTGCTCTATATTGAATCACAAATGCAGGGTTTTTTATTATATATATACTAGTTTGTGCCTCGTGTTAACAGACTGATACTTTTAAGTCACATTTTAGATTTAAAAGTTATAAATAAAGAAAGCTTGTGACGACTATTAGTAGGTTAGTTGTAATCTACCGCTGTTTTGATTAGTATCTCCTTGATTATTATTGAAAGTCCCAAGTTTGCAAGTTTTTGTAATTAACAAGTAATGTAAATTACTTTAAGAATACTAAACAGAAAAGTAAATAAGTTTAATCATATGTATTATTGATTAAACAGTGAATACATGGCCGTATTTTAGAAGAAAGAAAAGAGAAATAATTGTTAAGTTTTTGACACACTAAAAACTTAACAATGTTACAATGATGTAAAACACACTAAGTGTAAAATGTGAACACACCAACAAGAGTGCGGCTAGGTCAAGTGATGCCTTATATAGAGTGAGAGAAGGCATCACATGACAACCCATTAGATGTTGACACTAGAAAGGTTGTCGATCATCTATTGGTGTGTAAGACTGATCTGCAGGTGTCTCTATCTTCATCTTGTTTGTTTCCAAATCGGGTATGAAAGAGAAACACCATAGTACCAATATTGGTACAAGGTCACATGTCTTCTTCCTGCTTGATCAACACGTGTCCTTGGGGACCAGTCTTCTTATCTTCATTTTCCCGCCTATATTTGACTTACAAAACTTGGTGGTGAGTCATTGAACTTATCCTTAACTCTGAAGATAATTGGTGATCGCTGAGGAGTCGCTGACAAAGTCCAACGCTGAGTCTCCTCAGCGAATCCATGACTCAACAATCTCCCCCTATTCGCTGAGGAGACTTAGCTGAGTAGAGGGTGCTTGAACTTACAAGCAAAACAAGTAAAGTGGTTGAATGCTGATTTTATATATGTTTGCAATCATTACAATGAAACAGCATTACAAAGTTTTTACATAGACTACTTAATCCCACTGAGACTCTTGCTTGGCCTTGATGAATGCTTCATCCTTTTGTCTTTCTGGCTTCAGCAACTCTTGATCTATAAGCTTTATGAACTCGGGATCATTGGAAGTCTTGATACAATACTTCCTTATTTTTATAAGGAAGGCTGAAGAGGCAATCCCAATTTCACTGGTCCTGAAGAAGAGCTCATGACCATGAACATTGCAAAAACAGAACCCTCCAAGCTTTTTATCATAAACACCTTCTATAAAGAGAATTTTGGAAGGCATTCTGAGGTTCAGCAGCGGCTCTTCACCTATATCAGACTTGGGAATTGCTCTTAGAATGGTGGGAAGCTGAGAAGAATGAGAAGTGGTCACTGGTCTTTTAGTTCCAGCTCTCGCTGATGGAGGAGGAGGGGCAGGATATGGATGTTTGTCAGCACTTATCAAGGAGTCTTTAATCTTGTATTTCCTTTCCATCTGGTGCACTTTCTTTATTTGCTCCCCTGCCAAGGCTATCAAAGGCTTGTAGCTTACAGCGGCCTTGTCTTTGATCAGCTTGTAAATCTCTATCCATTCAGTTGGCCCAAGAGAATCCTTAGTGACCTCTTCCAATATAAGCATCTTGGCCACTCCTTCTCTTTGGAGATGAAGGTTCATCCCTTTTCTAGTTAAAGTGACCCTGACAGACTGGATCACTTCAGGCCTTTGCCTTACATCTCTTGATTTTAGGTAGCGTTCCCTGCCTTCATTAAAGTTTTGTTTTAGCAGTGCTTTCCTGGCAAAGAACTCTTCCCCTTTCTTCTTTAGCACTTCAAGGCCACTTGTCTGCTGGGCTATCATCTTGAATTCACCATCAGCATCTTGCGATTCTTCACCAATAACTTGCTCACTTATAAATTTTTGAGAGAGCTCCTCTTCTCTCTTCTTTCTCTTCAGCTCCTCCTGAAGCACAACTTCTTCAGGAGTTAAGTCAGCAGTTGTTTCTAAAGATGCTGCTGGCTTGGGGAAAGCTCCAGACAAAAGCTTTTCCCCTTGCCCACTTACAACTTTGGGCGCTTTGGGAGGTTTACAGCCTTACCCTTATCATCATACTTCTTATCAAGGGAGGCTTGAAGTTCAGGAGTTGGTTCATAGAAAGCAGAAGCAATCGCTGGCTCCTCAGCAGCCTTTTCTTTTTCAACATTTGCTGGCACATCCTTAGCGATTACTATCACATCTTCTTTTTCAACAGTCGCTGGTTCATTCTCAGCGACTGTGGTTTCAGCTTTCTCCCCCTCAACATTAGCTGTTGGTTCATCAACCCTATCAGCTTGCTCCCCCTCAACATTAGCTGTCGGTTCAACAACCTTCTCAGCATTTTCAGTTGCAGTTTCAGCTTGGGGAGCCCTTTCACTTGCCACGTTTTCAGCTGCTGGACCCTCCTTAACAATATTCTCCCCCTTGGAAGCAGCTGAGGACTTAGCTACTTCCATTTTTTTTCTTGAGGAGGCCCATCATTTCTTTCATCATTCCTTTGAGAGAGCCAACCTCTTCTTCAAGTTTTTATTGTCTGCTGATAGAGTCTTCCAACAGTTTTCTATCAGCAGCGGTTGGTAAAGGTGTTTGATTAAGTGATTGGGTTTTAAGGGAAGAAATTTCAGTGGTGAGAGTGGAAAGGAAGTTGTCTTGTGTTTTTGAAAAAGAAGAGATGGTGTTAGTGAGTTGGTAAAGTTGGGCGGTGAAGAGAATGTTGGATTGGGATAATTCATTTAGTGCTGGTAAGAGTCCAGGCACCTCAGCAGCCTTCGCTGAATGGACTTCTGCTTTCAACTTATCCAGCGAGGCAGAGATTTGAGAATTTGAGGTGCTGACCCTCTTCATACTTTCATGCAACAAAGTTTGATTTCTTCTAAAGAGTTGCTCATTGGACCTGGTGTGTGTGACTTGGTTCTTTGTAATTCCAAACACCATTCCTTGAAGTGTAGAAATCTCATCTTTCAACTCAGCATTACCATCAACAACTTCTTTAAACTTTTCAAGGGCACCAACATTCAAACCTGCCAACTGATCAACTAACCAAGCATACAAGTAGCCTTGCCTGTTTCCTTGACTTTGAAGCACTTGCAATCTACGAAGTATTTCTTGTAGCTTGTAGGTTTCAACATAATCTAAACCAGGTAGATTGACAGCAGTGAAGAAGGTGGTGGCTTCCTTAGGAGAAGGAACTTGTATGTTTGCCACTGACTCTGGGTACTTAGAGCAGGGAGTACCAAATAAGTCAGGGTGATGCAGTGGTGGTACTTCATCGATTATCTCCCCATCAATCTCCTCTTCTTCATATGGAACTTTGGCCTCATGCCCGGGAGATGGATTACAAAAATATTCTCCAAGGAACCCAACTGGCTCATCATAAACAGTGGGCCTTGGAGAGTAGCAAGGAGGAGGAGGCATATCTGGTAAGGGTGATGGAGAAGCATCAAAGTATGCAAGAACATGAATGGCTAGCTCAAGCCCAGGTTCTTCATTAAAGTACTCGCTGGTCACTTCATCTCCTTCTTTTTCTTGAGTGGCAGCGAGTTTAACTTCAGCATCATCATCTTTTTACTGAATCGCTGCCCAACTCTTCATTAGTTTCAGCGCCTGCTTGAGATACATTTGTCTCGGTCCCTGCACTAACAGTTTTCGAGACAGAAAGAAATAGGGGTAGGGTCAATTGGTGCCTCAGTCTCAGTGTGTTGTTGCACCAAAACCTCATCGGCCGTAGAATGTGTTGTCTCTAGCCCTGCCTATGATCTGATAGATGCTGACAATGACTCAGAGGGTATTTGAGAAGAAGGGGAAGTATTTAGTGGAGTTGGACTTTGACCTCTAGTGGGTTGGGGTGACCCTATATCTTCACCAACCTCTCCTACAGAAGTTTGAGGTGGTTGCTCACTGCTCCCTTTTATCTCGTCAGCAGCCTGTTGGGAGGCTGCTGATGGGCCAGTTTGGGTACTAATGTCCTTGGGCGTTGAGGACTCCTTAACCTTTTTAGCGTGTGTGCCCTTTGATACACTCCGTTTACGTTTTGGGACGTCAGCGGAGGGTGAAGATTGAGTAGTTGATGGGGTTGAGGATTTTGCCTTGGTTGACCTTTTGATTGGCTTTTTAGAGGCTTGGGAGGTCGCTAGGGGGTTTTCCAGCGAACCAGCCTCTTTAGGCAAGCTGGCATCCACAGCGACTGGTTCAGCCACTTCATCAACAGGAAGCGCTGACTCCAATCGCTGTCTTTAGGGTAAGAAATAGAGTCAAGAGAGAAAAGTACCTCTTTAATGTGAGGTGTAAGTCTTGCAACCAAGTGCTCAGCTGGCTGCTTGAAAATATTGTTGCCCACCCTCGCTGTTGAAATGGTAAAGGCATGCGGAAGCACAAATTCATTACCCAACACCTCCTTAAAAATAAGAGAGAAGAATCTTGTGAAGGGCACTGTGTGGGATCTGTTGTTCAAACTGATCTTATTCTTCATATCATTGAAGATCAGCTGAGCAAAATCTACATTCCTGCCTTTAGCTAGGGCATGAATCATAGGCATCGATGTTGTTGATGCCTGGTTGTAAGACCCAGAATTTCCACCCATACATTGAATTACATGGGTGAATAATACTCTCCAGATCCCAGGAAGATTTTACTTTAATGGATTGCTAGGGATCGCTGGAGGGTTAATCAGGTTATAGTTGTACCCAATGGAAGGCAACCATGCCTTCCATTCATCATCACTCGCTGGCTCTACAAACTTTCTATCATCTGTTTCTTGTGGCAGCCTTAAGGTTTGGCGAAGAGATGCCGGAGTGATTGTGATGGTTTTCTCCCCTTGGCGGACTATGCCAATAATGGACTTGGAGTTATCATCATACTCACAAGTCCACCAGAACTCATGAAGAATATGGACAAAGATTTGTTCTGGGTCCGCCATAATGCAATAGTTTGCAGAAGATGCATGGATAAAATCCAGCATTGGCTTATACCCTTTTGTACATTTTGGTACTTCAAGCGAGCCAAGATGATTGTTGGGCTTCACAATCATCTTAGAGAGGAGAAAAGAGACTGTAGAAGATTTATTTACATTTATTGGCACATATTCTGGTGAATTTAGATAGGTAATAGGTGGTTATTCTTGAACTTGTGGTTCAGGAACCGGTGGATTTTATATAGTAGGTATTGAAGAGGAAGGGGTTTCAACGTTTTCTGTTGAAGGTTCAACATTTTGAGTGATTTTAGAGGAAGATGCCATATTAGTGTTCAGAATTTTGATCGGGAGAGATGAGGAAAATGAAGAAGATGAACAGAAAGAGAGAGAGAAATATGAGGAGAGTTTGTTTGGAAAGAATATGAAGAGATTTTTGTGTGTGTAAAGTGTGGTAAAAGAGGATAATTGAGATTATATAGGGTATGGTGGTGGGCCACGACTTTACACACGAAAAGGTATGAAAAAGTTTCTCTCTCATCTTTTTTATACTGTGGAACAGTTGTAATCAACAACTGTTTGTATATATATACATATATACGCATACGATATACATATATATAATATATATATATATATATAAATATATTATATATATATTATACATAATATTATATATATATATATATTTAATACATTGTGAGTAACGTATTAATAAAGGGAAAGGAAATTTTATCCACAAATACTCGAGTATACGCCGTATTTGCAGACGTTACCTGTCAATCAGATGCGCAGAACTGTCATGTGCAGACAGATGACGTGATCAAGGAAGAAATCGAGGTGACTTTTCAATTTGAATTATAAAAACATGTGGTTTATGATTTGTCCACGTCACCAACATAGTTACATTAGAAACATTTAGTTTCAAAAATATCCTATGTTTTATTAAAGAAGAAATTAAGGTTATGAAAAACATTTAATAAAATTAAATGCTCTTTAATTCAGCACTTTTTGAGAAAATGAAGTTTGAGTGCTGAGAGCATTTAGTAAAAGAACAATTTTAGTCAAGAAGGGTCACATGCTGAGACACACTCAACATGTTTTACATAATAAAAGGACCTATCATGCAGAATTCTCATTAAGTATAAGAAATACATTTGAGAATTCTTCAGCTCGCTGACAGAGTCAGTTCACTGAATCACTATTCAGCATTCCCAACTTGCTGACAAGCAGTTTGAATCTAGTTTCATCCAATGGTTTAGTGAAGATGTCAGCGATTTGATCATCAGTAATTATGAAATAGATTTCAATATCACCTTTCATGACATGATCACGAATAAAGTGATATCGAATATCAATATGCTTAGTTTTGGAGGGTTGAACGGGGTTGTGTGTAATAGCAATAACACTTGTATTATCACACATGATTGGAATTTTGGAAAATTCCAAATCATAATCAGCAAGCTGATGCTTCATCCAAAGAATTTGGGCACAACAGCTTGCTGTCGAGACATATTCTGCCTCAGCGGTGGAGATGGACACTGTGTGCTGCTTTTTGCTAGACCAACTAGTCAGCTTCCCCCCAATAGTTGACATCCTCCACTGGTGCTTTTGCGATCAAGCATGCAGCCAACATAGTCAGAGTCAGAATATCCAACTAAATCAAAGTTGGAATCTTTTGGGTACCAGAGACCCAGCGTGGGAGTACCCTTGAGATATTTGAAGATACGCTTGACAGCGAGAAGATGAGATTCTCTAGGAGAAGCTTGATAGCGAGCACATAGGCATGTTGCAAACATAATGTCTGGTCGACTCGCTGTGAGGTACATCAGCGAGCCAATCATGCCTCTATAATGAGTGGGATTCACATACTTACCCTCGGGTCAACATGGAGATTTATAGGAGGGGACATAGGAGTTCCCTTTGGAGTGACATGGGTGAAATCAAATTTAGGCAACATATCACGAATATATTTTTCTTGATTAATGAAGATGCCAGTGGGAAGTTGCTTAATTTGTAACCCCAAGAATAAGGTTAATTCACCCATCATACTCATTTCAAAAGTACTAGACATAAGAGCGCTAAACTTTTGGCAGAGTTTTGTGGAAGAGGAACCAAAGATTATGTCATCGACATAAATCTGGACATACAAAACATCAGCTTTCTTCTTGTAAATGAAGAGAGTGCTGTCAATGGTTCCACGACGAAATCCATGATCCAAGAGAAAGGTAGATAGGGTATCATATCAGGCTCTAGGAGCCTGTTTGAGACCATAGAGCACTTTATTAAGCTTATAGACATAGTGAGAATGCTTTGGATCTTCAAATCCAGGAGGTTGCTTAACATAAACTTCTTCATCAAGAGTACCATTTAAGAAGGCACTCTTGATGTCCATTTGATAGACAGTAAAGCCTTTGTAAGCAGTGTGAGCGAGAAAGAGACAAATAGCTTCAAGGCGAGTGACTGGAACAAAGGTTTCATCATAATCAATGCCTTCAGCTTGAGTATAGCCTTGTGCAACCAGTCTAGCCTTATTTCGTATAACCACACCAGCTTCATCCATCTTATTCCTATAAACCCATCGAGTACCAATGGGTTCCTTAGATGGAGGAGGAACAAGAAACCAAACATGATTTCTTTCAAATTGAGTCAGTTCTTCTTGCATGGCTTCAACCCAAGAAGGATCAGCCATGGCTTCACCGATATGTTCAGGCACAATTTGAGATAAGAAATTGACATAGGGACAAGTATTACTTGTCGCTGATCGAGTCTGTATACCATTGTGTGGATCACCAATCTCATGGTCAAGAGGATGATCAGCAATCCATTGGAGTGCTGGTGTATGAATAGAGGAATGATTAACAGCGGATATGGTGGTGGTAGGATCATTTGGGGTAAGAGAATAATTAGAGAGATCAATGGTAAGAGAAGGTTCAGAGTTACTGACAGGAGGTTCACTGATGACAGTGGGTACCTCTTGCTGAGGATTATCATCGTCAGCGTCTCCTAAGATAGGATTCGCTGAAGCATCAAGAAAGATATCCTCAGCGATACTGTCAGTGACCTGAGTCTCAGCTAAGGGAGTAACGCTGATTGAGTTAACACCTACTGACCTAAGAAGGGGCTCAACTGGATCAATAGAGTAAATGTGAGCAGCCACATACTCATCATTAGTTAAGGGATTTGAAGAGTCAGCAGTAGGTGGGTCAGCAACTTTACATTGGGTTGCTGATGCAACTGGAGGATCAGCAAGATCACTGAAGATTACTTCAGCGAATGAGGGATTTGATAGGTCACCTAGTGCTGAAGAGCTTTCATCAAAGGTAACATGAATTGATTCATCTACCCTTTGAGTGCGAGTATTAAAAACTCTGAAAGCCTTACTAATAGAGGAATATCCCAAAAATAGCCATCATCAGCTTTGGGATCAAACTTACCTAAATGATCTTTATTATTAAGAATAAAAAGTGGACATCCAAAGACATGGAAATATTCAATTTGAGGCTTCTTGCCTTTGAGAATTTCATAGGTAGTTTTGTCATGTCTTTTGACAATAAGACATCTATTTTGAGTATGGCAAGTAGTACCAACTTCTTCACCCCAGAATTTACTTGGAAGAGACGATTCACTGAGCATAGTGCGAGCTGCTTCAATGAGAGTTCAGTTTCTCCTTTCAGCGACTCCATTTTGCTCAGGAGTTCGAACAGAAGAGAAGTTTTGTGCAATTCCTTGATCAGCACAAAAGCTTTCAAGAGTATGGTTTCTGAACTCAGTGCCATGATCACTTCTGAGTTCCTTAACCCTTATGCTGTTGAGATTTTCCATCTTTTTGATGAAATTTATAATTTCCTCAGCAGCATCACTCTTGGAATGAAGAAATATTGTCCAAGTATATCGTGAATATTCATCCACAATAACTAAGGTGTATCTACTACCCCTTAGACTTTGGACATTCACTGGACCAAAGAGGTCCATGTGAAGTAGATGGAAGCAGCCATTGATTGAGTTGGCTTGCTTGGTTTTGAAGGTAGCCCTGTGACTTTTTCCCTTTTCACATGCACCACACAGTCTGTCCTTCTCATAAGTGAGAGGAGGAAGACCTCAAACCAGATTTTTCTTGGCCAGAGAATTGATTGTTCTAAAATTCACATGCGACATACGCTTGTGCCATAACCAATTGATTTGAGAGGCAACCTTAGAAAAGAAACAGGTCTCACTGTCAGTCTTGACAGGAGTGAAGTCTACCAAGTAGACATCCCTTTTTCTAGGAGTAACCAAAACTACCTCTTTATTGATGTCAACTACTGTGCCTTGATGCTTATCAAGGATAACCTTTGTGAATTTGATCAGCCCATTTGACAGAGACCCATATCCTTCAGTTTGGCCAGTAGAGTTGTCACCAAACACAACTGTGGGACCATCAGTCGCCACATAGTTATCCAGCATGTCTTTAGATCCAGTCATGTGTTTTGAACAGCCACTGTCCAAATACCACACTCCTTTTCCTAGCAAGCCTGCATGGATAACAATAGAAGGATTTAGGTGGAATCATGATTCTCTCCACTGATAGTATCATCAGCGAAGACAGATGAGGGGAAATTAGACTCAGCGATTTAATCACTAGGAGAGTCATCAACAATTTGATGAGCAGGAAGCATATCACGATTTACCTCATAAGTGGAATATTGATCCTCAGAGGTATAAGTGATGGTATTACCGGAGTCAAGAACGAACATATTACTAACTTGATTGTTGCTTCCATATTTAACCAGAATATCACCAAGATCATTTGAAATAATCTGTTGAGATTGAGGAATGGAAATTCGCTGAGAATAGATGAACTCAGCGATTTAATCACTAGGAGAGTCATCAACAATTTGATGAGCAGGAAGCATATCACGATTTACCTCATAAGTGGAATATTGATCCTCAGAGGTATAAGTGATGGTATTACCGGAGTCAAGAACGAACATATTACTAACTTGATTGTTGCTTCCATATTTAACCAGAATATCACCAAGATCATTTGAAATAATCTGTTGAGATTGAGGAATGGAAATTCGCTGAGAATAGATGAACTCAGCGATGTTGTCCTCATTAAGAGCAACTGCCTCTCCCAAGATGATGTTAGACTCAGCTAGAAGAATTAGCTCACTGACCACAGAGGTGGAAGGAGCAGCAGGAGCTGAGGAAGGATTAGGTTGAATGACAACTTCAGGAGGATTCCTGGACTCTTTGTCACTACAATCAGCAGCTATGTGTCCTCTTTCACCACAAAGATAACACTTTCTTCCAATTGGATTTTGTTTCTGACTTTGAATCAGAAACTCCTTGAGTTGAGAAGACAAATCGTTTACACGTTTAGTCAACTCACTTATCTCAGGATTAGAAGAGGAAGTAGAGGCTACTGAAGAAGTCTTTTTCTTCCTAAATTGAGGAGGAAGAGACTTAGGAATAGAACCAAGAATGGACTTACCATTTGATCGAGTGTTAGAAGAAGAAGGACCAGGATGAGTTTGAACAACTCGTTGATTTCCTCGCTGAGGAGGTCTAACCTGCTGAACAGGTTTGATTCGCTGAGGGATATGTGTTCCCTTCTGAACATAAACAGGGTTAGGTTGCTGATAACGAGCATCAACAAACTCCCCCTTGACATCAGCATCTTGGATTTCTTTAGTCTTCAAAAATCTTGTCATCCATCAAATAACAACCGCTTGCTATTGGCATGGATATTCTCGTGTAAGCAGACTTGGAGAATCTTACGATATCGGTTTTCTTCATTCTTCCAAAATGGTAAAAATGAGCATTCAGTATCATATAATTTCCTTTGATCATTTCTTGAGAAGTTGACCAACTGCATTGGATCATACATTCTTCTCAACAAAATCTTCTTCTTTGAATCTGCATACATCTTGGCTTCACCAGAATCTCGATCAATCTCCCAATTGTCCATTTTATCCAAGACATCTTGTGCCCATTTCTTGGTAGGGACTTTGATCATGCACTTGATATCACGCTGAATATACTCAACGCTTTTGTCTGGCTTCACCAGAATCTCGATCAATCTCCCAATTGTCCATTTTATCCAAGACATCTTGTGCCCATTTCTTGGTAGGGACTTTGATCATGCACTTGATATCACGCTGAATATACTCAATGCTTTTGTCTGGCTTCACCACTTTCTTCTTTCTTCTTGGCTCAATATGAAACTTCGGTTTCTCTGAATCTTTCATATTCAATCTCAGCCTGAAATCTTCATGAAGCTTCTTACCAAGAACATCAGCAAGACCGTACTCACTTGGATTGATAATCCAATTGTTTCCTAGTTCATGTAAATCTTCTTCACATAAACTTCTGAAATGTCTTTCTTTCCATGCTAAATACTGACAACCTTCTGGTCTTTTAAGAACAAATAGCTTCAGTTCTTCATCATAAAACCAACTCCAGATTATTGTCTTGTATTTTGCAGCATCTTCGATTTCTTTAGTCTTCAAAAATCTTGTCATCCATCAAATAACAACCGCTTGCTATTGGCATGGATATTCTCGTGTAAGCAGACTTGGAGAATCTTACGATATCGGTTTTCTTCATTCTTCCAAAATGGTAAAAATGAGCATTCAGTATCATATAATTTCCTTTGATCATTTCTTGAGAAGTTGACCAACTGCATTGGATCATACATTCTTCTCAACAAAATCTTCTTCTTTGAATCTGCATACATCTTGGCTTCACCAGAATCTCGATCAATCTCCCAATTGTCCATTTTATCCAAGACATCTTGTGCCCATTTCTTGGTAGGGACTTTGATCATGCACTTGATATCACGCTGAATATACTCAATGCTTTTGTCTGGCTTCACCACTTTCTTCTTTCTTCTTGGCTCAATATGAAACTTCGGTTTCTCTGAATCTTTCATATTCAATCTCAGCCTGAAATCTTCATGAAGCTTCTTACCAAGAACATCAGCAAGACCGTACTCACTTGGATTGATAATCCAATTGTTTCCTAGTTCATGTAAATCTTCTTCACATAAACTTCTGAAATGTCTTTCTTTCCATGCTAAATACTGACAACCTTCTGGTCTTTTAAGAACAAATAGCTTCAGTTCTTCATCATAAAACCAACTCCAGATTATTGTCTTGTATTTTGCAGCATCTTTGTCTGAGATATGAGTCCAATACACAGAGGGTCTTAGAGTATCCCTAGTGACTATAAATTCACAAACACTTTGTCCAGGCACAAGCCTATCAATCACTTGTAATGGATCATCATCTCTGAGAGGAACTGGAAATTCATTTGGATTAAACGATCTTGTCAAATTAATTTCATACGCAAAAGGAACTAATGCGTCATCAACCTTAGCAAATACCACAAAGTTTAAAACTTTAGCATTGCTACTAAACGAAACTTGAAGCATTCTTTCCTTCACATCTTTCTCTTTAACTCCAATGCTTTTCTTTCTTCTGTAGATGGATCGCCAGGAATTGAGTCCCAAACATCATCAAACCCATAAGGTTTCTTGAATATATCCATATCCGGTTCAGGAACAAATTCTCCTTCCTCAAGTTCATCTCCATCGAAGAATAATTCTGCCTCATCTGTTTCATCTATTAAGATTACACAGAATGAACACCAGAGTATAATGAATAATCATGATAATAATAATAATAAAGATGAAATATAATTGCATTGAAATAAGATAAATAACAATATAATAAATGTCGTAATAATAATAATAATAATGATAATAATAATAATAATAATAATAATAATAATAATAATAATAATAATAATAATAATAATAATAATAATAATAATAACAATAATAATAATAATAATAATAATAATAATAATAATAATAATAATAATAATAATAATAATAATAATAATAATAATAATAATAATAATAATAATAATAATAATAATAATAATAATAATAATAATAATAATAATAATAATAATAATAATAATAATAATAATAATAATAATAATAATAATAATAATAATAATAATAATAATAATAATAATAATAATAATAATAATAATAATAATAATAATAATAATAATAATAATAATAATAATAATAATAATAATAATAATAATAATAATAATAATAATAATAATAATAATAATAATAATAATAATAATAATAATAATAATAATAATAATAATAATAATAATAATAATAATAATAATAATAATAATAATAATAATAATAATAATAATAATAATAATAATAATAATAATAATAATAATAATAATAATAATAATAATAATAATAATAATAATAATAATAATAATAATAATAATAATAATAATAATAATAATAATAATAATAATAATAATAATAATAATAATAATAATAATAATAATAATAATAATAATAATAATAATAATAATAATAATAATAATAATAATAATAATAATAATAATAATAATAATAATAATAATAATAATAATAATAATAATAATAATAATAATAATAATAATAATAATAATAATAATAATAATAATAATAATAATAATAATAATAATAATAATAATAATAATAATAATAATAATAATAATAATAATAATAATAATAATAATAATAATAATAATAATAATAATAATAATAATAATAATAATAATAATAATAATAATAATAATAATAATAATAATAATAATAATAATAATAATAATAATAATAATAATAATAATAATAATAATAATAATAATAATAATAATAATAATAATAATAATAATAATAATAATAATAATAATAATAATAATAATAATAATAATAATAATAATAATAATAATAATAATAATAATAATAATAATAATAATAATAATAATAATAATAATAATAATAATAATAATAATAATAATAATAATAATAATAATAATAATAATAATAATAATAATAATAATAATAATAATAATAATAATAATAATAATAATAATAATAATAATAATAATAATAATAATAATAATAATAATAATAATAATAATAATAATAATAATAATAATAATAATAATAATAATAATAATAATAATAATAATAATAATAATAATAATAATAATAATAATAATAATAATAATAATAATAATAATAATAATAATAATAATAATAATAATAATAATAATAATAATAATAATAATAATAATAATAATAATAATAATAATAATAATAATAATAATAATAATAATAATAATAATAATAATAATAATAATAATAATAATAATAATAATAATAATAATAATAATAATAATAATAATAATAATAATAATAATAATAATAATAATAATAATAATAATAATAATAATAATAATAATAATAATAATAATAATAATAATAATAATAATAATAATAATAATAATAATAATAATAATAATAATAATAATAATAATAATAATAATAATAATAATAATAATAATAATAATAATAATAATAATAATAATAATAATAATAATAATAATAATAATAATAATAATAATAATAATAATAATAATAATAATAATAATAATAATCAATCCAAACCCACCTCAGATCTCATCAACAAATAATAATAATAATAATAATAATAATAATAATAATAATAATAATAATAATGATACAGTAGGGATAGCAACAGTAGTTGGACGTGCATGTTCAGGAACCGATACTGAAGTAGCCTCAGTAGTCCGCGCACGCTTAGCTCTGCTATACATAAGAGGAGCATCCGAAGTTCTTTTAAGAGTCTCGGTATGAACTGGACTCGTTGCATTCTCCGGATCACTGATATCTTCAAACAGTTTAGCTAATTCAGGATCGTTCTGAGCCGCAACCTCAGGATCAATACTTGCATCAAGCTCCATAGCCTTATCTCGTTGTTCAACATGAGCAGATTGAGCTGTATCAGAAACTGTAGGAGACGAATGACATGCCTTGCTCCTACGTTCTCTGCGTAACTCACCAGATATGCCTTCTCGAGAAAAGTGATAAGAACGATCACCTTCAGAAGCAACGTCACTTTCAGACTCAACCGGAACATCATGAACCCTTTTTGATCGATTTTCATTGCCAGAATCAGCAGCAACACTATCATATTCTTCTGTATCTGCTTCAACAACATCATCACCACCATCATTCCCACTATCAGAATCATCATCAGAACGGTCATCTGAACTGTCATCTGAACTCTCTTCATCTTCATGATCAGAGTTGTCTTCATCATCCACTAACATATCGTCCTCAAAACGAGAGCGATAATTTGGATTAATCAGATGACCAAACAGTGGTGGATCAGTCAGACCAGCCACATTGCCTGTGTTAGCTGCCAAATCAGCATATAAACGTAATGGCCAAGCATGAGGTACATAACGAGGACCTTGATCAAATATCAAGTTAGGACAAAAGTGCCTAACGATTGCCATAACAAAACGTGGATATAAAAGAAACCTATTTCTCGGTTTAGCATTAATTTGACCAATAAACTCATGAAAGAAGAATGTTGAAAACGGATAAGGACGATTATAGACCAAAGCAATCATTTGTGAAGAAAGCTGAGCAGAAAGTTGATCAAACCCCGCCTTACGATTACTCAGACTTACTAACAAAACGTAAGCAAGGTATCTCCAGCGTCCTTGAAATCCACTCTTATCAAATGGAAGCTTTATCTGACCAGCAAACCCCATTCTTTGAAAGCACCGACGAATAAAGTCAAAATCATACGCTAATTCTACTGCTTCGTCTGATTCCTCACCCAAGTGTAGAATTTCACGAAGTATCGCAACATTAAAATCAAAGGTAATTCCTGCAACAGTTGCTCGAACAACACTATGACCATTAACCATTACTTGATGAGCAGTCCTCCAGAAATCATCAATATATTGCCTAACCAATCTAGGTGAATCAGTGAAAACAAAAGAAAGCCTCGAACGAGCAATAAAGTCAAACATTTCATGATATCGTTCAGAATTATGCTGATCTGGATCCAAATTTAAGGCCAAGTTGTGCTTCTTAAAGAACTGACGAGGAGCAAGAGCCATTTCTGCAAAACAAATCATAATATAAAAACAGTTATTAGTACAAGAAATGAATCGCAGGTTAAATAAACTTAATCACTAATTTCATAAGTTAAACTGTTCGAAATTAGTCGTTAAGTTCGTTTAGCTAAGATTGAACGAAGATAGACTTAAGTTCGTTAGTTAAGAAGGAACGAAGATAGACATTAAATTCGTTGAATAACAATAAACGAAGATAGTTGTTAAGTTCGTTGATAACAATGAACGAAGATAGCTTTTGAAGCATAAATAAGTTCGTTTGTCACAAGAACTTCTAAGTTCGTTAGTTGAAGGAAAGTCTAAGTTCGTTTTTCATCATTCTAAATTCGTTTGTCATCATCTAAATTCGTTTGTCATCATCTAAATTCGTTTGTCATCATCTAAATTCGTTTGTCATCATCTAAATTCGTTTGTCATCATCTAAATTCGTTTGTCATCATCTAAATTCGTTTGTCATCATCTAAATTCGTTTGTCATCATCTAAATTCGTTTGTCATCATCTAAATTCGTTTGTCATCTCTAAATTCGTTTGTCATCATTCTAAATTCGTTTGTCATCATCTAAATTCGTTTGTCATCATCTAAATTCGTTTGTCATCATCTAAATTCGTTTGTCATCATCTAAATTCGTTTGTCATCATCTAAATTCGTTTGTCATCATCTAAATTCGTTTGTCATCATCTAAATTCGTTTGTCATCTCTAAATTCGTTTGTCATCATCTAAATTCGTTTGTCATCATCTAAATTCGTTTGTCATCATCTAAATTCGTTTGTCATCATCTAAATTCGTTTGTCATCATTCTAAATTCGTTTGTCATCATCTAAATTCGTTTGTCATCATCTAAATTCGTTTGTCATCATCTAAATTCGTTTGTCATCATCTAAATTCGTTTGTCATCATCTAAATTCGTTTGTCATCATCTAAATTCGTTTGTCATCATCTAAATTCGTTTGTCATCATCTAAATTCGTTTGTCATCATCTAAATTCGTTTGTCATCATCTAAATTCGTTTGTCATCATCTAAATTCGTTTGTCATCTCTAAATTCGTTTGTCATCATTCTAAATTCGTTTGTCATCATCTAAATTCGTTTGTCATCATCTAAATTCGTTTGTCATCATCTAAATTCGTTTGTCATCATCTAAATTCGTTTGTCATCATTCTAAATTCGTTTGTCATCATCTAAATTCGTTTGTCATATCTGAAGATTCTGTTTGTCATAAATAAGTTCGTTTGTCACAAGAACTTCTAAGTTCGTTAGTTGAAGGAAAGTCTAAGTTCGTTTTTCATCATTCAAGTTCGTTTGTCATCATCTAAATTCGTTTGTCAATTCTGAACATTCTGTTGGTTCCAAACTCAAATAAGTCAATTTCAAAAACATTGATGAATCCTTGTTTTTGCCCGATTTTAGTTACAAAACAATCATAACACATAAAAAGAACATAACCCATATCGAATTTGTAAACGAATTAAGAATCCAAAGGATCTAAAATCAAAAACGAATATAAACCCTAAAATTCAAAATTTAAAATAAATCTTAAAAAACGACTTGAGTTCATGTTAAAATTGAGCAAAAACTATAATCAAGAACCAAGAAATTGTGAATGACAATGCCAGATAAGATACCTGTAGTACTTATTTCAACAAAAATCGAAATATCAAATCGAGAAACAAGTGAAATCAAGAATTTAGATCGAAGAAGATACTGGGGTTTAAGCAGCTTAATTTCGTTTTCTATAATGAATTTGGCAAAGAAAGAAAAGAAAACGAATTAAGCTAAGGTATATATATATGGATGGTTAAAAAATTGTTCAAAACGGGTCGGGTCAAGGGTCGGTCGAAAATAAGAGGAACGAACTTAACATTCGTAAAACAAAATGGAACGAAGATAAAAGTCATCTTCGTTTAAAACCCAAGTGAAACGAATTTGATGTGACAAAATGAGTTCAATTTTCTTAAGCACAATTCCAAACGAAGTTAGTAACTATCTTCGTGAGTACAATTTTGTACTTAGAAAAATTCTGCAAGATTCGTCATCACAAAATTTTCAACAATGCAACCCCTTTGACCTAAACCTGTACATAGCAACAACTTGTTAAAAACAACTTGTTCATGCCTTGTATCAAAAAGAACCACCATCTAAACTCATCATTTATAATGTAAGTATTTTACAAACATTACAATCTTGAATAGAAACAAAACCCCATGATCTAAAATCAACCAATAACAAACCTGAAGATAATCAATGAACATATTAACATCGTTACCAAACACGACCATGATACGGAGAGCATTTCTCTACTCATTGAGATGCTTGACGACAAACGATCTTGAAACACTTAAGTCCCATATAAGATGCCGTCTACAAAACGAACACACAATGAATAGTCTAAAAATCCAATGAAGAACTTTGTAAAGTTTCCGAATTCATGTCATAAGTTAAGGTACGAAAATCAAAGGAACAAGTATCAACACTGATTATTTTCACCAATTACATGAAATCTAAAGTAAATAAATACTCCAAAGACAGATTCATGTATTCTTTCTTCACGTGCTTATTATTGCATCACAACATTGTCATTTCACACCAAAGATCTTATCTCAACGATATCATCAGTATGAATAACACTGTGTTGTAATCAAGGATCAGCACCCCAACTTTATCTTCTTAACCTGAGCACTGCACACTTACCACAAACTCATTAACGCATTAAGAGCAAAGGCATAATAATGCAGAAAAGTTAAGCTAAAACACACAAAATTAGGATTAACAATTATGAACTAATCAAGATTTTAACATAAGATCAAGGTAGGTCATTCCATTGTCAAACCCTAAAATGTCACCAAGTTATTAATTAAATTCATAACTTGTAAAAACTGAAACTTGTGAGATTTCAAATAACATTGACTTGTCACAAAGTTTTAAAAGATCATTTTCTAAACTTAAACAAATTAATGTCCATATCAGAAAATCTTCTTTTGACACAAACCACACAACCTCATCAAGAATTCTCATGAATGAATTCAGTAAGACATATACTCAGAATTGGAATAGGATCTCTCGTGCAATAAGAACTTATAAAAATACTATTTTGACTCAATATAAAGAAAAATAAATTAGAATTAAAATAACAGAATAATAAACTAAGCTATACACTAATTAACTTGAATTTATTCATCATTTATTCATTATTTACATGATGCTTGGTTACTGCTGACTAGATCAGTTTAGCAATTACATAAGCCTGTGGGTGAGAAATAATTCTCTTATTATTAGTTATGAACAGTGATCCAAAAACGATTACCAATATGTTTGTCCTCTTAAACACTCGGTACTTCCAGTCTCCTTTTTTTTTTTTTTTTTTTTTTTTTTTTTTTTTTTTTTTTTTTTTTTTTTTTTTTTTTTTTTTTTTTTTTTTTTTTTTTTTTTTTTTTTTTTTTTTTTTTTTTTTTTTTTTTTTTTTTTTTTTTTTTTTTTTTTTTTTTTTTTTTTTTTTTTTTTTTTTTTTTTTTTTTTTTTTTTTTTTTTTTTTTTTTTTTTTTTTTTTTTTTTTTTTTTTTTTTTTTTTTTTTTTTTTTTTTTTTTTTTTTTTTTTTTTTTTTTTTTTTTTTTTTTTTTTTTTTTTTTTTTTTTTTTTTTTTTTTTTTTTTTTTTTTTTTTTTTTTTTTTTTTTTTTTTTTTTTTTTTTTTTTTTTTTTTTTTTTTTTTTTTTTTTTTTTTTTTTTTTTTTTTTTTTTTTTTTTTTTTTTTTTTTTTTTTTTTTTTTTTTTTTTTTTTTTTTTTTTTTTTTTTTTTTTTTTTTTTTTTTTTTTTTTTTTTTTTTTTTTTTTTTTTTTTTTTTTTTTTTTTTTTTTTTTTTTTTTTTTTTTTTTTTTTTTTTTTTTTTTTTTTTTTTTTTTTTTTTTTTTTTTTTTTTTTTTTTTTTTTTTTTTTTTTTTTTTTTTTTTTTTTTTTTTTTTTTTTTTTTTTTTTTTTTTTTTTTTTTTTTTTTTTTTTTTTTTTTTTTTTTTTTTTTTTTTTTTTTTTTTTTTTTTTTTTTTTTTTTTTTTTTTTTTTTTTTTTTTTTTTTTTTTTTTTTTTTTTTTTTTTTTTTTTTTTTTTTTTTTTTTTTTTTTTTTTTTTTTTTTTTTTTTTTTTTTTTTTTTTTTTTTTTTTTTTTTTTTTTTTTTTTTTTTTTTTTTTTTTTTTTTTTTCTTTCTTTTTTTTTTTTTTTTTTTTTTTTTTTTTTTTTTTTTTTTTTTTTTTTTTTTTTTGGATTTTCCAATTTTTCTGATGTTTTTGGATTTTTCAGACACTAGATATGTACAAACTTATACTAAAACAACTCTTTTTGTATTTTAATGACTCTATCTATGCACGACTTAAACTACAAAGACACAAAACCGAAAAATTTAAGTTCTTTGAGAGAAACTACTCGGCATTCTTCATACCATTGAGTTGATATAACAACTCATGACGAGGTCTATCAAAAGCTTTAGTATAAAGATCAGCAAGGTTATCATCAGTAACAACCTTTTCTAAATGAATAAGCTTTTTCTCAAAACAGTCACGCAAAAAATGATGCTTTATATCTATGTGCTTGGTGACTTTAAAGTTTTTCGGATTCTTAGTAATATCTATGGCAGACTTATTATCAATACAAATAGGAGAGTCTGAGATATCCATACCATAGTCGCGCAATTGTTGCTGTATCCAAAGTACCTGAGAACAGCATTGACCAGCAGCTATGTACTCTGCTTCACAGGTAGACTGTGCAACAGATGTCTGCTTTTTGCACTGCCACGATATAATTCTCCCCCCTAAAAGTTGACATCCACCTGACGTTGATTTCCTATCCGAACTGCAGCCACCATAATCCGAATCAGTATAAGCTTTGAATTCAAAGGAACCATGCATGGATACCAAAGCCCTAGACGAGGCTTGGCCTTCACATAACGAAGAATCCTTTTCGCAGCTTTCATATGTGACTCTTTCGGATTAGCCTGATATCTAGCACACATGCAAACAGCAAAGGTAATGTCTGGACGTGAAGCCGTCAGATACATCAAGGAACCAATAATAGCCCGATATTGAGTTGCATCGACTTCTGGATCATTAGTCTTATCAGGACACAGCCCATGATTAGTCTGAATGGAGTAATTGCATCTTTAGCATCGGTCATTCGAAACCTTGTGAGAAGATCCTGAACATACTTGCTCTGATGAATAAAGAACCCATCCTTCAGTTGATCCACTGTAATCCAAGGAAGAAAGTTAATTCCCCCATAGCACTCATTTCGAACTTAGCCTTCATGCTCTGCTCAAACTCCTTGCACATGGTCTTATCAGATGAACCAAAAATGATATCATCAACGTAAACCTGTACAAGCAAGTAGTCCTTCCCTTTCCATTTGATGAACAACGTGCTGTCAATAGAACCTCGAGTAAAACCATTTTCATGCAAATGAGTAGACAGTTTTTCATACCATGATCGAGGAGCCTGATGTAAACCATATAGAGCCTTATCAAGACGATATACTCTATTGGGAAAATCTGGATCCTCAAACCCCTGAGGTTGATCTACATACACTTCTTCTCTTATTTCTCCATACAAAAAGGCACTCTTTACGTCAAGTTGATACACCTTTATACCTTGATAGCTAGCAAATGCCAGAAATAATCGAATAGCTTCTAGTCTAGCTACAGGTGCAAAAGTCTCATCGTAATCAAAACCTTCTTGTTGCTCAAATCCTCTAACTACCAACCGAGCCTTATTGCGAGTGACAACACCTTTGTCATCCTTTTTACAACGAAAAACCCATCGCGTAGACAAAGGAGATTCACCAAGAGGTAAGTCAACTAACTTCCATACATCAAGCTTCCGAAACTGAGCCAATTCTTCTTGCATCGCCTCAACCCATGACGGATCTTTAAGAGCCATACCAACATTCTTAGGCTCAACCTGAGAGATGAAGCAATAGTATAAGTACCAAGTAATCGCCCCAGTATCCTTAACCTCAGCAAACATACTTGACATTTTCTTATGCTGATTCCTCGTGCGAGTAGAGGCAGAGGCATCACCAATAATTTGATCTACTGGATGATCCTTGTTGACTCTTGTCTGAGGAACCTTATCGACCGTAAGATCACTTCCCAAGTTTGTCTGCACATGATGTTCCGGAGTTTTAGGCTCTTCCTGATTTTCACCTTCCGTGTCATCAGTATCATAGAAAGGATCATCAGGTAGCGGTATATGTAAAGGATCAGTAAGATTTTTAGGAGCAGTATCTAAAGTAGAGTCTGCTTCTTTGGTTCCACTTGATTCACCAGATTTAGAAGCAGGCTCAACGAATGGTGAGGAAACAGGAGTGGAAACTGGAACCTGCCCACCATCAATTGGATCATGTAGAGTAACTACATCTTCCACAATCGGAACACCTGTAAAAGAAACAGGACCACGAAAAGAAGTGAAAACACCATCATAATCGAAGTCATTAGCAGGACCAATGTGCACAGCAGGTTTATGACTGACAATTACGACATTTGTACCAAAATCGACTTTGCCAGTTTTCTGATTGTACACACGCCGAATCGGTGTACTTGGCACATAACCTAAAAAGAATCCTCCTCAGATTTAGGATCAAATTTCCCTTGAGGAAGAACTTTCAGAAAAGTACACGAAACACCAAACGGCTCAACATTCTGCAAATTGGGCTTTTTGTTGTGCAACAGCTCATAACAAGTCTTCTTAAACCGTTTAACTGTTAAAACCCGATTCAAAATGTGGCAAGCTGTATTCACCGCCTCTCCCCAGAAAGTAATAGGAAGCCCTGAATCAGCAAGCATCGTCCTGGCTGTTTCTATCAATGTCCTGTTCTTCCTTTCAGCTACTCCATTCTGTTGTGGCTCATAAGGTGCACTGAATTGATGTTGAATTCCTTTGGTCAAGCAAAATGCAGTAATAGTATTATTCTTGAACTCAGTGCCATTGTCACTCCTGATTCTCTTCACTTTAATCTCATGGACATTCTCGACTTGTTTAATGAAATCCATAAATCGAGTAGCAGTCTCATCCTTGGTCTTCAAAAAGATATACCCATGAGAATCTTGAGTAATCATCAGTGATCACCAAACAGTAAGACATCCCTCCAATGCTTCTTATGTTCACAGGACCAAAGAGATCCATATGAAGTAACTCGAATGGTTTGGATATAGAATTTTGCACCTTTGATTTATGGGGATTCTTATGTTGCTTCCCTTTCAAACACGGTACACATTTATCTTCCATCCCAAACTTCTTTACCGGAACACCTTCAACTAATTCAAGACTGACAAGTTCATTCATCTTCCGAAAGTTGATATGTCCCATTCTTCGATGCCATAAGAGAGATTCCGACTCATTGGCCTTGCTCAACAAACAAAGGGACTCCTTTGGATTATCAACACCTAAAACTAAACCATAGATGTCTCTCTTCCTAGGAGCTCTGAGCATAATCCATTCTTCAGGAATAACAAAACCCGGCTTCAAGATGAATGCCTCCTTTTCTGTGAAATGAACATTGTTGCCCTTGTCACAGATCTGTGAGACACTCATAGATTATGAGTAAGTTGTTCCACAAAGTTTACTCGTTCTAGAGTAAGTTGTCCATTGACGACATCTCCTTGACCGGTGATGTTACCGCCCTTGGATCCAGCAAAACTAACATATGACCCATGTATATCAACATAATTGGACAAAGCTTCTTGTCCCCTGTCATGTGCCTGGAGCATCCACTGTCAAGGTACCACAAATGAATTGGTTTCCTAGGAACTCCCTGCACATAAAATGAGATAAGTTAGTTTTCGTGTGGGACCCAAACCTTCATTGGTTTGGGTCGTCCCTTCTCATCCTTGAGAAGAAGTTCAGTCCAATATCCATTGCTAGAAGCCTTGGATGGAAAACGTTTCTCATCTTGTCTTCTCACTGGAGAAGTCTTCGGACCTCTCGTTGGAGAAGTTCTAGGAGAATGAGGGCCAAAAGAAGGTCGAACACTTGAGTGAATTTTGTCATAATATGAGTTACGACCATGGTTCATGAATCTATCTTCTCTAGGTGATATACTCCTAGATTGAAATGATACAATCCTCTTTTGATTTGAATTCCTATGAACATTTCCAGATGAAACTTTCAATGGAGATTCACGTCGTTGAGGTATAGTAAACGTTTTTGAAGAAGAAGCAACTTGTGACTCATCAACCTTTTTATCATTACCCAACCCCTTTTTATCTTCCGAGGTAGAACCCTTCGACGGAGAACCTGATCTTCGAGGTCTGTTGGGACATACACTGTAAACATGACCTTTTTCATGACACGCAAAACAAGAAAGGACCTTGACCTTATTCTTTGTATCTACCTTTTTATCGGTACCTACAGATTCAATTTTAGTCCTAGTGTCCACTGCCTTACTCGTTTTTCTACTGTCATCAAGGTTACGTTTAGTTGGTGAATTCCTAGATTTTCTAGCATCAACTATTTCATCCTTACCTATAATTGGAGACTTCTTAAGTGCAGGCATAAGGATTTGCTTCAAAGTCCTAGTAGCTACTTCATCAACAGCTGATCTATCCTCAGATTTTCTAGTTTTAGTCTGCCTAGCCAAAGGAGTGAGACGTGACTGACTTAATTTCTTCATGTCCTCAACAGTCACATCCCAGACTTTATCAATCCTTTTAGGGTCAATAGATTCTAAAGGGAATTCTAACTCAGTATATACCCTATGACTCTTGTGAAGAGTAAAGTGTGTAACACTATCTTTCTGACCAAAAGAATTAGACTTATTTTGAACAATACCTTTCAATTTCTGTTCCTTTTTAGGTTGAGAAGAACCTCCTACAGACTCTTTTTTGTTTCCTTAGACAACTTGGCTTCGGGAATTGAGTCTTTTGGTTTACTAGCTTCAGTACTAGATTGAAGTAGAACTTCAGGAATGTTGGGTTCAACGGAGGTATAATTGTTGTTGAAAGTGGAGGAACATCGTTATAAGAGATCTTAACTGGGTCTAGACTCTTAGTGGAAGAATCCTCAAATTTGTTCATATGCATTAACAGTTCAGAATGCCTAGCAAAATCTAATTTAGCATTTAAATCCAAAATCTCTATCTTAGCATCAGCTAGTTCTTTTTCGATAGTGGCACACTTCTTTGCTAACAACGAGTAAGCTTCACCACCTACTCTTTCTACAGCTACTGACTGTTTGACTTTGTCCTTCATTGCACTTAGATCAGACTCTAAGGACTTAATCTTTTCTTAAAAAATCTTTCTTTATCATTGACTGTTAAATCCTTTTAATTAGCCTATCTCTCTCTGATTGTGCAGCATTAACAATAGATTCTAAATTCCTAATTTGATTATTCTTCGATTCAATTTCATCATACATTTTATTCACAATTTTACAAACATGAACAATAGTATGTAAGGAATAAGATACCTGTTGGTCAGCTTCTTTACAATCGGCCATGTAGGCAACAAAGTTATCTACAGTCATCCCTTCAGGAATCTCAAAATCTTTCATCTGCTCTTTAATTGTCTTCTCGACCTTTTCAGCAGCAGAATCTTCATTAACTTCAGTAGCTTTTACCTCTGCAGTAGCTTTCACTTCCTCTTGGTTCTTATCATCTTCGAACTCATCTTCAGATTCGAAATCAGTATCATAAACACCCTCAGCAGAACTTTCCACTTTCGAACTTTGAACATTTTCATACAAATGCTCATCATTATGGTAAACTGTGAGTCCACAATATGAGCCATATCATCAACAATTTCAGCCAAATAAGCATTATTGGCCTCGTCCTGTGGAAGATTCTAGACATAAGAACCATCAGATTGAACAGCTACGATGGCCTTGTCATTTGCAGCAGTATCTTCAGTCAACACAAGTGCTCTATTTGCATTCTGATTATATGGACGATTACCACTTCTGTCTTGTCGCGTAGGGTTAGTATTGACATCCCTCTTTGGTCGTTGACACTCTCTAGCGAAGTGTCCAAATCCATCACAGTTGTAACACTTAACCTTTGACTTGTCAAAGCCCTGAGCGCCTCCAGTAAGAGGTCGTCCTGTCCTTTTCATGAATTTCTGCACTCTTCTTGTGATCATAGCCAATTGCCATTTTAGGTCCATCTCTTCAACATCATCTGGATCAATTTGGTCATAATCTTCATCTATGAGTGCAGGATATGTGATTCTTCCTGCAACAAACGCTTCATGAGCAGCACACATTGCAGCAAAGACATTCATCCGACCCTCAGCTGATTTCATATCCATTGGAATGGACTTGTAACCAGCAGCAGAAGATGTAATGTTACCGAACTTTAAACTTCCAGTCTTTACACCTTCAGCAGTCTTCTTACCCTTGTTCCCAGCATCCGAAGCAATGAAACCAACAAATTCATCTCCATCAGTATTCTCTATTGTACCAGAACTACCAACTCCCGAATAGAATGCATTTACATCAGCTGTTGGGTTCTTCATGGTGGCATGATACAGAGAAGGATCTTGAGTGTAATTATCTTGGAGATCCTTTGCTTTGTCTTTCATCACTCTGTTCCTAAGAGTAGATATAACTCCATCTATACGCAAAGATGCATAATCATCTCTTTCTTGTAGTCCATGACAAAACTCTTTATAGGCCTTCGGTAAACCATCCAAGAATTTATCCACAATTTCAATTGGAGAATACTTAAGATCAAAAAACGCTAACTCGGCAAGCAGATGTTGATATCTCAGAATAAGATCTTCAACTTGTTCGTTCTTGGTAGCGTTGAAACAGTCAAATTGTTTCTTAAGCATTTTAATTCTGTTTTTCTTCAGTAGTGGATCTCCTTTACAATGTGCTTCAATAGCATCGAACAGCTGCTTTGAAGTTTTGTATTCTTGTTTGGGAAACAAATGCACTAACTCTTGTGGAATGCACATCCGAAAGTCGAAAGAGCCTTTACTTCGATTGCATATGCAGTCTTTTCTTCTCCTTTTAATTCTGCCATCTTGTATGTCGAAGTAACGCCATTGACTGTAAGAGTAGGCCACTCATATCCTTCAGTAATCATAATCCACATATTCAAGTCTTCTCTTTGAATAAAATCCTCGAATCGACCTCTCAACGCCCAGAAATCAGCTAATGAGACTAACTTCGGTGGAGAATTAGTCCTTCCGACTAGATGATCATGATAAACCAGAGAATTCAGATATTGTGCAACAGCACTGTTGACAGACGATGTGGAAAGCCATGAGCTAATATAGCAAAAACCTTAAAGGAACGAAGATAAATGATCAAACGAAGATAAGGTTGGAACGAAGATAAATGATCAAACGAAGATAAGGTTGGAACGAAGATAGAACTACAAACGAAGATAAATCTAAGTTCGTAAGAAGTTCTAAGTTCGTAAGGTGAAACAGAACGAAGATAAATTTAACTTCGTAAAGAGAGTTCAAAACGAAGATGGCCTAAATTCGTAAAGCTAACGAAGATAGGTTTGACTTCGTTAATAACTTCGTTGAAAAATAACTTCGTAGGAAGAATCAAAAGCCAAGGAACGAATTTAAGATTAAATTCGTTTGGCTAAGTTCGTAGAGGAAAACGAACTTAAAAGACAGTTTGGGTTTTCGATTTTCTCAGAAAATAAAATATAAAAAATCAAACAGACGATCTGAAACCTTCGATAAGATATCGAAATGTCTCTGATACCAATTGTGAAACACGTTTACAACGTGTGTTGATCGTAAATCGAGATCTATCCTAAACTAGATGTGCGAAATCCATCTAGATTAGTTATTAGGGTTCTTGTACAATACAAAGATAAGAAGGGAGAAATAATATTCATTATCATTAGTCATATGATTACAATACAAAACGAATTCGTATGATTACATCTTGAAGACTACGAATCACAATCAATAAGACGACTAACAATCATGAATATGGTGGACTTATGACTGAAGGTTTGCGCAATCCTTCAGCCAGCCATGGACGAATTACATAGCTATTCTTTCATCATCGAAATCTGAAACCTAAATCCTATATTTATAGGAACAAATGGGCTGGGCTGTCAAATTCGTACAAAATGGGTTGGGCTGTACGAACTTATTAGTTCTTACGAACTTAAAGTTCGTAAGGCATATATGTACGAACTTAAAGTTCGTTCGGCATATATGTACGAATTTCTCAGCCTTTTAGAATTATTGCATCGGACAACAATTTGTGCACTTAATGTGCTCCAACAAACTCCCCCTTGGCCGGTGCAATCAATTCTTCAAAATCCGATATTAGTTATAGAAAGTCTAAACAAATAGCCTCCCCCGTAACTAAAGATATCGGTTCTTCTATGTCGAGACTCAATCTTCTGAAACTGCAACCTGATCTTCAACCTGCAAAATCTCTATATCTTCATGAAAACCAACCAACCCAACACCTTTTGCTGTAGTTCTCCCCCTCAGTAGTAGCACCTCCAAATTAAACATCAGCAATCTTCCACCCTAGGATTTATTGCCGGAGACCCTGCTCATCTTGCTTAATTGGCATGTAATGGCGGAGTTGAATTTCCAACAATCAGCATCAAATCAATCAGCTCTCACAAAATAAGAAACTCTGTAAACTAAATCAAAATGTAGTCTCATAAGTCCTGTCTCAACTAGCAGTGTCTGACTCTGTCTTGTATCTTCACAAATCCACCAATCACTCGAAGTCGTTCTTATCAGATCTCCTCTTCAGTTGTATATGCTGCCATAATATAAAGATCTTTATCTATGCAACTCCTCCGCAAGAATCACCTGATAATTTATCTCTACATCTTGGAATATGGATAAGATTCGATCTTCAAATACTGAACAACAAATAACCAGCTTCAATGATCCAATACTTCAACAAAGTTTCCACGACCGCTATATATGAAAATCATCCGTTGAAATAAATCAATTTGAACATATAGTTCGATGATCTTCAAAACGCCTCGAGCATTAGAATACAATAATCACCAACAGAATAACTCCTGATCGTTATGTAACTCGAGTATGTAGAAATTCGATCTAACAATGGCGGTTTTCTAGTGTGTGTTCTTGGTGTGTGTGTGTGTGTTTTGAGAGAGAAAGATCGAGATAACTGAAAGCTTGGAATTAATTGTGTGTGAAAATTATGATCTGTTATGATTTCTAAGGTGTGGGGGCTATTTATAGTCTAACAATACAACTTTGCCAATTATCACAATTAGCCCCTCAACCTTAGTAATCATCTATCTATGACTTAACAACAAGAATGTCTTCTAATCTTAATTACAATTTATCACTATTTTTGGATTTCTAACGTTATGTAACTCGAGTATGTAGAAAAGTTTTGCTCAAAAATCATACTGAATATATTATTCCCCCTCATTTTTCTGCAAAACTTTGAAAATCAGCCCATCTGCTTGTCTTCAGTTTCAAAAATCTCCCTTTGATGTGGTTCAAAACCGGGTATATTGTGTTTCCCTCCAAAAAATTTTCGGGAAAAATGTTCTCGTGAAATTTTGAAATTCACGTTAACTTTTGATCGAATAATGGTAGAAAATTTTTTGATAATCGTCAAAAAATTTTGCCGAAATTGCGCCAAAAACGCACGAAAATGACCCAAAATTTTTCGGACCTTTACCAAATTAATTTTCCCGCGTAAAAACGAGATTATAAGATTATAGGCAAAAATTGTTTTTTTTTTTTTTTTTTTTTTTTAGAATCTTCTAGTTGGAGAAAGACACCCTGTGTTTCTTCTGATCAGATGTGGAATCGTTCTCTTCAGACTGAAACATATATGAACCACTTTCTTGAACTCTATCTTCTATGAACATCTTCGTAAGAAGAACCATGTTTGTTCTTGCGAATATAAACCCAAATTGGTGTTATCTTCGTAAGTACAAGCTTTCTGCGAACATATTCACTAGAACGAACATAATCTTCGTAAGATCAACTTGAACGAAATTGGTGTTATCTTCGTTCTTATCTTCGTAAGTACATCTTCTCACGAACTTGTTACATATTGCGAAGATATGCTCAAAAACACTCTTATCTTCGTAAGAATAAAGTCTGAACGAAGATAGCTTAAGTTCGTTGGATAAGGTTCGGAACGAAGATAGCTTAATTTCGTAGGCTAAATTCGTTTGAGGAAAATTCAAAACAAAAATAAAGATAACTTCGTTTTCTATCTTCGTTTGATGAATTTTGAACGAATTTGAGTTAAGTTCGTTTGCTATCTTCGTTTGCTATCTTCGTTTGATGTAAGGCAAACGAACTTAACGACAGAAACTTCATCTTCTTCATACTTTCGAACATAAACCCTAATCCAGATCACGATCGAAGGCAAAATAGCCTCCCCTGCTCTGATACCACTTGTGAGTCCCTCGATAGCTATGGATCGCTCTCGAGATCGTCTATGGTTATGTCGTGAGTGCGGAATCCTCACGAGATACTGTTTGATTAGTTATCTATATTATTGCTAATTAACGAGAGTGTAATCAGCCGTAATTGCTCTATATTCGTTTGCTATTGATTACAAACGAACTTAGATGCTTTAGGTGTGTGTGATATATCGAATGGCATCCTCAATTTAGGGTTTCCAATCGTTTATATACGTTTATAATCGATATTGGGCCTGCTGGGCTTTGTTCTTACGAACTTAGCAGCCCAGCCCTTAGAACGAAGATAATCTTCGTTCGTTCCTAACGAAGATCATCTTCGTTAGTACTAAAAACCATACAACATCTTATGCTTAGTTATTTTCCTAGTACTTTATGTACAAGAACCTAACATATATTATGATTGTACTTGTATGACATACATAACAACCATCATATATAAACATATATAAAACACCAAAACATGTAATCAATCATTACTAAAACACGAAGTCCATAATCTATCAATTACATATAAATGAATAAGACATAATCAAATCTAAGTTGCTGTTGTCACATCAAAGCATAAAGAAGATGGCTGAGGCACAGGGCGTTCAACGAGTGCAGAGGGAACAAGGTTCTTAGCTGGTTGACTAACAGGCTTAGCTCACTGAGGAGTACTGTAGTCATATGGGATAGCGACCTTGATCCTTTTGAAAGGATCAAAAGTCTTAGACTTAACAGTCAGAGCTGAGGAGCAATAGGTTTATAACCATCACTTGAAGGATTTCCTTCAAATGTTTCAGGAGAAGAATATTGATTCTGACTTCAATTTGGCATCATGTCAATAATGGGAGAATTAGGAAAGACAGTTTTAGCAAAGCTAGCTGAGGAGCTAGTTTCAGCTTGTGAAGATGAAGTAGAAGTGCTAAGAGAAGATGATTCAGCATTTAGCTCAGAATGATAATCATTCAAGTCCTTAATGAAATAGTATTTCAACATCTCCTCAGGTGATGCCACAACACTGGGAGGAATTCTTTCTCCAGGAGCAGGACTGTCGCTGAACATGTTAGTAATGACAGCAGTAGTCTCATAATCACCACTGATTATAGCTCTCATTTGAGCTGGTACCTGCTTGCTGAAGATTTGGTCGTGAAGCCTAGAGGCTTTGGACCAAGAAGTAACAATCTTCTCAAGGTCAACGACCTTGTTTTTCAACTTCTCATTTGATATTTGAATTGTTTTATTGAGAAGCATTTGAGATTCAAGCTCAACATGGACATTTCTTAATTCCTTGAGCTTCTCAGATTTTTCACTCAACTCAGTACTTACAGAGTTGAGTTTAGACTGAAGATCAGCACGAATAGACTCTACGAATTGAATATCACAAGTAAGAGATTCAAGAATTTTAGGTTTGTCCTCTTCAGAGGTAGAGGAAAAATTGCATACCTTCGTGATTGTGACATTCACCCACTGACTGAAGCACACTTGATCCTTTGTCAGCGCTTGATCGTCAGCGAGTGCCATAAAGCAGATGACATCAACAAAGTCCTCGCTGTCAGAATCATCAGAATCAGCCCAGTCATGTTCTTCAGCAACAAGACCTTTGGCAGGAGCTTTGGCTTCTTCCACTTCAGCCATTTTAGCACGAAGTTCATAGTACTTCTTTTTGTACTCATCAGCAGGCTTGACTGATGAAGAGGAAGGCTTCGCTGCTTGAAAAGAAGGAATAGAAACTTTGCATTCTTTCTGATAGTGGCCTCTTCGACCACATCTCCAGCATTCTTCTTGCGATTTGTCTACCACTGGTTTTTGGGAAACATTCGACCTACGACTGTTCCATTTTTTAGAATATCTTTTACCAGCGATAAGAGCAAATTGCCTGAAGTTAGCAAACATCTCTTGTCTCTCACCGAAATCGAGGTCATTGACAATATCTCGAATAGGAGAAGGGGTGAGATGACTGTCACTAACATGAATAGTGCTAGTTTTAGCAGAAATTAGTGCAAAAGGGTCATGAATATGAGGAGCATAAGAGAAAAGAAGAAGTTGAAGCATATGAACCAGCATGCCTCTTAGACTCAGCCTCAGCTCTCAAAGTTTGAGCAAGGGCTCTCTCTTCAAATTGAAGAGTGCCATAGAGTGACTCTAAGTCATGCTCCTTCAGTTGCTTAGTTGTTCTAAGAATTTGCCTTAAGCCTTGCTTGATAGGCAAGCAGTCAATGAACTTGTGGCATACTTCGAGCGTATCATGCTCTATGCCAGCATTAGTCATATCATTCAAAAGACATTTAAACCGGTTATACGTGCCATTTAGATTCTCATTAGGGAGAGAGAAGAATCCTTCATAGGCATGTTTAAGATCTAACTTT
>CM067171.1:95748761-95806345 GCA_034093135.1 Erigeron breviscapus | reverse complement strand
ACTTGAAACGGTCTTGAAGAACTGGGACGATCTTGTTTGAAGATCGTCTTGGAAATTTTTGGTGAAATTTGGCTAAGTATTAAAATGAAACGGTTTTGAAGAACTGGGACGATCTTGATTGAAGATCGTCTTGGAAATTTTTGGTGAAATTTGGCTAAGTATTAAAATGAAACGGTTTTGAAGAAATGGGACGATCTTGATTGAAGATCGTCTTGGAAATTTTTGGTGAAATTTGGCTAAGTATTAAAATGAAACGGTTTTGAAGAAATGGGACGATCTTGATTGAAGATCGTCTTGGAAATTTTTGGTGAAATTTGGCTAAGTATTAAAATGAAACGGTTTTGAAGAAATGGGACGATCTTGATTGAAGATCGTCTTGGAAATTTTTGGTGAAATTTGGCTAAGTATTAAAATGAAACGGTTTTGAAGAAATGGGACGATCTTGATTGAAGATCGTCTTGGAAATTTTTGGTGAAATTTGGCTAAGTATTAAAATGAAACGGTTTTGAAGAAATGGGACGATCTTGATTGAAGATCGTCTTGGAAATTTTTGGTGAAATTTGGCTAAGTATTAAAATGAAACGGTTTTGAAGAAATGGGACGATCTTGATTGAAGATCGTCTTGGAAATTTTTGGTGAAATTTGGCTAAGTATTAAAATGAAACGGTTTTGAAGAAATGGGACGATCTTGATTGAAGATCGTCTTGGAAATTTTTGGTGAAATTTGGCTAAGTATTAAAATGAAACGGTTTTGAAGAAATGGGACGATCTTGATTGAAGATCGTCTTGGAAATTTTTGGTGAAATTTGGCTAAGTATTAAAATGAAACGGTTTTGAAGAAATGGGACGATCTTGATTGAAGATCGTCTTGGAAATTTTTGGTGAAATTTGGCTAAGTATTAAAATGAAACGGTTTTGAAGAAATGGGACGATCTTGATTGAAGATCGTCTTGGAAATTTTTGGTGAAATTTGGCTAAGTATTAAAATGAAACGGTTTTGAAGAAATGGGACGATCTTGATTGAAGATCGTCTTGGAAATTTTTGGTGAAATTTGGCTAAGTATTAAAATGAAACGGTTTTGAAGAAATGGGACGATCTTGATTGAAGATCGTCTTGGAAATTTTTGGTGAAATTTGGCTAAGTATTAAAATGAAACGGTTTTGAAGAAATGGGACGATCTTGATTGAAGATCGTCTTGGAAATTTTTGGTGAAATTTGGCTAAGTATTAAAATGAAACGGTTTTGAAGAAATGGGACGATCTTGATTAAAGATCGTCTTGAAAATTTTTGGTGAAATTTGGCTAAGTATTAAAATGAAACGGTCTTGAAGAAATGGGACGATCTTGATTGAAGATCGTCTTGGAAATTTTTGGTGAAATTTGGCTAAGTATTAAAATGAAACGGTTTTGAAGAAATGGGACGATCTTGATTGAAGATCGTCTTGGAAATTTTTGGTGAAATTTGGCTAAGTATTAAAATGAAACGGTTTTGAAGAAATGGGACGATCTTGATTGAAGATCGTCTTGGAAATTTTTGGTGAAATTTGGCTAAGTATTAAAATGAAACGGTTTTGAAGAAATGGGACGATCTTGATTGAAGATCGTCTTGGAAATTTTTGGTGAAATTTGGCTAAGTATTAAAATGAAACGGTTTTGAAGAAATGGGACGATCTTGATTGAAGATCGTCTTGGAAATTTTTGGTGAAATTTGGCTAAGTATTAAAATGAAACGGTTTTGAAGAAATGGGACGATCTTGATTGAAGATCGTCTTGGAAATTTTTGGTGAAATTTGGCTAAGTATTAAAATGAAACGGTTTTGAAGAAATGGGACGATCTTGATTGAAGATCGTCTTGGAAATTTTTGGTGAAATTTGGCTAAGTATTAAAATGAAACGGTTTTGAAGAAATGGGACGATCTTGATTGAAGATCGTCTTGGAAATTTTTGGTGAAATTTGGCTAAGTATTAAAATGAAACGGTTTTGAAGAAATGGGACGATCTTGATTGAAGATCGTCTTGGAAATTTTTGGTGAAATTTGGCTAAGTATTAAAATGAAACGGTTTTGAAGAAATGGGACGATCTTGATTAAAGATCGTCTTGAAAATTTTTGGTGAAATTTGAACGAATTTGAGTTATTCGTTTTGCTATCTTCGTTTGCTATCTTCGTTTTGCTATCTTCGTTTTGCTATCTTCGTTTTGCTATCTTCGTTTGCTATCTTCGTTTGATGAATTTTGAACGAATTTGAGTTAAGTTCGTTTGCTATCTTCGTTTGATGAATTTTGAACGAATTTAGTTAAGTTCGTTTGCTATCTTCGTTTGCTATCTTCGTTTTGCTATCTTCGTTTGCTATCTTCGTTTATGAATTTTGAACGAATTTAAGATAACTTCGTTTTCTATCTTCGTTTGATGAATTTTGAACGAATTTGAGTTAAGTTCGTTTGCTATCTTCGTTTGCTATCTTCGTTTGATGAATTTGAACGAATTTGAGTTAAGTTCGTTTGCTATCTTCGTTTGCTATCTTCATTTGATGAATTTTGAACGAATTTGAGTTAAGTTCGTTTGCTATCTTCGTTTGATGAATTTTGAACGAATTTGAGTTAAGTTCGTTTGCTATCTTCGTTTGCTATCTTCGTTTGCTATCTTCGTTTGATGAATTTTGAACGAATTTGAGTTAAATTCGTTTGCTATCTTCGTTTGAAGAACTTTAGAACGAAATTAAGTTAAGTTCGTTTGCTATCTTCGTTTGCTATCTTCATTTGATGAATTTTGAACGAATTTGAGTTAAGTTCGTTTGCTATCTTCGTTTGATGAATTTTGAACGAATTTGAGTTAAGTTCGTTTGCTATCTTCGTTTGATGAATTTTGAACGAATTTGAGTTAAGTTCGTTTGCTATCTTCGTTTGCTATCTTCGTTTGATCTTCGTTTGATGAATTTTGAACGAATTTGAGTTAAGTTCGTTTGCTATCTTCGTTTTCTATCTTCGTTTGATGAATTTTGAACGAATTTGAGTTAAGTTCGTTTGCTATCTTCGTTTTCTATCTTCGTTTGATGAATTTTGAACGAATTTGAGTTAAGTTCGTTTGCTATCTTCGTTTGCTATCTTCGTTTGATGAATTTTGAACGAATTTGAGTTAAGTTCGTTTGCTATCTTCGTTTGATGAATTTAGAACGAATTTAGTTAAGTTCGTTTGCTATCTTCGTTTGCTATCTTCGTTTGCTATCTTCGTTTGATGAATTTTGAACGAATTTGAGTTAAGTTCGTTTGCTATCTTCGTTTGAAGAATATAAACCCAAATTGGTGTTATCTTCGTAAGTACAAGCTTTCTGCGAACATATTCACTAGAACGAACATAATCTTCGTAAGATCAACTTGAACGAAATTGGTGTTATCTTCGTTCTTATCTTCGTAAGATCAACTTGAACGAAATTGGTGTTATCTTCGTTCTTATCTTCGTAAGTACATCTTCTCACGAACTTGTTACATATTGCGAAGATATGCTCAAAAACACTCTTATCTTCGTAAGATCAACTTGAACGAAATTGGTGTTATCTTCGTTCTTATCTTCGTAAGATCAACTGAACGAAATTGGTGTTATCTTCGTTCTTATCTGCGAACATATTCACTAGAACGAACATAATCTTCGTAAGATCAACTTGAACGAAATTGGTGTTATCTTCGTTCTTATCTTCGTAAGTACATCATCTTGAACGAAATTGGTGTTATCTTCGTTCTTATCTTCGTAAGATCAACTGAACGAAATTGGTGTTATCTTCGTTCTTATCTTCGTAACATATTCACTAGAACGAACATAATCTTCGTAAGATCAACTTGAACGAAATTGGTGTTATCTTCGTTCTTATCTTCGTAAGAATCAAGTCTGAACGAACATAATCTTCGTAAGATCAACTTGAACGAAATTGGTGTTATCTTCGTTCTTATCTTCGTAAGAATCAAGTCTGAACGAAGATAAGCTTCGTAAGATCAACTTGAACGAAATTGGTGTTATCTTCGTTCTTATCTTCGTAAGATCAACTTGAACGAAATTGGTGTTATCTTCGTTCTTATCTTCGTAAGATCAACTGAACGAAATTGGTGTTATCTTCGTTCTTATCTGCGAACATATTCACTAGAACGAACATAATCTTCGTAAGATCAACTTGAACGAAATTGGTGTTATCTTCGTTCTTATCTTCGTAAGTACATCTGAACGACACATAATCTTCGTAAGATCAACTTGAACGAAATTGGTGTTATCTTCGTTCTTATCTTCGTAAGATCAACTTGAACGAAATTGGTGTTATCTTCGTTCTTATCTTCGTAAGATCAACTTGAACGAAATTGGTGTTATCTTCGTTCTTATCTTCGTAAGAATCAACAAAACGAACATAATCTTCGTAAGATCAACTTGAACGAAATTGGTGTTATCTTCGTTCTTATCTTCGTAAGAATCAAGTCTGAACGAAGATGTTATCTCGTTATCTTCGTAAGATCAACTTGAACGAAATTGGTGTTATCTTCGTTCTTATCTTCGTAAGATCAACTGAACGAAATTGGTGTTATCTTCGTTCTTATCTTCGTAACATATTCACTAGAACGAACATAATCTTCGTAAGATCAACTTGAACGAAATTGGTGTTATCTTCGTTCTTTTCGTTCCTAACGAAGATCATCTTCGTTAGTACTAAAAACCATCAACATCTTATGCTTAGTTATTTTCCTAGTACTTTATGTACAAGAACCTAACATATATTATGATTGTACTTGTATGACATACATAACAACCATCATATATAAACATATATAAAACACCAAAACATGTAATCAATCATTACTAAAACACGAAGTCCATAATCTATCAATTACATATAAATGAATAAGACATAATCAAATCTAAGTTGCTGTTGTCACATCAACATGCATCAACACAGGGCGTTCAACGAGTGCAGAGGGAACAAGGTTCTTAGCTGGTTGACTAACAGGCTTAGCTCACTGAGGAGTACTGTAGTCATATGGGATAGCGACCTTGATCCTTTTGAAAGGATCAACAGTCTTAGACTTAACAGTCAAGAGCTGGGGAGTAAGGGGTTTATAACCATCACTTGAAGCGTCCCCTTCAAATATCTGGGAAGAAGAATATTGGATTCTGACTTCATTTGGCATCATGTCAATAATGGGAGAATTAGGAAAGACAGTTTTAGCAAAGCTAGCTGAGGAGCTAGTTTCAGCTTGTGAAGATGAAGTAGAAGTGCTAAGAGAAGATGATTCAGCATTTAGCTCAGAATGATAATCATTTAAGTCCTTAATGAAATAGTATTTCAACATCTCCTCAGGTGATGCCACAACACTGGGAGGAATTCTTTCTCCAGGAGCAGGACTGTCGCTGAACATGTTAGTAATGACAGCAGTAGTCTCATAATCGCCACCGATTATAGCTCTCATTTGAGCTGGTACCTGCTTGCTGAAGATTTGGTCGTGAAGCCTAGAGGCTTTGGACCAAGAAGTAACAATCTTCTCAAGGTCAACGACCTCGTTTTTCAACTTCTCATTTGATATTTGAATTGTTTTATTGAGAAGCATTTGAGATTCAAGCTCAACATGGACATTTCTTAATTCCTTGAGCTTCTCAGATTTTTCACTCAACTCAGTACTTACAGAGTTGAGTTTAGACTGAAGATCAGCACGAATAGACTCTACGAATTGAATATCACAAGTAAGAGATTCAAGAATTTTAGGTTTGTCCTCTTCAGAGGTAGAGGAAAAATTGCATACCTTCGTGATTGTGACATTCACCCACTGACTGAAGCACACTTGATCTTTTGTCAGCGCTTGATCGTTAGCGAGTGCCATAAAGCAGATGACATCAACAAAGTCCTCGCTGTCAGAATCATCATAATCAGCCTAGCCGTGTTCTTCAGCAACAAGACTGTTGGCAGGAGCTTTGGCTTCTTCCACTTCAGCCATTTTAGCACGAAGTTCATAGTACTTCTTTTTATATTCATCAGCAGGCTTGATTGATGAAGAGGAAGGCTTCGCTGTCTGAAAAGAAGGAATATAAACTTTGAATTCTTTCTGATAGTGGCCCCTTCGACCACATCTCCAGCATTCTTCTTGCGATTTGTCTACCACTGGTTTTTGGGAAACATTCGACCTACGACTGTTCCATTTTTTAGAATATCTTTTACCAGCGATAAGAGCAAATTGCCTGAAGTTAGCAAACATCTCTTGTCTCTCACCGAAATCGAGGTCATTGACAATATCTCGAATAGGAGAAGGGGTGAGATGACTGTCACTAACATGAATAGTGCTAGTTTTAGCAGAAATTAGTGCAAAAGGGTCATGAATATGAGGAGCATAAGAGAAAAGAAGTAGAAGATGAAGATGAACCATCATGTCTTTTAGAGTCAGCCTCAGCTCTCAAGTTTTGAGCAAGGGCTCTCTCTTCAAATTGAAGAGTGCCATAGAGTGACTCTAAGTCATGCTGCTTCAGCTGCTTAGTGGTCCTGAGAATTTGTCTTAGACCTTGCTACTTGATAGGCAAGCAGTCAATGAACTTGTGGCATACTTCGAGCGTATCATGCTCTATGCCAGCATTAGTCATATCATTCAAAAGACATTTAAACCGGTTATACGTGCCATTTAGATTCTCATTAGGGAGAGAGAAGAATCCTTCATAGGCATGTTTAAGATCTAACTTTTTGGTAGCGAGAACATCTTCAGTACCATCAAATCTGGTACAAAGATTATCCCACACCTTTTTAGCAGAACTTAATTTGATGATAGATTTTATTATATCATCAGGAAAGGTGTTAATAATCAAGTTTCTCAACCTAGCATCAAGATTGACGAGCCTGCGTTCATCATCTGACCATTGTACTTCTGGTTTAATAATCTTAGTGACAACCTCAGGAGCATCAGTAGTAGCTCCTGGTGTCCTGGAAACCAAGATAGGTACATAAGGTCCTTTGGTGAGAATAGTCATAAGGTAAGGTTCAACTCCTACAATGTGTAGGAGCATTCTCTCCTTCCAAGATCCAAAATCATGAGTTTCGAATCTTGGTGGGATGGAGACATACCCAAAGTCTCTGATATTAACCAGAGTAGGAAGATGATCCATGAAAATAAGAAAAGAAAAGAGTACAGAAAAAGTAAAGATTTGAAAAAGGTTTTAATGCAGAAAAGTAAAGTAAAGAAAGATAAACAGATAATCTTGCAAACGTTTTTCAGATCAGTTTCAGTGTATCGAAACACTGCTCTGATACCAACTGAAAGTCCCAAGTTTGCAAGGTTTTGTAATTAACAACTAATGTAAATTACTTTAAGAATACTAAACAGAAAAGTAAATAAGTTTAATCATATGTATTATTGATTAAACAGTGAATACAAAGAAAGAAATGAGAAATAATTGTTAAGTTTTTGACACACTAAAAACTTTACAATGTTACAATGATGTAAAACACACTAAGTGTAAAATGTGGAACACACCAACAAGAGTGCGGCTAGGTCAAGTGATGCCTTATATAGAGTGAGAAAAGCCATCACATGACAACCCATTAGATGTTGACACTAGAAAGGTTGTCGATCATCTATTGGTGTGTAAGACTGGTCTGCAGGTGTCTCTATCTTCATCTTGTTTGTTTCCAAATCAGGTATGAAAGAGAAACACCATAGTACCTGTTGAGTCAAGGATTCGCTGATCAGACATGATCGCTGACGTATGACGTCAGCAAGTCTTCAGCGAGTCAGTGACTCTTGTCAGCGGGTGATCTACTTTCCAAATTGTGTGTCAAGGCGGGAAGATTTCAAATCAAAAGAAGACAAGAAGTCACATGGTGGTTCATCCAACTGTAATTTACTTAGTATGGCAAAAATGCAGTTGGACCAAAAGA
Organism: Erigeron breviscapus; assembly: GCA_034093135.1. Taxonomy (NCBI): domain Eukaryota; kingdom Viridiplantae; phylum Streptophyta; class Magnoliopsida; order Asterales; family Asteraceae; genus Erigeron; species Erigeron breviscapus. Next base: position 95,798,455 of record CM067171.1, on the reverse strand, counting down.
AGGGTTTTCTCTTTCATACCCGTTTTGGTAAAGAAGACAAAGGCTCCTGAATTCAAGTACCTCGAGCCAATAAGATGTCGACAACCACCACTCTATCACTATCATTGTAAGGCTGTGTTGCTCTAATTCCTCCCCTATATAAAGCAACACAGCCGCATCAAAACACTTTGTGTTTGTCACCACAAGTGTGTGTCACTTATTTTCTCTCTTAATTGTTTAAGTTAATAGTTTGTCTAGACTTAGCAATTATTAGTTCATTTGTATTCTTGTAAGACAAGTTGTAATATCGACCATGTATTCATCGTTTAAATCAATGATACATATGATTAGACTTGCTTAGATCTTTGCACTTGAACTTTATTCTTGTTCTTGTTCTTTACTTTCTGCATTTACTTTCTTGTCTTGATAAATCAAACCTAAGTGTGCAAATCGTGGACTGTCAAGTGGTATCAGAGACACTGTTTCTAAATTATTGAAACAAGATCTATTTGCATACTTATTTTCTTCTTAAAAGTCTATACTTTCTCCTCTTTCTAAATCTTCTAATCTTTTCTTTAGACAAGAACATGACTGATGTACCAACTCTTGTGAATACACGTGACTTTGGTTACGTGTCTGTTCCTCCAAGATTCGAGCCTGAGGACTTTGGATCTTGGAAGGAAAGAATGCTTTTTCACATTGTTGGTGTAGAACCCTATCTCATGACCATTATGACTGTTGGTCCTTATGTACCCACTCTGGTACAAAGAACACCAGGAGCAACTGCTGATGCTCCTGAGATTGTGATTGACATTGTCAAACCAGAGGTACAATGGACCGATGACGAGAGGAGGCTAGTAAATCTTGATGCTAGACTCAAAAACATGATTATCAGCACCCTTCCCTCTGATATCATGAAACTCGTCATCAAATATCCCTCTTCTAAACAAGTCTGGGATAGACTATGTAGCATGTATGAAGGTTCTGCTGATACAATTGCTACCAAAAAGATTGACCTTAAGAGGGATTATGAAAAATTCCTCTATCTTCCTAATGAACGTCTTGACAGCACTTATACCCGATTTAAAGGGTTGCTGAATGATATGACGAATGTTGGTATCACTCATGACGACTTTGAAGTGTGCCACAAATTCATTGACAGTCTTCCCATGAAGTGGCAAGGATTTAGACAAATCCTTAGAACCACAAAGCAGCTACAAGGTATTGACCTTGAATCTCTCTTCGGTATGCTTCAATTTGAAGAGGGAGCTCTTGCTCAAAACCTAAGAGCTGCTGCTGAAGCACAACGAAGTGCTGGTCCCTCCTCGTCTACTTCTTCTTCTGCTTATTCTGTCACTGATCCTCTGGCCCTTGTCTCTGCTGAGCCCATTAATCTTAATATTGGTGCCAGCTCTTCTAATCTTCCATCTCCTATTCAATCTCTTGTTAATGATCTCGACGCTGATGAGAAACAAGAGATGTTCAGCGACTTCATGGACTTTGCCCTGGTCGCTGGAAAAAGATACTCCAGAAAATGGAACAACCGTAAGTCGGTTGCTCCATATAAGCCTCCTACTGATAAATCTCAAGAGGAGTGCTGGAGATGTGGTAGGAAAGGTCACTACCAGAAGGAGTGCAGAGTTGCTATTCCAACTCCTGCTGCTCCCAAAACTAACTCCTCTAAACCTGCTGATGAGTACAGGAACAAATACTATCAGCTCAAAGCAAAGGTGGCTGAAATGGAGGAGGCCAAGACACCAGCAAATAGGACCATCTTCAGGTCAAACCTGCTGATAGACAGGTCCATCAGCAGGCTCCTCAATCTATGCCTGTTCCTTCTAATATGAGGCACAATACTCCTCAGAGAGGAAGAATGCCTCACTCCCAAAATAGGTCCACCACTCCTCAAAGAAGAAGACCTCATTCTCAAAATAGGTCCACCACTCCTCAAAGAAGAAGACCTCATTCACAAAATAGGTCCACCACTCCTCAAAGAAGAAGACCTCATTCACAAAATAGGTCCACCACTCCTCAAAGAAGAATGACCTCATTCTCAAAATAGGTCCACCACTCCTCAAAGAAGAAGACCTCATTCACAAAATAGGTCCACCACTCCTCAAAGAAGAATGCCTCATCTCAAAATAGGTCCACCACTCCTCAAAGAAGAAGACCTCATTCACAAAATAGGTCCACCACTCCTCAAAGAAGAAGACCTCATTCACAAAATAGGTCCACCACTCCTCAAAGAAGAAGACCTCATTCACAAAATAGGTCCACCACTCCTCAAAGAAGAAGACCTCATTCACAAAATAGGTCCACCACTCCTCAAAGAAGAAGACCTCATTCACAAAATAGGTCCACCACTCCTCAAAGAAGAAGACCTCATTCACAAAATAGGTCCACCACTCCTCAAAGAAGAAGACCTCATTCACAAAATAGGTCCACCACTCCTCAAAGAAGAATGACCTCATTCTCAAAATAGGTCCACCACTCCTCAAAGAAGAAGACCTCATTCACAAAATAGGTCCACCACTCCTCAAAGAAGAATGCCTCATCTCAAAATAGGTCCACCACTCCTCAAAGAAGAATACCTCACTCCCAAAATAGGTCCACCACTCCTCAAAGAAGAAGACCTCATTCTCAAAATAGGTCCACCACTCCTCAGAGAGGATACTTGCCATATCAGCAAGTTAGACCTATTACCCCTCAGAGAGGACACTTGCCACATCAGCAAGTAAGGTCCACTACTCCAAAAAGGAGGTATCTACCTCATAGGCATATGAGGTCAGCTACCCCTAATCAGCAATCTAGACCAATCACTCCTAAAAGAGTGCATCAGTCTCATCAGCAGGGTTCTTCTTCTTCTTATAACCCTGTTGTTAATCAAGCTTGGAGTATAGTCAAGGGATCACAAAATCCTCTACTTCTCAATCAGAGGATCCAAAAGGAAGGTCCATTTTGGGCCCTGCTCCTAAAATGCCTCAGCTGACACTTAAGCAAAATCATAAGTCTAAGCAAAAGAAAAGGGCATCTTCCATCTCTGACCCTCAAATTAACGAGCTCACTCAGCGAGTTAATGATCTCTCTTCTCAACTGAAGGAATTCTTCCTTCAAAATCAAAAGGGCAACACCTCTGATAAAAAATGCTACATATGTGGCAGCAGAGGTCATGTTGCTTCTGAATGTGATAACTCCAGGGATGCTCCTGAAGTTGTCATTCAACCTAATCCTCCTTCATCAACAGTTGCTTCCTCTTCCACTATGGTCAGCGAAAGTTCTTCTTCTGCTGAACATGAAAATAGTGTAGGAGACACAACTATTCTCACTGAGGAAAACATTGCTGACTTCATTACATCCCAGAATGTATCCGTCCCTCACTCTCAAAGGGTTATTTCCAATGAATTTGGTGAACCAGCTATGATAGTTGAGTTCAGTGATACTGATGTGGTCAACAATGTGGTCTTTATTCAATCTAATAATACCACAACTCCATTTGATGGTGATGAATCATCCTATGGCACCTTTCCTCTAGATTCTCTTCCTCCTCATCCGTCTACACTAGCTGAAGAGGAAACCTCTGAAGCTGCTACTATTAATCCTGCTGATCTTGCTGTCAGCGAATTTAATAGTGAACCTATCTAAATACTTCTATGTATCCATGCAGGGATCGCTGGGAAAAGGTGTGTGGTACTTGGACAGTGGCTGTTCAAAACACATGACTGGCTCTAAGACCCTGCTGGATAACTACGTAGAGGCTGCTGGCCCTACTGTAGTGTTTGGTGATAACTCCACTGGACAAACTGAAGGATATGGTCATCTCTCTAATGGTCTCATTAAGTTCACCAAGGTTGCTTATGTAAATGGTTTGAAACATAATCTTATCATCATAAGCCAACTTTGTGATGCTGACTACAAAGTGATTCTTGATAAGCATCAAGGCACTGTTGTAAATGTAAACAAGGAAGTCGTCTTGGTCGCTCCAAGAAAACGAGATGTATATCTTGTGGACTTCACTCCTATCAAGACTGACAGTGAGACTTGTTTCTTTGCTAAGTCAGCAGCTGAACTAAATTGGTTATGGCACAAGCGTATGTCGCATGTGAATTTCAAAACCATCAACTCTCTGGCCAAAAAGAACCTTGTTCGTGGCCTTCCTCGTCTCTCTTTTGAAAAGGATAGACTCTGTGGTGCTTGTGAAAAAGGTAAAAGCCATAGAGCTACCTTCAAAACAAAGCAGGCCAATTCTATCACTGGCTGCTTTCATCTTCTTCACATGGACCTTTTTGGTCCAGTGAATGTCCAAAGCCTAAAAGGTAGCAGATACACTTTAGTAATTGTGGATGAATATTCATGATACACTTGGACTATCTTTCTTCGTTCAAAGAGTGATGCTGCTGAAGAAATCATAAATTTCATAAAGAAAATGGAAAATCTCAACAACATAAGGGTTAAAGAACTCAGAAGCGACCATGGTACTGAGTACAGAAATCACACTCTTGAATCCTTTTGTGCTGATCAAGGGATCTCACAAAACTTTTCTTCCACCAGAACTCTAATAGAGGCAGCATGTACCATGCTCAGTGAGTCTTCTTTGCCTAGTAAATTCTAGGCAGAAGCTGTCAGCACCGCTTGTCATACTCAGAATAGATGTCTCATTGTCAAAAGACATGACAAGACAGCTTATGAGGTTTTGAAAGGTAAGAAACCTCAAAGAAAGTATTTTCATGTATTTGGATGTCCTGTTTTCATCCTTAACAACAAGGATCACTTAGGAAAATTTGATCCTAAAGCTGATGATGGATACTTTCTCGGATACTCTTCCATCAGCAAGGCATTCAAGGTATTTAATACTCGCCTTCAGAAGGTTGATGAATCCATTCATGTTACTTTTGATGAAAGTTCATCAGCTCTTAAGGATATACAAACAACTTCATCAGAAGTCATTTTCAATGAGCTCGCTGATCCTCTCACTGAGGAAGCTGACTCATTTGTTGATGCATCTTGCTCACTGCCTGAAAATAATCAGCATGACACACAGGATAGTTCAGCTGATGCTGAACTAGAGCAAGTTGCTGCTCATATCTACACGATTGAGCCAGTTGAGCCTATCTTGAGATCAATCCATGCTGCATCAGCCAAACCTAGATCACTGGCTGATGACGTGCATACTGATGACTCTGCTGAGGAAGAGTTTCATGATGCATCAGCTAATGCTGAGGATATGGAGTCAGCTGATGACTCCAACATCAATGATAACTCAATTCAGTTAAATGGCTCAGCTGATCATACCTCTTCTGATCCCATTCTTACCATTGACTTCTCTTCATATAATGATCTCTCTACTGTTCCCATCTCTTAGTCTTCCGCTGACACTCAACTAGGTTCATCAAGTGTTCCAGCACTTAAATGGACTTCTAGTCATCCAGCTCACCAAGTAATTGGGGATCCTTCTCAAGGGATCGTTACTCGATCAGCGACGAGAAACACATGTCTCTATGTGAACTTCTTATCAATGATCACTCCTAAAAACATAGGAGAAGCAATGGCTGATCCTTCATGGGTAGAGGCTATGCAAGAGGAACTTACCCAGTTCAAACGACAGCATGTCTGGTTTCTTGTTCCTCTACCTGCTGACAAAGAACCCATTGGAACAAAATGGGTTTATAGGAATAAAATGGACGAAGATGGTGTAGTTACTCGTAACAAGGCTAGGCTGGTTGCACAAGGATACCTTCAGGAAGAAGGTGTTGATTATGATGAAACTTTTGCACCAGTGGCCCGATTGGAAGCAATTCGCTTATTCCTGGCACATGCTGCTTACAGAAACTTCACAGTATATCAGATGGATGTCAAGAGTGCCTTCCTAAATGGAAAACTCGACGAGGAAGTTTATGTTAAGCAGCCACCTGGTTTTGAAGATCCAGCTAAGCCACACCATGTCTATCGTCTTTATAAGGCACTTTATGGTCTTAAACAGGCTCCTAGAGCCTGGTATGACACTCTTTCTGAATTTCTTCTCTCTAACAAGTTTCAGCGAGGGTCCATCAACAGCACCCTCTTTATCTATAGAAAGGGTGCTGATGTCCTTTATGTCCAGATTATATGTGGATGACATCATCTTTGGGTCCTCAGCAAGAAACTTTGTACCAAGTTCAGCTCCCTGATGTCCTCTCATTTTGAGATGAGCATGATGGGTGAGCTGACCTTCTTTCTTGGACTGCAAATTCGCCAACTCCCAAATGGGATTTTCATTAATCAGGAGAAGTACATTCGAGACATACTGGCCAAATTTGATATGTCTAATGTGACTATTAAGGCCACCCCTATGTCTCCTCTAAATAATCTCCATGCTGATCCTGCAGGTAAGCATGTGAACCCCACTCACTATCGGGGAATGATAGGCTCGCTGATGTATCTCACAGCGAGTCGCCTGACATTATGTTTGCCACTTGCTTATGTGCAAGATATCAAGCATCTCCCAGGGAGTCTCACCTTCTTGCTGTCAAGCGAATATTTAAATATCTGAAGGGTACCTCTACACTGGGTCTCTGGTATCCCAAAGACTCCAGTTTTGACTTAGTTGCATATTCTGATTCTGACTATGCTGGTTGCATGTTAGATAGGAAAAGCACCAGTGGTGGATGTCAACTGTTAGGGGGGAAGCTGACTAGTTGGTCTAGTAAGAAACAACATACAGTATCCATCTCCACTGCTGAAGCAGAATATGTGTCAGCAGCGAGTTGTTGTGCACAAGTCCTCTGGATGAAAAATCAACTCGCTGACTATGACTTAGAATTCTCTAAGATTCCCATAATGTGTGATAATACAAGTGCAATTGCTATCACACACAATCCTGTTCAGCATTCAAAGACCAAACACATAGACATAAGGTACCACTTCATTCGTGACCATGTCATGAAAGGGGATGTTGAAATTTATTTCATCCCCACTGATGACCAGCTTGCTGACATATTCACTAAACCATTAGATGAAACCAGATTCAAATATCTGGTCAGCAAATTGGGAATGCTGAATGGTGAATCAGCGACATGACGTGTCATGTTTGCTAAAATTCAACTTATCTCTCTCTTTATAAGTTGAAAATTGACTCATGTAGTCAAAACCCTTATTAGCGAGTTTAAGTATGTCTAACTCGCTGAACTTAAAAGCAATGAAGAGCTCAAAAGTCTTCATCTAGTCCAGCAGCAAACGGCTCTGGTAAAGACTCCTCAAATCCATTAATCCCTGTTGCTTTGGGAAAAAGCAAACTAAGAGCAATAGAGAGCTGAAAGTCTCTATCTAGTCCAGCAGCAAACGGCTCTGGTAAAGACTTATCAAATCCGTTATCCCTGTTGCTTTGGGGAAAAGCAAACTAAGAGCAATAGAGAGCTGAAAGTCTCTATCTAGTCCAGCAGCAAACGGCTCTGGTAAAGACTCACCAAATCCGTTAGTCCCTGTTGCTTTGGGAATAAGCAAATGTAAGTCCCAACTCGATAGATGGTACTACTGAAGACACCTCTATGTCGATGGTGGAGTTACTTTGCAATATATGCACTGAACTAGAGACGACCAGTTGCAGTGTGTATATACCAAGTTCTAGATAGATTACTTATATAAAAGACAATAAGTAAAGAACAATGCAATAATACAAATAACTTGTAAGATAACTTGATGAGACAATATGTATTTTTCAATGTGTAATTTATTTATTGATATTAAACAAATTACAAGTAGATAACTGAAGAAAGAACTTAATGAGATGGCCCTTCGCCAGTTCTTCTTCTCTTGGCAACTGAAGAGATAGGCTGAGTATCTTCAGGATCAATATTCAACTTTTGCTCAAGATTTTCTTTATGTTGAATTTTCCCCCTTAGAAAGTTTACCCATGCTTTCTCAAACCTATTCTTTTGTGCCTTCGCATCTAGCACATTCACCATCTCAACCCATTCGCTGAACCCATATTGCATAGCACCAGGATTGTCAGTTTTAACCAGTGGCCCCCTGGTATAACTAACTTCGACTTGAAAGACTTTGGTGCCTGGCTTGATTGTTACATTTACACCATTAATAGTACCACTATGTCTTCTGGTTGACATGATCTGGGAGTAGTAGCTTCTAGCTTCAGATTCATTTGTAATTCTTATACTCCCAGCACCAGCAGCCAGTACAGCGGACTTGATGTCTTCATTTGAAACCTCGCCAGATGGTTCAACAAATGTGCTAAGGTCAGCATCTCTAGACAGTGGTCTTCTTGGTTGTGGAATCCTTCTTGGTGGATTCAAAACCTTCTTCACAACCTTCTTAACATTTTCAACTCGTTTAAGAATCCCACTGGCCCTTATCTCCTTAGCCTTCTCCACTGAAATGTTTAAACTCCTGGCATCAAATTCTGCTTCATCCTCAGGATAGTGTCTGTCCAGTTCTACATCCAGCATTTCTTTCAACTGGTGAACTATCCTGGGATCATTCTTGATCCTAACATACTCCTCCTTAGTGATACCCAAAAGATTGGCATCACTCATATCAAGTAACTTGATTTGTGCAAGATGTGCCCTGGCTTCAGCTTGGTTTCTTTGTTTCATTTTTTTTATTTCTTTGATATTTTCTCTTTTTTTTTTTTTTTTTTTTTTTTTTTTTTTTTTTTTTCTTTTTTTTTTTTTTTTTTTTTTTTTTTTTTTTTTTTTTTTTTTTTTTTTTTTTTTTTTTTTTTTTTTTTTTTTTTTTTTTTTTTTTTTTTTTTTTTTTTTTTTTTTTTTTTTTTTTTTTTTTTTTTTTTTTTTTTTTTTTTTTTTTTTTTTTTTTTTTTTTTTTTTTTTTTTTTTTTTTTTTTTTTTTTTTTTTTTTTTTTTTTTTTTTTTTTTTTTTTTTTTTTTTTTTTTTTTTTTTTTTTTTTTTTTTTTTTTTTTTTTTTTTTTTTTTTTTTTTTTTTTTTTTTTTTTTTTTTTTTTTTTTTTTTTTTTTTTTTTTTTTTTTTTTTTTTTTTTTTTTTTTTTTTTTTTTTTTTTTTTTTTTTTTTTTTTTTTTTTTTTTTTTTTTTTTTTTTTTTTTTTTTTTTTTTTTTTTTTTTTTTTTTTTTTTTTTTTTTTTTTTTTTTTTTTTTTTTTTTTTTTTTTTTTTTTTTTTTTTTTTTTTTTTTTTTTTTTTTTTTTTTTTTTTTTTTTTTTTTTTTTTTTTTTTTTTTTTTTTTTTTTTTTTTTTTTTTTTTTTTTTTTTTTTTTTTTTTTTTTTTTTTTTTTTTTTTTTTTTTTTTTTTTTTTTTTTTTTTTTTTTTTTTTTTTTTTTTTTTTTTTTTTTTTTTTTTTTTTTTTTTTTTTTTTTTTTTTTTTTTTTTTTTTTTTTTTTTTTTTTTTTTTTTTTTTTTTTTTTTTTTTTTTTTTTTTTTTTTTTTTTTTTTTTTTTTTTTTTTTTTTTTTTTTTTTTTTTTTTTTTTTTTTTTTTTTTTTTTTTTTTTTTTTTTTTTTTTTTTTTTTTTTTTTTTTTTTTTTTTTTTTTTTTTTTTTTTTTTTTTTTTTTTTTTTTTTTTTTTTTTTTTTTTTTTTTTTTTTTTTTTTTTTTTTTTTTTTTTTTTGGTCACCAGTTTTACTGGGTCACCAGATGCAACTGGTGACTGGTCAGTGTGAACTGGTGACTGGCCAGTTCCAGGTGAACTGGTCCTAACAAATTCCCCCTATTTGTCTAGAAATATAGTCTAAGTCTTTTTCTAGTTCTTGTATCTATACAAGTGTGAACTATAGAGACTTGTTCGATTTAAATCTATCTAAGTTTCTTAAGGCATTTTTATAGATCAATAAATGCCTTAGGTTTTTCTTTTAGGTTTGTTAGATTTTAATCTTTTATCTACCTTGTGGTTACAAACTGGTAACTTCATTTATACAAGGAAATGGAATTTATACAAGTTACAGAATGTAAATACAAATTACAAGTAGATAACTGAAGAAAGAACTTAATGAGATGGCCCTTCGCCAGTTCTTCTTCTCTTGGCAACTGAAGAGATAGGCTGAGTATCTTCAGGATCAATATTCAACTTTTGCTCAAGATTTTCTTTATGTTGAATTTTCCCCCTTAGAAAGTTTACCCATGCTTTCTCAAACCTATTCTTTTGTGCCTTCGCATCTAGCACATTCACCATCTCAACCCATTCGCTGAACCCATATTGCATAGCACCAGGATTGTCAGTTTTAACCAGTGGCCCCCTGGTATAACTAACTTCGACTTGAAAGACTTTGGTGCCTGGCTTGATTGTTACATTTACACCATTAATAGTACCACTATGTCTTCTGGTTGACATGATCTGGGAGTAGTAGCTTCTAGCTTCAGATTCATTTGTAATTCTTATACTCCCAGCACCAGCAGCCAGTACAGCGGACTTGATGTCTTCATTTGAAACCTCGCCAGTTGGTTCAACAAATGTGCTAAGGTCAGCATCTCTAGACAGTGGTCTTCTTGGTTGTGGAATCCTTCTTGGTGGATTCAAAACCTTCTTCACAACCTTCTTAACATTTTCAACTCGTTTAAGAATCCCACTGGCCCTTATCTCCTTAGCCTTCTCCACTGAAATGTTTAAACTCCTGGCATCAAATTCTGCTTCATCCTCAGGATAGTGTCTGTCCAGTTCTACATCCAGCATTTCTTTCAACTGGTGAACTATCCTGGGATCATTCTTGATCCTAACATACTCCTCCTTAGTGATACCCAAAAGATTGGCATCACTCATATCAAGTAACTTGATTTGTGCAAGATGTGCCCTGGCTTCAGCTTGGTTTCTTTGTTTCATTTTCTTTCTTTCTTTGATATCATTTCCAAGTCTGGCCAGTCTTCTGCTATCACTATCTGAAACTGGAGGAAGTCTTCAGTTGCGTTGACTGTACGGTGCAACTGGACTTCAATATATTTCTGGACAAATCTTCTTGGTCACCAGTTTTACTGGGTCACCAGATGCAACTGGTGACTGGCCAGTTCCAGGTGAACTGGTCCTAACAAATTCCCCCTATTTGTCTAGAAATATAGTCTAAGTCTTTTTCTAGTTCTTGTATCTATACAAGTGTGAACTATAGAGACTTGTTCGATTTAAATCTATCTAAGTTTCTTAAGGCATTTTTATAGATCAATAAATGCCTTAGGTTTTTCTTTTAGGTTTGTTAGATTTTAATCTTTTATCTACCTTGTGGTTACAAACTGGTAACTTCATTTATACAAGGAAATGGAATTTATACAAGTTACAGAATGTAAATACAAATTACAAGTAGATAACTGAAGAAAGAACTTAATGAGATGGCCCTTCGCCAGTTCTTCTTCTCTTGGCAACTGAAGAGATAGGCTGAGTATCTTCAGGATCAATATTCAACTTTTGCTCAAGATTTTCTTTATGTTGAATTTTCCCCCTTAGAAAGTTTACCCATGCTTTCTCAAACCTATTCTTTTGTGCCTTCGCATCTAGCACATTCACCATCTCAACCCATTCGCTGAACCCATATTGCATAGCACCAGGATTGTCAGTTTTAACCAGTGGCCCCCTGGTATAACTAACTTCGACTTGAAAGACTTTGGTGCCTGGCTTGATTGTTACATTTACACCATTAATAGTACCACTATGTCTTCTGGTTGACATGATCTGGGAGTAGTAGCTTCTAGCTTCAGATTCATTTGTAATTCTTATACTCCCAGCACCAGCAGCCAGTACAGCGGACTTGATGTCTTCATTTGAAACCTCGCCAGTTGGTTCAACAAATGTGCTAAGGTCAGCATCTCTAGACAGTGGTCTTCTTGGTTGTGGAATCCTTCTTGGTGGATTCAAAACCTTCTTCACAACCTTCTTAACATTTTCAACTCGTTTAAGAATCCCACTGGCCCTTATCTCCTTAGCCTTCTCCACTGAAATGTTTAAACTCCTGGCATCAAATTCTGCTTCATCCTCAGGATAGTGTCTGTCCAGTTCTACATCCAGCATTTCTTTCAACTGGTGAACTATCCTGGGATCATTCTTGATCCTAACATACTCCTCCTTAGTGATACCCAAAAGATTGGCATCACTCATATCAAGTAACTTGATTTGTGCAAGATGTGCCCTGGCTTCAGCTTGGTTTCTTTGTTTCATTTTCTTTCTTTCTTTGATATCATTTCCAAGTCTGGCCAGTCTTCTGCTATCACTATCTGAAACTGGAGGAAGTACATCAGCATTACCAGTTTCAAGCATTACATCAGTGGCCGGCTGGGCAGATGCTTCAACAGCCAAACCTTTACCCTTATCCAAAACAACATTCCCCCTATCACCATCATCACCAGATCCACCAACTCTTTGCTCACCAGCTTCAGTACTGGTAGCCACACTTAATTCTCTTCCAGATGGAGTCCTTCCAGGTGCAACTGGTGTAAGGACTGAACTTCTTTCCCCCTTGGCAGCATCTAGACCTGCCCTAATTGCTTCCCATTCAGAGGGGTGAGATGGCAACCGGTCAAGAGGCTGCCATGACTGCATGTCCTTACACTCTTTAAAGATGCCACACATCATCCTGAAGGACCTCCAAAGGTGGTTGGTTTCTTTAGACTGGGTCAAGACATTTGCACTAACTTGTTCTTGACCAGTTTTTAGTTCATTTAAAAGCTTGGAGTCTTCGTCCAAACCAGAAACCACCTTTTCTTTTACCTCTTCATCTTTCCTCTTCAGATGCTCTACTTCAGTTGTCAGTTTCTCTATAGATTGAGCATGTAGAGATACCTGGGTGTTCAAACTCTCTATGCTGCCTCTCAACTGGTTGATCTCACTGGTAAGTGGGGCCAGATCAACCTGAGGAGTGGCCAGCTTGGTGATCTCAGACATCACCCTTTCAATCAAATGCTCTTCTCTAGCACCCAGCGTATCCTCTATTTTCTGACCAACCGAAGTCATCAACTGCTCTCCAAGGCCAGTTACATCTAGGCCAGGTCTTTCAATTAGTTCCTTAACCTGCCTTTCAATCTCTTTCAAGTCAACTTCTGAAGTTCTGACAGTATTTCCCAGCAAGTTGGAGATTGAACTGGTGACCTTGGAGTGAGTTAGGTCAAAGGCTTCCTTTAGAGTACCAGCCAGATTGTTGCAGCCAGTGACCAACTCATTAAGCTTTCTAAACACCAAGTCTTCATTGGATGAAAACTTGTTTATCCCCAGATCGACCACCTTAATGTTTGTTAAATGATCTTTGTGGTATCTGGAGAATGACTTGGTGTTTTTGTCAAGTGTCTTCTGAATCTCCTCCACCCTGGTAAGAAGGTTTTGGAGATCGGCTTGTAGTGAGACAACTTGACTGTCCAGTGACAAAGGAGAAGGTGTCACTGGACCAGCAGCAGTTACTACTGGAGCAACTGGAGGAGGCAAACTTAAGGAAGTCTCCCCAGTTGTCAAGCCAGCAGTTGAAGATATAATTGGAGTGGTGGTTGAAGAAAGGACTGGAAAAACAAATTGTTGTTCATGCTGAGAATGCTCAGGTGTGAACAACGGCGACGGTGGGGGTGGCATTTCTCGAGCAAGTGAGAATTGCCCAGTTGGTAAAGGAGCGGAATATATTGGTAAAGATATATCTATAGGCACATTTTCTTGTGGTGGTGAAAGTGAAATTGATGCGTCTGGAAGTGAGACTGGAGATGAAGGGTCTTGAGCTTGTACAGAAGCATCAAGAATCTCCAAGTCTGTTTCAGTACCTTCAGAATCCGAAGATTCTATAAGGATTTCCTCGTCATTAACACTCATGTCCAGATCCATGAATGTAACTGAGGGCTGACCAGTTACCTGGTCAGTCTCCAGATGACCTTCCCCAGTTTCCTGGATGGGTACATCTGTTGGTGGATCAAATACCGAAGTATCTTCACCAGGGATAGATGTGATGGGGGTTGCTTCAGTTATGGTTGCTCTATCCTCAACCATAACATTAGACACACTGGAGGGTCCCTCATTATTTTGAGGCCCGCCCAGTTGCCTTTCTGACTCACCTGCAAGAGGTGCATCAGTTGAAGCGAATGCCAGTTGCATTCGTTCAGGAAGTTCGACCTCACCAGCTTCAGATACCAGTGAGTCTAGATTCCTTAGCATATCTGGAGCAGTGTACTGTGAATCTGTACTATTATATGCTTCTCTGCCCAGAATTTGCTTAAAACAAAGAGAGAGGAACCTTGAAAAGGGAATACAAACACCCCTTGTGCCCTTCAGTTTTTGAACTAGGCTTCTATACAGAATATCTGCAAAGTCCACTCTCAATCCGTTCCACAAGCAGTAAGCCATCTCTGCTTGCGAGGAATTAATCTGGTCAAGTCCACCAGAACTCCCACCCATGCTCTCCACCAGGTGGATGAAAAAATACCTCCATGAAGGTGTAAGGCCCTTCATGGTCATCGCACCTTTTGTCTTCAACACCCCATTCTCCAAACACTCCCTGTGTCCCATTTCAAGAAGTACTTGGCGAAAGTTTATATTTGGGGGCAAGACGACTGGAGATTCACCCTCTCTCCAGTAATTGAGGCGTAAGGCATCCCTCAATACATCGGCTGACAAGGTACACTGGATTGTTCCATCCTTTAATGTGAAACTGATGGAGGAACAATCGGAAGAAAGAACGGCAGTGTACCAAAACTCACATAAGTAGTTGTGAAACAACTTACGTGGGTTTAGAGAGAATGAGGGTCCTATTGGAGAATTCTTCAAAAACTTTTGAATTCTACCAATAAGGGTATCGGACCCTTGAGATCCTCGTAGGCTGGCCATCGGATTATTTGGATTTAGTTTGATGACCGAAGCACTACTAGGGGCACCAGGTGCCGCTTTGACATCTGGTGAGGGATTATATGGAACAGTCAAGAGATTTACATCTCTTGAACGAGATGATCTAGGTGCCATTGAAAATGAAATTGAAATTTGGGATTTAGGGTTTTGATTTGTGAAGCAAAGAGAAAAATGAAGCAATTTTGATGATTGGAAGTAAATGAAGGAATGTAAGAGAAGGAAGTAAATGAGTTCGGAGTAAATAAGGGTATTTATAAAGGGATTCAAGATCCCAATGAAACACCAAAATTATATTTTAATAAAGACAATCCTTTTTGTAGATATTTTCAACAAAGTTGGTTTGAATTTTGAAATAAAATATTGATTTGCCATGTAAACATTAAATGCTTCCATGTCAGCATTAAATGCTACGACGGCTTATCTTACCCACGCGCCCACTCACTTTTTGTTTTCCCAATACAAACAGTTGTCAGGTACTAAAATGGTTTCAAACACGTCAGATCACGATATCAAGTGGTTTAAAACACTCGAGTATCATCACGTGTCACACATATTGACCAAGTATTTGTAACGTTATAAAAATAAGACAAGACTGAACCTGGTAACTGGAGGATCATTCTAGTACCAGTTTCCAACTGGAGAGTTCTCCAGTTGCATTTTCAAACAAAAACGAATTTTAGTCAGAAAATTATTTTGAGTCTTTCCCCCTAAAATGATGATCCAGAAATCAATTAGTGCCAAGATAGTATCACAAAGGCGTTCGATAGCCTGGCGAGCAAAGATTATCTGGACCTCCTCAACTGGAGAACTTCATCAGTGTCACTGACGCGTTCAATAACAAAGAAAGCTCCAGTTAAGGGTTTAACATTCCCAGTTCGCTGATGAGATGTTTAAAGGTTTTCTCATCGAGAGGTTTAGTAAAAACATCAGCTAACTGTTTGTCAGTGGGGATGAAATGAATTTCAATATCTCCTTTCATAACGTGATCTCGAATGAAATGATACCTGATGTCAATATGCTTTGTTTTTTAGTGCATCACTGGGTTGTGAGATATAGCAATAGCACTGGTGTTGTCACAAAAGATTGGGGTCTTGGTATACTTCTGACCATAATCTAGTAACTGGTTCTTGATCCAGAGAATCTGGGCACAGCAACTGGCCGCAGAAATGTACTCTGCCTCAGCAGTGGACATAGAGACTGAAGTCTGCTTCTTGCTGGTCCAACTTACCAGTTTTCCTCCAAGGAAATGACAACCACCAGTTGTTGATTTTCTATCTATCTTACAACCTGCATGATCAGAATCTGAATAACCCATTAGATCTAATCCTGAGCCTTTGGGGTACCAAAGACCAAGATTAGGACACCCTTTCAAGTATCTAAAGATACGCTTTACAGCGTGCAAATGTGATTCTTTAGGGTTAGACTGAATGAAATGATACCTGATGTCAATATGCTTTGTTTTTTAGTGCATCACTGGGTTGTGAGATATAGCAATAGCACTGGTGTTGTCACAAAAGATTGGGGTCTTGGTATACTTCTGACCATAATCTAGTAACTGGTTCTTGATCCAGAGAATCTGGGCACAGCAACTGGCCGCAGAAATGTACTCTGCCTCAGCAGTGGACATAGAGACTGAAGTCTGCTTCTTGCTGGTCCAACTTACCAGTTTTCCTCCAAGGAAATGACAACCACCAGTTGTTGATTTTCTATCTATCTTACAACCTGCATGATCAGAATCTGAATAACCCATTAGATCTAATCCTGAGCCTTTGGGGTACCAAAACTCACATAAGTAGTTGTGAAACAACTTACGTGGGTTTAGAGAGAATGAGGGTCCTATTGGAGAATTCTTCAAAAACTTTTGAATTCTACCAATAAGGGTATCGGACCCTTGAGATCCTCGTAGGCTGGCCATCGGATTATTTGGATTTAGTTTGATGACCGAAGCACTACTAGGGGCACCAGGTGCCGCTTTGACATCTGGTGAGGGATTATATGGAACAGTCAAGAGATTTACATCTCTTGAACGAGATGATCTAGGTGCCATTGAAAATGAAATTGAAATTTGGGATTTAGGGTTTTGATTTGTGAAGCAAAGAGAAAAATGAAGCAATTTTGATGATTGGAAGTAAATGAAGGAATGTAAGAGAAGGAAGTAAATGAGTTCGGAGTAAATAAGGGTATTTATAAAGGGATTCAAGATCCCAATGAAACACCAAAATTATATTTTAATAAAGACAATCCTTTTTGTAGATATTTTCAACAAAGTTGGTTTGAATTTTGAAATAAAATATTGATTTGCCATGTAAACATTAAATGCTTCCATGTCAGCATTAAATGCTACGACGGCTTATCTTACCCACGCGCCCACTCACTTTTTGTTTTCCCAATACAAACAGTTGTCAGGTACTAAAATGGTTTCAAACACGTCAGATCACGATATCAAGTGGTTTAAAACACTCGAGTATCATCACGTGTCACACATATTGACCAAGTATTTGTAACGTTATAAAAATAAGACAAGACTGAACCTGGTAACTGGAGGATCATTCCAGTACCAGTTTCCAACTGGAGAGTTCTCCAGTTGCATTTTCAAACAAAAACGAATTTTAGTCAGAAAATTATTTTGAGTCTTTCCCCCTAAAATGATGATCCAGAAATCAATTAGTGCCAAGATAGTATCACAAAGGCGTTCGATAGCCTGGCGAGCAAAGATTATCTGGACCTCCTCAACTGGAGAACTTCATCAGTGTCACTGACGCGTTCAATAACAAAGAAAGCTCCAGTTAAGGGTTTAACATTCCCAGTTCGCTGATGAGATGTTTAAAGGTTTTCTCATCGAGAGGTTTAGTAAAAACATCAGCTAACTGTTTGTCAGTGGGGATGAAATGAATTTCAATATCTCCTTTCATAACGTGATCTCGAATGAAATGATACCTGATGTCAATATGCTTTGTTTTTTAGTGCATCACTGGGTTGTGAGATATAGCAATAGCACTGGTGTTGTCACAAAAGATTGGGGTCTTGGTATACTTCTGACCATAATCTAGTAACTGGTTCTTGATCCAGAGAATCTGGGCACAGCAACTGGCCGCAGAAATGTACTCTGCCTCAGCAGTGGACATAGAGACTGAAGTCTGCTTCTTGCTGGTCCAACTTACCAGTTTTCCTCCAAGGAAATGACAACCACCAGTTGTTGATTTTCTATCTATCTTACAACCTGCATGATCAGAATCTGAATAACCCATTAGATCTAATCCTGAGCCTTTGGGGTACCAAAGACCAAGATTAGGACACCCTTTCAGGTATCTAAAGATACGCTTTACAGCGTGCAAATGTGATTCTTTAGGGTTAGACTGAAATCTGGCACATAAACATGTTGCAAACATTATATCTGGTCGACTGGCAGTTAAGTACATCAGTGAACCAACCATACCTCTATAGTCAGTTATGTTAACTGGTTTGCCAGTTGGGTCAGAGTCCAAATTCAATGGTGCTGCAATAGGTGTGTTTTTCGATGGGATTGAATCATATTTGTATTTTCTTAACAAATCTCTGACATATTTTCCTTGGTTTATGAAAATTCCATTTTCAGTTTGCTTAATCTGAAGACCTAAGAAAAATGTTAATTCACCCATTAAACTCATCTCATACTCAGATGACATGATTTTAGAAAACTTTTTACACATTGCATCATCAGTTGAACCAAAAATAATGTCATCAACATAAATTTGTACCAATAAGATATTACCTCTTTCTTTCAAGATAAACAAGGTATTATCTATTGCACCTCTTTGAAAGCCATTTTTAAGAAGATGTTTAGTTAAAGTATCATACCAGGCTCTTGGGGCTTGTCTTAGACCATACAATGCTTTGTTCAGTCTATAAACCCAATGAGGATGCTTCTCATCGATGAAACCTGGAGTCTGCTTAACATAAACTTCTTCTTCCAATGTTCCATTAAGGAACGCACTTTTGACATCCATCTGGAAGACCTTGAACTGCAGATGGGCTGCATAAGCCAGAAATATTCTTATGGCTTCAAGTCTTGCAACTGGAGCAAAAGTTTCATCAAAGTCAACGCCCTCTGCTTGACAATAACCCTGGGCAACTAGTCTGGCCTTGTTTCTTACAACATGGCCATCTTCATCCATTTTGTTTCGGTAGACCCATCTGGTACCAATAGGTTCTTTCTTTAACCCTGGTGGACAAGGAACAAGCTCCCAAACATTGTTCCTTTCAAACTGGAGGAGCTCTTCTTGCATAGCTTCCACCCAGCTTGGGTCTGCCATAGCCTCGTCAATCTTCTTTGGTTCAATTAGTGCCAAGATAGTATCACAAAGGCGTTCGATAGCCTGGCGAGCAAAGATTATCTGGACCTCCTCAACTGGAGAACTTCATCAGTGTCACTGACGCGTTCAATAACAAAGAAAGCTCCAGTTAAGGGTTTAACATTCCCAGTTCGCTGATGAGATGTTTAAAGGTTTTCTCATCGAGAGGTTTAGTAAAAACATCAGCTAACTGTTTGTCAGTGGGGATGAAATGAATTTCAATATCTCCTTTCATAACGTGATCTCGAATGAAATGATACCTGATGTCAATATGCTTTGTTTTTTAGTGCATCACTGGGTTGTGAGATATAGCAATAGCACTGGTGTTGTCACAAAAGATTGGGGTCTTGGTATACTTCTGACCATAATCTAGTAACTGGTTCTTGATCCAGAGAATCTGGGCACAGCAACTGGCCGCAGAAATGTACTCTGCCTCAGCAGTGGACATAGAGACTGAAGTCTGCTTCTTGCTGGTCCAACTTACCAGTTTTCCTCCAAGGAAATGACAACCACCAGTTGTTGATTTTCTATCTATCTTACAACCTGCATGATCAGAATCTGAATAACCCATTAGATCTAATCCTGAGCCTTTGGGGTACCAAAGACCAAGATTAGGACACCCTTTCAGGTATCTAAAGATACGCTTTACAGCGTGCAAATGTGATTCTTTAGGGTTAGACTGAAATCTGGCACATAAACATGTTGCAAACATTATATCTGGTCGACTGGCAGTTAAGTACATCAGTGAACCAACCATACCTCTATAGTCAGTTATGTTAACTGGTTTGCCAGTTGGGTCAGAGTCCAAATTCAATGGTGCTGCAATAGGTGTGTTTTTCGATGGGATTGAATCATATTTGTATTTTCTTAACAAATCTCTGACATATTTTCCTTGGTTTATGAAAATTCCATTTTCAGTTTGCTTAATCTGAAGACCTAAGAAAAATGTTAATTCACCCATTAAACTCATCTCATACTCAGATGACATGATTTTAGAAAACTTTTTACACATTGCATCATCAGTTGAACCAAAAATAATGTCATCAACATAAATTTGTACCAATAAGATATTACCTCTTTCTTTCAAGATAAACAAGGTATTATCTATTGCACCTCTTTGAAAGCCATTTTTAAGAAGATGTTTAGTTAAAGTATCATACCAGGCTCTTGGGGCTTGTCTTAGACCATACAATGCTTTGTTCAGTCTATAAACCCAATGAGGATGCTTCTCATCGATGAAACCTGGAGTCTGCTTAACATAAACTTCTTCTTCCAATGTTCCATTAAGGAACGCACTTTTGACATCCATCTGGAAGACCTTGAACTGCAGATGGGCTGCATAAGCCAGAAATATTCTTATGGCTTCAAGTCTTGCAACTGGAGCAAAAGTTTCATCAAAGTCAACGCCCTCTGCTTGACAATAACCCTGGGCAACTAGTCTGGCCTTGTTTCTTACAACATGGCCATCTTCATCCATTTTGTTTCGGTAGACCCATCTGGTACCAATAGGTTCTTTCTTTAACCCTGGTGGACAAGGAACAAGCTCCCAAACATTGTTCCTTTCAAACTGGAGGAGCTCTTCTTGCATAGCTTCCACCCAGCTTGGGTCTGCCATAGCCTCGTCAATCTTCTTTGGTTCAATTAGTGATAAGAAGGTGACGTTTAAGCATTGCTCACTGGTGGCTCTTCTAGTCTGAACCCCACTAGTTGGATCACCCACAATTTGTTCAATTGGATGGGCTCGAGTCCATCTAGTGTATTGACTAGGCTGGTGAACTACAATATCAGTGCAAGTCACCTGGCGATCTTCTTCAGTTGCAACAGCTTCTGGAGAAGGATCAGTCCAAACAACTTCTACATCCTCATCAGAGTCAATGAGGTCTCGATTAGCATCATGAAATTCCTCATTAGAAGGCATTTCATGAAGAACTGGAGAAGTAGGTGTTTGATCTGGTGCTGATATTGGAGTGGCACGTACATCAGATCCAATCACCAATTCTTGTGGTAAGTTGAAATTGATGGAGGGATAGAATGATGTGTCACTGGTGGTGTTCTTCTTCTTAACTGGTTCCAATTTGTTGTAACTGGAAGCATCTTCTGGTGAAACAACTGACCGATGAACTTGGTCAGTTTCACCAAAATTAATTGGAATGACTGGAGAAATATCAAGGCTTGGTCTCTTGTTGATTGCTTCAGTTGACTCATCAAATGTGACATGAATTGTCTCATGAACCTTTTGGAGTCTATAATTATAAACTCTAAAGGCCTTTCGAATATCTGAATAGCCTAAAAATACCCCTTCATCAGCTTTTGCATCAAACTTTCCAAGCTGACTGGAATCGTTTAGTATATAAACTGGACAACCAAATACATGGAAGTATCCAATATTTGGTTTACGATTCCTGAGTACTTCATAGGCAGTCTTCTTATGTCTCTTGATGTAGACTGACCGGTTTTGGGTGTGACAAGCAGTTGCAACTGCCTCAGCCCAAAAACTGGTGGGAAGACCAGATTCAGATAGCATACTTCTGGCTGCTTCTATCAGTGTACGATTCTTTCTTTCAACAACTCCATTTTGCTCTGGAGAGTGAACTGATGAGAAGTTTTGAGAGATGCCAGTGTCATTGCAAAATGTTTCAAGTACCTTATTTTGGAATTCAGTACCATTATCACTTCGCAACTGACAAACTTTTCGAGTATACTTGAGCTCAATTCTTTTAATGAGAGAGATGATTTCAGCAGATGCATCACTTTTGGATCTGATGAATACCACCCAGTTGTATCTGGTGAATTCATCAACCACAACTAGAGTGTACTTCTTTCCAGCTCTAGTTTGAACATTCACTGGACCAAAGAGATCCATATGTAGCATGTGAAGAGGTTCAGTGATGCTAAAATTTTGCCTAGTTTTAAAACTGGCTCTCTTCTGCTTGCCCATCTCACACCCTGGACATGGTTTTTCTTTATTGAAAGAAATCTGAGGTATCCCATCAACCAGTTGTTTGCGAGACAACTTGTTAATGTTTTTGAAATTAAGATGGGATAATCTTTTATGCCATAGCCAGTTGGTGTCCTCATCAGCTTTGGTATAGAAACATTGCTCTTTTGGAGCTGGTTCCATATCCATGATGTACACATTTCCTTTTCTTGGTGCAATCATCACCACTTTCCAATCCTTGTTAAATATGGTGCCTTGTGCAATATCGAACAATACTCTGAAGCCATCATCGCAAAGTTGGCTGACACTGATCAGGTTGTATTTCAAACCATTCACAAATGCAACTCTTTTGAATTCGACTTGTCCATTATTGAGCACACCATATCCTTCAGTCTTTCCAGATTGATCGTTACCAAACGTCACTGTCGGTCCATCTTGGACAGTGAACTCTTCCAGTAGGGGCTTACATCCGGTCATAGTCCGGCCAGCAGCGCTGTCCAGATACCAGATATTCTTCTTTCGATCGCCCTACACACACACAAAAATCATTAGTTCTTTTTGTGAACCCATCTTTTCTTGATGGGTTCGCTGGACTTCTCTACAGAAGTCACAGTTGACAGTTGTGGTGTTGAACTGGAGGCTGCATCTGGAGCTTTATCACCAGCTCCAGGTGCAGGAGTAAAAACAATTGGTATTTGATACTTACTCCCTTTATTTTTACCAGATTTTGTTCCAGAAGGAACATTCTTTTGTTTAGGTATTAAAGAGAGTGGATTAATATTTGGTTTACGATTCCTGAGTACTTCATAGGCAGTCTTCTTATGTCTCTTGATGTAGACTGACCGGTTTTGGGTGTGACAAGCAGTTGCAACTGCCTCAGCCCAAAAACTGGTGGGAAGACCAGATTCAGATAGCATACTTCTGGCTGCTTCTATCAGTGTACGATTCTTTCTTTCAACAACTCCATTTTGCTCTGGAGAGTGAACTGATGAGAAGTTTTGAGAGATGCCAGTGTCATTGCAAAATGTTTCAAGTACCTTATTTTGGAATTCAGTACCATTATCACTTCGCAACTGACAAACTTTTCGAGTATACTTGAGCTCAATTCTTTTAATGAGAGAGATGATTTCAGCAGATGCATCACTTTTGGATCTGATGAATACCACCCAGTTGTATCTGGTGAATTCATCAACCACAACTAGAGTGTACTTCTTTCCAGCTCTAGTTTGAACATTCACTGGACCAAAGAGATCCATATGTAGCATGTGAAGAGGTTCAGTGATGCTAAAATTTTGCCTAGTTTTAAAACTGGCTCTCTTCTGCTTGCCCATCTCACACCCTGGACATGGTTTTTCTTTATTGAAAGAAATCTGAGGTATCCCATCAACCAGTTGTTTGCGAGACAACTTGTTAATGTTTTTGAAATTAAGATGGGATAATCTTTTATGCCATAGCCAGTTGGTGTCCTCATCAGCTTTGGTATAGAAACATTGCTCTTTTGGAGCTGGTTCCATATCCATGATGTACACATTTCCTTTTCTTGGTGCAATCATCACCACTTTCCAATCCTTGTTAAATATGGTGCCTTGTGCAATATCGAACAATACTCTGAAGCCATCATCGCAAAGTTGGCTGACACTGATCAGGTTGTATTTCAAACCATTCACAAATGCAACTCTTTTGAATTCGACTTGTCCATTATTGAGCACACCATATCCTTCAGTCTTTCCAGATTGATCGTTACCAAACGTCACTGTCGGTCCATCTTGGACAGTGAACTCTTCCAGTAGGGGCTTACATCCGGTCATAGTCCGGCCAGCAGCGCTGTCCAGATACCAGATATTCTTCTTTCGATCGCCCTACACACACACAAAAATCATTAGTTCTTTTTGTGAACCCATCTTTTCTTGATGGGTTCGCTGGACTTCTCTACAGAAGTCACAGTTGACAGTTGTGGTGTTGAACTGGAGGCTGCATCTGGAGCTTTATCACCAGCTCCAGGTGCAGGAGTAAAAACAATTGGTATTTGATACTTACTCCCTTTATTTTTACCAGATTTTGTTCCAGAAGGAACATTCTTTTGTTTAGGTATTAAAGAGAGTGGATTAATATTTTGTTTGAAAACTGGAGGTAATAAACCTCCTTCCAGATTGTTAATCCGGGCAGTACAACTCTGAACCTGCCGAGACAAAAGTTGGAGTTGACTTTCCAGATTAACCAAAATATTATTTTCTTCAGGCAGTTGAACCTTGGACCTAGGTTCAACTGGTGCTTTAGTCTGTCGGGTCTTGGGCACCTTAGACTTTTGAGGTAAAGGCTTGTTACCAGTGGCCTTTTTGACTGGAGCTTTAGCCTGTTTGGCTCCAGTTTTAACCTCAATGGGGGTGGTCTCAAAGGTTTCAGTTTCAACAGCTTCAGATTGATCATAAGGTGTTTCAACCTTGAGAGCTGGAGGCAATGCATGAAGGTCTGGTATGAGAGCTGCCATCTCCAGATCTCCAGATTTCCATGCATTCTTCTGGGCATCGATAGTTCTTGAAAATGCATCATAGTTTTTGCCAGATGCTTTTACCCATGACTTGATAATCTTTTGTTCTTTTTCAAGATCAGAAAATAGTTTTTGATTATCAAGTTCTAAAGCCTCAATCTTTAAAACTGACTCCTTGAGAGCCAACTGGACACTTTGCAAATCATTTAGTTGTGGTTTAACATTGTTCAGTTCAATTAGGATAGTGTCAAGATATCTTTCACTATCAGCTCTTACAGTTTCCACAAATGCCAAATCACCACTTAATGATTCAGCCAGGTCCAGTTTTAGTTCAGGGTCAACCTGGTTATCATAGTCACATACCTTCTTCAGTATGATGTCCACCCATCTTCCAGAGATGACATCTTCTTTTACCACGTGTTGCTGCTGTTGATCTTCCAAGGCCATGAAGCACATGTCCCTTTCCTCTTCTTCATCATCAGATGAGTCATCAGAGTACTCCCATTTTCCCTCAGTTTGTGCCATTAAGCACTGATCCTTTTTCTTTTCCATGGACAGGAGGGCAATCTGGGCCTTAAGCTTCTTGTATTTAGCTTTGTAGCTATCATCAGGCCGATTGAAATTAGGGACAGAGGGCAATCTGGGCCTTAAGCTTCTTGTATTTAGCTTTGTAGCTATCATCAGGCCGATTGAAATTAGGGACAGAGGGGCCAGTTTGGTTGTTCAACTGACTAGATCTGCATTCCTTCATAAAATGACCTTTCTTACCACACTTATAGCATGTAAGATTGGTCTTATCCAGAGAGCTGGAGCTGGAAGCATTGTTGGGGCCATTAAATCTTTTGGATTTATGCTTAAACCTATTAAAGGTTTTAGCAATCATGGCGACCAGATCATCATCGTCAGTTTCATTACAACCATCACTGTTTTCAGTGGTCAGTCCAGAGTTTAAGAAACTGTTCAACATCTCCTTCATCGAGTGTACCTGGACACTCTCAGCAGACATTAAAGCAGCACAAGGTCGCTCAGTTACACTAGCAACCTTGGGACTCTGGGCATGGTTCATGGCATCTTGCTCAGCCACAAGTCTTGCAGCATTATTATCTTCAGTGAATCTGAAGGCTCCATAGAGCGATGCAAGAGTATGAGTGTGCAAGGTTTTACCTCTGGAGACGACCAGTTGCAGTGTGTATATACCAAGTTCTAGATAGATTACTTATATAAAAGACAATAAGTAAAGAACAATGCAATAATACAAATAACTTGTAAGATAACTTGATGAGACAATATGTATTTTCAATGTGTAATTTATTTATTGATATTAAACAAATTACAAGGTTGATGCGGAACCAAGATAATACACAAATGTAAATATCCTAACAACCTATGAAATACAATTGATCTATACTCGGAATTTTTCAAGACAATCGAAACACTTAAAGTTGTGAAATGTTCCTTTTAGCGATTGAGAGAAGATTGCACAAGTTCACCAAGAATATTGCAGGTTTGCAAAGTGTGAAGTGTTTGTATGTTTTTCACTTTGTGAGTTGAACACTTAAATTCTTGGTTGTGCAATGACTTGTATTTATAGGCAAAGTTAACATTGGGATGTTAACTTTAGCCGTACAAATGTGGTTGAGAGCATTTAAGGAATAGCATTTAATTCCTTAAAAAGCAGTGTAAAGTCGCATGATAAAGCAACTTTACACAACCACCTTTATGTACCTTTTATTACTTAAATAATAAGACAAGGCTTATTATCCGGGTAAAGGTACATAAAGTATACAAGTCAATTTCTCGTAATCAGTGTAAAGCTTTGTAAGGGCTTTCCACTGATGGTCTCCAGTTTGTAACTGACTAGAATGCCAACTGGGCTTCGCTTCCATTGCCATTCTCTATCTTCCATTTGTTGTCTTCGACTTCAACTGGAATGATTCTTCAACTGGTCAGTTCTCAACTGGAGGAAGTCTTCAGTTGCGTTGACTGTACGGTGCAACTGGACTTCAATATATTTCTGGACAAATCTTCTTGGTCTCCAGTTTGTAACTGACTAGAATGCCAACTGGGCTTCGCTGCCATTGCCATTCTCTATCTTCCATTTTTGTCTTCGACTTCAACTGGAATGATTCTTCAACTGGTCAGTTCTCAACTGGAGGAAGTCTTCAGTTGCGTTGACTGTACGGTGCAACTGGACTTCAATATATTTCTGGACAAATCTTCTTGGTCACCAGTTTTACTAGGTCACCAGATGCAACTGGTGACTGGTCAGTGTGAACTGGTGACTGGCCAGTTCCAGGTGAACTGGTCCTAACAGCAAATAAAAGCAATGGAAAGCTAAAAGTTTCCATCTAGTCCAGCAGCAAATGGCTCTGGTAAAGACTAACTAAATCCGTTGATAGCTGACAATTTGCTAAAAATTGTATTCTTTATTCATCAGCGACCAACGTTTGCTGTGAAGTCGCTGATTGAAACTCCTTCTCTAAATGAGGTAACCAGATTTACTAAACTGTCAGTGGATATACTTCAATCTCAACCATTTTATCGTGTGAATATATCCACCAAGTATTTTTATTAATATTTTATTGGAATCTCAAAACGGTTACCTCGATTTTCTCCCTAATGGGCAACTTGTACACTGTATCCGCCGTAAACACTCGAGTATTTTTGAAATTATGGTACAAGTTGTCACATCAATCCATTTTTATACGTTACTCACATACGTATATTAAACGTATTTTGTAAATTAAAAATCAGCATTTTGTACTTATTATATATACAAAACCACTGATGGTCTCCTATTAATTTATTAAATACATATATATATGTATATATTACGTATGAAAGAGAGTATTTGTGACGGTTCACTGTCACAGTTATGGGGCCCATATCCATACCATATATATTCAAATCGTTTCAATCTCCGTCCTTTATACTCTCATAATTCACCTTCCTATTTTCTTATTCTCCAAATCTCTCAAACTTCTCAAAAATCCTTTCTATCTCCTCTCACTGTTCATCTTCTTCTTCCTATTTAATCTAAAATGGCTTCTTCTTCTGAGCAACCCACTCCTGAACAACAACAACAATCAGAAACTCAAAACCCTCCATCGAAAAATCAACCGGAATCACCAACGCATGTTGAGTTACCTGCCAAAGATCTAGCCACCCAGAAAGCTCTTAAACACGTTCCTCTTTATATGCATTCTGCAATATATGATCCAGAATCCATTCCTCCTTCTTCAAAAGTCATGTTCAAGCCCAAAGAATCTCCATTAAACCTAACAACTATTTGGGTTCTCTTGAAGTTCCTTCTGGCACTACAGGGTACCAGCATATGCTAGACTTTATAAAAGCATGCCCTGCAAGCAATGCTATCTATGCTGATCCTGAAGAAATATATGTCTATCTCCTTCGAGAGTTTTGGTGGACATGTGACTACCATGTAAGTATTGGTGCCATTACTGGCACCGCGAAAAAGAAGCAGGTACGCATAACAATCACTCCCAAAATCATTCGAACAGCACTTGGTCTTCCAGATCAAACAAAAGAAAAACCTTTTGTGGATCCAGCAACTGTTGAACAATGGAAAGAGTGGTTGCCCACTATTGGATATGGAACAGATGTTAATCCACCTGAAGCTGTACCCAGCAATCCCACAAAAAAGCATCTCCCTGGTGTGTGGAGGTTACTGTTTGCACATGTGATTCAATGCATAGGAGGCAAATCTGGATCTCATGATCAAGCTACAGCAGCGAATATGCAAATTATCCATGCTCTGGCTACTGGAAGATTTATTGACTTTGCCTCAGTCATATTTGAAGATATGAAGGCAAAAGTTCAAGCCAGCAATCGCTCTTACACCATTCCATTTACAAGATTCTTCTCCTTGATCTTTAAACAAGAGCTGAAGGAAAAATACAATCAATTCGGTGCTTCAGTATGCAAACCACCAAGAATTGGTCATTCAGTATACAAGCAGCCTGCTTGTGATCCTGCTCTCTTCGACAGTAAGTTTGCTGATCTCACTCCGAAAATAAAAGAGGTACTTTTCTCATCCTATTCTAACATCTACACAAAGAAACCATCTGGAGCTCACTGAGAAAGCACAACCCAAAGCTGCCAAACCATCAAAGAAAGCAAGATTAAAGTCTTCCAAGACTTCTGCTCCATCATCACCTTCCGCTGCTGCTCCTAAAAGAAAACAAAAAACAGCAAAGGGGTTTGCAATTAAAGGTTTTGAATCCTCTCAACTCTCTCTCATTGATGAGGAAGAAGCATCTACAGCTGTTGAAAATATTGAGCAGCAACATACTGAAACAGAGGCACCCCTATCACCCACCCCTATCAACTACTCTATTGATAAAAGGGAAACATCCACTGCTGATGAATCTGAAGTGCAAGCTGCTGGTGAAACTAAAACACAGGGTGCTGGATATGATGATCTCAATGAAGGTGCTGGTGGAAATGATGAAACAAATGAAGGTGCTGGTACTGGTGGTATATCTGCTGAAAATGTTGAAAGAAGAAATGAGGTTGAAGGTGCAGTTACTGTTAGTGATATAGTTGTTGAACAGGAAGAGACTGTTTTAGTTTTGAAGTTGAGGATGATGAAAATGAAAGTGATTTGGATTTAGGAGATTTTGCTGCTGATGAGTTCCAGCTGGACTCATACAATTATGCTGATGAGAAGGAGGCCAGTGACATGGAAATAGACGAAGGTGATGAGGTAATTGAACCATCTGGTAAAATGTAGCAGCAAATGTCCCAGTCACTGAGACAGAAAATGTTGACACTGAAAGTGTGTCAATGGCTCCCACTGCTAGACCTAAGACTCCTCCTATGCAACTAGTGAACACCATGCTATCTCTTGGCATGCCCTCCTCCTTCCAAGCTGTTCCTGGTTGCCCTTCTAACTTACCAACAGAAGTCGAGCCCCTTGTTGCTAAAGAACTGGGCATCTCCTACTCTACTTACTCTTCAAACCGACTAGAAAGGGTTGAGCATCAATTGAATGATCTCACCAAAGCTGCCAATTTGGCTATTGAATGGAAAGAAAAAGAGTCTGGCAGGCTGATTTCCACATTAACCAGCTGGTACAACAAGCAAAATGAGAATAGCACAGCTATAGACACGCTGAAAGATAAAACAATCTCTATAGCTGATGCTCAAGACAAAATAAATGCAACAACAAATGTTATCAAGCGTGATCAACAGATCATTAAGTCTGGTGCCTTGTCGCTGATCAAATGTGTCAATTCTACCAGCTACTCAGCTAAGAAGGCAGCCGCTACCAGCAAATCTGCTGCTGCTAGTGTAAAGAGGCTGAGTGATCTCATTTCCCCTCTGACAACTCAAGTTGAAAACAACACCAAGGCTATCCATGCCTTAGAAAAACAAGTAGCTGATCTTCCCATACCTCAAGCATCCTTCACTGAGGAAGATCGCCAACGGCAGGTTAAGTTGGAAAAGGAAGTAGGGGAGCTTAAGGATCTGCTGGTTCAGCTGGTAAACCAACAATCTAAACAGGCGCCAAGTGTGGAAGTTGCTGCTACTGATGCAACTTCCAAGGGGGAGAAAATTGATAAAACTATTGTTAATTTAGTTGGTGAAGCGGTGAACAAAGCTGTTGATCGAATATATGAAGAAGCTGCTGAAGAAGCTTTAGGCACCACTGATACTGTCACAGATGGTATGGCAATTGTGACGTCAAATGTTGAAAAAGAAAGTGAAGTTCCCCCTGCTGGTGTTGAGGGGGAGCAACAATTGATCATTGCCGATGCTCCCCAGATTGAAGCTTTTGATGATGTAGAAGAGCAGTTTGACCCCAAAGTAGTGGAAGCAGCATGGAAGGCAGGTTTTGCCGCTGAAATGGCCACTGACAGGTCCAAGGAAACCCTTCCAATCTTTCACAAACGTTTCCTTGCAAATGCTACCATTACTCCTATGACTGACTCTCAGCGTCAGCATCTTGCTCGCATTCAGCACAAGAGACCTTCATCTTCTCTTCCTGCTGCTCAACTTTCTATCCAAACCCCAGCAGGTCACAAGCATCAAATGATAGAAGTACTGGCCTTGACTGCTGAGGGAAAGTCTCAAGAAGAAGCTATCAAGGAGCTGGATAGGATCAAAGAAAACCAAGAAAATGAAAGAAAGAATTTGGAGTTTATCAAGCAGCTGCCTCTTCTTGAGAAGAGTGAACTAGATGGTGAGCAGCAAATGATGTTCAAAACTGGTGGTGCTGAAGCAGTATACAAGCAAAAGCATGCAGAGGTTGAGAAACAACTTAGTGAGAAAAGAGCTAAGTTTGAAGAAGAAAAGGCAAAGTGGCTGAAGAATATGGAGACAAGGAAAAGGCCACAAAGGATAGTCGCTGCTCAAGCCTTTCCTGCTGACATGGGTTTAACAACAAACTTGAAAATTTTAAGAGAAGGGGCACCCAAACCAATTTCTCTTAAAGAGGTTCAACCAGCGACACTTAGTGCCTCTGAATGGTTTGAGGTGTATATGTTGATCAAAGATAAGAAGACTGTCAGCTATGCTCACCTTCAGAAGATGTTGAAGGAATATTTTGAAAAAGCACTGGAGTATGAGACAAAGTTCAAAGCTGATCTGCCTATGCTGAGGCAAATCTTTGGTACTCCAGCAGCCATCTCCACATCAGCAGGTAAAAGGATCCAAAGAAAAAGAAAAGAAGAATATCGAACTTGCATGCTGATCTTCCTCCTATATCTGGTGATGCCTTGTTGAACCTCAAACTTCCTCCTAGAAGCTTTTTTGAAGAAGGGAGAGTGCTGGAGAATCCAGCAGGCATATTCTTCACCAATTTTCAGAACGATCAACTGTTCTTTCGATTGGCTGAAATTGAAAAGGCATCCACTGGGTTCATCATCGGCATAAGAAAAAGGTGTGCTAAGACTACCAATGCCGGATGGTTTATCAGCAAGTTGGATGAAGAACTGCTGAAGCCTCACAGAAGAAATGACCCGGTGTTAAGAATTGCTAAGCAAGAAGATGCTTGGGAGATTGAAGCTGCCAATCCTTAGATGTCTTAAATTGTAAATGCTTGATGTGTCAGCATGTAAAGTTCAAAAGATGAAATATAAGACATCTTTCTATCATTCTTTTATTTTCTTAAAATCTAGTTTACTCAGCAAGTCTTCTCAGCGAATAGGGGGAGATTGTTGAGTCAAGGATTTGCTGATCAGACATGATCACTGACGTATGACGTCAGCAAGTCTTCAGCGAGTCAGTGACTCTTGTCAGCGGGTGATCTACTTTCCAAATTGTGTGTCAAGGCGGGAAGATTTCAAATCAAAAGAAGACAAGAAGTCACATGGTGGTTCATCCAACTGTAATTTACTTAGTATGGCAAAAATGCAGTTGGACCAAAAGAAGGGTTTTCTCTTTCATACCCGTTTTGGTAAAGAAGACAAAGGCTCCTGAATTCAAGTACCTCGAGCCAATAAGATGTCGACAACCACCACTCTATCACTATCATTGTAAGGCTGTGTTGCTCTAATTCCTCCCCTATATAAAGCAACACAGCCGCATCAAAACACTTTGTGTTTGTCACCACAAGTGTGTGTCACTTATTTTCTCTCTTAATTGTTTAAGTTAATAGTTTGTCTAGACTTAGCAATTATTAGTTCATTTGTATTCTTGTAAGACAAGTTATAATATCGACCATGTATTCATCGTTTAAATCAATGATACATATGATTAGACTTGCTTAGATCTTTGCACTTGAACTTTATTCTTGTTCTTGTTCTTTACTTTCTGCATTTACTTTCTTGTCTTGATAAATCAAACCTAAGTGTGCAAATCGTGGACTGTCAGTACCAATATTAGTACAAGGTCACATGTCTTCTTCCTGCTTGATCAACACGTGTCCTTGGGGACCAGTCTTCTTATCTTCATTTTCCCGCCTATATTTGACTTACAAAACTTGGTGATGAGTCATTGAACTTATCCTTAACTCTGAAGATAATTGGTGATCGCTGAGGAGTCGCTGACAAAGTCCAGCGCTGAGTCTCCTCAGCGAATCCATGACTCAACAATTATCATAAGATAAAAAATAAAATGCATGTTAAAAAGTAGGAATTGTAAAAATTTGGGAAGTTAGGTCTCGTTCTGAGATTGTGTATATATGAAGTCAAAATTATTTAGAAGGAAATGGTAACGTAACTTTAGAAAAAAATTTAAAATGGGTTTGATAAGGCAATACTCCGGCTATTTTACATGTTATATATGCTTGTTTATTTGATTTAGGTAAGGATGTAATTGCATTTTTAAAATAAATACTAAAGACCTATATTTTAAAGGTTTTGTTAAACGTATCCTTTAAGGTTGCAGTGTATTAAATAGTTGTACATTTACCATAAAATTTAGGGGTGATCTTTTGATATGAAAGGTATAAATCTTTTATGTATGTTAAATGCATTTAGCATTTTTCATATTTAATGCCAATTAAAAAAATTCCCGTATTCCTTTAATGGGTAGGAGAGGTTGACCACCGTACCAATTGACCTAAGCCTAGTTGACTCGTTCACTATACAAAATTTCCATACTCATCATCCAGTTAATTATATCGGGATAACTAGTGCCGTCTTCGAGAATGTAAAAATTTTCAAGGCCTGGCTCGAGCATAAAAAGTGGGCCTCTACAAAAGCGAGTCAATAATAAAATATACTCGTAATAATAACATAATATTACGACGGTAAATGTTTTCAACAATAAACCGGATAAGTAAAGCCCCAGTTTGAGACTATAAATTCTTAAGTTTTTTTTTTTTCATTTTGTTGATTGCCGGATAAATAATCTTTAGTCATACTTAAAAGAAAGTAAAAAGGGTAATTGGATGGAAACCCCCTGATCTCATGTACCATTTGGTACCCACTAATCCCCCAGCTAGGCTAGTGTCCAGGTGATTCTCAACCACTTAATAATCCCCTGATTATCTCAAGTTTGCCTTTGGCAAGACTCGAACCAAGACCTCCCCTGGAAAAGTAAAAATTAACATTCATGGAATTATTGAAATATAAATAAAGTGTATGACAAAGATATTCAACCATTCAAACATTAATAAATAAAATCCAAGTAAGGTATAGGTTTCTATAAGTTAATAAATAGTTAGATAATAAACTAAAATTACATAACTTAAATAAAAAAATAAAAAACTACAATTGCAGGCGTTTCTTTGACAAAATGCAGAAAAAGGTTTTAATTAATTTGTTATATGTTATGAATTGTGAACATGAGTATGTGAGTACGTGGCCTTTCAAAAACAGTAGATAAAAATGTTTCAATAACAGTAGGTAATATCGGTTCAAAAGTCTAGAACTTATGGGTCTAAAAAACTATAGGTACAATAGATATTACTAAATTTTTATACAAATTGTGGGCCCTTTTGGAAGAGTGGGCCTGACTCTTTAGCACCCTTTGAGCCTCCTCATAACCGGCCCTGGGGATAACATTATTAAACTAAATTGTAGTAAAATCTCCTGGCCCCTAGAACTTCTGAGAACTAATTAAAATCTTTTAACCGTACGTACCTAATTTTTCAATTCATGCATGGGCATGCATGGATGGATATCCAAAAATATATTTATCTAATTAATTGGTAGGTGACATTTTAACTTTCCCTGATTTTGTGGTGCGCTATATATTATACAGTAAATCCTCAATTAATGGCCATGCATTCATCTTCATGCATGCATTGGAACGTACCCTTATATATATTCGTCTACATAATCCATCCATTTTTCAAATTAACAATATCAATTAATTCAATAAAATCAACATGGCCAAATTACTGACCTTGTTGATCACATTTCTTTGTACCATTGTAGCAACAACGGCTAAAGATTGTGGCGGATTCAAAAACAACGGTTGGTACATCAACGTTGTGAATGAGATGTTGAACGAACCCAAGATTCAGGTTCGTTGCGCATCAAAGGACGATGATATCGGCATGAAAGCCCTTGGATGGAATGAAGGTCATCATTGGAAGTTTTGTGACACTGTTCTTGGTTTAAACGGTGCTACCGTATTTTGGTGCCATTTTTATTGGGGTAATAAAGAACAGCGTTTTGAGGTGTTTAATACGACTATGAGAACTCAGTGTAATGAGGTCGGTCCGGACAGAGACAAACCGTATTGGAGATGCACTTGGATGATTCGCCATACTGGGTTTTGGTTTAGAGATAGGAGGAAGGGTTCCGACAAGCCGCGTGATTATAAATGGTATGACTGGAAGGTAGGCCGGATCGCCTAGCTAGCTAGAATATATAAATTCAAGACGTACGTACGTACTGGCCGGCCGGTTTACGTACGTACAATATATTATATATATACACCAAAGTCCCAGCCGGCCCTAAAAGTTCTTCGATCTTTAATAAATTACTACTACTTTATAAGCTAATAATTAAAAATAAAATAAATTCTGTAATTTAGTATATTGATGCTTGTAAAATTAATGCAAAGTTGTTTGCATTGGACTTCTGTTACATTTTCATCACACGTACGTAACTACGTACTAGCTTTGATGGGAAGTTCCAAGAAAGCTAGCTAGCTAGGTTTAATTAGTCGATTATTGTAATTATATTGTCGTACGTCATCGATGTATATATATAGTATGTAAGTTTATATTATATATGGAACTAATAATACCTTAATTATATGTAACGTAGTAGGGGATTCATGAATAAATATCAACATGTATAGTTCACAGAGGGAGCCAGATTTTTTTTTTGAGAGGACATTTTTAAAATTTTACAACAAAAAGGCCTTTTTAGGACCATTTTCCTAGGACGCTATTAAACAAGTGTCCTAAAAAGATATATAATAGGACGGATGAGTGTTTGAGGCCATATTATAATATAAGCAATTACACAGGCGTCCTAAAAAACTATATAATAGGACGGATGGGTTTTTGGGGTCCTATTATCATAGAATTTAACAGGACACTAAAAATATGCGTCCTAATAAGATACTTTATAAGACGTTTAGTTGTGGGGTCTCGTCATGTTATAATGTAATAGGACACTTGATCATTGGGGTCCTATTATAACATTACATAATAGGACACTCGGTATTCAAGTCATAAAAGATCATGTTATAGTACCCTTATTTGTAAAGTCGTATCATAACATAACTTGTTAGGACATTTGACACTTATGTCTTGTCCTATGTTTTGTTAACTATTAGACAGAGGGTAGTGTGGGCATGGTGATTCATTGTAAACAGGCTAAGCTACCCAATGTGGCTGTGGTAGTCCACCACTTGTGGCACCTATAAAAGCATTAGATACAACTAATAAGAATGTTTACAAATGGATCTTGTACAAGTGAAAATAGCCTGAAAATAAGCATGTAATCATACACCCGCATTTGAAATCTACACGTCAAAGATGGCGTTTAACTTGTAGATAGATTGATATGGGTTTATGACTTTATGTTAATCTCTCACAAATCGAAAGGCAAAAGAATTAAAAAAAAAAACAGCTAACAGAGAATGTGTCTAAATTGCTGGATTTATCTCTAACAGATCGGAAGATAATAAATAGCTAAAACCCACCAAAAATTCAACCCCTCCAAAAGTTCAACCCAACCATCCCGCCTATCTTTTTTTCGTTTCTTTTACCCCAATTTCCAAAATAATTCATAATTTTATATTCCTCAAAATTTTCAATTTCAAAACTACTTTATGTTTTTCTAATAGAATTGAAATTCAGATCCAAAATAAAAACTTTTCAATAACTCTTTTTTATATTTGATTGGTACCGCTCACTTTAAAGTTGTTTGTCATACAAATAAAAGTCGATTCTGACAATGTAAAAATAAAAAAAAAAAAAAAAAAAAAAAAAAAAAAAAAAAAAAAAAAAAAAAAAAAAAAAAAAAAAAAAAAAAAAAAAAAAAAAAAAAAAAAAAAAAAAAAAAAAAAAAAAAAAAAAAAAAAAAAAAAAAAAAAAAAAAAAAAAAAAAAAAAAAAAAAAAAAAAAAAAAAAAAAAAAAAAAAAAAAAAAAAAAAAAAAAAAAAAAAAAAAAAAAAAAAAAAAAAAAAAAAAAAAAAAAAAAAAAAAAAAAAAAAAAAAAAAAAAAAAAAAAAAAAAAAAAAAAAAAAAAAAAAAAAAAAAAAAAAAAAAAAAAAAAAAAAAAAAAAAAAAAAAAAAAAAAAAAAAAAAAAAAAAAAAAAAAAAAAAAAAAAAAAAAAAAAAAAAAAAAAAAAAAAAAAAAAAAAAAAAAAAAAAAAAAAAAAAAAAAAAAAAAAAAAAAAAAAAAAAAAAAAAAAAAAAAAAAAAAAAAAAAAAAAAAAAAAAAAAAAAAAAAAAAAAAAAAAAAAAAAAAAAAAAAAAAAAAAAAAAAAAAAAAAAAAAAAAAAAAAAAAAAAAAAAAAAAAAAAAAAAAAAAAAAAAAAAAAAAAAAAAAAAAAAAAAAAAAAAAAAAAAAAAAAAAAAAAAAAAAAAAAAAAAAAAAAAAAAAAAAAAAAAAAAAAAAAAAAAAAAAAAAAAAAAAAAAAAAAAAAAAAAAAAAAAAAAAAAAAAAAAAAAAAAAAAAAAAAAAAAAAAAAAAAAAAAAAAAAAAAAAAAAAAAAAAAAAAAAAAAAAAAAAAAAAAAAAAAAAAAAAAAAAAAAAAAAAAAAAAAAAAAAAAAAAAAAAAAAAAAAAAAAAAAAAAAAAAAAAAAAAAAAAAAAAAAAAAAAAAAAAAAAAAAAAAAAAAAAAAAAAAAAAAAAAAAAAAAAAAAAAAAAAAAAAAAAAAAAAAAAAAAAAAAAAAAAAAAAAAAAAAAAAAAAAAAAAAAAAAAAAAAAAAAAAAAAAAAAAAAAAAAAAAAAAAAAAAAAAAAAAAAAAAAAAAAAAAAAAAAAAAAAAAAAAAAAAAAAAAAAAAAAAAAAAAAAAAAAAAAAAAAAAAAAAAAAAAAAAAAAAAAAAAAAAAAAAAAAAAAAAAAAAAAAAAAAAAAAAAAAAAAAAAAAAAAAAAAAAAAAAAAAAAAAAAAAAAAAAAAAAAAAAAAAAAAAAAAAAAAAAAAAAAAAAAAAAAAAAAAAAAAAAAAAAAAAAAAAAAAAAAAAAAAAAAAAAAAAAAAAAAAAAAAAAAAAAAAAAAAAAAAAAAAAAAAAAAAAAAAAAAAAAAAAAAAAAAAAAAAAAAAAAAAAAAAAAAAAAAAAAAAAAAAAAAAAAAAAAAAAAAAAAAAAAAAAAAAAAAAAAAAAAAAAAAAAAAAAAAAAAAAAAAAAAAAAAAAAAAAAAAAAAAAAAAAAAAAAAAAAAAAAAAAAAAAAAAAAAAAAAAAAAAAAAAAAAAAAAAAAAAAAAAAAAAAAAAAAAAAAAAAAAAAAAAAAAAAAAAAAAAAAAAAAAAAAAAAAAAAAAAAAAAAAAAAAAAAAAAAAAAAAAAAAAAAAAAAAAAAAAAAAAAAAAAAAAAAAAAAAAAAAAAAAAAAAAAAAAAAAAAAAAAAAAAAAAAAAAAAAAAAAAAAAAAAAAAAAAAAAAAAAAAAAAAAAAAAAAAAAAAAAAAAAAAAAAAAAAAAAAAAAAAAAAAAAAAAAAAAAAAAAAAAAAAAAAAAAAAAAAAAAAAAAAAAAAAAAAAAAAAAAAAAAAAAAAAAAAAAAGACACACAACTTGGAAAGTAAACCACCCGCTGACGAGAGTCATTGACTCGCTGATGACTTGCTGACGACTCACGTCAGCGACCAAGTCTGGTCAGCGAATTCTTGACTCAACAATCTCCCCCTATTCGCTGAGAAGACTTGCTGAGTAGACTAGACTTGATAAGAATAAAGGAATGATGAAAAGATGTCTTATATATCAACTTTAAATATTACAAGCTGATACATACAGCATTTACATTTATAAGACATCTACAGATTTTCGGCTTCAAGCTCCCAAGCATGTTCTTGCTTGGCAATCTGAACTGTTGGGTCATCACGTTCTGTGAGGTTTAGTCAACTCCTCATCTAGCTTGCTGATGAACCATCTGTTGTTAGATGTTTCAGCACACCTTCGTCTTATGCTTAAGATGAACCCAGTGGATGCTTTTTCAAGTTCATCCAAGCGAAAGAACAGTTGATTGTTCTGAAAGTTTGTGAAGAAGATACCAGCAGGAGTCTCTATCACTCTCCCTTCCTCAAAGAAGCTTCTTGGAGGAAGTCTGGTGTTCAGCAAGGCATCACCAGCAATAGGAGGAAGGTCAACAGCTAAGGTTCGATGCTCTTCTTTCCTCTTTCTTTGAATCCTTCTTCCTGCTGAGGAAGAGATAGCTGCTGGAGTACCAAACACTTGCCTCAGCATGGGCAAGTCTGCTTTGAACTTGGTTTCATACTCCCTGGCTTTTTCAAAATAATCCTTTAGCATCTTCTGAAGCTGAGCATAGCTGTCAGCCTTCTTGTCTTTCACTATCATGTAAACCTCAAACCACTCGGAGGCACCCAAGGTGGTTGCTTTGACCCCTTCAAGTTTAACAGGCTTGTCAGTACCTTCTCTTAGGATCTTCAGGTTTGTCTTAAGACCCATTTCAGCTTTGAAGGCCTCAGCAGCAACTATCCTTTGAGGCCTCTTTCTTTCCTTCATAAGTTTCAGCCATTTAGCCTTTTCTTTCTCAAACTTGG
Source organism: Erigeron breviscapus (assembly GCA_034093135.1). Taxonomy (NCBI): domain Eukaryota; kingdom Viridiplantae; phylum Streptophyta; class Magnoliopsida; order Asterales; family Asteraceae; genus Erigeron; species Erigeron breviscapus. The sequence continues at coordinate 95,759,371 of CM067171.1, read as the reverse complement.
CTCTCTTCTCACTGAGTTGCTTCTCAACTTCTTTATGCTTCTGCCTGTATAGAGCTTCAGCACCACCCGCTTTCAGCAGCATCCTTTGCTCACCATCCAGCTGATCTTTTTCAAGGAGAGGTAGCTGCTTGATATACTCAAGATTCTTTCTTTCATTTTCTTGATTCTGCTTGATCCTATCCAACTCCTTGATAGCTTCTTCTTGAGTTTTTCCATCAGCAGTCAGTGCCAGTATATCTGTCACTTGATGTTGATGGCCTGCTGAGGTTTGAATAGAGAGTTGAGCAGCAGGAAGAGAAGATGGAGTAGCGATCACTGGAAGAGCAGTGGGAGGTCTCTTGAAGAATCCAGACTCAGTGAGCTGTCTTCGACGATCATCAGAGAGAGGAGTAATTTTAGCATTGGCCAGATATCGATTATGAAAGACTGGAAGCATTTCCTTTGATCTATCTCTTTCCATTTCTCTGGCGAAACCAGCTTCCCATGTTGCTTTGAGCACTTTGGGGTCAAACTCTTCCCCTATATCATCAAAGGCTTCAATGTGACCTGCATCAGCAACAGGGCGAGGTACATTGAACATCACAATTTGTTGCTCCCCCTCACCACCAGCTGGGGGAGCTTCAGCATCAATTTCTTTTTCAATCTCCCCCTCAACACCAGCAGGGGGAATTTCAGTAGACTCCCCCTCAACACCAGCAGGAGGAGCTTCATTTTCCCTTTCACCACTAACGGCCACAATTGCCATTTCATCAGTGGCAGCATCATCAGTTCTCAAGATTTCTTCAGCAGATTCATCGTAGATTTGTTGCACAGCTTTGTTAACTGCTTCACTGACAATATCCAAAACAGCAGCATCAATTTTCTCCCCCTTGGAAGTTGCATTGTTAATGACAACTTCCACAGTGGCTGGCTGTTTTGATTGCTGAGTCACCAGTTGTGTAAGTAGATTTTTGATCTCACCCACTTCTTTTTCCAACTTTACTTGCCTCTGGCGATCTTCCTCAGTGAAAGAAGCTTGAGGAATTGGAAGATCAACCACTTGTTTTTCTAAGGCATGAATTGCCTTAGTGTTGGTTTCAATCTGAGTTGTTAGAGGGGTGATGAGATCACTTAGCTTTTTGACTTTAGCAGCAGCAGACTTGCTGGTAGAGGCTGCTTTCTTTGCTGAGTAACTGGTGGAATTTGCACATTTGAGCAGCGATATGGCACCAGACTTGAGTATCTGCTGATCATGTTTGATAATAGAAGTTGTGGCACTAATTTTGCCTTGAGCAGCAGCCATTGAACTTGTGTTGTCTTTCAGTGTATTTATCGCTGTGCTATTTTCATTCTGTTTGTTGTACCAGCTGGTCAATGTAGACACCAGCCTGTCAGACTCTTTATCTTTCAGCTTAATTGCAAGAGTGGCAGCCTTGGTGAGATCATTTAACTGATGCTCTACCCGTTCCAACCTATCAGCAGAGTAGGTGGAGTAAGAAATACCCAAATCCTTAGCAGCAAGAGACTCGACTTCAATTGGCAAGTGAGAAGAACAACCAGGAACAACTTGGAAGGAGGAAGGCATGCCCAGAGATAGCATGGTGTTCACTGGTTGTACTGGCGGAGTTGCTGGTCTTGCAATTGAAGCCACTGATACACTTTCAGTGTTTACATTTTCTGGTTCAGCAACTGTGACATTTTCAGAGACCATGTCATCAGTGTTTACCACATCTACATCATAGTCCTCCACTTCCATATCACTAGCTTCTTTCTCATCAGCATGACTGTAAGAATCAAGCTGAAAATCGTCAGCAACAAAATCACCCAACTCAAAATCACTTTCATCATCAGCACCATCATCTTCAACTATTTCAACAGCGGACACATTACTTCTTTCAGCGTCTTCCATCACTGTTTCACTACCACCAGCACCTTCAACAATTTCATCACGAGAAAAATTCAAGGGAATTGGGGAATTTGGTGCCTCTGTCTCAGTGTGTTGTAGCACTGAAACGTCATCAGCCGTAGACTGTGTTGTCTCTAGCATCACCTGTGATCTGGCTGCTGACAACGACTCAGAGGGTTGAGAAGAGGGAATTATTTGAGTGGTAGACACAACTCTGGTGGGCTGGGGTGACCCTTGTACTTCACCAACCTCTCCTACAGAAGATTGAGGTGGCTGCTTGCTGTTACCCTTTTTCTCGTCAACAACCTTTATTGGTCTTTTTGGGAGCTTTGGAGGCTGCTGGGGGGTTTACCAGCGAACCAGCTCCAGAGGGTTGCTTTTTATATACGTCAGGATAGGTGGAATAAAGTACCTGTTTCATTGCCGGAGGAAGCACAACATATTTAGCATCAAATAATTCAGTGTCACAAGCAGGTACCTTGTACACTGTGTTGGCAATCCGTGGTGCGAAAAAGACAGTAGCACCCTTTGGAAGATATTCTTCCTTCAATTCATGCTTGAAAATCAGCGAGAGAAACGAGTGAAGGGCACTGAGCTCGATCTGTTTTTGACAAGAACCTTTGCCTTTAAATCTTCAAAGATGACACTGGCAAAGTCAATGAAACGACCGTTTGCCAGTGCATATATCATCTGCATTTGGGCAGCAGTGGCCTGATCAAATGACCCACTGTTCCCACCAAGGCATTGAATGACATGACAAAAAAAGTAACCTCCATACTCCAGGCAGGAACTTTTTCTGAGGGTTGCTGTGAACAGGTTGAGGTGGTTCCGTGTTTGTTCCATAGCCTATGGAAAGCAACCAATCTTTCCATACTTCAGTGGATACCAAGTCAGCAAATTATCTTTCTTCAGATTGTGAAGGAAGACGAAGAACATCTCTTAACAAATTAACAGAGATGGTGATGGTGTGTTTTCCTTTCATAACAGTACCGGAAATAGTGCTGCTAACGAGGTTGTAATCACATGTCCACCAGAATTCCCTCAACAGATGGACACACATCTCTTTTGGATCTCTATAGATGGCCCTTCTAGCCGGACATGCTCTTATAAAATCAAGCATTTGATAGTAACCTTTAACTTGGGAAGGAATTTCAAGAGATCCAAGGTAGTTATTTGGTTTAATAACCAACTTATGGGCTTGAAAGGCTACATGATTTGATGGAACAATGCCTTCAGGATCGAAAAACTTGGACGTAAGATAGAGAGAAACATTTTCCAAGGTTTCTTGATGTTCAGGATTCTCGGCGATTTCTGGTTGTTGTTGTGGTTGAGATGAAGAAGAAGTCATTTTGAGATCAAGATGATAAGGAAGAAGATGAAAGGATTGAAAGAAAATAGAAAAGATATAGAGGGATTTGAGAGTGTTTTTTGAAGATTTTGGGAATATGAGAGCAGAGAAGTGAATTATGAGAGTATAATGGAAGGTGATGTTGGTTGAGAGAGTATATATGGTATGGATGTGGGCCCTATAACTGCAAACGTGAACCGTCACGCATTCTCTTTCATACGTAATATATATGAATACGTATTTAATAAATTTAAAATTAGTGGTTTTGTATATATATAAAGTACAAAATACTAATATTTAATTTAAGAAATACGTTCAAAATACATATGTGAGTAACGTATAAAAAGGATTTTGATGTGACAACTTGTACCATTTTTTCAAAGATACTCGAGTTTTACGGCGGGTACAGTGTACAAGTTGCCCATTAGGGAGAAAATCGAGGTAACCGATTGAAATTCTTATTAAAATATTAATAAGTATACTTAGTGGATATGCTCACATGATAGAGTAGTTGAGATCTAAATATATCCACTGACCAAGTTAGAAAATTTGATTACCCCATTTAGAAAACATGTATTAGTCAGCGACTTCAAGATAAACATTTGCTGCTGACCAACTTTATACAATTTTTGGCAAATTGTCAGCCATCAACGGATTTTGTTTGTCTTTACCAGCAGCCGTTTGCTGCTGGACTAGATAGAGACTTTTAGCTCTCTATTGCTTTTGTTTTGCTTTTTCCCAAAGCAACAGGGATCAACGGTTTTGAGATGTCTTTACCAGCAGCCGTTTGCTGCTGGACTAGATAGAGACTTTTAGCTCTCTATTCCTTTTGTTTTGCTTTTTCCCAAAGCAACAGGGATCAACGGTTTTGAGAAGTCTTTACCAGCAGCCGTTTGCTGCTGGACTAGATAGAGACTTTTAGCTCTCTATTGCTTTTGTTTTGCTTTTTCCCAAAGCAACAGGGATCAACGGTTTTGAGAAGTCTTTACCAGCAGCCGTTTGCTGCTGGACTAGATAGAGATTTTTAGCTCTCTATTGCTTTTGTTTTGCTTTTTCCCAAAGCAACAGGGATCAACGGTTTTGAGAAGTCTTTACCAGCAGCCGTTTGCTGCTGGACTAGATAGAGATTTTTAGCTCTCTATTGCTTTTGTTTTGTTTAGCAAGTAAGACACACTTGAACTTGCTGAGAGAAATTTTTGACCATAAGGTCACTTTTCAACTTATAAGAGAGATGTAAGTTGAGGCATTAGCAGACATGACAAGTCATGTTGCTGATTCACCATTCAGCATTACCAACTTGCTGACCAGATATTTGAATTTGGTTTCATTTAACGGTTTAGTGAAAATATCAGCAAGTTGGTCATCAGTGGGGATGAAGTAAATTTCAACATCCCCTTTCATGACATGGTCACGAATAAAGTGGTACCTAATGTCTATGTGTTTGGTCTTAGAATGCTGAACAGGATTGTGTGTGATAGCAATTGCACTTGTATTGTCACACATAATGGGAATCTTAGAGAATTCTAAGTCATAGTCAGCGAGTTGGTTTTTCATCCAGAGGACTTGTGCACAACAACTCGCTGCTGATACATATTCTGCTTCAGCAGTGGAGATGGATATTGTATGTTGTTTCTTACTAGACCAACTAGTCAGCTTCCCCCCAACAGTTGACATCCACCACTGGTGCTTTTCCTGTCTAACATGCAACCAGCATAGTCAGAGTCAGAATATGCGACTAAGTCAAAACTGGAGTCTTTGGGATACCAGAGACCAGTGTGGGGGTACCTTTTAGGTACTTAAAGATTCGCTTGACAGCGAGAAGATGAGACTCCCTAGGAGAGGCTTGATATCTTGCACATAAGCAAGTAGCAAACATGATGTCAGGACGACTCGCTGTGAGATACATCAGCTAGCCAATCATTCCCCTATAGAGAGTGGGATTCACATGCTTACTATCAGGATCAGCATGGAGATTATTAGGAGAAGACATAGGAGTGGCTTTAGTGGTCACATTGGACAAGTCGAATTTAGCCAGCATGTCTCGAATGTACTTCTCCTGATTAATGAAAATCCCATTTGGGAGTTGGCGAATTTGTAGACCAAGAAAGAAGGTCAACTCACCCATCATGCTCATCTCAAAATGAGAAGACATCAGTGAGCTGAACTTAGAACAAAGTTTCTTGCTGGAGGACCCAAAGATGATGTCATCCACATATATCTGGACATAAAGAACATCAGCACCCTTCCTATAGATAAAAAGAGTGCTGTCAATGGATCCTCGCTGAAACTTGTTAGATAGAAGAAATTCAGAAAGAGTGTCATACCAGGCTCTAGGAGCCTGTTTAAGACCATATAGAGCCTTATAAAGATGATAGACATGGTGTGGCTTGGCTGGATCTTCAAAACCAGGTGGCTGCTTAACATAAACTTCCTCATCGAGTTTTCCATTTAGGAAAGCACTCTTAACATCCATCTGATATACTGTGAAGTTTCTGTAAGCAGCATGTGCCAAGAATAAGCGAATTGCTTCTAATCGGGCCACTGGTGCAAAGGTTTCATCGTAATCAACACCTTCTTCTTGAAGGTATCCTTGTGCAACCATCCTAGCCTTGTTACGAGTAACAACACCATCTTCGTCCATTTTGTTCCTATAAACCCATTTTGTGCCAATGGGTTCTTTGTCAGCAGGTAGAGGGACAAGAAACCAGACATGTTATCGTTTGAACTGGGTAAGTTCTTCTTGCATAGCCTCTACCCAAGAAGGATCAGCCATTGCTTCTCCTATATTCTTAGGGGTGATCATCGACAAGAAATTCACATAGAGACATGTGTTTCTAGTCGCTGATCGAGTAACAACCCCTTGAGAAGGATCACCAATCACTTGGTGAGCTGGATGACTAGAAGTCCATTTAAGTGCAGGAACACTTGATGAACCTAGTCGAGTGTCAGCGGAAGACTGAGAGATGGGTCCAGCAGAGAGATTATTGTAAGGAGAGAAGTCAATGGTAAGAATGGGTTCAGATAGATCAGTAGAGCCATTCGACTGATTTGAGTTATCATTGATGTTAGAGTCATCAGCTGACTCCATATCATCAGCATTTGCTGATGCATCATGAAACTCTTCCTCAGTAGAGTCATCAGCATGCACGTCATTAGCCAGTGATCTAGGTTTGGCTGATGCTGCATGGATTGATCTTAAGATAGGCTCAACTGGCTCAATCGAGTAGATATGAGCAGCAACTTGCTCTGGTTCAGCATCTGCTGAACTATCCTATTTGTCATGCTGATTAGTATCAGGCAACGATCAAGATGCATCAACAAATGAGTCAGCTTCCTCAGTGAGAGGATCAGCGAGCTCATTGAAAATGACTTCAGATGAAGAGGTTTGGATGTCCTTAAGGGCTGATGAGCTTTCATCAAAGGTTACATGGATTGATTCATCAACCTTTTGAAGGCGAGTATTAAATACTCTAAATGCCTTGCTGATGGAGGAATAACCAAGAAAGTAACCATCATCAGCTTTAGGATCAAATTTTCCTAGGTGATCCTTATTATTTAAGATAAAGACAGGACATCTAAAGACATGGAAGTATTTAATTTGAGGTTTCTTACCTTTCAAAACCTCATAAGCTGTCTTGTCATGTCTTTTGACAATAAGACATCTGTTTTGAGTATGACAGGCAGTGCTGACAGCTTCTGCCCAGAATTTACTAGGCAAGGAGGACTCGCTGAGCATAGTACGTGCTGCCTCAATTAGAGTTCTGTTTCTCCTTTCAGCAACACCATTTTGCTCAGGAGTTCTGGTGGAAGAAAAGTTTTGTGAGATCCCTTGATCAGCACAAAAGGATTCAAGAGTGTGGTTTATGAACTCAGTACCATGATCGCTCCTGAGTTCTTTAACCCTTATGCTGTTGAGATTCTCCATTTTCTTGATGAAATTGATAATCTCTTCAGCAGCATCACTCTTAGAACGAAGAAAAATTGTCCAAGTATATCGTGAATATTCATCCACAATTACTAAAGTGTATCTGCTACCCTTTAGACTTTGGACATTTACAGGACCAAAAAGGTCCATGTGAAGAAGATGAAAGCAGCCAGAGATAGAATTGGCCTGCTTAGTTTTGAAAGTGGCTCTGTGGCTTTTACCTTTTTCACAAGCACCACAGAGTCTATCCTTTTCAAAAGAGAGATGAGGAAGGCCACGAACAAGGTTCTTTTTGGCCAGGGAGTTGATGGTTTTGAAATTCACATGCGACATACGCTTGTGCCATAACTAATTTAGTTCAGCAGCTGACTTAGCAAAGAAACAAGTCTCACTATCGGTTTTGATAGGAGTGAAGTCCACCAGATATACATCTCATTTTCTTGGAGCGACCAAAACGACTTCCTTGTTTACATTTACGACAGTGCCTTGATGTTTATCAAGAATCACTTTGTAGTCAGCATCACAAAGTTGGCTTATGCTGATAAGATTATGTTTCAAACCATTTACATAAGCGACTTTGGAGAACTTGATGAGACCATTTGAGAGAAGACCATATCCTTCTGTTTGTCCAGTTGAGTTATCACCAAACACTACAGTAGGGCCAGCAGCCTCTACGTAGTTATCCAGCAGGGTCTTAGTGCCAGTCATGTATTTTGAACAGCCACTGTCCAAGTACCACACACCCTTTCCTAGCGAGCCCTGCATGGATATAACAGAAGGATTTAGACTGGTTCACTGTTAAACTCGCTGACAGCCATGTCAGCGGGATTAAAGATTTGAGTTTCAGAGGATTCATCTCTACTGATAGAGTCATCAGTAGAGAGAGGAAGAGGAGCACTAGGGTCAGTATTCTCATCTCTTGGAGAGTGATCAACAAGTTGATGAGCAGGAAGCATGTCACGATCAACCACATAGGTGAAGTATTGATCAGCAGAGGTGACAGTGTTTCCAGTATCTAGAACAGTCAAGTTGCTGACTTGATTGTTGTTCCCATACTCGACCAGAATGCTACCATGACCATTAGTAATGATCTCTTGAGACCGAGGAAAGGAGATTCGCTGAGCAGCAATGTAATCAGCAATGTTTTCCTCAGAGAGAATAGTTGCATCTCCTACACTATTTTCAAGTTCAGCGGAAGAGGAACTTTCGCTGACCATAGTGGAGGTGGAAGCAACCGTTGAAGAGGATTAGGTTGAATGACCACCTCAGGAGCATCCCTGGAGTTGTCACAATCAGAAGCAACATGACCTCTGCTGCCACATATGTAGCATTTTTTAACAGAGGTGCTGCCTTTTTTATTTTGAAGGAAGAATTCCTTCAGTTGAGAGGAGAGATCATTAACTTGTTGAGCTAGCTCGTTAATTTTAGGGTCAGAGGAGGAAGATGCCCTTTTCTTTTGCTTTGACTTTTGCTTATGCTTAAGTGTAAGCTGAGGCATCTTGGGAGCAGGACCCAAAATGGACTTTCCTTTTGGATCCTCAGACTGAGAAGTAGAGAGATTTTGTGATCCCTTGACTACTCTCCAAGCTTGTTTAACAGCAGGGTGAGAAGAAGAAGAAGGACCCTGCTGAAGAGACTGATGCACTCTTTTAGGAGTGATCGGTCTGGGTTGCTGATTAGGTGTAACTGACCTCATTTGCCTATGAGGTAGGTACTGCCTATTTGGGGTAGTAGATCTCACTTGCTGATGAGGCAAGTGTCCTCTTTGAGGAGTGATAGGTCTTACTTGCTGATGGGGCAAGTATCCTCTCTGAGGAGTGATAGACCTATTTTGTGCATGAGGCATTCTTTCTTTTTGAGGAGTTTTATGCCTCAAAATAGAAGGAGTAGGCATCGATTGGGGTGCCTGCTGGTGGACCTGTCTATCAGCAGGTCTGACCTGTGAAGGTCCTACTTGCTGATATCTAGCGTCACCGAACCTGACGCGTCTTTTCATAAGACGATCATGCTGAACAGATTTACTGTCAGCATGTGCAGGTGCTTTATGAGAGTTTGAGGAAGAAGGGGTTTGAGAAGCAACTTGTTGTGGTTGCTGACTGACTGAGCTAGCATGCTGAGGCATGCTGTAGTCATAAGGTACAACAACTGTGCTTCTCTTAAAAGGTTCAGCAGCTTGTAGAGTAAGTTGCTGAGGAGCGACTGGTTTAAAACCATCGCTGCCAATATCTCCCTCAAAGGATTGCCAGAAGAGTATTGAACTCTTCCTTCATTAGGCATCATGCCAATGATGGGAAGATGAGGATAAGGATTGCTAGTACTAGCTGAGGTGCTAGCACCATTTTCCTCGGCAGGAGTAGATGGGTCGCTGGTGGTGGTAGAAGTAGAACCAGCTTCCATTTCATTATGGTAATCGTTACGACCCCTAACGAAATACCATTTTCTCATTTCTTCAGGAGAAATGACAGCAGAAGGAGGAATGGAGATTTCAAGTTTCACGTCGTCATTGAACAAGTCAGAGAGAGTGGCAGCGATTTCAAAGTAACCACCAATTACTGTCTGAACTTGGGCAGGGACTTGTTCATTTAGACACTGATGATGAAACCTGGAAGCTTTTGACCAGGAGGTCACAATCTTTTTAAGATTGGCAACTTCAAGCTTGAGTTTTTCATTCTCAAGCTGAACTTTTTGTGCCAGCAACTCATGAGATTGGAGTTCAATATGAACATTCCTCAGCTCATTGAGTTTTTCAGTTTTGTCACTTAACTCTAAGGAGACAGAGTCAAGTTTAGATTGGATATCAGCTCGTATAGATTCAACGAACTGAATATCACATAGAAGAGATTCGAAGATTTTAGGTTTATCTTCATCAGAGGCAGAAGAGTGAGCACGTACCTTTTTAATGGTGACATTTACCCACTGACTGGAAGAGACTTGGTCTTTAGTCAGTGCATCACCATCAGCGAGTGCCATAAGACACATGGCATCAACGTACTCTTCACTGTCTGAATCATCTGATTCAGCCCAGTCATGTTCTTCAGCAACCAGCCCTTTTGCTGGTGTTTTTGCCTCCTCCATCTCAGCAACCTTTGCTTTAAGCTGATAGTATTTGTTCCTGTACTCATCAGCAGGTTTAGATGGGTTAGTTTTAGGAGCAGCAGGAGTTGGAAGAGCAACTCTGCACTCCATTTGGTAGTGTCCCTTTCTACCACATCTCCAGCACTCCTCTTGAGATTTATCAGTAGGAGGCTTATATGGAGCAACCGACTTACGGTTGTTCCATTTACGTGAGTACCTCTTGCCAGCGACCAGGGCAAAGTCCATAAAGTCGCTGAACATCTCTTGTTTCTCATCAACATCGAGATCATTAACAAGAGATTGAATAGGAGGTGGGAGATGGGAGACGCTGGCACCATTATTAAGATTAATGGGCTCAGCAGAGACAAGGGCAAGGG
>CM067171.1:95741261-95743761 GCA_034093135.1 Erigeron breviscapus | reverse complement strand
TTACCTGAAAAGTGTACTAAGCATAGTCAACACGAGGTTGGTGAGTTCGTAGTAATGGTCCATAAGGAACCATAGACAATAATCATAATATGCGAGTAGAGGCTAAACATAACTTACAGCGAGCCTCTAAGTATCGCAATAACGTCCAACAACAAGATTACACAAGTACAAAAGCGTGTAATAAGAAATGCATAAATGATATGAGTATCAATGCAATGCCATATGCGTAAGTAAGCCAAAATGCCTATCTTATGCGTGACCTCCGGTCACCTATGCAACGATACTCGCTTGTCATCACCATGAACAAAGCGGCATCTCAAAAACATCGAGATATATATGTCTATATACTCGGGGCCAAGATCTACATCCAAAATGGGTGCATACATCTATACACCAGGATGTCGGCAATCCCCTGCCGAGGGCTCGTCAGCAATGTATGCAATGCTTACAATCAATTGTAAATGCATCAATCATAAACCAACAATCAATATACGGTGAACCCGAGCCAACCGTTAATATTCGTCAAACATAAGCCAATAATCACAAAACGATAAACCTGAATCAACAATCGATAATCAACAAACATGAGCCAACCATCAATAATAACACCAATTCTATACGTACATACACTTAAGAGGATTCTACTTCCTTCAAGTCCCAGATGCTTATATATAGGGTCACCCGCAGCCTTCCCACCACATCTAAAACCCAATGAAAGCATAAACGACTTCCATGTATGTACGTCTATCCTAACATTAATGAAATACTTAACAAACGTAAACCAAGGCACTCAAACGTGATATCCGTCTCATCAATCCAACATTTAAACCAAATCAATCAAACAATCAACAATGTAAGTAAACACGCAAGTTTACACTTTTCAGCCCGAATCTCAAGCGAGTAGGGAGATACGAAACTCACCTCGATGACTTATGAAAAGTTAAGTCGATATAAGGTCGAGTTAAGGAAGTACAATGTTCTCCGTGCGTCCAACACCTAAATATCGGTCATACATTCACATCAACATTCATAAGCATACATACAAAGTTATCAAGTAAACGGCAAAACCCTAATTAGGTTTCCAAAGTGTTTTCTCGACGTTAAATGACTTCTAAGACTCCTATTCAATGTTATATAAGATAAGAAGTGAATTAGGTTAAGACTCGGCGCGTAAAAAGGTCCAGAAGGTCAAACTAGGTCAAACAAGGAAAATTCCAGAAAACAAAGGCCGTAACTTACGGCCATCAGGGGCGTAAGGTACGGTGGCAAAAATACAACGAGCGTAAGCTACGGTGGCAAGGGGCGTAAGCTACGCTGGGCAAGTTTTGACTGGGCGTAAGGTACGGTCAATATGGGCGTAACCTACGGCCCTCTAGAAAGTTCACTTTTGGCGTAAGAAGTGGCGTAAACAGTGGGTTTTTGGGCGTAAGGTAAGACTTTGGCGTAAGCTACGCCCCAAAGGGCCGTAACTTACGCCCAAAAAAAATTGCACTAGCGTAACCTACGCCCCATAGGGCCGTAGGTTACGCCCCCTACTGGGCAACCCACGAACAGCAGCAGCAGTTTAGTGCAGAAACTAAACCCAAAAACCCCCAATTTCGACCCAAATCGATTTACAACAACTTGTAACCCATTTTGAAGCATAACTTGAAAGTTCCTGTGATCGATCGATTCGCGATTCCTACGACTATGTAAGTGCGGAATCCAAACATAATCGTTATTGAGGTAATTGAATGAAAACACATATATAAAACACGAAATCAATATATATGAACAGGAGATAAATCTGAATTCCTTTATCATTAGTCGAATGATTACAATGAATAAATCCGTTTACAATACATCTACGATGATTACGGATTACAATCAACGAGACGGCTCTTGATAATCGAATAATATGGGCGGCATCTCGAGGTATAGATCTCTACCTCGAGAACCTAGTGAATGAAATCTGTTGCAACTAAAATCATCAACCTAAAACCGAAACCTAAGATCTCTATTTATAGGCTACAAAACGGGCTGGGCTTCAAAACTCATGGGCTTCCAAACACGTGCTACAGTAACACGTGTTTAGTCAAACTCGTGTTACTGTTCACACGAGTTTGTCCAAACTCGTGGTACTGTTCACACGAGTTTGTCCAAACTCGTGGTACTGTCCACACGAGTTTGTCCAGTTATCTGGATAATCTCTGTAAAGTAACAGCCCTTTAATTGAGATGCATCGGACACAAATTGTGCACCAGAACGTGCACTTACATAACTAAACATCAATAACCATAAATACACATAACCCAACCCACAAATTCGACCAAAACATCACAATCACTTCCAAAACACCCAAACCCTAATTTAACCCTAATTTGACCCAAAATTAGTTTTAAGCCGATTTAGGACTTGCAAATGTTCAAGACGACTAGAAAAGCATAAATAAACATAAATAGAAGTAAATGGGATGAATTTGACTTACCAAAGCTTCTCCTTGATTAAACCCGAATTGACT
>CM067171.1:95711775-95740261 GCA_034093135.1 Erigeron breviscapus | reverse complement strand
TCAACAACAGTCAGCCAATCTCCACGACTACATATTTTAAAGAAATATAAGAATAGATCTATGGTTGGTTCTACTTGGTAAGCACGACATATCACTACGAAAGATATAATTTTGCTAATTCCTACTGGGTGCATTTGGGGTATAACAAGGTTGAAGTGATCCAATAGCCTAAGAAGGAAAACAGATAGAGGAAATCAGAGGTTACCATCGGTAAAAGCAGCAATATACATACCTACAAAGCCCGATGGTGGCGATAATATTGATTGTCGCGGCCTAGGCAACCTAATTTCTAAATCATTTCTTGGACAGAAGTTTCTTTTGAACCGTGCCATTTCATCCGCAGTAACATCTGAATATGTCTCCTTTATTGATTGAATATGATTCATTATATGTTCAGATATATTTTATCGAAAGTTTTTTTTGAGTTACAACCGATCAAATAAGGAGGATTAAGTTTGAATATAATATGAGGAAATAGTTTTTTTTGAAATGCAATATGAGGAAATAGTTACTAGATTGGATTTTGATTGCTTATTATGGAAGACGTCTTCTTGGAAACTGTCTATTAAGTTCCCAACCGTTGATATTTTTATTCCTAGAGATTCGTGCGTTAAAAATCAAGGTAAGGAGGTGCCTGTTTTTACGATTATGCCCTTGGTTTGGTTTAAAATTTAATAAGAATTTCAATTAATTATTCGATTTGAATTGAAAGATTACTTCCCCTTTAAGTTGTTTTGTATTTTTTTTTACATCATTTTATTTATACAATAGTGAATGATTAATTATAAAAATAAAACTTAAATTCATAATACGATTTTTATTGTTTTTATCATGTATATCTATTCTGATACCAAATGTAAAGATGTGAATTTGAGCTTTAGTGTGTGTTAATGGCGGTTAGCATGTGAGAGAGTAGAGAGAGAAAGTGTAGGTGTAAGGGAAAGATTGGATAGCATTAATGGGTAAAAGGTTACAAATCATGTAATGGAGGGGGTTTATATACTTCTATACAATTTACACTATGCCCCCTTCCATATTAACAACTTTACAATATAGGTACAATTTACATAAAGGAAACAAATCAACTACTACAATTATATTTCTAACAATCTCCCCCTTAGTAGTGATTTGTGAAAAATATCCAATCTTTGTCAATCTTCAAGCTCTTGTATTAGGTCTGTCTTTGTTTGGATGCCAGAACCAGTTATCTCCTTCAGGTCGATCATCTGGAACTATCATGTTTGCTTCAAAGTTCCTTGGAGGAATATTGTGTGGTCCTGGAAGATGACTAGGCTTCATACTTGATCCAGCAACCTCCTCTTCGACGTACAACATACTTTGACTTCTTAACATTCTTGGCCTCTCTCATCATTCTGATGCTATCTCTGTATTCAAGTCTTTGATTAATCTTAGAGATTGCTTTATCAAATACTTCCTTTTTCTTTGCATCTTGATCATCTTCTTTCAAGCATATCAAGACATTTTTGCAAAACTCTAACGTTCCATCAGAATAAGAAGCAAGTTCATCCATGCGAATGAAAATCTTCTTCTTTCGGCTGTTAAGAAAGACAACTCCAAAGGATGGTTCTTCAATGACATGACCAATACTTAGCTTTTCAATGTCTGCGGTGTAAAGACTTTGATCTGGATAAGGAACATTAATCTTTCTCTTGACAACTTCGAAACCAATCTGAAAATCTTCCAATGAAGCATATTGGATGCAGCTTGACATGTATCTTTTCACAGCATCAAAAGCAATAACGTCTTCACGGTATCTTTGCATAGCATTCAGAAAATGATTGTAGAGAAAGATTATGTCATCAACCAGCAAAAGCTTGAACTGAGCTTCAGTGAATCTGTAAAACTTATCATTATCTCTTTCACATGATAACATGGAACAGAGATAGAAACCCTTTTGATTAGAATCACTCTGATCAGCACCAAAATTTTGTGATTCCTTTGTTCTTCGAGTAATTTGGGATTGTACTTCTTTGTGAGTTTAAGAAGCTCTTTATATTCTTCAACTTGCCTTGCTTCCTTAAACTTGTACATAGAATCAAACTCTGGTCTCTCAGTTTTAGCAACTTTGGTAGCTCCACAGAATATAGGAAATGCTCTTTCCTCCAGATATCTTGACTTCTTGGCAGCTTCCTTTGGCTTAACACCGAGAGCAACCATTCTTTCTTTGTCCCTCAAGAAGTATCCTCGATTAATAAACCTTCGTTGTTCTTCAGTCCATTCGGTTGGAAAATAACCAGGAAGAACTTCTTCGGATCTGATTGCCTCTGTTAACACTTGTTTATATGTAGATTTTTGAAATTCTGAGCAGCAGCTTCAGGAGTCTTTCTTAAGTCATCAAAGCTATTAAAGTCATTAAAAGTATAATTCTGTGGAGTTGTGACATCAGGTATAGATGATTCTCCAGCTTCATTTCTGCTTGATGAACCTGTTTCAAAATAATCAAGATCTGGAAAAACTTCAAACATTGGTTCCTCAACAGCTTCTACGTTTACTGAAGTCTCAACTATCTTCGGCTCATCCAAGATCACATTGTCCTTTACAGCCTCAATATCTGCTTCGCCTTCAGCATATTCAACAATCTCATTTTCAATAACAAATCCTTCTTCTTCATTTACCACAACATTTTCATTTTCTTCTTCTTCTTCTTCTTCATCACCAACATCATCTCCAAAAAC
The DNA here is from genome assembly GCA_034093135.1 of Erigeron breviscapus. Classification (NCBI taxonomy): domain Eukaryota; kingdom Viridiplantae; phylum Streptophyta; class Magnoliopsida; order Asterales; family Asteraceae; genus Erigeron; species Erigeron breviscapus. The sequence goes on along the minus strand of CM067171.1, from coordinate 95,737,565 downwards.
TTCATCACATTTTCTTCTAATTTCTGCAATCCTTTCAATTTCCTCTGGATCATCATCATTATTTCTTTCAGAAAATCTTTCAGTAAATTCTTTAACTATCTGATCGATTTCATCTTGATTTTCCCCTTGTACTCTATCTCTCATCTCCACATCCTCAACATTTACCTCAACTCTTGCCGAAGTGTTTCCAGTATTCGTTTGACCCTCTCCTTGGTTCTCCCCCTCGGGGTGATCATCGGAATCAGGATCATCCCGTCTAGAAGTAACCGAGGCCGGTCGGCAAGATTCTAAAGCCAACAATCGTAACTCAAAAGCAGCAAGCTTTGCATCATAATCTGCTTTCTGTGTATGAACTTGATCTTGTAAAGCCTTGACTTTTCTTTCAGTTGCAAGTTCTCTTTCTCTTAACTCTAGAGCATTCAACACCCCCCTTTCAGTCATAGACAACAAATCTCCCTCAGAACGTAGAATGCCAAGTAAAACTTCACATGCATGATCTTTGGTTTGTTGATTTGTTGTGGTTGATGATATTTGAATAGGTGTTGGTGTTCTTTGTGTTTGTGTAGGAGATGGAGTAACCAACTCGGAGGTTGTTTGGGGAAGGGGAAAGTTGAGGTGTTTGTTGATGGTATTTGAATTGGTGTTGGTGTTCTTTGTGTTTGTGTGTGAGATGGAATAGATGGTGAAACCAACCCGGAGGTTGTTTGCACACTTGTGGTGTGACCTAAATTCAGCGAAGCTGATTCAGGATTTCCTGCAGATCCTCGAGTTAAACCCTCACCAGCAGTTTCAGATTCATTGGCTTTGCAACCAGAATCAGTTGTGTCCTAGACTGTGATAAATCACTGTCCGGGACTTGTTGTTGGGTAACACCTCTAACAACACCGGGGTCACTGAGAATGCCCGTTAATACAGTTTCAGGTTGATCCTGAGGAACAGCAGTGTCACCTAGGCGTTCATACTGTCCCCAGTCTCGGTTTGAGAACTGTTACCTGCGGCTAAAGCTGGCATGATGTTAGCTAAGGCAGGATTTCCAAGCTGTCCTTGAGGGTCACACACAGTGGGTCCCTCTCCGCTTGTTCCGGCATCAGTACTCAACTGAGCTTGTGAATCCGTGTACCTAGGAGATCTAGACTCTTGTGCACGAAATGAAGGCGAGAGGTGGGGCTGGTCCTCTCTTATTTTCAACACTCTCATCCTCCAAATGAGGAGAGTGTGGTGAGCGTGGCTGATCCCCGTGCATTTCTGAGACTAACTCCTGTTGTGAGGAGTCAGAATGGCGAGGAGAGTTTTGTGCAAGCGAGAATGGGGAGTTCTCGACTTCTATCCTAGGGTTGTCATCCCGGCTAGACACAGTTGTTTCAACTATCGGAGGGCCATCGTTTTCTTTTTGCCCTTGTCCTAACCCGGACCTCTCATCCTCTCTTACATTTTCAACTCCTCCCTCATTCCCACCTTGTTCCTCCTGCACAACATCATCTCCAGTGCTAACATTCTCAGTATCCAACTCAGAAATCACATTATCAACTATGCGAGTTACTTGTTCAACATCTAATTCTGCAGAGGCATCAACTGATTCATTCAAATCTGCTGAACTTGATTCAATTCTGTGTTTTGCAGATTTAGAAGACTTATGTTTCTTTTTAGATTTCCTCTTAGATACCTTTGGTAGACCTAATGGTGGCTTTCGAGCTGACATTTTAATGCGTCTACCAGGTATTGGACGAGGTTCATTTGGTAAAGCTGAAGCAAGCGGTGTAGGATTAAGAACTGGTGTTGAATAAGGTGGTGTAAAAGTTGGTGGATTGGGAGAAATAACGGATGGAATCGGTGTTGAAGGTGAAGATTGAGAAAATTGAACGGCAGATGGAGATTGTGTTGATGGAATGGATGGTGTGGATTGTGAAGGAATATTCGGTGTAGATTGAGAAGTAGGTGAAGTATCAAGTTCAGGAGTAACATTCTCTTGTTCAAAAACAACTCTCTTTGATTTTCTTTTCCTCTGCTCAGAAGTCCCTTCATCACTAACCCCTCTTTTTCTTTTAGTAATCCTAGGACCCTCACTTGGCGACCTATGCACAGCTTGGGTAGGAATCTGTCGGCTTTCAGATCCCATTGTTGTGGCTAACCACTCTCTATATGTCCTAAGGTGGGGACTCTGAGCAGGAACCAAATTCAGTAGAAACGGTGGAATAGGAAAAGGTTTAACAAGTTCACTTCCTGTTCCTCTCATGTTGGATTTATACATAGCAATAACACATTTGAAACTATCTTCCAACTTGGGAATTTCTTCAGAATTATCAAGAACATCTTCAATAATCAGAGTGAAGAATCTGATAAAGGGAATGTATTTCCTTTCTTGCACATCTTTTCCCTTCACCACTTGTATCATCTTATCCCAAACAATCTTTGCAAAGTCACATTGAACATTATGAGTGACTGCATAGTATATCGAAAGAGAATGCTTTGTCATAGCATCAATTCCCTTTTGAGATGGCATCAAACAGGTGCAAAGAACATTATACATTGTATGCCAGAGAGTAGCCACATTCATTCTTTTGAAGTCTCTCATGGTTGCCAACTCTCCTTCATATCCCAATGAATGAACTCCAGCTAACATATCTTCAACAGATGGCAGTTCTTCATATTCTTCATGTTCAGGAAAGCCAATTATTGTTCTGAACTCATCCAATGTGAATTTGCAGTTAAATACATGATCATCTGACTGTAGAGAGAATTGAAAGTAGTCTGCAGTCTTATATCTTTTACTGCCTTTCACATACTCAATGGATTCCCATAGATCAAATATGTACTTATCGGGAACAATAGCACCACCAGTTAAAGCAACATTCAATGGATGATGGCTCAGAATCTCAGTAATGATTGGGAATTTGGAGGAAAATGGAATATGAAGTGCTTGATTAGCTTGCATTTTCATTGTAGCACCTTCTTGAAACATTGCCATCTTGGTATTTATTATTTTTCTGAAAAATAAACTGACCAAATTTTGACCAGAAAGACATTTTAAACACAGAAAAATAAAAAACACACCAACATTTGTTAAACACATTTATTACACAAAGACAATGTTTCGCACATATATTAAAAATGAGACAACAAAGGTAGTACACAAAGGCGTTCGATACCTTGCTTCTCACCCTAATATATATAAGAAACATGACGACATATAGAATTACATAAGTATTAAAAGATAAGACAACAAAGGTAGTACACAAAGGCGTTCGATACCTTGCTTCTTACCCTAACACTTATGAAAAACTATATAGACAAACACAATAAACACATACATACATACAAGAAACAAATTTACACAAATAAAAGACATAAAAAAAACTTAGAATAAAAATGAAGAAAATGAAAAACAATTTTAAGCATTTGCCGAGCAAAAACCTCGGCAAATAGCACATTTTAAAAAAAATTTGCCCAGAAAATAATAAGGATCAAAAATTGATTTTGGCAAAAATTTGAAATTTTGTATGATTTGCCGAGCAAAAACCTCGGCAAACACGAGAATAGAGCAAGTCAGACACCATAGTGTCAAGTCATCGAGTATTGGAGTAAATTCTCGTAAATGCCGAGCTCATACCTCGGCAAATGAGCATTTCAGTCTAAACTCCATTTAAATGTATGAAAATTCCTTTGAATTGGACAACAAGTATGTTGACAATTAATAAAGGAACATTTCAATGGAAAATTGAAGTTTTGTAAAAAAATTTCACCCAAATACATTGTTTGCCGAGCAAAGTGCTCTGCAAACAGTTGATTTAAAACTCTTGGTGAAAATTACAAGCATTTGCCGAGCTCAGAGCTCTGCAAATGGATGATTCAAGTCTTAGAAAAATTTTCCAATTCAAAAATGAGTGATTTGCCGAGCACAAGAGCTCTGCAAACAGATGATTCAAGACTTGGAAAAATTTTGAAAAACAATTGCACTGTTTGCCGAGCTCAGAGCTCTGCAAACAGTTGTTTAAGACTTGGAAAAAATTTAAAGCAAAATGCACTGTTTGCCGAGCTCGGAGCTCTGCAAATAGATGATTCAAGACTTGGAAAAATTTTGATAACCAATTGCACTGTTTGCCGAGCTTAGAGCTCTGCAAACAGTTGTTTTAGAACTTTGAAAAATTTTGGAATTCAAATGCACTGTTTGCCGAGCTCAGAGCTCTGCAAACAGTTGTTTTAACTCTCTTAAAAATTTTGGAAATCAAATTGCATTGTTTGCCGAGCTAAAATCTCTGCAAACAGTTGTTTTAAGACTTGTTGAAAACAAACTTGTTTTGATAAAACATGCATTTGCCGAGCAAAAAGCTCTGCAAATGGCCATTTTGATCCAAAAATTTGTTAAGGCAAAAATGAAACTATGTTTTAGCAAAATTATGAAGATTTGAAGATCAAATGAACAAACCAGGCATTTGCCGAGCTCAGAGCTCTGCAAATGGCACAAAATCTTCAAACACTCATATTTTACCCATCCCTTCATAAATCAAACCCAGAAAAACCAATATTATGCAGATTAAGGCATTTAACTCAGATAAACAACATATATGAACCCTAATCATGCATCTAAAAACATCAAACATTCACATCAAAACATCACAAAGTGCAAAATAATCATGGCAGTTCATATAAGCATTTTATCAAACAGTTGAAATGCAATATGAAAACAAGAATTTTTACATTTAAATTGATAATCTGATCGAAGAACAAAGATGATTTGAATCACAAATATCCTCACAAGTATGAACCCACTTCGATTATTGCTCAAATGATGATCAAGATTGAATGATTGATGTGAAGAATGATCGGTTTTTGAGAGAAAATATAAAGATATTTTGGTTTGAATTTGAAATGATATGAATTGACCCGCCCATTTTCTATTTAAACAACAAATCCGGGTCGCGGGTCTGGTTTTGACCCGCGTGTCAACCCGGATCCCAAACTTGTCTTGGGCTAAGATCATTTGTTGGGCTCATTTTCCTTTTGGGTTTAAACAAAAACAAAAATAAAAATAAAGACAACAAACAAAAACAAAACAAAAAAAAATTTAAAACAAAACAAAACAAAAATAAATCTTTTTATCATTTTTAAGTTTTGTAATTTTGTATTTGGTTTTCCATTTAAAAGACAAACACACATACAAAGAGAAATTTAAACAAACAAAACAAACAAATAAAAGAAATTTTAAACATACTAGATAAGCAAACAAATATTCACATGTATTTGCACACTCCCCCTCAAATTAAGCATATATGAATACAGTAAATTTACAAACTCCCCCTAAAATCATGCATTCTACCCTTTTTCTCCCCCTCAAACATTGCATGTAATAGCAGGTAAAACATATCAATGTTTGAAACAGAAAATGAACATAGAATACATGGCATGAAAGCATTTAAGTTTGTAAATCTAGCATTCCCAACTTGGTTTTAAGAAAATTAAACCTCTGTTCATCCAAAGGTTTGGTGAAAAGGTCAGCAAGTTGGTAGTATGTCGGGACAAAATAGAGTTCGATGTTACCTTTCTCGACATGATCTTTAAGAAAATGGTACCGAACATCTATGTGCTTGGTCTTAGTGTGCTGTACGGGTTGCAAGAAATAGCTATAGCACTCTTAGAGTCACAGTAGATGGGAATTCTGTTGAACTGAAATCAATAATCAGTCAACTGAGTCTTCATCCAAAGAACTTGTGAACAACAGCTTGCTGCAGCAACGTATTCAGCTTCTGCAGTAGATGTGGATACACAATTCTGTTTCTTCGAAGACCAACTGACTAATCTATCCCCTAAAAACTGTACACTCCCAGAAGTACTCTTTCGATCAAGCTTACAACCTGCATGGTCAGCATCCGAATATGCAATCAACTGAAACCCGTATCCCTTGGATACCAGAGACCAAGATTCACAGTGCCTTTCAGGTATCGGAAAATCCGTTTGACGGCCTGGAAATGACTTTCCTTAGGATTGGTCTGGTACCTGGCACACATGCATGTGGCAAACATAATATCCGGGCGACTTGCAGTCAAATACATGAGTGAACCTATCATACTGCGATATTTCTTTAATCAAAAGATTTTCCATTTAAATCAGCATTAATCTTTGTTCGAGCTTCAATGGGTGTACCAATGGTTGACAATTCTGTAACACCCCAAGCCGGAGCTCGAAATATTACGGAAATCATATAGCACCCGGTGGAATTACAATAGAACATCTAAATGCAATTAATGATTCGGTGAATCCAAAACATAGCAATACAAGTAACAAGATTACACAAAGGAAATGAGAGTGTAATGAGGATGCATAAATGATGTATGTATCAATGCAAATGCCGAATGAATGAATAAGCAAATATGCCTATCCCAAGCGTGACCTTCAATCACGTATGCAACGATACCCCTCTGCCATCGCCATGGTCAGGGCTGTATCTCAAAAACATCGAGATATATATGTCTATATACTCGGGGTCAGGACTACATCCAAAATGGGTGCATACATCTATGCACCAGGATGTCGGCAATCCCCTGCCGAGGGCTCATCAACAATGTATGCAATGCTTACAATCAAATGTAAATGCATAATCATAAACCGACAATCAATAGCCGTCAACCATAAACCAATAATCAACATTCGACAAACATGAACCAACAATCAATAATCGTAACGGGGCACACTTGTCAACAGAGGGACAAGGCCGTATCGATATACATAAGTCAAATCCCCTAACAGTGGGACATATGCACAACATATGCATCAATCAAAATTAATCATTAATCACCATATAAACCAACTATACGTACATATATTTCAGAGGATTCTACTTTCTTCAAGTCCCAGATGCTTATGTATAGGGTCACCCGCAGCCTTCCCACCACATCTAAAACCCAATGATTGCATAACCGACTTCCATGTATGTACGTTTATCCTAATGTATAAGTAACACTTAACGAAAACACAATCCAAGTCAAACAAACGACAAGGCACGTCACATCAATCCAACAATCATGTCAAACAATCAATACATCAATAAATACAAGTAAACACGCCAGGTTTACACTTTTCAGCCCGAATCCCAAGCGGGTAGGGAGATACGAAACTCACCTTGATTGGTTATGAAAGATAATCGCTATAAAGTTAAGTTATCTCCGAACGAAGTTCACCTCGCGTCCAACACCTAATTATGGATCATATACATTCTTATCAACACACATAAACACAATGACTATCCACTGCGCCGCAGTGGGCCAGAACTATGCCCACTGCGCCGCAGTGGCTAAACTGAACCAGGACCCGAGACAAAGCACTGCGCCGCAGTGAGCAAGGACCATGCCCACTGCGCCGCAGTGGGCTAAGAAGCAAAAATGGCCGAGGAAATCCACTGCGCCGCAGTGAGCCAAACCATGCCCACTGCGCCGCAGTGGCCTAAGAAGCAAGGAAGGCCGAGAGAATCCACTGCGCCGCAGTGGAGACTATGCCCTCCCACTGCGCCGCAGTGGGACAACCTGCACACCAGGACCAGCAGCTGCAAGTGCAGCAAGACGAACCCAAACACCCCAATTTCAACCCAAACCACACCAAAACGATTTGTAACCCATTTTAATGCATAACTAAACATCAATGACCATAAATACACATAACCCAACCCACAAATTCGACCAAAACACCAAAATCATCCACAAATTCATCAAACCCTAACCCTAACCCTAATTTAACCCAAAACTCCATTTTACCATTTTAAAGACTCGAAATCGTATCAAATCAACTAGAAACACATGAACAAACAAAATATGTCACGGAAATCATATAGCACCCGGTGGAATTACAATAGAACAATCTAAATGCAATTAATGATTAATTTTGATTGATGCATATGTTGTGGATATGTCCCACTGTTAGGGGATTTGACTTATGGTATATTGAGACGGCCTTGTCCCTCTGTTGACAGTGTGCCCCGTTACGATTATTGATTGTTGGTTCATGTTTGTCGAATGTTGATTATTGGTTTATGATTGACGGTTATTGATTGTCGGTTTATGATTATGCATTACATTTGATTGTAAGCATTGCATACATTGTTGATGAGCCCTCGGCAGGGGATTGCCGGCATCCTGGTGCATAGATGTATGCACCCATTTTGGATGTAGTCCTGACTCCGAGTATATAGACATATATATCTCGATGTTTTTGAGATACAGCCCTGACCATGGCGATGGCAGAGGGGTATCGTTGCATACGTGATTGAAGGTCACGCTTGGGATAGGCATATTTGCTTATTCATTCATTCGGCATTTGCATTGATACATACATCATTTATGCATCCTCATTACACTCTCATTTCCTTTGTGTAATCTTGTTGTTGGACGATATTGTGTTGCTTAGAGGCTCGCTGTAAGTCATGTCTAGCCTCTATTCTTACATTGTGATTATTGATGCTGGTTCGTTATGAACCATTACTACGAACTCACCAACCTTGTGTTGACTATGCTTAGTACACTTTTCAGGAAATCAGGTACTCCCCGGACGTGGTGTTTAGTTGCTTGCTTGCTGTCTAACCCGGACTTGGACTCATGGATCAAGGATTCATTGACCCTCCTTTTGCATTATACCTAGGATCGTTTGCCATCTTTGGATGTGTTATGTTAACGTTGATGGCTATTTGCTCCTGTTGTATTTTGTTACTTGTATTGCTATGTTTTGGATTCACCGAATCATTAATTGCATTTAGATGTTCTATTGTAATTCCACCGGGTGCTATATGATTTCCGTAATATTTCGAGCTCCGGCTTGGGGTGTTACAGAATGGTGGCCCATGCGTGGTCGTAGAGAATTAGGTGGTTTGACCTAGACTACGGCTTAAGTTAAAACTCTTCATATAGCATGCATGGTTAGGAAATTCGTGTGCAATATGAATTTTGTGAATCCCCGTGTGAGTTCGTAGTTAAGACCATTTGTGTGATAGCTTGATTTCAAAGTGATGAATGTGGTTACTATGATTTGTGTTGTTATTTGTTGAAGCTAATGTGATGAGTTAGAGCAAAATGAAGGGATGCCATTAACTTAGTATAATATTGCGGCAACCCTAAAAGAACCCGATCAACTCTTTTATGGTTACCCGATACTATAACAAGTTCATGACATCGTGGATTGCGCACGTGTGGCTTAGAGTATAATAAGGAACCGATATGCTTAATGGAAGTTGATTGGGTGGAAGGTTAGCCGTTGGTACACCTTGTATACATACCCGGTTGATAACTAGAGAGCATATCGAATTCGGATTATACTTTGAATCATTCGTGTTAGTTGTTTAGTTACATGATGAAATGAACATGAGTACTTAATTTAATGATAAAATATGGCAATAAATGCAACGTGATGATATGATATGTGAAAACCCCTTATGATCCTAACACTACTGCCTTAGCATAACCTTATGTAATGTGTATGTGGTACCGATATGAGGGCATTGACTACTTGTGTGACTAACATGCGAGCATTTGAGACTAACTCTCGGGTCAACGTGTCACTTGTTTTATAGAAATGGAAAGACCAAGGAGAGTACGAACAAATTATAGGGCTGAAGAAGAAGAGCCTCAACCGGAAGCTCAACCGGAAGTACAGGGAGGTAGAGGCCGTGGTAGAGGCCGTGGTAGAGGCCGTGGTAGGGGTCGTGGTAGAGCTCCTGAGCCAAACTTGGCTGAGGTTATTGCCCAGACGGTTGCCGGTATCATGCCAACCATCATTGCTCAAGTCACGGCAAGTCTTGGGCAAAATAATGGGCCTCAAAACAACGAAGCCCCAGAAAATGAAAATGATCAACCTCAAGCCGAAGAACATGAAGAAGAGGGACCGGTGGGAGTTGGTATCGGTATGCCCATGAACAATCAGTATGGCGGATACCGCCAAGGGTGTATATTCAAGGATTTTAAAAGTTGTGGGGCACCGGAGTTTGATGGGAAGGGTGGTCCCACGGAATGTATAAGGTGGTTTGAGGCAATAGAGGCGGTGATAGAAAGGAGCCATTGCACCTACGAAGACCGGATTCCCTATGCATCCGGCATGTTTAGGCATGACGCCTTAAGTTGGTGGAACCAAGAAGTAACATTGGGGCGGACTCAAAATTTGGAGTGGATTGACTTCAAAGAAAAAGTAAAGGCTAAGTTTTGTCCTCCGTACGAGCTACAAAATTTAACAATCGAATTTGCAAATCTCAGCATGGAAGGAGCCGATTACAAGGGCTATGTGAGACGATTCCAAGAGTTGTCTACTCTCATTCCTCACTTGGTGGGTACCGAGCCACAAGCCATCCAAAAGTTTGTATTGGGCTTGAATCCCCAAGTCCGATCTTATGTTAACTCAAACATGCCTACTTCTTTGGCTAATGCGGTTAACCAAGCCGGGAGTGTGACGGAAGATTTGTTGAGGAGTGGTGTTTTGAGCAAGTCCTCATCAAACAAGAGGAAGGAGGTGGGTGAGTCTAGCGGAGTAAAGAAAGCGGGAAGGTTTGATCCCAAGAATGCTTATAGGGGTAGGGTGATGGCGGCGGTAGAACCGGCTAGGAGGCCTTATACCGGGCCTCATCCTTTCTGTGGGAGGTGCAACAGGCACCATCCCGCCACCACTCCATGTGGTGCATGCTACAATTGCCACCAAGTTGGGCACGCCTCCAAGAACTGTAGGGCTCCAAGAACGGGCCCAATGAATGCGGCTCCTATTCGGGCCGTTCCTCCTCAAGGTAACCAAAGAAGGGGCGAGTGTTTTGAATGTGGTAGCCGTGACCACTATCGCAATGATTGTCCTCGATGGGTGGGACAACAAGTTCAAGTGGCCGTTCATCCCAATCAACTCCAAATGGTTGGGCCTAATCAAAACCGGGGGCAACAAGGCCACCAAGTGCAACCACGCGGCCGAGCTTTTGCGGCCAATGTAAATGAAGCCCGAAATGATCCTAACGTAGTGGCAGGTACTTTTCTCCTTAATGGTCTCTATGCAACCGTACTATTTGATTCTGGGGCCGATTTTAGCCTCGTGTCTTCTAACTTTGTTCCTTTGATTGATGTGCATCCATGTGCTCTAAACTATGTGCTTGACATTGAAATGGTAAATGGGTCACTAACTAGAATTAGCCAAATACTCCGTGATTGTGTCTTGACTTTGGAGGACGTTGACTTCTTCATTGACCTTATGCCTCTTGACATTGGTAGTTTTGATATTATAGTGGGTATGGATTGGTTGACGGCGGTGAATGCAACCATTGATTGTGGTGAGAGAGTTGTTAAGATACCTTTGGCCAACGGTAAAACTCTTAGGGTCCAAGGCGAAACCTCCGATTCCCCAAATTCTAAAGTCTTTAGTGCTACCACCACAAAGGTAGAATTGAAGACCGTTCCTATTGTTTGTGAATTCCCCGATGTTTTTCCGGATGACTTACCGGGATTACCTCCAACTCGTGCGCTTGATTTTCGTATTAGTCTTATTCCTGAAGCCGCGCCCGTAGCAAAAGCTCCTTATAGGCTAGCTCTAACCGAAATGCAGGAGCTACAAACTCAACTCAAGGAACTCCAAGAGAAGGGTTTCATTCGCCCTAGTCAATCTCCTTGGGGTGCTCCTGTTCTCTTCGTCAAAAAGAAAGACGGATCCTTCCGAATGTGTATTGATTATCGGAATTGAACAAGCTCACCGTGAAGAACCGATATCCTCTCCCTAGAATTGATGACTTGTTTGATCAACTTCAAGGAGCTAAGCACTTCTCAAAGATCGATCTTCGCTCGGGTTATCATCAACTCCGGGTACATGAAGATGACATTCCCAAGACGGCTTTTCGCACACGGTATGGCCATTTTGAATTCACCGTGATGCCATTTGGGTTGACTAATGCACCGGCGGTGTTCATGGACTTGATGAACCGGGTGTGTCAACCATATTTAGACAAGTCCGTTATTGTGTTCATTGATGACATACTTGTATACTCGAAGACAAAGGAGGAGCATGTTAAGCACTTGCGCGAAGTGCTTGAATTACTAAGGAAGGAGAAGTTGTATGCAAAATTTTCCAAGTGTGAGTTTTGGTTGGAAGAGGTCCACTTCCTTGGTCACGTAGTGAGCAAGGATGGTATTCATGTGGACCCAAGCAAGATTGAAGCGGTTAAGAATTGGAGAAGACCCGAAACGCCATCCGAGATCCGCCAATTCCTTGGATTGGCGGGTTACTATAGAAGATTTATTGAAAATTTCTCCCGTATCGCACAACCACTCACCCTTTTGACTCAAAAAGATAAAAGTTTTGAATGGGGCGAAAGACAAGAGAACGCCTTCCAAACTCTTAAGGATATGTTATGTGATGCTCCTATTTTAACGCTACCGGATGGGATAGAAGATTTTGTGGTTTATGTGATGCTCCTATTTTGACGCTACCGGATGGGATAGAAGATTTTGTGGTTTATTGTGATGCTTCGGGGCAAGGGTTGGGTTGCGTTCTTATGCAAAGGGGTAAAGTCATTGCTTATGCCTCTCGTCAATTGAAGGTGCATGAGAAGAACTACCCGACACATGATTTGGAATTGGGAGCGGTTGTGTTTGCTTTGAAGTGTTGGAGACATTACCTCTATGGCACCAAATGTGTGATTTATACCGATCACAAAAGTCTCCAACACATCTTCAACCAAAGTGAATTGAACATGAGGCAAAGGCGTTGGTTGGAGCTATTTAGTGATTATGATTGTGACATCCGTTATCACCCGGGCAAGGCAAATGTAGTAGCCGATGCCTTGAGCCGAAAGGAGAGAGTGAAACCAAGACGGGCTAGAGCTATGAGCCTCACGGTAGGGCCAAACATTCGTGATCGAATCATTGAAGCCCAAATTCAAGCCACCCTACCGGAAAACTTTGGAAACGAAAACCTAGATGGCATGGAGCAACTTTTTGACCGAAAGAATGATAACGGGCTTTACATGGTGGAAAGACTTTGGATTCCTATATTCGGCGAATTTAAGAACGCTTATTATGAATGAAGCCCACCTATCACCTTATTCGGTCCATCCCGGGTCGGATAAGATGTACTTTGACTTGAAGGAATTGTATTGGTGGCCGGGCATGAAGCGTGATGTGGCTAAGTATGTGAGTGAGTGCCTTACTTGCTTACAAGTTAAGGCCGATCACAAGAAGCCACCCGGATTGTTGGTACAACCGGTGATGCCCGAATGGAAGTGGGAGCACATTTCAATGGACTTCATTACTAAACTACCGAAGACAAGAAGCGGCCGTGACACGATTTGGGTGATAGTAGATCGGTTAACGAAATCGGCTCACTTTTTGGCCATTCGTGAAACCGATAAATTTGACACTTTAGCTCGTTTGTACATCAAGGAAATAATATCTAAGCATGGAGTGCCGGTTTCTATCATTTCCGATAGAGATGCCCGTTTTAAATCAAAATTTTGGGAAGCCTTTCAAAAAGCCATGGGTACTCGACTTGACATGAGCACGGCGTTTCACCCTCAAACGGATGGACAAACCGAGAGGACCATTCAAACACTTGAAGACATGTTAAGGGCGTGTGCAATCGATTTTGGTGGAAGTTGGGAAGACCATTTGCCGCTAGTAGAGTTTTCATACAACAATAGCTACCACGCTACTATTCAAATGGCACCCTTTAAGGCCTTGTATGGTAGAGTGTGCCGTTCTCCTTTAGCTTGGGCGGAAATTGGAGAGAGTCAACTTATCGGGCCGGAAATTGTGATTGAAACCACCAAGGTAATATCTCAAATTAAGGAGAAGTTGCAATTGGCCCGTGAACGTCAAAAGAAGTATGCCGATGTGAGGCAGAGACCGTTGGAATTCGAAGTTGGTGAATTTGTACTTTTGAAAGTGTCGCCTTGGAAGGGAGTCGTACGTTTTGTGAAGCGGGGAAAACTTGCACCAAGGTATATTGGTCCTTTTAAGATTCTTGAACGGGTTGGGAAAGTTGCTTATCGGCTAGAATTGCCCCAAGAGCTTAGTGGTGTGCATGATGTGTTCCATATTTGTAACTTACGCAAGTGTTTGGCGGATCCTACACATCATGTGCCTATGGACGAAATTAGGGTTGATTCAAACTTGAACTTTGTTGAAGAGCCGGTAGAGATCATGGACCGTCAAGAGAAGAAGCTCAAGAAGAAGCGCTACACCATTGTGAAAGTAAGATGGAATGCTAGACGTGGAGCCGAGTTCACTTGGGAGCGAGAGGATCACATGAAGTCTAAGTACCCGCATTTGTTTAATAATTAGGGTTTTGTTGAATTTCGGGACGAAATTCTTTTAACGGGGGAATAATGTAACACCCGTGAATTTTGACCCGTTGACTCTTGTGTAATTTGACTAACAAACTTATTGAATGAAGTAATTTGGGCCCATTTATGATTTTATGACTAAGTGGTATGTGAGTCGAGTCGAAAATATGTCGTTTGGCGTTTAGTAGTGTAAGTGATTGTTTATATGGCTTGTGGGAGGGAAGTCTCCACTGCGGCGCAGTGGATGGTCCTTGCTCACTGCGGCGCAGTGGGCATGGTCCTTGCTCACTGCGGCGCAGTGGGCATGGTCCTTGCTCACTGCGGCGCAGTGGGCATGGTCCTTGCTCACTGCGGCGCAGTGGGCATGGTCTTGCTCACTGCGGCGCAGTGGAGCATAGTCTCCACTGCGGCGCAGTGGGCATGGTCCTTGCTCACTGCGGCGCAGTGGCATAGTCTCCACTGCGGCGCAGTGGGCATGGTCCTTGCTCACTGCGGCGCAGTGGGCATGGTCCTTGCTCACTGCGGCGCAGTGGGCATGGTCCTTGCTCACTGCGGCGCAGTGGGCATGGTCTTGCTCACTGCGGCGCAGTGGACATAGTCTCCACTGCGGCGCAGTGGCATGGTCCTTGCTCACTGCGGCGCAGTGGGCATGGTCCTTGCTCACTGCGGCGCAGTGGGCATGGTCCTTGCTCACTGCGGCGCAGTGGGCATGGTCCTTGCTCACTGCGGCGCAGTGGGCATGGTCCTTGCTCACTGCGGCGCAGTGGGCATGGTCCTTGCTCACTGCGGCGCAGTGGGCATGGTCCTTGCTCACTGCGGCGCAGTGGGCATGGTCCTTGCTCACTGCGGCGCAGTGGGCATGGTCCTTGCTCACTGCGGCGCAGTGGGCATGGTCCTTGCTCACTGCGGCGCAGTGGGCATGGTCTTGCTCACTGCGGCGCAGTGGAGCATAGTCTCCACTGCGGCGCAGTGGCATGGTCCTTGCTCACTGCGGCGCAGTGGGCATGGTCCTTGCTCACTGCGGCGCAGTGGAGGGCATAGTCTCCACTGCGGCGCAGTGGGCATGGTCCTTGCTCACTGCGGCGCAGTGGGCATGGTCCTTGCTCACTGCGGCGCAGTGGAGGGCATAGTCTCCACTGCGGCGCAGTGGGCATGGTCCTTGCTCACTGCGGCGCAGTGGGCATGGTCCTTGCTCACTGCGGCGCAGTGGGCATGGTCCTTGCTCACTGCGGCGCAGTGGGCATGGTCCTTGCTCACTGCGGCGCAGTGGGCATGGTCCTTGCTCACTGCGGCGCAGTGGAGCATAGTCTCCACTGCGGCGCAGTGGAGGCATAGTCTCCACTGCGGCGCAGTGGGCATGGTCCTTGCTCACTGCGGCGCAGTGGGCATGGTCCTTGCTCACTGCGGCGCAGTGGGCATGGTCCTTGCTCACTGCGGCGCAGTGGGCATGGTCCTTGCTCACTGCGGCGCAGTGGGCATGGTCCTTGCTCACTGCGGCGCAGTGGGCATGGTCCTTGCTCACTGCGGCGCAGTGGGCATGGTCCTTGCTCACTGCGGCGCAGTGCATAGTCTCCACTGCGGCGCAGTGGCATGGTCCTTGCTCACTGCGGCGCAGTGGGCATGGTCCTTGCTCACTGCGGCGCAGTGGGCATGGTCCTTGCTCACTGCGGCGCAGTGGGCATGGTCCTTGCTCACTGCGGCGCAGTGGGCATGGTCCTTGCTCACTGCGGCGCAGTGGGCATGGTCCTTGCTCACTGCGGCGCAGTGGGCATGGTCCTTGCTCACTGCGGCGCAGTGCATAGTCTCCACTGCGGCGCAGTGGCATGGTCCTTGCTCACTGCGGCGCAGTGGGCATGGTCCTTGCTCACTGCGGCGCAGTGGGCATGGTCCTTGCTCACTGCGGCGCAGTGGGCATGGTCCTTGCTCACTGCGGCGCAGTGGGCATGGTCCTTGCTCACTGCGGCGCAGTGGGCATGGTCCTTGCTCACTGCGGCGCAGTGGGCATGGTCCTTGCTCACTGCGGCGCAGTGGGCATGGTCCTTGCTCACTGCGGCGCAGTGGCATGGTCCTTGCTCACTGCGGCGCAGTGGGCAGGTTGTCCCACTGCGGCGCAGTGGGAGGGCATAGTCTCCACTGCGGCGCAGTGGATTCTCTCGGCCTTCCTTGCTTCTTAGGCCACTGCGGCGCAGTGGGCATGGTCTTGGCTCACTGCGGCGCAGTGGATTTCTCGGCCTTCCTTGCTTCTTAGGCCACTGCGGCGCAGTGGGCATGGTCCTTGCTCACTGCGGCGCAGTGCTTTGTCTCGGGTCCTGGTTCAGTTTAGCCACTGCGGCGCAGTGGGCATAGTTCTGGCCCACTGCGGCGCAGTGGATGGTCATTGTGTTTATGTGTGTTGATAAGAATGTATATGATCCATAATTAGGTGTTGGACGCGAGGTGAACTTCGTTCGGAGATAACTTAACTTTATAGCGATCTTATCTTTCATAACCAATCAAGGTGAGTTTCGTATCTCCCTACCCGCTTGGGATTCGGGCTGAAAAGTGTAAACCTGGCGTGTTACTTGTATTTATTGATGTATTGATTGTTTGACATGATTGTTGGATTGATGTGACGTGTCTTGTTTGTTTGACTTGGATTGTGTTTTCGTTAAGTGTTACTTATACATTAGGATAGACGTACATACATGGAAGTCGGTTATGCATTCATTGGGTTTTAGATGTGGTGGGAAGGCTGCGGGTGACCCTATACATAAGCATCTAGGACTTGAAGAAAGTAGAATCCTCTGAAATATATGTACGTATAGTTGGTTTATATGGTGATTAATGATTAATTTTGATTGATGCATATGTTGTGCATATGTCCCACTGTTAGGGGATTTGACTTATGTATATCGATACGGCCTTGTCCCTCTGTTGACAAGTGTGCCCCGTTACGATTATTGATTGTTGGTTCATGTTTGTCGAATGTTGATTATTGGTTTATGGTTGACGGCTATTGATTGTCGGTTTATGATTATGCATTTACATTTGATTGTAAGCATTGCATACATTGTTGATGAGCCCTCGGCAGGGGATTGCCGACATCCTGGTGCATAGATGTATGCACCCATTTTGGATGTAGTCCTGACTCCGAGTATATAGACATATATATCTCGATGTTTTTGAGATACAGCCCTGACCATGGCGATGGCAGAGGGGTATCGTTGCATACGTGATTGAAGGTCACGCTTGGGATAGGCATATTTGCTTATTCATTCATTCGGCATTTGCATTGATACATACATCATTTATGCATCCTCATTACACTCTCATTTCCTTTGTGTAATCTTGTTGTTGGACGATATTGTGTTGCTTAGAGGCTCGCTGTAAGTCATGACTAGCCTCTATTCTTATATTGTGATTATTGATGCTGGTTCGTTATGAACCATTACTACGAACTCACCAACCTTGTGTTGACTATGCTTAGTACACTTTTCAGGAATCAGGTACTCCCCGGACGTGGTGTTTAGTTGCTTGCTTGCTGTCTAACCCGGACTTGGACTCATGGATCAAGGATTCATTGACCCTCCTTTTGCATTATACTTAGGATCGTTTGCCATCTTTGGATGTGTTATGTTAACGTTGATGGCTATTTGCTCCTGTTGTACCTTGTTACTTGTATTGCTATGTTTTGGATTCACCGAATCATTAATTGCATTTAGATGTTCTATTGTAATTCCACCGGGTGCTATATGATTTCCGTAATATTTCGAGCTCCGGCTTGGGGTGTTACAAATTCATCATATCAAACTTTTTCAACATGTCAAGAATGTACTTTGTTTGACAAATAAATGTACCATTTGACAATTGTTTGACTTGAAGACCAAGGAAAAAGTTTAATTCACCCATCATGCTCATTTCAAATTTACTGATCATTAAAGCAGAAAAATTCTTGCAGTATTTAGGATTAGTTGACCCGAAAATTATGTCGTCAACATAAATCTGATTAGAATGATGTCACTCCCTTGTCTTTTGATAAACAAGGTAGTGTCAATCGAACCTTTGCTAAAACCAGATTTCACAAGATAAGAAGATAGAGCATCATACCATGCACGAGGGGCTTGTTTCAGACCATATAAAGCCTTATCTAACCTGTAAACATAGTTAGGATGTTTTGAATTCACAAATCCCTCAGGTTGTTCAACATACACCTCTTCTTTGAGAATCCCATTCAAGAAGGCAGTTTTGACATCCATCTGGTAGACTGTGAAATTCTTGTAGGCAGCATAGGCAAGAAACATCCGAATGGCCTCAATTCGTGCAACTGGTGCGAATGTCTCATCATAATCAATTCCATCTTGTTGACAATATCCCTTTGCAACCAATCGTGCTTTGTTCCGTACAACAACTCCAGTTTCATCCTTTTTGTTTTTGAAGATCCATTTGGTCTTAATTGGCTCCTTATTCTTGTAAGGATTAGGGACCAATTTCCACACCTCAAGACGTTCAAACTGATTAAGTTCTTCCTGCATTGCTTTCACCCAATCTGGACAACTTAGAGCTTCATTCACTGTCTTTGGTTCAACCAAACTCAGAAAATTCACAAACAGACATTCATTCGCGGATGCTGATCTTGTCTGAACTCCAGATGTTGGGTTACCAATAACTTGAGAAATTGGATGAGATCTAGTCCATTTGGTTGTGTGTGGAATTGGATCAAGTGGATCACCAGATTCTTCAGAATCAATAAAATCAGGAGTATGTTGCTCTGACAATTGTTCAAATGAAGTAGCAATTGGCTCAACAAAGTCGTCAGGATCATAAATTGGTTGACGGATTTGTCACTTGAGAGATATTTTGAGGTTGAGAATGCAACTCAGAATTATCATTAGGTGGAGGAGAATCAGATGAAGAATTAACATCTGATGATTGTGATGGTGAAGACTCATTGGGATTCGTCTCTTGGAAAGAATCATTAGTATTGGAACTGGATGCTTCATTTGTATTCACTTCAGACTCAGAAACTTTGGTCGGAACATGGAAAATATCTTCAAACAAGATATCCAAATCTTGTGTAGTCGGAGTAGAGAATGATGATTTGACAGTGGAATCAGTTTTTGTTGCGGAAGCTTGTGGACTTTGAAGTTCTGGTCTTGAACTGTGTTGTTCAAGAACCATTCCCGAGAGTTCATCAAATCTAACATTCATACTCTCTTCGATCTTCTTGGTTCTTCGGTTATACACACGATAAGCTATTGATTCTCTCGAATAACCGATGAAATATGCCTCATCGCCCTTTGGTTCAAATTTACCCAAATTATCTCGATCATTGAGAACATAACAAACACATCCGAATATGTGTAAGAAGTTCACATTGGGCTTTCTTTTGTTAATCACCTCATATGGAGTTTTATCAAATCTCTTGTTTATGATTGATCTATTTTGAGTGAAACAAGCAGTAGCAACAGCTTCAGCCCATAAATTCGGAGGCAACTTCGAATAAGCAAGCATAGTTCTAGCTGCTTCAACAAGAGTACGATTACGTCGTTCAACTACTCCATTCTGTTGAGGTGTCCTGGCAGCGGAAAATTGATGAGTGATACCCATGGACTTGAAGAAAGAAGCAATAGTTGAATTCTTGAATTCTGTGCCATTGTCTGAGCGAACAATTCGAACAGATGATTTAAGATTTACTTGGGTCTTCTTGATGAAATCAATAATCACATTCGGAGCATCACTCTTTGCATGAAGAAAGAATACCCAAGTATAACGAGAATAATCATCGACAATCACAAGAATGTATCGCTTGCCATGGATACTTTGAACTTTCATTGGTCCACACAAATCCATATGAATAAGGTGCAAAGGACCTTCAGTACTTAGATACTTCTTTGGTTTGTGTGATGCTTTCTTCATCTTTCCAATTGCACAAGCCGGACAAACATGTTCACTTTCATACTTGTAATCCGGAAGACCTTCAACAAGTTGTTTATCCACAAGAGCATTGATCATTTGGAAATTAAGATGAGAAAGGCGGCGATGCCATAACCAAGAATTTTGTGCAGTTGCTTTCGAAAGAAGACAGATCTCAGAAGAAGAAGTTGGAATGTTGTTGAGATCAATTGTGAACAAATTATTATCTCTTGTACCAGTAAGAATATCCACACCCTCTTCAGTCTGCACTTTGCATTCATATCTTCTGAATAATACTTGAAGATCATTGTCACAAAATTGTCCAACACTAAAAAGATTGTGACCTAATCCTTCAACATAGGAAACTCTCTTGATAGTGATTCCATTTTTAACAATGTCTCCATAACCAAGTATAGGAGCGATATGATCATTTCCGAATCTGACAGTTCCCATAAACTTCTCAACAAAGTTTGTTAGAATAGACTTGTTTCCAGTCATATGACGAGAACATCCCGAGTCAACATACCAAACACAAATGAGATATTCCTGCAAGGACAAGGAATATGATTTAGGTACCTACATAGACTGGGTCCTTGCAGGTTAGAGAGATAACATGCAAGTACTAATAAACAAACAAACACTATGTAAGAAACGATTTAAAAATAGCACACAAACAAACATTTTATTGAAAATAACAAACAAGCACACATACTAGTTCAAACAAGAAATACGAATTACAAACACTGTAAAGTAACAGATTATACACAAGTTTTGGGACAAGCAGGACTAGTCCTAGATGTATTAGCACTATCTAAAGAATTTGATCTACGAACAATCCACACTTGTTTGACATGAGTTGTATTTCCATCAAGCTTGACTTTTCTAGAAGCATGCAAAAATCTATCTTTAGGAATCCATTTACTGCTACTAGTTAAGCACAAGTCACCTGAAACACGAACATTCTTTGAGTTAGTAAACAATTTATTATTTCTGTTCTTAACAGGTTTCTCCTTGATGGTTTCTGTGGACTTGTTCACTTTCTTGATGTTATTAGGTGACAACCAACCATACTGATCTTTGTATTTAGTTATTCCTGAAACTGTATCTCTAACCACTTGTAAAGTGCACTTAGAAGTCGTCTGAGAATACCTAGGAAAACTAGAATACCTAACATGCTGAGGTTGTTTGTTACCTAATGAGAAAGATTCATTCTTGACAGTCTTTGGACCACTAGTTGTTTTGACTTCTTTTTGGGACTTAGGTTCAGATTTAACCTTAGTCATCTGTGGTTGTCTAGAAGTCTTTGATTTCTGAGAATCTGTGGAACCTTTGTTTGGTTTTGGTCTTGGATCCGTCTTAGGTGATTGATTGGACTTTGGTTGTTTGGTGGTCTTTGGTCTTTTAAACTTATCAAATGGGGAGGTTGTGAAGAGTGTGACTTTGGAATCTTCTTTAGATAAAAATCATGTTTATTCTCCTTTTGAACAAAATGTTTTTCAAATTCAGGAGCAAAATCATAATTTCCTTCCAAAAAAGTTGACATATCATCAGTTTCCAACTTCACACTTGCTTCACTTATCTTAAAAGGACAAGGACTTCCCTTGAGTGAAATTGATGCTTTGTCTTTTTCTTTTAAAGATTGAAGTGCATTTTTCTGAAATTCGAATTCCATTTTAAGTTTATTAAGTTCCTTAAGCACATTCAACTTTTGTTCTTTTTCTTTTTCAAACTTTTGTTTGAAAGCATCAATTTCATTCAAGTAAGTTTGTGTTCCCTCAGAAAACTTGGTAAAGGACTCAGTCTCAGAAGCAGTCGGAAAGAAATAATCATCAACATCATAGACATCATCTAGATCACTATCAGTTTGAACAGAAACATGCACAACTTCACACTCAGTTTGCACAGATGCATTCACAATTTCACAAATAGAACATGCAGTTTGTGAAGTTTTCTCATCTTGACACACAGAATAGTTTGGTGGAGTTGCAGTGGCCATTACTTCACAGACAGGACAATTAGGGTGATCACAATCATTGTCATGATTCTTGGGTGGGTCACAATGATTTTGAGTCTTCAAATTATCTATTAAAGATTGCTTTTCATCAAGTGACTTTTTCAAATCATCTATTACCTTTTCCAAAACTCTTTGTGGAACATAAGGTCTTAAAATTTCAGGTTTTGGAATTGGAATAGCTTCTTCCAAAGGTTTTTCAGTAAAACACTCAAGAATTTCAGGTATTATAACCTCATGATCATCTTTGTCACTTTTATGCACAGGGTGACTGAAAAAATCATATGTCTCATCCATTAACTCATAGTTAAAATAGACATTTGCACCCTTCTTTAGAAAATCATCAGCCTCAAAATCACCATGACTTGGTCTCACAAACTGGTCAGTCATCCCACATCTCAAATAAGATTCCTTATACAATGATGGGATTTCTTCTTGTGCTTGGAGCAAATGTTTTGGATTGACATATCCCAACCCTGAAGTGAATACAGTTTCCGAATTTCTTGGCCTATTCAAAAAGATTTGTTGATATGATCGATTAATCTTATACAACTTTTCTTGATAAGACTTGATTTCAGCTTTAAGTTCATCATTTTCTTTATCAAGTTTTTGTTTAAGAGAATCTTTTATACAACAATCGTATTTTAGGTCAGAAATTTTGTCTTCATATTCCTTCAAATCAGGGGTAGATTCTTTCAATTTCACATTTAATGACTCAATGTCCTCAGCCAAAGCATTTGCTCTAAACATTTCATTGGTCTTCTCAACTTGTAACTGTCTCACGTCTTGCTCAACTCAAGAACTTTGGTTTCAAGTTCTTGTTTTTCAAGATGCAATTTGGAGTTTGGAGTAAAAGTGACTGCAGCTTTTTCAGATTTCAAATTATCAAAATCCTTTTGAAGTAAATCAAATTTAGTTTGAAATTCTTTTTCTTTAACTTCCAAAACTTTCTTTATGTTTAAATTCTCTTCAGTCAACTTCACCCCTTTTTTCATTGCCTTTTCACTTTTATTCACATAATATTCTAACATTGATTTGGGAATAGTGATTACCTGATCATCCTCTGAAGAACTTTCATGAACATCATCTAACTCTTTTGACTTCTTGATCTTTGTCATGAAGCACACATTTGCTGCAAGTTCATCGGTCTCTTCATCAGAAAGATGTAGCCATTTGTCATCTTCAGCTAGAAGAGCAATTCCACTTTCCTCTTGTCTTGCAAGCAGAAGTTTGTACTTGTAGTACTCCGAGTTCTTCTGACGAGGTTTAGTGCAATTAATGGCAAAATGTCCTGGAAGACCACAATTGTAACATTTCTTGTCCTCATTCCTCTTGTCCATGACCTTCTTCTCAAACTTCTTCTGATTGTCAAATTTCTTTTCACCACCAACAAATTCTTTCTTGGTTTCAAACTTAGGAGCATTTGCATTCTTTGCATAAGAAGAAACTGATGAAGTCCTAAGCTGATTGTTGGTTGGTTTCTTCTTGAAAAATTTCTTCTTGAAAGCCTTTGTGAAATAAGCAAGTTCCTTGTACATTTCTTTTTGCTTTTCATCCAAATCAGAATCACTCATTTCACTTGAGTCAGAATCAGTTTCATATTCAACAAAGTTCTGTCTTGAAACTCTTGGAGACTTCTTTTCAGCTACCAAGGCCAGTGGATCTGAATAAACACTTTCTTCTTTCTTCTTTTGAGTCCTCAACACAGTATCAATGTTCAGTTTCAGCTTTTCATACAAAGTATGAATGGTGAGTTTACCAAAATCTGATTGCTGATTGAGTTGAGTGCCATAAACTTGCCATTCCTCCTCAAGATTTTTGATAAACTTGATGTTCAACTCCATATTGGTTCTTTTGACATCATTCTTTCTCAATTCATTGATAACATTGCAGAATCTGATGTACACTTCATTCAATGGTTCACCCTTCTGTTGCTTGAATGTCTCATACATATTAAGAACAGTTGACAATCTTATGGTGTTTGAAACATCAGACCCTTCCATCTGTTTCCACTTCATCCCATATATCTTTTCCAGTTTCATATGAGTCAACATTGTAATAGATGTCATCTGGAAGTGCTTGGTAAAGATAAGCAATGGACATTTGATCAGCCTCAACACGATTTCTTTGATCAGTATTCCAACTTTCTTCTGGCAAAGGTTCATCATTCACTGGATTCTTAGGAATTTCAGGACCATCCTTGTAAGATTTCCTTAAAAGTTTTCCATTCTTTTGTCTGTCTATCCAATTCAAGAACCTTTTCTTCCACTGAGGATAGGAGCCTCTAAACAACACAGGAGGTCTCCCTTCAGAACCAAGAGCCAAAGCTTCCCTTGAAGCCATGAAGATCAATTAACAAAATACTTAGAAATTTTTTTTGTCTAATTGTATTGGATGCCGAGCTCAGACCTCGGCAAATGGACCAAAAATTTTTTAAAAATTTTAAATTTTGCACACGAGAAGATTATTGATCAAAAATGATTTTGAATCAATTTTCTTGAAAATTGTTGATTTGACAAATCTAACTTCAACAGAGTGCCGAGCAGTTTCTTCGGCAAATGGTACAATCAGTCAAGTCAAATCTAATTTCAACTGAGTGCCGAGCAGTTTCTTCGGCAAATGGTACAAACAGAAATCGATCTAAACACTTAGTCGAATTTTGTTGAAATAACTATTTGCCGAGATAATATCTCTGCAAACAGTGTAAATAGGATCAACACTTAACCAACTTCAGCCAACACACGTATTTGCCGAGCTTAATTCTCTGCAAACAGCACAAATAAGATTGTCACTTGGTCAAAGAAAACCAAATCAACTATTTGCCGAGCTTATATCTCTGCAAACAGCACAAATAGATTGTCACTTGGTCAAAGAAAACCAAATCAACTATTTGCCGAGCTTATATCTCTGCAAATAGCACAAATAGCACCAGACTTAACCAAAATTTCTTGATAGCTATTTGCCGAGCAATGAGCTCTGCAAATAGAACAAATAGCTCACACTTAACCAAAATTTGTTGTCACGTATTTGCCGAGCAATAAGCTCTGCAAATAGAACAAGTAAGAATAACACTAGCCAACGACCTCGCAAACACGAGAATCCACTAAAGGACAAAATAGTCGGTTTCTGGTCGTCTTCTTCGTTCAGCCAAACACCCAAACGCCGAGCTCACAGAAAATCTTCGATTTCTCCTTCATTTTTGTGAATTAAAACTTTAAATTTATATCAAAATGCTCAGAAACTATTTCCGCACAATTCCTAAAACAAATTATCAAGTAATTTCAACCAGAATTCAAACCCTCACGAACATGTCATTTGCCGAGCTCGAGCGAAATCGAATCAAATGATGAAATTAAGCTCTGAAATTGATAACGAAGGAATGATACTAATAACAAAGTGATCGGTGAACAAATTTCAAAGAAAAACACACTGATTTTGCTGAAATCACTTGAACAGTGATCTCGGCAAATGATACTTTCAGAAAAAACTCAAAATTCAGAAAAATAAGCACAAAAACAGCTTCAAATAAGCTTGTGGATCGTTCAGATATGCTGATTGTGCTCTGATACCAAATGTAAAGATGTGAATTTGAGCTTTAGTGTGTGTTTAAGT
>CM067171.1:95681949-95710775 GCA_034093135.1 Erigeron breviscapus | reverse complement strand
TAGATGACTGCGGCGCAGTGAAGGCAAACTTGCCCACTGCGTCGCAGTGTAAATGTACTGGTCCAAAGCCACACAACAACTTATGAAGATTTGTAAATTCTATCTCTTTTCACCTCTCGAACTCTCCAATCAACTTCATGGCCACAAATTACTCGAAATTGCACCAAACGGACACGTCACCTGTTTAGAACCTGAAACCACTAACAAAACCCATAAACGCGCCAAATGCCAGCAAAATCGACTAAAAACATATAATAAAAAGGCCAATAACGATGTGGAGCGATGGGTATAAATTGGTCACATCAAACCCCCCCCACACTTGAGCATTGCTTGTCCTCAAGCAAATCCAACATTTAAAGAAAAAGTAATCCTTGGCAAAGAAGCTAAATAAACAATTACGAGTATCAAAAAGAAGCAACACCAAGTATGTCCAGAAAGTCAAATGAAAATTATTTTTGTAATAATTAGTTTTTTTGAATTTCATCATATAGCCATTTTATACATCTTCTGTTTATAAATTTGTGTTTTTGGGGCATTTAGAATTTAACAACAATTGCCTACATTATAATATTATAGTTTTATACTTTAAATTTAGAAGATGCATTATTTATATTAAAAGAGTTTTTCGATAACAATTATTTACCATGCAACGCATGGGTTTAATCTAGTCTTTCTATAAGAAAAGATAAATTTGGGCTTAGGTGTCATTATTAGT
This sequence comes from Erigeron breviscapus, assembly GCA_034093135.1. Taxonomy (NCBI): domain Eukaryota; kingdom Viridiplantae; phylum Streptophyta; class Magnoliopsida; order Asterales; family Asteraceae; genus Erigeron; species Erigeron breviscapus. The sequence continues at coordinate 95,710,060 of CM067171.1, read as the reverse complement.
TAATTTGATAAATAAGATTTTTAATTAGATGTCATTTTATTCTATTATCTGATTTTTTTTCTTTTTTTATAACATTATTTGATTTAATATATGTCATGTGTGTTGTCATATTATAATTATTTATTAATGTTAATTACTTTTGGAAAATAAAATTTCAGTCTTTTATTTAAATATATTTTTTTTATATAACAAAGAGAGGATAATTTTGCACTTAATTGACATACAGAGTTAATTGTCACATTGGATTTTTGATTATTTCTCATTTTATCACAATATTTATTCTATTTGCATGTCATATATATATATATATATATAGTCATAATAATTATATTATTTATATATATGTGTATATATATATGAGTCCAAGTCACAAGTTAATTAGTCAAATATTTTGTCAATCAATATCAATATAAAATCTTTAAAAAATCTTATTTGATGTAAACTTATTTTCACGTTATAAGGAAATCAATTTGATTTTTTCACATCAATATATCAATCTTTTGTTTATAGTTTATAATCTGTTATATAAATAAAGAAAAATTGTTATGACATAAGATTTTTAAAAATTCACTGTAATTATGACATCATCATATTTTGTTAATTTAAAATTCAAAATATCTTTCCTTTATTAAATATAAATCATTAATATAGATTTTTATTAAACGTCCACATTATTATGTAAAATTTTAATCACCTTAGTTTTCGTTATAACAGGCCGAAAATTATGATGTCTTTCCGGATAACGGTTTTACTTTGTTTGTTTTACCAACCGTGTGTGTTTCAACGTGTGTCCACATCTACACAACTTTTATTTCCGTTTAGTTTCATTTTTTACATAATAACTTATCACAACTTTTCAACTTATTTAACGTTGTTATTATAAATTTTAATATGACAAAATATTTTAAAGCTACTCGGATATCATTCAGTTTATTTGCAAAGTGTCTATAAGTTAACCCGGGTTGAACCCGGGTTAATTGTTTTGTCTTTTAAATTTTACCTCTTGCCTTATTGATAGCGAGATTTCTTTTTATTGATTTCATACCTTTTTTTTCCTCTTATGGCCAATTCAGTTAATTATGCAACTTTTGTAAAAATAAAATATTATATTTAGAACTTTTTGTCTTATTCACGGACTTACGGTCAAATATACGGCTTTATTGCAAGAGTCAAGAATAAGAGATATTTGATAGTTTTGATAAACAATGAGACTGTTATCAATTATACAACTAAAGTTATTTTTCTTTAATTAATTTAATAGATTTATAATTTGTTTAATCACTTTAAGTATTTTATTAAATTTATTTGTCTATTTGTTTTTTTTAAATAATAAATTTATAAATTTAAAATCATTTACTATTTTTTTCTTCTATATAACTAAATAGGACAATTTTGGACTTATGTGGTATTCCTTTTCTTTTGCCAGGTAAGATTTTTTACAATGTGTCGCTTTGTTGTTAAAACAATTTTTTAAAGCTATATATATATGTAACTATATGTGTAATATAAAATTTGAAAGTATTTATGATCATTATACTGTAATATTTTTTAATAAATTTATTACATTACAGTCTTCAACGGTCTACAAGTATTAAAAGTAACATATATTATATACTTATACTTATTATAATATTACCGTACAACGGACAGGTTTAGTCTAGTCCTAGTATATGAGTCTTCTTTTGACAAGATATTAGTACAACCATTTCCTATTCGTATATAGGATCTTTCGACAAGTATTGATGTCGCGCATTGAGTAATTAGTTGTTGTCATGCCAAAATTTTACATTTTAACAACCACACCATCACCTTAATGATTGTTTTTACATCAATATTAAAATAAAATCACTACATATTGGATGATAAGTTAAACACAATATATGCTTAGAAGTCGGGAATATTTAATTATTAATAAATCAACCTAATTCGTATGTCTAAAAATCCATGGGATAATGACATTTGAAAAAATTAAGAGATAAAACTAGGAAAGAGTTTTAATGAAATCCTCGTATCAAGTTTTTAAGGTTTTAGGTTGATTTTTAGGCATGTGTTAGGTTGATTTATCATTTCCCGTCCATTCATTACTATATATATATATAATTTTGAATTTTAGGATTCCGTGCCAAAGTTTATTACTTTTCTTTTAAGTTATAATGGCAGGGTGTGTCGATCTACTTTTAATTACATTGTAGGCCCCTTAATTTTAAAAACTTTTACAACAATGGAACCTGATGTTTATACAGTTTTGCAACTTTAGTCTTTTTTTAAAGTTCACTAGCACCGATGCTCCTTAAATTTTAACTTTTAGCAATCATGATACAATTTAACAGATTTGTTTGTTGTCATCTCTTTTAAAGCCTTAAGTTTTTTTCGCGGTCCATCAACTGAAATAAAACATTTGACTTTCCTTATCTTACTTTTGCGATTGCTAAGGTATCATCAATTTACTAATTTTTTTTTATTTGAATCCACATTTTAACTTTCACATCATTTGAACATTGTTGGTGTATTACTCTTACAATGTTGTGTTTGTGACTTTTTTTGTTTCAACTTTGTTTTTTTTTTATATCTTTTCAATGTTGTTGTCTTAGTGACAATGTCACACGTCTTATTTTATCATTGTTAAACGTTTTGTTTATAACACATTATATTAGTGTTATTGAAGTGTCCTTAATATCTCCCGGGCCAAAGTCTGGTTAACAAAACTCGTTTGATCTAAAAATTTATATTTTAGTATTGATTGAATTGTGTCCCCGGTTTTTATCCAAAGGTTTGATGTTGTTACTTGACTAATCTGTTAAAAAAAACATAAACATAAGGGCAAGGGTGTAGTGCCAATACTTTGGCAAATTGGCTAGTTTGGCAAGTTTTCGACGAATCACAAGTCGTCACGTGGCGTTGCCAAAAACTAGCCATAACACATGGTGTAGCAAACAAAACTAGCCAAAACTTGCCAATTTACCAATGCCGGAAAACATGCCAAAGGTAACCGGAAAAATAATCAAAGTTGCCGGAAAACATAAAAAATGACCGTTTTTTTTATAAAATAGAATTGGGCTCAGAATTTGGGGGTCGGGAATTTCGGAAGTCGGAGACGCCATGGCTGCTAACCCGAAGGTTTATCCCGCCAAGATACGCCTCGGATCATCCGAGTCCCATTTTTACGAACATTTGTGTCATCATCGCCCATTTAACGTAACACCGGCAACCTAACTGTTCAACGATACCATCATCGGCTAAAACTACTTTTTCCGGCTACCTATTGCTTTAATGGAACAAAATCCGGCAACGCTACCAAGGAAAAATCCGGCAACGCTACCGCTAAGTTAACACTACCAAGCTAATCACAAACATGCAATTAACGGCAATGTAAATAAGATAAATATACATATAATCATACGCATATGTAGCAGCAGCAGACCGGAAAACCCAAAAAGGGCTCGCCGGAAAAATACAGCCGCCGTAAGCAGCAGCATGCAGCAGCAAAAGTTAACCGGGAAACCCAAGAAAGGGATCGCCGGAAAACCCAAGCAACATGCAGCATCACCAGCAGTTCACCGGAAACCCAAAAGGGCTCGCCGGAAAACTCAACCAATAAAGCAACAGGAAACCCTAATCGAAGCAACAAGTAGTCAAATAGCCAACTACACCCTTGCACAAGCCAAACAAAGTTTTGGCCGTTAAAAAAGTGAACGAATCCGGCCGGCAACCACCGGAAACCCCAAAAAGGGGTTTCCGATCTCACCGGAAAGGGTGATATATAACGTTAAGGAGCATCGGCAAGTTTTAACGGCACGTATTCCAGCAATAGAAGCCAAAAAAACATAGATCTATGTTAGGTCCAGATTTAGTCCAGACTTACTGGACTGGCTCCAGACTGGACTACTGGAACCTTATTTAGGTTTGTTAAGAAAACTTGTTTTGCTGGTCTCGCTCCAGACCCGAATACTGGAGCCTCACTGAAGATCTGACCAGAAAACATATTCTACTGGACCTACTCCAGACTTGGAATCTGGAGTCCCTCTGAAGATTTGTCCAGAAATAATTGAAGACTAGTGAGCATTTACTTGTACAGGTAATCTGGAGCATTCTCCAGATTAGCTCACTGAAGACTTCACCCCAGTCCAGATCTACTATACTGAAGACATTCTGACTGAAGTCTAAGACTGAAGTCTGAAGGAAGAAGACTTAACAAATGGCGGAGTCCACTGGAAAGTCTTACCAGATCTGCACACTGGAGGATTGTTAGTGTTCTAGATCCTGCAAGTCTGAACACTAATATCGAGGTTTGACTTATGCCTTTAACACACTTTCCAAAAAACAATCCACTTGTTCTTTAACAAAGTATACGTGTGTTAAGGTGGTTGGATAATAGGATACACTTGCACTTGATGTGACTTTATCCTTATTCTTATCTAATACATTTAATGTTCTTATCGGATCATTAAATGTATGCCAACCATATTTGTACGGCACAAATTCACTGGTGAATTTGTTGCCTATAAATACTAAGTCATTCCTTGAACAAAAATACTTTTAAGCATTCTTTTGCATTTAAGTGAATTTGTCCAAATACTCTCGATCTTAAACAGGGATACTTCACAACTTTAAGTATCTCGATCCTAAAGAGTTATTTGACAAACATAGATTATATTGTAACTCATAGGTTGTTAGGATACTCACTTAATTGTGTTATCTTGATTCCGCAACAACCTTGTATTTTATTTAAACATCAATAAATGAAATACCCATGAAACATACATAATGGTCCACTTTATTTGTTTATTGCTTTAAGTCTTGTATTACTTTGTTTATATATCTTGCATCTTTATTTACAAGTAATACTAGTCAATATCTAGTGATTATTAGACTTGTTGTATTTTACACTTTCTATTGGTTAACCATCTCGTTATTAAGGGACTCACATTTGGTATCAGAGCAGAAGGCTAATCATTGCCTAGATCTATTCTTGATGGCTAACCAAGAAAATACACAAGGTTTTAGTCTTGGTCCCGATCCTAATGTAAATATGCATGATCAAAATGAACCACAAAACGTTAATAACACTAATCCTCCCCCTCCTCCTCCTACTCCTGCTTCTCCACACGTGCATGTGCACTACTCAAATAATCCTGTTCCTAAATTCAGTGGGAACAGTGATGATTTGGTACGTGGAAAGCTAGGATGGTTTTGCATGTCACTGGTATTGAGAGGAACATGATGAAGATCTTAAACGAAGGTCCTTATGTACATACATCACCTCTCAATCCACTTCTTGATCCTTCTGGATCTAGAAGGGGAAGGGAAAAGAGGAGGAACATTGGTCAGAAGAGGAGAGGAGATTGGTGAATCTTGACACCCTCCTTAAAAACATGATCCTCGGGGCCGTTCCAAAAACCCTAATTCCCACACTAGTTCTTTTTCCTAGTGCCAAAACCATGTGGGATGAGCTTTTTAACCAACATGAAGGAGGAGATGACACCATTGTCACCAGAAAGGTCTCCTTAAACAAGAGGTATGAGTCATTTTTTGCTCAACCTAACGAGTCTCTCACTGGTACTTACACCAGATTTATGAGTATCATAAACCAATTGAGAGGTCTTGGGGTTGAAAAGGACAAGGATATACTTCTGGAGAAATTTTGTGACATTCTGCCCACCAAATGGTCTCACATGATACTTGTTTTACAACAAGGTAAAACTCTGCACACACACACTCTCTCAACTCTATATGGAGCCTTCAGGTACACTGAAGAAAATCAAGCTCAGAGAGTGGTTGCAGAACAAGATGCTTTTAACCATGCCTCCAGTACTCCTAAAGTGGTTAGTTATTCTGAACACCAAGTACAGCACTGATATCTTCTGAGAATGTATTTTCTATGAAGAAGATGGTGACTGAACTTATGGATTCTGGAGAGTCCAGTCAAATCTCTCCAGACTGTTGTGATGAAACTGAAGATGATGACCTTATTGCAATGATTGCTAAAACGTTTAACCGTTTCAAAGCAAGAGCAAATAAGCCATCGGGACAATTTGCATCCAGTTCTTCCACTGACAAGACCAATTTGACATGCTTTAAGTGTGGCAAAAAGGGTCATTTCATGAAAGAGTGCAGGTCCAACCAGTTTGCATCCAAGCCTGGTCCATTCTCTTCTAATAATAAGCCTGATGATAGCTATAAATTGAAATATAAAAAGCTTAAGGCCCAAATGCTCTCATGGCACAACAAATGGAAACAAATAATAAGTGCATGATTGCTACAACTGAAGAGAAGTGGGTTCCTTCTGATGACTCATCTGTTGATGAAGAAGAAGAAAGAGATTGCTGTTACATGGCTCTGGAAGTTGATGAGCACCTGGTGAAGGAAGATGTCACATCTGGACGATGGGTGGACATTGTTATTAAAAGGTTAGTGATTATGATAATGCAACTGACCAAGAACTAAAACTGGACATTGCTGAAGCTTTAAATTCTGATTTGATTTTTGTAGAAACTGTTAGATCTGATTGTGTAATGGTCTAGAAACAGATTCTTCTGAAATAAATGCTTTAAAATCAAAATTAAAAGAGCTTCAAGACATTGAACTGGCATTTCAAGCCCAGGTTCTGGTAACTGAACAATTGATTCAAGAAAAGCAAGATCTTGAGATCATTCTAGAGAAAGAAAAACTGGTAATAAAGTCATGGCTAGAAACTAAAAAGCCATATGATGCTTCAGTTAAACAATTTCCTGCTCAAAAACGTGCATATTTAGATGGAAATACTAATGTTGCATCATTAATACCAGTAATCGATCGATTACCAGAGGTGTTAAGGCCCACAACTGTTTATGATATTGCCTGTAACACCCAAGACCAATTTAGACCCAGTTCAATCCCCAGAGGTTAAGACTGGAGCTGTCCAGATGACTGCTCCAGTTAAAAAGGTGAAGCAGAATAGACCTTTACCTCAGACCAATCCCTTACCAAAGCCTTTGACTGGAAAGGCTAAGGTATCATCTGAAGAAAATATTTTGTCCAGGATAGAGAGCCAGATTCAAATTCTGACTCGTCAATCACAAAGTTTTAATGCAAGATTAAACTTTCTGAGGGTACTTCATCTGGCCCTAGACAAAATACAAAACCTTTTTCAAAGAAAGACAAATTTATTTCTCCAGTTGAGAAAAATGAAAAGGTTTTAAAACCATCAACCCCAGTGGTCTTCTCTTCTAAGACCACTATTGAACAAAGTGAACTAGACCAGATTGCCCCAGGGACCTATAAGGGAGGGTCCAGTGAACCCATCAGTCGATGGGTTCCCAAATCTAACTGATAAATATCTGGTGTATGTGTAGGGCGATCGAAAGAAGCTTATCTGGTATCTTGACAGTGCAACTGGCAGGACGATGACCGGATGTAAGACCCTACTGGAGGAGTTCACCATTTCTGATGGACCCTCCATCACGTTTGGAAATGATGGTTGTGGGAAGACTGAGGGATATGGTGTTCTGAACAATGGACAAGTCAAGTTCAGACGAGTTGCATTTGTGAATGGTTTGAAATATAACTTGATCAGTGTAAGTCAACTGTGTGACGATGGCTATCAAGTCTTATTCAATGTTGCTCAGGGCATCGTATTCAACAAGGACTGGAAGGTAGTGTTGATTGCTCCCAGAAAAGGGAATGTGTACGTGATGGATATGGAAAGCTCTCCTTCAGAGCAGTGTTTCTATACTCAAGCTGATGAAGACACAACTGGTTATGGCACAAAAGGTTATCCCATTTAAACTTCAAAAACATTAACAAGTGTCCAGAAAACAACTTGCAGATGGGATACCTTCAGTCTCCTTCAAAAAGGAAAGACCATGTCCAGGATGTGAGATGGGTAAGCAAAGCGTACCAGTTTCAAGACCAGACAGAATTTCAGCATTACTGAACCTCTTCACATGCTTCATATGGATCTTTTTGGTCCAGTGAACGTTCAGACTCGTGCTGGTAAAAGATACACCCTGGTGATCATAGATGAGTTCTCCAGATATTGTTGGGTGATCTTTCTGAGGTCCAAAAGTGAAGCTGCTGCTGAAATCATCAGTCTTATCAAGCAATTGAGCTCAAGTACAGTCGAAAAGTGTGTCAGTTAAGAAGTGACAATGGAACAGAATTCCAGAATGCAACTCTGGAGTCATTCTGTACTGACACTGGCATCTCCCAGAACTTCTCTTCAGCCCGCTCTCCAGAGCAAAATGGAGTTGTGGAAAGGAAAAATCGAACGCTGATAGAAGCTGCCAGAAGTATGCTTGTTGAATCTGGACTGTCTACCAGTTTCTGGGCGGAAGCAATTGCAACTGCTTGCCACACCCAGAATCGATCAGTGTACATAAAAGACACAAAAAGACAGCCTATGAAGTCTTAAGAAATAGAAAACCAAACATTGGTTATTTTCACGTTTTTGGATGTCCAGTTTACATCCTGAACGACTCCAGTCAGCTAGGCAAATTTGATGCCAAAGCTGATGAAGGGTATTTCTTAGGCTATTCAGCCATTCGCAAGGCCTTCAGAGTCTACAACAAGAGACTGGAAAAGGTCCATGAGTCAATTCATGTAACATTTGATGAATCAAATGCATCAATCAACAAGAAGCTAGTCCCTGACACTCCCCCAGTAACACCAATTGTCTTTTGTGAATCTGATCCTATAAACGACAAATTTGAAGATTCACCAGACTCAGTTTCCAGTCATCCTGATCTGGAACCTGTTCAGAAAAAGAAACTCTCCAGTAGTACTCCATTCTATCCCTCTATTATTTTCAAACTACCCTCTGAAATTAATATTGGTTCAGATGTGCGTACTACTCCTCCAGTATCAGTGTCAGTTGAGAATTTACCAGAAATGTCTTCTGGTGAAGAATTTCATACTGAACCAGTACTCCATGAAATGCCTTCAAATGAAGAATTTCATGATGCAAATCGTGATTTAAATGACTCAGATGAAGATACTGAAGTAATTTGCAAGACCCTCCTCCAGAATCAACTCCAGAGGAGACTCAACTGAATTCTTGCACTGATATTGTTGTCAGTAACAATCCTGGTCAGTACTCCAGAAGGACAAAAGCTCACCCTATTGATCAGATCTTAGGTGACTCCAGTCGTGGTGTTCAGACCAGAAGAGCCTCCCGTAATCAATGCTTATACGTCAGTTTTCTATCTTTGATAGAACCTAAGAAGATTGACGAGGCTCTGGAAGATCCAAACTGGGTGACTGCTATGCAAGAAGAGCTTCACCAGTTTGAAAGGAACAAAGTATGGTATCTGGTTCCTTTCCCAGTTGGAAAGAAAGAACCAATTGGAACTAGATGGGTCTTCAGAAACAAAGTAGATGAAGATGGCCACGTAATCAGAAACAAGGCCAGACTGGTAGCACAAGGCTACTGCCAGTCAGATGTCGACTTTGATGAATCTTTTGCTCCAGTGGCTAGACTTGAAGCGATCAGAATTTTCTTAGCATTCGCTGCTAATCATCAGTTCAAGGTCTACCGGATGGACGTAAAGAGTGCTTTCTTGAATGGGAAGCTTGAAGAAGAAGTTTACGTCAGACAACCTCCAGGTTTCGTTGATGACAAGCATCCACATTGGGTATATCGTCTGGACAAGCGCTATATGGCCTCAGACAAGCCCCACGTGCCTGGTATGATACTCTGACTAAACATTTGTTGAAAAATGGTTTTAAACGAGGTGCAATTGACAATACCTTATTCATTCTCCATGAGAAAGGTAATCTGTTAATGGTACAAATTTATGTTAATGATATAATTTTTGGGTCTACTGATGAAAACATGTGCAAGAAATTTTCTAAAATCATGTCCACTGAATATGAAATGAGTTTGATGGGTGAATTAACATATTTTCTTGGACTCCAGATTAAGCAAAACAAAGATGGAATTTTATTAATCAGGAAAAATATGTTAGAGATCTTTTAAAGAAATTCGATATGAATTCTTCACCATCTAAACCACTCCAATTTCTGCACCACTGACACTGGACTCGGATCCAGATGGCAAACAGTGAACACCACTGTCTATAGAGGCATGGTTGGTTCACTGATGTATTTAACGGCCAGTAGACCAGATATTATGTTTTCAACATGTTTATGTGCCAGATATCAGTCTAATCCAAAGGAATCTCATCTGCTTGCTGTAAAGCGCATACTGAAGTACCTTAAAGGTGCTCCCAGTCTAGGTCTTTGGTACCCCAAAGGCTCAGGCATGGATCAAATGGGTTATTCAGATTCAGATCATGCAGGTTGTAAGATAGATAGGAAATCCACAACTGGTGGATGTCATTTCCTAGGTGACAAACTGGTCAGCTGGACCAGTAAGAAGCAAACTTCAGTTTCATTATCCCCTGCTGAAGCTGAATACGTGTCTGCAGCCAGTTGTTGTGCTCAGATACTCTGGATGAAGAACCAGTTGCTTGATTATGGTATTAAATATTCAAAAACTCCAATCTTTTGTGATAATACCAGTGCCATCGCTATCTCCAACAATCCAGTCATGCACTCCAGAACCAAATACATCGATCTAAGGTACCATTTCATTCGCGATCATATTATGAAAACAACATTGAACTCCATTTTATTCCCACTGACAAACAACTCGCTGACATTTTTACTAAACCACTGGATGTAAAAACTTTTGAATATCTTGTTGGTGAGTTGGGATGTTAAACCCTTAAATCTGGAACCTTGGTATTGAACGCCATGTGTACTACTAAGGATCTTTGATTTAAAGATTCAAAAATTTATTTCTGGATCAACATTCCAGGGAAGACTTGAAAAATATTTTCTCTTAAAAATGTTTAAGTTCAGGGGGAATTAATTTTTCTCACTGGACAAATTCTTCAGAAAATATTACTGGTGCTTTGTAAATATGTCCCTCTCACTGGTAACTGGACAGGTTGAAGTGCGTGTTTGAGTTGACTCATGTCTTCTTGTAAATGTGTCCCTCTCATTTGTCTGTATTAGTTGACGTGCAAGTTTGAGGTTTCCAGTCTTTCAAATGGTTTTCACTGGTACTTTACTGGAGTGTCCCTCCAGTGTACCATCAGTACATGCTTCACTGGACTAATCCACCAGTGATACTGGACGGTCTTGTCAACCTCCAGATGCACTGAATAATGTCATAATATTTTCAAAATACTTGATCTTTGTATGTGCCACGTAAGAAAACTTTTTCAAAGATATTTATCTTATAAATCCTATGTGGCATGGATATTTTTCAAAACTAATGATGGTCTTTTTACTTTGGGAACACAAAAAGTACAAATTTGCTTGTTTTTGTGGGCGGTGAACCATCAACCATTTATGGGTGATGTGATACAATTAAATGCGGATCTCAAAACACGATCAAAAATGTTATTTGATAAATTCAAATTAAACGTTTGAAATCCACATTATCTCTCCTATAAATACCCACTTTCACTTTCAATTTCATTTACTTCGAACATTTACTCCCAAATCTTCAAATTCCTTCATTCAATTCTTCATTCATTTTTCCAATCATAATACTCGCATATTAACTTCAAATTCATTAAATTCTTCATAAACCTTAAATATTCAATTTCATCTTCTTCTATATATCCAATGGCTCCTAGACAATCAAATTCACCAAGAAATCTACTATCCGCTGAATATGCTCCGGCGGCTGATGTAGTTAGAGCACCTCATATCAACCTTGAAGCTAGGGCTTTAAGGATGAATATGAATAACTGGATGGCAAAACTCACGCTATCCAGTGTCCATGATCCACAATCCATAATTGGGAGATTAAACACCTTTTTTCTCTCATGTCCACTGTATGGTGCCCTAACTTTAAATCCAGAAAAGATGTATCCACGATTATCTTTGTGAATTCTGGTATACAGCCGAATACAATGAGGCAAAATTCCTGTATTGCCTATTCTCTTGAGCAAGGGACCAGACCCTTGAATATGTCTGTACATTCTCTCAGAATGGCTCTTCAGTTAAATTATCTGGATGAGAATGAGCTGGCAATACCACTCCCTACTGGTATTAACTTTAGGGAGGTATGCAGATTAATGGGGCATACAGAGATAGTTGATGAAAATGGTCAGTTGTTGAGGAAAGGGACCATTTATATGAGTAGACTGACGGATTCGTGGAGATACTTCTTCACACACATAGTAGAGTGTCTTGGAGGCAGTTCTGGAGGATTGGATCAAATCAATCAAACACACCTCCAGATTGCCTATTGCTTATGGTTTGGGCTAAGGGTTGATTTCGCCCAGATATTCTTTGATGATCTGGTGGAACGTATAAAGGCGAAGGGGAGAAAGTCCATTCGTGCCATATATTCGCTTTCTTTCTCTTATATTCAAAAATGCCCTTGGAGCCCAGTATGACTTTGAAACTACTCATTTTTCAATGAGTGAGTATATGAGAGACCTGGCAAATTTAAGGTCCAGAGATGGAGAGGTAGATATTCCTCCAGTAATGCTGACACTTCAAAGAATTGAAGAGAATGTGGCACCAGTAAGGGTACAAGTTGTTGATGTACCTACTGGTAGTGAAGATGTTCAGATTGTTGAAATGGTACAACCAATTAGTCAAGTGGCTCCAGAAAGTTCAAGTCAAGCAACTGTTGAACTTTCCAGACGACCAAGATCACATAGGCGTCTGATGAGAGGTGGAGTCCAGGTAAACCCATTAACCCATCCTGGTGATATTATGAATATTGATGGGTCTCCCATCTTTGAAGAGGAAAATATTGATCCTTCTGTACAATCTGAACAAAGAGTGGACACTGAAGTCCAGGCTGTTGTACGAGAAGAGGCTGTTGAAGTTGTTCAGACTGAAGAACAAGCTTCTGGTGAGCAAGAGGCTTCACTGGATTTAAATGTGGAAGCTGGTGAACAGATAGATGTTGCTGGTGCTTCTTTTTGGGACGAGGCTGACTCTCCTATTTCTGGAGGTCAGAATTTGGATATTAATATGGATTTTTGGGCGAAGATGTACAGTTTGAAACTTCACCAGAAATGCCCCTCCTCCACCAGAAACCGAAACACCTCAACCAGAAATACCACTTCCTACACCAGATATGCCACCACCAGAACCTTCAATGCCACCTCCACCACCACCATCAATTCCTCAATCAACTTCATACTTCACACCATTCATTCAACCAACACAAACTCAATCACCAGTACACCAAACCGAACAAAGTGTGCCAGTCTCACATGTTGAAACTGAAGAGGACTGGGCACAAGTACCATTGATGACCAGAGTGACTTCTCACCTGGAACAACCCAGTGGTCTCTCCACTTCTTCTTCCACCGAGGTCCAAGGCCTTCTTAGTAGGGTGGCGGACCTGGAGAGATCACTCCAGTCATCTTCCCAGGTCATTTCTGACTTAAATCAATGTTGTCAAATAATATAGCGTCAGAAATGAACCTTTTTGCTGGGAATGAAGATGGTGTTTGATAAGTTGGATGAACTGGTACTGGCCACGAATGTTAATTCTCAAAATATAAGGGTGGCAGTACAAGGGTTGGAAGGAAAGATTGTGAATTCTGTTGAGACTGCAGTGGAGAATAAGGTTGTACAACCACTGGCAGGTCTTAAAGATGAGGTTGAGAAGATTGTGACAAGAGTTGGTGCACTGGAGAGCAGGTCAACATTTGATCAGACTGATCTGGTCAACACCCTCAGTGACGAAGTTGTCAGAAAATTCAAGGGTGATATGCTGAAAGAGATCTCAGATGAAATATTTGGATCAATCCTTAGATCTTTTCAGGATGTGATGTTGCCAGAAGTTGTTAAGAGGATAGAAGTTGAGCTGCCCAAGGACTTGCCAGAATCAATTGAAAGTAATAAAAGGGAAGTCCAGGCACTCAAAACTGGTATGACTGCTTCATTGCCAGAACAAGGAAGAACCTTTGGTTCCTTAGATAGACATATGATGGAAGAGTTGTGGAATGATCTGAAGTCAAGGACTAGAGATCATTCCAAGGGGGAAAAACGTTCAGTTCCATCTACTGGTGAACAAGAAGGGTTAATAAGGAGAAAAAGAGAAGTTGCCAGAGCAGTCGCTACTGAAAGCGTCATGCAACAGAGACAAGTGACTGGTACTGATGCCAGTGCACGTATGGTTGAAAGAACACAAGAAGCTACTGGTACTGAAGCCAGTGAGCCCCAGTTCGAAAGCTTCCCAGACATTCCTACCACACTGAAGGCAGTTAAAGGAAAAGAAAAGGTAGTGGCTGGGGAAGAAGAAGAACAAGTTGAAGATGTTGACAACGAAACTTCAAAGAAGTTGCAACAACAGTGTATCATGATCGAAATCTTCAAGGATAATCAAAGAAATGAACTGCTGGCCCATCATAGGGATATGGCTACAATGGGTACTCTGGACTCCTACAACGCTGGCAGGTTAGAGGGAAAAGAGGGCACTGGAGGGGGGATTTGTGTCCTAAAAGGAAATTTTTATCTGACAGGACCCTTTTTATCCCACACAAAAAAAAAATCCCCTCTTTTCCAACCCTTTTTTTTTTTTCACCAACAATCAAAGAAATGAACCGCTGGCCCATCATAGGGATATGGCTACAATGGGTACTCTGGACTCCTACAACGCTGGCAGGTTAGGCGTAAACATTGAAGTTTTTAAAAGGATGAAGGAGGATCCCAGAGTTCAACAATGTCTTGATGCACTGGACGATGTCCATATACGCTCGTTCTATGCTGAAGAAGAGCAGGTATATGACTCGTTGATTTATGGTGTAACCATTCCAGAGTTGATCAGACAGAGAAAGGAGGAGCTGGTAAGCCTCCAGAAAAAGATCAGAAAAAATGCTGGTGCTCTGGAATTGGAATACAGAAAGAGGATAACTGGTCTACCCAAGCTAACAACCAAGCAACTGAAAGCTATCAAAGATGGTGATCTGAGCACCTTTATTCCTCTGGATACCACTCATAGAATCAATAGACAAGAATACCAGTCCACTGAAGGACAGCAGAGTGGTGTATCCAGGGATACTGAAGAGATGGTCCAGTTGGCAAAGCAAAGGGCTAAATATGATGAAATGATGAATTTCAGGGCAAATGCAAGAAAGATTGTAAATGCTGAAATCATGCTGGCTGAAAATCATCAAGGTATGACCAGGTTTAATGTAAAGTTGACCAGAGAAGGTAACTTTACTGATGAAAGAAGAGATACTTCAGTCCAAGCATTTGGATGGACTGAACTAAAGGAGATTGGAATGACTTTCAAAGGCAAGACTGATCTCTCTCCAGACGTGAAGGCTTTTATGAAAAGAATTGAGAAAGTCTGGAAGAGAATTCAACAAATGGAAGCTGTGTTGGGTCTGAGACCACCAGTGTCTGTTCCATCATCTCCATCTCCTAAGAGGAAGGCTACTGAAGATGCTCCAGAAAGGACGTCGAGAAGAAGGGCCTGAACTCTTATCATTTGTACTTGTTGTAATTATTTGTTTATGAAAGTTGTAATTATTTTCCTTTTGATGAAAGTAATAATAGTTGCAAGTTTTTATTTTTACAAGTAGAATGACCAGATTTAGTCTAAGTTAGAACTTAAAAGATGAAACTGAAAACACTCATGATCTATAAAGTGTTTTCTAGTAACTTAGATTAGACTTAAATCGACCAAGTGTTTTCCAGACATACAAATTTGTATATCTATAGTCTGAAAAATACTTGCATTATTTCTAAACAAATAGGGGGAATTTGTTAGGTCCAGATTTAGTCCAGACTTACTGGACTGGCTCCAGACTGGACTACTGGAACCTTATTTAGGTTTGTTAAGAAACTTGTTTTGCTGGTCTTGCTCCAGACCCGACTACTGGAGCCTCACTGAAGATCTGACCAGAAAACATATTTTACTGGACCTACTCCAGACTTGGAATCTGGAGTCCCTCTGAAGATTTGTCCAGAAATAATTGAAGACTAGTGAGCATTTACTTGTACAGGTAATCGGGAGCATTCTCCAGATTAGCTCACTGAAGACTTCACCCCAGTCCAGATCTACTCTACTGAAGACATTCTGACTGAAGTCAAAGACTGAAGTCTGAAGGAAGAAGACTTAACAAATGGCGGAGTCCACTGGAAAGTCTTACCAGATCTGCACACTGGAGGATTGTTAGTGTTCTAGATCCTGCAAGTCTGAACACTAATATCGAGGTTTGACTTATGCCTTTAACACACTTTCCAAGAACAATCCACTTGTTCTTTAACAAAGTATACGTGTGTTAAGGTGGTTGGATAATAGGATACACTTGCACTTGATGTGACTTTATCCTTATTCTTATCTAATACATTTAATGTTCTTATCGGATCATTAAATGTATGCCAACCATATTTGTACGGCACAAATTCACTGGTGAATTTGTTGCCTATAAATACTAAGTCATTCCTTGAAAAAAATACTTTTAAGCATTCCTTTTGCATTTAAGTGAATTTGTCCAAATACTCTCGATCTAAACAGGGATACTTCACAACTTTAAGTATCTCGATCCCAAAGAGTTATTTGACAAACATAGATCATATTGTAACTCATAGGTTGTTAGGATACTCACTTAATTGTGTTATCTTGATTCCGCAACAACCTTGTATTTTATTTAAACATCAATAAATGAAATACCCATGAAACATACATAATGGTCCACTTTATTTGTTTATTTCTTTAAGTCTTGTATTACTTTGTTTATATATCTTGCATCTTTATTTACAAGTAATACTAGTCCATATCTAGTGATTATTAGACTTGTTGTATTTTACACTTTCTATTGGTTAACCATCTCGTTTATTAAGGGACTCACAATCTAGCCTCAAAATCGAAAACCCTCAAATAAATTTTTTAGGTTTCCGGCGATACAAAGATGATTGGCACAAGAACAAAAAAAAAACGGTCACAAGTACACGCTCCCAACGTTCACTAGCATCGGCCAAAACATGCCGATATATAAAGCCAAAACTAGCCGATTAAACTTGCCAAAAGAAGTCGATGCATGTGCTATAGGGTTGCCAATCTGTCGAAGCAAGCCGATGCTTTGTGCCGATATAAATAGCCGACTACACCCTTGCCCCTAAGTATGATTAAGTAAGGAGATATATAATGTGAATTTATCAAGTTGAGCACTTTCATCTTATATATATTGAAAAACTGTAGGCTAAAAACAGTTGGTATATATATATACCCAACTTGATTGAATTGTATCACAAGTTAAGTCAAATCACCTGGCACCCGGGTTTTACATGGGTCATGAGTTTGACTTTTCGAATAGGCATGCGTGTGAGGTTCTCTCTTGATTCATAGGCACTCCTTAAGTTCCCTCGCTTGCGAAGCTGATATTCAAGAAAGATAGTTTTAGGGTAACCAGTCCTGACACATCCTTGATGAAATTAAAAAGGTTTCACATACCCGATATTAGAGATCTTGATCCATTGATGAAATTTTAAGAGAACAAATTAATATAGCTTTACAGTTACGTACACCTCCCGAATACAAACAACATATACTTTTAGATCAATTATCTATACTATATTATAAAGCAAATAGCCCCAGTCTAAATTTTTAAGTTTCAACATTTACTTTCCCAAAATGCCCCTCCTATTCTATTCTATATTTACCTAAAATAACTATAATACTCTTTCTCTCTCCTCAATATCAACCACTCATTTTTTTCTCTCTCCTCTATAAATCATTTTATTCCTCCAATTCATTCAAAATCTTTTATTTCAAAAACCGTACATCGATAAATTATAAAAATTATATGAGTGTTCTTAAAATTTCATGGTCTTTCATTAGAGAGGTCATTCGATATACTTTCGACGATTTTTAAATCCGAAACGGACGTACGGCTAAGGGCGAAGCCCGTCAGATAGATCACCCAATCACCGCCACCCCGCCATCACCGGCGCAACGCCAAAACTAGCCGATTAAACTTGCCAAAAGAAGCCGATGCATGTGCTATAGGGTTGCCAATCTGCCGAAGCAAGCCGATGCTTTTTGCCGATATAAATAGCCGACTACACCCTTGCCCCTAAGTATGATTAAGTAAGGAGATATATAATGTGAATTTATCAAGTTGAGCACTTTCATCTTATATATAATTAGTTAATCAGAAACCAAAATAAAAGCCATAAAAGATTGATGATTAGTTTATAAAATACCAAAAAGGAAGGGTTGGAAATAAAAACAATGTAAACATTTGGTTGTAAAACTATAAATAGTAAAAGGCTGGTTACGGTAAATGATCACAGTTATAAATTATAAATTAATAGTAAAAGGTTGGTTGGTATATTGTAGAAGGCCAAAGTTTGGTAACAAGTTATAAAATACAAAAGTTTAGTATTATAAAAGTCTAAAAGTATACAATTTGGAATTACAAAACCCCGAACGTTTGTGGTAAAATAAAAAATATATAGTAGGCATGTTTAGTTGTGAAAAAATGTATTATAGTTTTTCATTTCTAGTTTCTGTAGTTCTTTCTCTTAGAAGACAAATAAAAATTTTGAAAACGCTTTTAAAACTTAGAAATGTTATTTTCATTCTCCATATTTAAAAATATGTTCTAATATATTTGGTGAAGTGGGGGTAAAGTGACGTCGTGGCGGCGGTAGCTAGCGAGGGTTGACGGGGGCAGGGGTGGCGGTGTAGGAAGAGAGTTTATATATAATTTGAGTTTTCTGAAATTTAAGAAATGAAAAATGAAAATTAGAAAACAATTAAAAAAAATGTTCTCTAATATCTCATTGAAAATTTAAGAAAAAAACAATATTTTTTTTTTAATTCTTAGAAAACTTTTTCTTTATAAAAGTATGATTTAATAGTGTTTTCTCGTTTCCATGTTTTTTTAGAAAACAAAAATGAAAAACAATGAATATTTGTCCCAACTAACGTGTACTAAAAGTTTACTATTAACCCATATTGATTAATTATCACTGATCAGAGATACATTAGTGAAAGTTTGTCAAATAGTGTGATGTTACATGACCATCATCAATAATGGGGACGATGAGGAAACAAAGAATTTAAGAAAGGAAATAATGAATCAAACAATGTTATGAGCATTATACATAAAACAAACAATCCTACATAAACTGAATGGATCTCCTCTTAGGACGCTTGGCGGCTCGATTCTTCAAGCCTTCGAGTTGTGCTTCCCACACCGTTGTTGAGAAATCCGCGTTTTGTTCACGAAGAGTATGGCCTCCAACTAAGCTCAAGTCGTACATTCGTCTAGTGTTTGGGTCAGAAAGAACTTCATATGCCTCTCTTAACTCCACAAATCGCTTGGTGCATTCCTCCCTTTTGGAAGATGGGAAAACGTCGGGATGGAGTTGAAGAGCTTTGGCTCGGTACGCTTTCTTGAGGTCATGAAAACTAACATTTTGCGACTCTAGCGAAAAAGTTCTTTTTGTTATCAATATTGTGCAACTCTTTAGCTCTACAAGATATGTTTGTAGTCTTCTTATTACCATTAAACAACACTCTTTCATTCCTAATTAGCATCAAATCACTTTTTTGCAACACAAAGTTCATCTTTAAAGCCATTGTTGTTGTTGTTATGGTGTGTGGGGTATGTCTAATAGTGTATTTGTTTGAGAGAAAATAAAGATAGTAAAGTGTGTATGAGAAATGGAAAAATGTTGAGTGCATATAAAGAAAAGAATGTCGAGGTATAACTAATATTATATTGACAACTTCACACGCATTTGACTATAAAGTTGGACCGATTTCCATGTGGAAGTTTCTATACCTTTAGATGATTATTGTTTGCATCGAGTATGATTTTTGAAATAGTCTTCCAATTGGGTACATATATCGTTAATTTATTACAAGATATATTGTGTTTAACAACGTAGTCTCTATAATATATGGTGAAAAGTTTAAACACTTTATCAGTTACTCCATAAAGGTCGTTTTTTGCCTTGTGAAATGTGAATTACTAGGCACGGCTAACGACTTATTCTATTCAAGTGTGAATATAGTTTTGCCGGTATATGTATGTCGTTTAATTAGTATATATATATAGGAGGTTATTTGAGAACCCTAAAAAAAAAAGAACTCAATAACTCATCTCCACCCTTGGATCAAAAAAACTGGATGGATCAGATTAAAAATAAAAAACCCCTCTCAACACTAGAGGGGTATTTTTGTCAACTCCCTCTTTTTTTTCTCTCTCTTACTTTATTAAATTAATACAATTCTATCTAATTCACTAAAAAACTTTTATCTCACAAACCGTAAATCGTTAGACGAAAAGAAAAGCATGGTAGTCTTAGAATTTCGTCATCTTTCATTAGAGATGCGATTCGATATACTTTTGACGACTTTTTAAATTTCGTTTTTTTCATCACGTTCATCTTACACATGTGTAAGTTATTATTCTTAGATGTCCTACACATGTGTAGGATGAACCTTTTAGTGGTTTCTACTTGTCCTACACATGTGTAGGATGAACCTTTTAGTGGTTTCTACTTGTCCTACACATGTGTAGGATGAACCTTTTAGTGGTTTCCACTTGTCCTACACGGGCGGAGCCCGTACGGTTAAGGGCTTCGCCCGTACCGTATCCAACCACCACCATCTCATGGATCGCCGCCCATCAAATCCAAACAATTCCCAAATGCGTCCGGCTTCCAACCCCTTTATAAATGCCTCGAGGTAGCCTACCGAGAAGGCGAAGCCCCCCTGAACGGGCAACGCCCGTTCGACTAAGGGCTACCGCCCGTACCGTATCCAACCACCACCATCTCATGGATCGCCGCCCATCAAATCCAAACAATTCCCAAATGCGTCCGGCTTCCAACCCCTTTATAAATGCCTCGAGGTAGCCTACCGAGAAGGCGAAGCCCCCCTGAACGGGCAACGCCCGTTCGACTAAGGGCTACCGCCCGTACCGTATCCAACCACCACCATCTCATGGATCGCCGCCCATCAAATCCAAATCATTCCCAAATGCGTCCGGCTTCCAACCCCTTTATAAATGCCTCGAGGTAGCCTACCGAGAAGGGCGAAGCCCCCCTGAACGGGCAACGCCCGTTCGACTAAGGGCTACCGCCCGTACCGTATCCAACCACCACCATCTCATGGATCGCCGCCCATCAAATCCAAATCATTCCCAAATGCGTCCGGCTTCCAGCCCCTTTATAAATGCCTCGAGGTAGCCTACTGAGAAGGGCGAAGCCCCCCTGAACGGGCAACACCCGTTCGACTAAGGGCTACCGCCCGTACCGTATCCATCCGCCCTCTGAATTAAAAAGTCGTCGAAAGTATATATAATGAACCTTTTAGTGGTTTCTACTTGTCCTACACATGTGTAGGATGAACCTTTTAGTGGTTTCTACTTGTCCTACACATGTGTAGGATGAACCTTTTAGTGGTTTCTACTTGTCCTACACATGTGTAGGATGAACGTGATGGGGGAAAAAACGACATTTAAAAAGTCTTCAAAAGTATATCGAGTCGCATCTCTAATGAAAGAGGACGAAATTTCAAGACTACCCATGCTTTTTTTTCCGTCTAACGATGTACGGTTTGTGAGATAATTTTTTTTTAATGAATTAGATATTTTTATTAAGAACGAAATGCATTTTTGGTCCCTGTGTTATCACATCATTTGCAATCTTGGTCCAAACATTTGCAAAGTGGCGATTCTGGTGCCACAAATGAAAAAGTTTCGCAATTTTGGTCCATTTTTAACTTTCCGTCCATATGCCTCCGTTATTCGACCCACGTGCGTGTCACGTGCGGGGTAGATTCGTCCTTTCAATGCTTTTGGACCAGATTTGCAACAAAAAAACAAAAACCCCACCCATTTATAAACCCACCCCTTTATATACCTTTTTCCCCCAAAATAATATTTCCTCCCATGTATTCTTTTTTTTTTAATCTAAATTTCACACATCTATATTTAAATCTATCTTTATTAAAAATCTCAAAATTTAAAAGTAATGAAATCTAAGAAAGAAGCATCAGATTGTAGTTGGTCAATCGTGTTGTAATATAGCAAATCATCATCATCATCTCGATATTTAAAGAGATTATGTCACCATCACCAATCAAACATCATAACCATCAGATCGGTTTTTTATGGATGATTCCGGCGAACGATTACCTCCGACCACCATGGCTAATTTTGGCGACTTTAATGGTATCCTTCTCGACAGTACCACCACCATTCATTTTTTTTCTTATCCCCAGCCAAACAGATCCAGATCCCGCCGGAGAGAAGAACATATCGGTAACTCTAGCTGTGGTGGGTAACTTCGACGGTGGTGATGATGAATCTGTGTTCGTCGTCGGATCTAATTCAAAAAGCTAAAGAATGAGGTTTGGATCTTATTTAGACTTATGTTTTTTGGAATGGGCATGAGCCATAAACTGGTAAAGTTAGTGTACTTTTTTTGGTTATTGTTTTCTTTTTCAAAATTCATTAAAGATATGGATATACTTTGGATGCTGTGTATACGAGCAGTAGTAATATATGTATTGTATATATGGAAACTTAATTTTTGTGAATGATATATGGATATGTAAAGTGGTAAAAGGTATATAAAGGGGTGGGTTTATAAATGGGTGGGGTTTTTGTTTTTTTGTTGCAAATCTGGTCCAAAAGCATTGAAAGGACGAATCTACCCCGCACGTGACACGCACGTGGGTCGAATAACGGAGGCATATGGACGGAAAGTTAAAAATGGACCAAAATTGCGAAACTTTTCCATTTGTGGCACCAGAATCGCCACTTTGTAAATGTTTGGACCAAGATTGCAAATGGTGTGATAACACAGGGACCAAAAATGCATTTCGTTCTTTTATTAATTTAATAAGAGGAGAGAGAAAGAGAGAGAGCTGGACTTTTTCATAATGACAAATATGTCCTTCCTGATCTTGATGAATGGAGGGCTGAGATTGGTTCTCGCGTTCTTTTTTTTTAGTGGTTCTCAAAATAACTCACCCCTATATATATATATATATAAAAAAATCGATAACATTTAAGTGGGATATGTTATAATACCCCGTGACTTTTAGTATATAATATAAGGTTATTTATAAAATAAGTGGAAAAAAAAGGGGAAATAGATATAGCCAGTCAGTTGAAAAAGGGATTGACTTAGATATTTAGAACGTGACCAAAGCCCATTAACTAACTCTCCACATATAACGTACTCCATCAGAGAAAGAGGGGCTGAGTTGGTTTAAATACCCCTTCTAATCTCCATTCGGTTTTTATGATCAAAATCACAGCCCTCAACTGCGTGGGAACAGAGAGGAAGGAGTGATCAGCTCTTGAGAAGAGGGTGTTTTGTAGTCTGCTATAACTATTTCTCGTACGTGTGAGGTAAGGGCCTGAACCACTTTCACTAATGTTTGCTATACCCGGTGACTTTCATTCGATTAATTACCTTTCCAATCTAAATCAAGGTTAGGGGAGAAGGCAGAGTACAGCAAGTAGGTTTAACTAGTGAGTTTAAGAGTTAACAAGGAGGGTGTCGCCTTGCTGGGTTCGATATCACCATTGGAGGTATATCATTATGGTCTATTAATCATGTATTCTTAATAATCTTAGTTTTAGTTTTGTTAATCTAAATAACCTGGAACGGTACTATTTATGGTTACAAATCATAGTTTTGGACTTCAGATAAGCATCAGATCACTTCCTGTTATAATCAGAATAGTTGACAAGCCGAGTGTACTAGTTTTGTTATAAATATTAACTGGTAGTAGAATGTATAATAATGTTAGACTTGTGGTACCATGAAATCGGTTGAGCCAATTCGAGTCGAGTCAAGGACTGTCCAATATGGGTCATCGGGTACATGTACAATCTGGGTAAAAGGGGTGACTGCAGGAATTTATATCACTGTCTAAATATGGTTGGATTTTGTTATAAATTATACTTGCATAAGTTTTGACGAAGTTAGTTAGCTGCTGATATATACATATGTCTAATAGTCTAAGAAAATATCGGGTTATAAGTATTAGCTCTTTAAGTACTTCATTAACAACCAGAGGCCATGCTTTCAATATAGATGTAATATTTATGTACTGTCTTATTTTATATAGTATGAATGTTTAAATACTATCATGTTTTCATGAAATCTTGTTAAAAACTGTATTTTGATATAACACCAGCCTCATTACAAGTCTTACTGATTTTATTAAAGATACTGGTATGTCGTATATATGTATATATAAAACGAGACTGGCTGTGAATCTATCTTCTTAACTATAGTTTTAACTAAAAATAGGATTGCTTTGTGTGAGTTTGAGTCGTATATACCTCAGTAGCTAACTGGATTTTTATACACCTTTGCTGTAAACTTTTATTAACGGTTTTCAAGGTCGTTGTGTATCTCTAGTTCTATCCAGTAACCAGGAGTACATAACCTGATGGTATTCTTATACCTCTAATGTGGGTCGGTTTGTCAAGTCTAAGTATTACCAGTCTCGATTTGATTCATTGGCTCAACCAAATAGTTGGAATCTGGTATTGTTATTAAGCTACACTAGAAACGGGATTAAAGGATATTAAGGAATTATAGGAAGGAGAGTTACAACAAGGTTCTAAATGAAACTGTTTGATGTAGATTGTGATCAGAATCGTGGTGGATCCTTTGGAAGTTGCTAGCTTTAGATACTAGTCCAGGTACGGATGCCCGTACTTATTCTTTCAGCGTTACTCTTAAATGATTTTTTGGATATATCTTTACTATTCTTCAAATACTTCGTGACTTCATTATTTGATTCTCTTTTACTTGAGCTAAAATGTTATTTTGAAATTGATAAATTGCGAAACCTTGACTTGAGAAAAATCTTGTTGAAATGTACTTTGAGAAACTTGGACATATGGATTTTGAAAATATTATGGAGTAAGGTTGGATTTTTGTGAACTTGTGATATTATGAAACCCTTTAGTTGTAGACAGGAGTTAGGTATACCGAGTTAACTACCTGTGGAGGTACCACAGGCATGTCATTGTGGCGACCAATGGCATGACACTATCCGTGGCGGTGTGATCAGTCCACGGCGTCTCCACCTTTGTTATATGATATGTGATATGTGATTATGCTCGTGGGAGAGTGTGACAACCGCCAAATTTGAGGTTAGTTAAACTTAGAAAGTTTACTATTCATGTGCTATTTATAGAAAGTTAAATTTAAAAATGTGATATTTAAATTCTTATGTGTCAACCATGATCAAACGTCGTTATAAAATAACGATGCCGACACACATTCATCGGGTTGATGAACCAGTCAAGGAGGACCTCCATAGTATGCATTTTTGTGATATACGATTTTTATGTGACAATATGTAACTAGTTAAGATCTCTTTCGTTAGTAAAAGTGTCATACGAAATATATGTCGTTATATAGTAATTAAAGAACGTTCTTATGCAATAATAATAATTGACACAATTTATAAAAACATGAATTATAAAAACATGACATATTATTTTTAGTTTCCTAACTAAAAATTTATACAAAATAATATATATGTTATTTAGAAAAATACATGGATCAACTAACTAGTTCAAATCTTGGACTAAATAAATTGCTAGACTAAAAATAAGCCCACATACTCTTGGCCCATCCCATTTTCGGATAGCCCAAGCCCAAGCCATGCCCCAAACCCACTTGACTACTCTTATAAAAATGTAGTATAACTCCTGCCCTTTTTGTTGCACGTTTCATACACACACATTGACACTCCCATGTGAAGTCTCTCTCATAACAAACAAAAGCAACCAAAACCCAAACAACTATTCATCTCCCTCTTCTCCCTTTCCACTCCAGCCGCCCCACCCCTTTCTGCCGCCACCTGCTCACCGGAAAACAGTTCCGGCCACCACCAGCAGCAACATCTAGGGTTCTTCTTCAACCCTAAGCACCAAAAACTCCATCACCACCACGAGACCACCGCTGCTGCCTGCTGCTCCGCCGCCCAGCGCCGCTGCTGCTGCCTTTCGACTTCCAGCCACCACCATTCAACTCCATTAACGTCCAGAAAGGTAGAGAAACGTAGGTAACAAACTTCCAAGCAAACCCATTTGATCTTTCTCTCTAAAAACCCTAATACCTTGCTTTCTTTTTCTCTTTTCTTTCCCGTCGCAGCCGAGCACCACCGCACCACCAATGTAACATCCCAAAACTTAAACGTATATGTTGACTAACGTCGTTAGGTCAAATTATAAGTCCGTGATACGTTTGTGTGGAAATATGTGTTTATATGTTTATGTACCCTTTATGTGAGATTTAATTATCTTTAATGAGTGACAATAAAGTAGACTTAATGATGTGTAAAAGGCCTATGTAGTGTGCGAAAGTGCTTCCATGTGTTATGTATATCCCCATTAGGTGTTTAAAGGTGTAATAAAGCTAATATGAAGTCCAGGGACTAAATCTGACAAAAGTGAAACTTGAAAAACGGGATTAGGGATTAGGTTAAGCCTAATCTCATTGTTAGCAGCCTAATTACATGTTCTAAACACACAAACAGTCCGTCCAATTCCCTAATCGATTTCTTAAGGAATCTCCAAGTTTTGGTCAATCAATTGGGTGTTTTTGTATTGAATCGAATTGGCCATCGTTTGCTACAGGTAATCAATGATTCGTTGGCTATATTTCAGATCAAAAGATGTTTTTATTTGAATCAAAACTGATTTTAAAAGAAGCTTTGAAAGAATTAGGATTTATTATGTGTTTTGGTCAATTGATGTTCATAATGGTGTTAAACGAGTTTATAATCGATCTTTATGATCAAGAGATGTTCAATTATGTCAAAAAACATGTTTTGGAAGAAGCCATTGTCGATCGATTTCTGGAAAAAATGAAGAACAGAGTTATTTTCTAAATTCTGGACGAAGTTAAGTATTAAATTCGTTTTCTGGGTTTAAATTCGTTTCTGATGCTAAATTCGTTTTCTGGACGAAGTTAAGATTAAGTTCGTTTGAGTCATCTTCGTAAAGCCTAAATTCGTTTCTGAAATCTAACTTCGTTTGACAAAACGAAGATCATCTTCGTTTGAAGATAAAAAAACGAAGATTAAGTTCGTGTTAAGCTAAATTCGTTTGATTCAAAACCTAAGTTCGTTTTCAAGTTAATTAAGGTCCCAAATGACTTATATTTCATATGTTAATGTACGATAGGTGTCGGGGATTACTATTAAGCACTGTTAGCTTTTGATTGCGCGCACATACTACTACGAGGTAAGATACACTACTTTTGTCACGCTGAGGGTGCAACATAAATGGTTTCATAAACTAAACCTCCATAACGGTAATGTATAACCTATAATGTGGTTGGGTTGATATGGGAGGTACTCGGGGAATAATGATGACGATGCCTATGATGCTTCCCCGTAGTTATGTTTACGATATGATATGTTATGATGACGGTGGTTAATGATATGTTTACGATATGATATGTTATGATGACGGTGGTTAATGATATGTTGTAATGTTGTTATGTGCATGTATATGTGGCTTGTTCATCTAGAACACTAGACCTTTTTAGGTTGCCATGACACGTGCACGTTTTAAGGGCCCTAACGTGAAAAGATGTTAGATGTGGAATAGTTTAGGATTAATGTGGAAACCTAAACTAAACGTGGTAAATGCTCGAGCTAATTAGATGTTAAGTGTTATGCATAACCCGTGCCTGATGTGGTAATAGGTACGTATAAATCGTGCTCGTATGTGGGAGAGTACGTCGTGCTCGCATGTGGGAGAGTACGTAGTGCCCGTATGTGGGAGGGTACGTTAAAATGGTTGCTCGGTGGCTCCTTGCAACAAGTCATATGTGGCGAGTAGTCGGGTGGCCTGATGACCCACCTAATGTTATGAACATAACGTGCTACTCATGGATCGACATTGTCTTTCCTTAATGGTAACTTCAGTTACAACTTAACGGTGACCTAGTCACAACTTAATGAGATGAGATGAGATGACGAAATTGATTAGGCACGCTTAGGGTCATGAACTCTATGCTTATATGTGATGTGGATATGTGATGTGGATATGTTTATACGGTGGTATGAATGCCTAATTAAAATGACGTAATGTTTTAAACGATTTAAATGAATGAAATGTTTGCTTAAACCTGG
>CM067171.1:95674449-95676949 GCA_034093135.1 Erigeron breviscapus | reverse complement strand
TATATATATATATATATATATATATATATATATATATATATATATATATATATATATATATATATATATATATATATATATATATATATATATATATATATATATATATATATATATATATATATATATATATATATATATATATATATATATATATATATATATATATATATATATATATATATATATATATATATATATATATATATATATATATATATATATATATATATATATATATATATATATATATATATATATATATATATATATATATATATATATATATATATATATATATATATATATATATATATATATATATATATATATATATATATATATATATATATATATATATATATATATATATATATATATATATATATATATATATATATATATATATATATATATATATATATATATATATATATATATATATATATATATATATATATATATATATATATATATATATATATATATATATATATATATATATATATATATATATATATATATATATATATATATATATATATATATATATATATATATATATATATATATATATATATATATATATATATATATATATATATATATATATATATATATATATATATATATATATATATATATATATATATATATATATATATATATATATATATATATATATATATATATATATATATATATATATATATATATATATATATATATATATATATATATATATATATATATATATATATATATATATATATATATATATATATATATATATATATATATATATATATATATATATATATATATATATATATATATATATATATATATATATATATATATATATATATATATATATATATATATATATATATATATATATATATATATATATATATATATATATATATATATATATATATATATATATATATATATATATATATATATATATATATATATATATATATATATATATATATATATATATATATATATATATATATATATATATATATATATATATATATATATATATATATATATATATATATATATATATATATATATATATATATATATATATATATATATATATATATATATATATATATATATATATATATATATATATATATATATATATATATATATATATATATATATATATATATATATATATATATATATATATATATATATATATATATATATATATATATATATATATATATATATATATATATATATATATATATATATATATATATATATATATATATATATATATATATATATATATATATATATATATATATATATATATATATATATATATATATATATATATATATATATATATATATATATATATATATATATATATATATATATATATATATATATATATATATATATATATATATATATATATATATATATATATATATATATATATATATATATATATATATATATATATATATATATATAGAATAATATATATATCATATATATATTATTACTATTATATTGTATAAATATTATATATATTACTATATATAAACCCATGAAAGACCAACTCCATCTAGCACGTGGACAACCCTAACGATTATCACATAAGAAAACATTTTTTAAGAAAATGTATTATAACAATATTATTTGGAAGAATGAGGGAAATTCCTTAGGAACATAATAGCATAGATTGTTAAGACAAGTTTATATTTTATTTCTATAGGTTAACACATTCAAGAAGATTCTCTATTTGCAAATTGTTGCTACTCGAAACTAAGGTGAGTTCATAGCCCACACTTTCTTACTATTTTGGGTGAGATGCATGCTCTATGTTTTACATGTGGAACACAAGTACCAAACTATGTATATGATGATTGTCTAAGTTGCATTGATCCCCATTAAAGTCCTCCCATCATGAATTGTTAGTTATGGATTTAAACGAGATATGATGAATAGTACTATTTGGGTTGACACCCCCATTCGGGTTGGTCGCACCAACTTGACCGGTGATGGTCGAACGAATGCATGCATATTTGGATTCCCAAGTATTATGGATCAAATACTTGCCGAGGCACAATGTTACTTATTACCGTCGAGTTTCAATTCATGAGCTTAGTACAATATATACATTATGTTTCCTAGCATTGTTTTTGAGCAATGGCTACAAGACATTGCGGGTTGGCAATGGTCGCACTTAAATCTTGTGGTTCCATGGAAAAAGTATTTTATTACACCTATGAATTCACCAACATTATCGTTGACCCGTTTTAGCATGCATTCTCAGGTACTAGATGATCGCTTTATGTGTTGGATTGACTGACGCTACATGCTATATGAAGAACTTGCCCCACCCATCATGCCTTAGGAACGCTCCGTCAATTTGCTAAAGACATGTTTCTAATTATGTTATCCTAATGACAACTTAAAGTTTTGACAAACGATTTCATATCATATGTTGTTTCTAAAT
>CM067171.1:95649449-95669449 GCA_034093135.1 Erigeron breviscapus | reverse complement strand
AAAAAAAAAAAAAAAAAAAAAAAAAAAAAAAAAAAAAAAAAAAAAAAAAAAAAAAAAAAAAAAAAAAAAAAAAAAAAAAAAAAAAAAAAAAAAAAAAAAAAAAAAAAAAAAAAAAAAAAAAAAAAAAAAAAAAAAAAAAAAAAAAAAAAAAAAAAAAAAAAAAAAAAAAAAAAAAAAAAAAAAAAAAAAAAAAAAAAAAAAAAAAAAAAAAAAAAAAAAAAAAAAAAAAAAAAAAAAAAAAAAAAAAAAAAAAAAAAAAAAAAAAAAAAAAAAAAAAAAAAAAAAAAAAAAAAAAAAAAAAAAAAAAAAAAAAAAAAAAAAAAAAAAAAAAAAAAAAAAAAAAAAAAAAAAAAAAAAAAAAAAAAAAAAAAAAAAAAAAAAAAAAAAAAAAAAAAAAAAAAAAAAAAAAAAAAAAAAAAAAAAAAAAAAAAAAAAAAAAAAAAAAAAAAAAAAAAAAAAAAAAAAAAAAAAAAAAAAAAAAAAAAAAAAAAAAAAAAAAAAAAAAAAAAAAAAAAAAAAAAAAAAAAAAAAAAAAAAAAAAAAAAAAAAAAAAAAAAAAAAAAAAAAAAAAAAAAAAAAAAAAAAAAAAAAAAAAAAAAAAAAAAAAAAAAAAAAAAAAAAAAAAAAAAAAAAAAAAAAAAAAAAAAAAAAAAAAAAAAAAAAAAAAAAAAAAAAAAAAAAAAAAAAAAAAAAAAAAAAAAAAAAAAAAAAAAAAAAAAAAAAAAAAAAAAAAAAAAAAAAAAAAAAAAAAAAAAAAAAAAAAAAAAAAAAAAAAAAAAAAAAAAAAAAAAAAAAAAAAAAAAAAAAAAAAAAAAAAAAAAAAAAAAAAAAAAAAAAAAAAAAAAAAAAAAAAAAAAAAAAAAAAAAAAAAAAAAAAAAAAAAAAAAAAAAAAAAAAAAAAAAAAAAAAAAAAAAAAAAAAAAAAAAAAAAAAAAAAAAAAAAAAAAAAAAAAAAAAAAAAAAAAAAAAAAAAAAAAAAAAAAAAAAAAAAAAAAAAAAAAAAAAAAAAAAAAAAAAAAAAAAAAAAAAAAAAAAAAAAAAAAAAAAAAAAAAAAAAAAAAAAAAAAAAAAAAAAAAAAAAAAAAAAAAAAAAAAAAAAAAAAAACAATTTCCAAAAACAAAACCAAACAAATAAATACTTCATCACCTTCACTCCCCTTTCTCCCTCAACCGCCGGCCACCACCCCACACTCCATCATCACTCTCATCTAAAACCCTACACACTCCCACCACCTTCTCCCTCACTAAACCACCCAAAACACCACACCACCACCACTGGACTGCTGCCCGCCGCCGCTGCTCAGCCACCAGGTACTGCTGTTGCTCGCCACTACTGATACTGCACTGCTGCTGCGGACTGCTGCTGCTGTACCGCTGCTACTGCCACACTGTAGCACCGCTGCTGCAGTTGTGCCGCCGTCTGCCGCCGCCATTACTGTTGCTCCACCCTTCTGCCACTTCCACACGACCTCCAGACCTCAAGAAAGGTTACTCCACGTTGGTAAAAGCTTCTTTAGCTAACCCATATGTTTCATTCTCTCTAGAAAACCCTAAAACGTTTTTCCTTGTCTTTTCACTGTCACAGTCGTGAACCACCGTGTGCCACCACCTCCAGTATATATATATATATATATATATATATATATATATATATATATATATATATATATATATATATATATATATATATATATATATATATATATATATATATATATATATATATATATATATATATATATATATATATATATATATATATATATATATATATATATATATATATATATATATATATATATATATATATATATATATATATATATATATATATATATATATATATATATATATATATATATATATATATATATATATATATATATATATATATATATATATATATATATATATATATATATATATATATATATATATATATATATATATATATATATATATATATATATATATATATATATATATATATATATATATATATATATATATATATATATATATATATATATATATATATATATATATATATATATATATATATATATATATATATATATATATATATATATATATATATATATATATATATATATATATATATATATATATATATATATATATATATATATATATATATATATATATATATATATATATATATATATATATATATATATATATATATATATATATATATATATATATATATATATATATATATATATATATATATATATATATATATATATATATATATATATATATATATATATATATATATATATATATATATATATATATATATATATATATATATATATATATATATATATATATATATATATATATATATATATATATATATATATATATATATATATATATATATATATATATATATATATATATATATATATATATATATATATATATATATATATATATATATATATATATATATATATATATATATATATATATATATATATATATATATATATATATATATATATATATATATATATATATATATATATATATATATATATATATATATATATATATATATATATATATATATATATATATATATATATATATATATATATATATATATATATATATATATATATATATATATATATATATATATATATATATATATATATATATATATATATATATATATATATATATATATATATATATATATATATATATATATATATATATATATATATATATATATATATATATATATATATATATATATATATATATATATATATATATATATATATATATATATATATATATATATATATATATATATATATATATATATATATATATATATATATATATATATATATATATATATATATATATATATATATATATATATATATATATATATATATATATATATATATATATATATATATATATATATATATATATATATATATATATATATATATATATATATATATATATATATATATATATATATATATATATATATATATATATATATATATATATATATATATATATATATATATATATATATATATATATATATATATATATATATATATATATATATATATATATATATATATATATATATATATATATATATATATATATATATATATATATATATATATATATATATATATATATATATATATATATATATATATATATATATATATATATATATATATATATATATATATATATATATATATATATATATATATATATATATATATATATATATATATATATATATATATATATATATATATATATATATATATATATATATATATATATATATATATATATATATATATATATATATATATATATATATATATATATATATATATATATATATATATATATATATATATATATATATATATATATATATATATATATATATATATATATATATATATATATATATATATATATATATATATATATATATATATATATATATATATATATATATATATATATATATATATATATATATATATATATATATATATATATATATATATATATATATATATATATATATATATATATATATATATATATATATATATATATATATATATATATATATATATATATATATATATATATATATATATATATATATATATATATATATATATATATATATATATATATATATATATATATATATATATATATATATATATATATATATATATATATATATATATATATATATATATATATATATATATATATATATATATATATATATATATATATATATATATATATATATATATATATATATATATATATATATATATATATATATATATATATATATATATATATATATATATATATATATATATATATATATATATATATATATATATATATATATATATATATATATATATATATATATATATATATATATATATATATATATATATATATATATATATATATATATATATATATATATATATATATATATATATATATATATATATATATATATATATATATATATATATATATATATATATATATATATATATATATATATATATATATATATATATATATATATATATATATATATATATATATATATATATATATATAGAATAATCATATATATATATATATATATATTATATTATATATAATATATATATATATATTACTATATATAAACCCATGAAAGACCAACTCCATCTAGCACGTGGACAACCCTAACGATTATCACATAAGAAAACATTTTTTAAGAAAATGTATTATAACAATATTATTTGGAAGAATGAGGGAAATTCCTTAGGAACATAATAGCATAGATTGTTAAGACAAGTTTATATTTTATTTCTATAGGTTAACACATTCAAGAAGATTCTCTATTTGCAAATTGTTGCTACTTGAAACTAAGGTGAGTTCATAGCCCACACTTTCTTACTATTTTGGGTGAGATGCATGCTCTATGTTTTACATGTGGAACACAAGTACCAAACTATGTATATGATGATTGTCTAAGTTGCATTGATCCCCATTAAAGTCCTCCCATCATGAATTGTTAGTTATGGATTTAAACGTGATATGATGAATAGTACTATTTGGGTTGACACCCCCATTCGGGTTGGTCGCACCAACTTGACCGGTGATGGTCGAACGAATGCATGCATATTTGGATTCCCAAGTATTATGGATCAAATACTTGCCGAGGCACAATGTTACTTATTACCGTCGAGTTTCAATTCATGAGCTTAGTACAATATATACATTATGTTTCCTAGCATTGTTTTTGAGCAATGGCTACACGACATTGCGGGTTGGCAATGGTCGCACTTAAATCTTGTGGTTCCATGGAAAAAGTATTTTATTACACCTATGAATTCACCAACATTATTGTTGACCCGTTTTAGCATGCATTCTCAGGTACTAGATGATCGCTTTATGTTTGGATTGCTTGACGCTACATGCTATATGAAGAACTTACCCCACCCATCATGCCTTAGGAATGTTCCGTCAATTTGCTAAAGACATGTTTCTAATTATGTTATCCTAATGACAACTTAAAGTTTTGACAAACGATTTCATATCATATGTTGTTTCTAAATTTCTAAACAACGTTATCTTTCAATATATATTTTAAAATGACACGTTAAGTGGTTGTTATTTCTCAAGTACAATTTCCTTCCAAATACTTCGTCTCAACTTATCAAATAACGCTATTTTATAAATGTATTTTCAAACGACTCCATTTAATGGCCGTTCATTATGAACTTGTGTTGTGATCTCATGAAGGTCGCGCCCCGTACCTTTCCGCATTTTTCGGGGTGTGACAGATTTATGATTATTTGTGGAGGCGTATGGATGCATCCTAGGCTATGTTATGATATGATATGATTATTGTACGGATGTGTGATGTAGTGCCATACACACCTTCCGGGTTGGTACACTCAGAGGCGCGATCTGGTGTATTGACTTTGATTTGTGATATTATTATTTGGGCACCGGGAGTGTGCTATTGGATATTGATATGTAGGGATACTCGGTATAAAACATCCCAAACCTTTTCTTGTTTCAGCCTTAAAACATTTTTACTCTGGTGGTAAGGGTGGTACTTGATGGAGGCTTTTGGATTAAAATAATTTGATTTACTCTTTCTCCTTATTTCATTATATCATTACTATTGTTTATTGTTATCAACATCCGCGCACTGAGCAATTGGCTCAGCCGCATTTTTCTTTTCTATGCGGCAGGTAATCAGGGGTGACATGGGACGAGTGAGAGTGATACAAGGCTTTGGAGACTCTTAGATATCATGCTTTTATTTCATTATTATCATCAACTCTAGACTTCCTTTATTTTTGAAAATAATTCCTGTCGGAGGATTTGATATATATATATATATATATATATATATATATATATATATATATATATATATATATATATATATATATATATATATATATATATATATATATATATATATATATATATATATATATATATATATATATATATATATATATATATATATATATATATATATATATATATATATATATATATATATATATATATATATATATATATATATATATATATATATATATATATATATATATATATATATATATATATATATATATATATATATATATATATATATATATATATATATATATATATATATATATATATATATATATATATATATATATATATATATATATATATATATATATATATATATATATATATATATATATATATATATATATATATATATATATATATATATATATATATATATATATATATATATATATATATATATATATATATATATATATATATATATATATATATATATATATATATATATATATATATATATATATATATATATATATATATATATATATATATATATATATATATATATATATATATATATATATATATATATATATATATATATATATATATATATATATATATATATATATATATATATATATATATATATATATATATATATATATATATATATATATATATATATATATATATATATATATATATATATATATATATATATATATATATATATATATATATATATATATATATATATATATATATATATATATATATATATATATATATATATATATATATATATATATATATATATATATATATATATATATATATATATATATATATATATATATATATATATATATATATATATATATATATATATATATATATATATATATATATATATATATATATATATATATATATATATATATATATATATATATATATATATATATATATATATATATATATATATATATATATATATATATATATATATATATATATATATATATATATATATATATATATATATATATATATATATATATATATATATATATATATATATATATATATATATATATATATATATATATATATATATATATATATATATATATATATATATATATATATATATATATATATATATATATATATATATATATATATATATATATATATATATATATATATATATATATATATATATATATATATATATATATATATATATATATATATATATATATATATATATATATATATATATATATATATATATATATATATATATATATATATATATATATATATATATATATATATATATATATATATATATATATATATATATATATATATATATATATATATATATATATATATATATATATATATATATATATATATATATATATATATATATATATATATATATATATATATATATATATATATATATATATATATATATATATATATATATATATAAACATGACACTTTTTTATAATAAAATATATATATATTTTTATCATAGAAACACTTTTCACATTGGCTTTCTTTTCTAAGCCATTATCCCATCAAAAACGCTAGACGTCCCATTGTCGTAAAATTTTATTTTTTTTAAGAATATAGATTAACTTATCAACAATAAACTATATTACTCTGGATAGACATATCTATACATCATCAGTGAATACTATACACCTATATGTAGCTGTGTAAATCTACAATAATATAGGTCATTGTTCATTTTATTATACTTATTAGGTACATCTACAGCTATATCGTTTCTTTATCTTTACTCCCTTATAATGATTATAGGTATGTGTTGAAAAGAAGAGATGCAAAAAGACATTAATACCCTTCATCAAACCTGGCAAGTTACTACTTCTCCCGCCTAACTCCCTGTTTTTCCTCATGTCCCAACTAAATTCAAATTCAAAAAACATATCTTTAGGAAATCTCAATTCTCAACCCAATTAAATATGGACTCTTTATATTCCAATTTTTTTTTATCTCTTATACCCTTCATCGTCATCAGAATATTTAAAAACTCAATTATGTTATCTCTCGGATTATCATTGCCATTTGTTGAGAATACCCCTTCATTTTCGGATTACCATTCTCATTTGTTGAACTTCCCCATCGTCAGGTAATGAACTATCTACTCGACCATGCTCCAACTCCATCATCGTCGCTCACTGTTGTCAAAACTGGTGTCACATACTCGACCATTGCTAATGAGGTAAACCATCAAGTACGTCGTAGTTGTTTCGATTTTACTATGTTATATTTTAAAAATCTTAACGACAAAATCTTTCATAATTACAGATCAATGCTACTCACTCCATGGTTGCACCATTCGGTCATGAGGTAATCCATATTTAATCTTATGTCATCATATGAATCTTTAATTAATGTTTTGGCAATTTTGTTCTGCTTTCTTTCTTTCTCTGTACGCCATCTGCTTTCTTAATTTCTTTGCTTTTGTGTTGATGGCTTAAAAGAAACCATGATGATGTTAAAGGTTAAACCATCAACTTAAAGTACAAAGATGAGAATGGGTGCTTTTTGTTTACATTAAAATGCACAATTTTTGCTCAAAATGGTCAATGTGTCTTCTTTATGTTAACCTTTATGGCTGTGCTGTGAAAGTAAATTACTACGAATGGTATTCTAACGGAAGATTTATCCAAATTCAAAATAAAACATCCATGATCGATCATGTCTAAACAAATCAAACTTTAACTAAGATTATTATAGTTTATAGAAAGAGTATATTTAAGGCTTTCAAAACGTAGTCTTCGGAAATTAAAAATCCATGCCAAGTTATTACTAATTTATGTATATGATTAAGGCTTACTGTTCTTTTTGTACACTACAGCGGCTACTGAAACTTGGAGTAAACATCTATGTAAATTACGTACATGAATCAGTAGATCGATTTATGATTTTTTCTAAATAAAAGAAGTCATAATCCCATTTAAAAGGAATATGAATATCTTGTATGCTAAATAGAAGAAGTTAGAATCCCAGTTAAATTTAAAATTGTATCTTTTTTCTCGGTCCGGTTCTAATACATGAGTTTTCTCGGTTTAGACATGGACTGAACCAAGACCCCGATTAGCATGAATTTATAACTGGTGCCTTTGGTTATGTTCGGTTCCAGTCCAAATCACTTGGAGGCGATTGTCATTATAGTTCGAAGGGATGTTACAGAAGTACCGATCCAAATCACTTGGCTCGAGATTGTAGTTTGAGACTTGAGTGGAAGGCAGACATGTTATGGTTGAGGTGAAAATGCAATGTTGCGTTTTAATTATATAAGAATAGATTTTGTTACTTTTGTAGTTTTATTTATGTATTATCTATGAAAGGATTGAAATCTTCCAATACGATGGGGAATGTTGAAATGAATAAGGATCCTAATCCCGTATGAGAACGGAAATTTATCAATAGTTTTTCACTGCGATTGTAATGACTAGACTTAACCATATGTCGCTTCTCAATCAGAACTACGATCATTCGTTTTTTCAGGTAAACATTTTGTAAGATATTTTTTCAGGTGTTCATAATAAGGTGCTTTTGTTAATTAATAATAAGTTTAAGGAAAAATGTTATATAATGCCCTTTTTCTTTGACATTCTGTAGTTTAACTGGAAAATAAACATGGGAGTAGAGTTCCAAGTTTCCTTGCCCTTTACTCGATTTCAAAAATAAGATACTGCTAGAACTTTAGATGCATGGTGCACGAATTTAAAAGATACTTTTGCTTATCCATTTTTAATTTGTAATTAACTACTCATATTTATCTCTACTCGGCTTAATACAAATTTTATATTTGATCAGTTCAACTTAGTATGTTAGTAGTTTAGGATTATTAATTCATGAAGTCAATTGTATCCGACGCAACGCGCGGGTACCATGCTAGTAAATCTATAATAATAAAGGCCATTGTTCGTTTTATAATACCTATTAAGTACATGTAAAACTGTATAAATTTACAATAATAGAGATCATTGTTCGTTTTATTATTTTAATTGTGTTGAACATCTCACTTTATATCTCATAATAAAATAATATTTTACCAAGCCATATTTATAATTTTTTTAACCATTTAGTTTCTTTCGTCTTGATTGTACAACATCGACAACAATTTATATACTTGTAGTACATTTGTACTCGTATAACATTAATAACACTTTGTCTTTATGGGCCAAAACGTAGTCCAAATATACAGCCCAAATAAATGTACACATATATTATTGGGAGGGGTTCCAAAAGTTATCCAGCTTTAGTTAAGTTGGAAAGATTTTTACCCTTAATGAAAATTAAGGGATAAGTTTTATTCTTTAAATCTTTTTGTTCCGAACAAAACCCAACTTGTGCACCAATCGTCTCAGGTCAAAAAACTCAAAAAGTCTTTTTGGTCTTTTCTTTCAAAAAATCTCCAATAAAATTGCGATTATATAAACCAACAAAAAAACGATTAAAAATCCCAAAAAAGAAAAATGGTGAAGCAATCAAAGGGCGGTTCGATCGCACCGTTTTTATTAAAGTGTTATGAGATGGTGAATGATCCAACCACAGATGATTTAATATCATGGGGTCAAAATAATGATAGTTTTATTGTTTGGAATGAAGTTGATTTTACTAACAATTTGCTTCCTAAATATTTTAAACATAGTAATTATTCCAGCTTTCAACGCCAACTCAATATCTATGTAAGTTTTTCTTTCTTTTTTATTTAATTGTTTTGAATTTTTGTTATATGTTTTAATTTGTTATTATAGATTTTCTGATTGATGTTATAGTATTTGTATTTATTATTTATGTTATCTTGTATTGGTTGGACTGTATTACTTGAATTAAACATTTATAACCTGAAATTGGAAGAATCTTGTCGACCAAGATATGATATCACGTGCTAAACTCGTGATAGTGTAAACCTTAGTTGCATAGTGTTTGGACTTTGGACAATTTAAACATAAGCCTAAGTTTTTTAAGGAACCCGAGTTATGTCACATCACCCGAATAAGCTAAATAATGTCGTTACGTATCTATATCGACGAGGTTTTGATGTCTTTTCTGAATTTCGGGTTATAAGGGGTTAGAAAAGGATAAGTTTTTAGTATATCTTGTTTAGGTTTTTAGTATATCGGGCTATTGTATTTTTTTATGTAATAGTTGAAAATTTGGTTCAGGGATTTAGGAAAACGGATACGGATAGATGGGAGTTTGCGAATGAAGGGTTTATTAAAGGCCAAGAGCATTTATTGAAGTCCATCGTAAGAAAGAAGGTAACGCCTGCCAAGGCTCAACAAAATGTTACAGAGCCGGAATCACCAGAGCCTGAAGTTGTACACGTTCATAGACTTGAAGAGAACCGACAAGCCAACCTATGGAAAGAAGTTGAGAGTCTTAAAACCGATAAGAACATGTTAATGAAGGAGCTCGTGACACAGAGGCAACATCAAGATGCCTCCCAAACTAAGATGTTGGTCCTTCGTGAACAACTAAAAGGGATGGAAAAAAACCAACATCAAATGTTGTCGTTCATTGTCTTGGCTATGCAGAGCCCCGGGTTTTTTGCTCAACTATCTTCACCAGTACAAACTAAAACCAGATTTAAACCAGTCAGAGAAGTTAGTGAAACAGTAGAGGGTGCAATTGTAAAATATCAGCCACCACCGGTTGAATCACCGGATTTATATACTGAAGAGCCGTTTAGATATGGTGTTACCTCGGAGGATAAAGACTATTTTATGGATATCTGCCCTGGGTCAACATTTGACGAGAGCATTGACTCGAGAGAAAACATGGATCAAATAATTTTTTCTGATCTGCCTGATGGTGATGATATGCTAGATCAGCTTCTTTCTAGTACTATACCAGAGAAAGATGAAACAACCATAGATCTACTTGATGATGAAGAT
Source organism: Erigeron breviscapus (assembly GCA_034093135.1). Classification (NCBI taxonomy): domain Eukaryota; kingdom Viridiplantae; phylum Streptophyta; class Magnoliopsida; order Asterales; family Asteraceae; genus Erigeron; species Erigeron breviscapus. The sequence continues at coordinate 95,657,539 of CM067171.1, read as the reverse complement.
GGGTCTGCAGGAATGGGAATGGATGGGTTCCAATTTTTGCCCGAAGACTTTGAGAAGTCGGTAATTGTGTCACCCAGGAGGGAAGCTTTAATATATGGTGAGATGTAAAATCTTGTAACGGCAATACGGGAATTCTGTTTTTTGCAGTCTTATATATATCTATTATTATCCAATATTAGCTCTACTATTATGGTCTTGTGCTGCTAAGTCTCAGCTCTTACAATCAATATTCTGGGTTCAAGTCCCAAATTTTGTATAATATTGATATATATGTTAGGACTTGGGAGTTTTTCCTCGAGAAAACATGTCGCCTATATTGTTATCTCTATTTGTAATTGTTGCTTGTCGCATGATGTTCATTGGAATATGCTTATTCATATGCACTAAAAGTGCAATTCCTGTGATATGCTTGAAATTCCGAGTAGAATCAGTTATTTTAGCTAATCTGTAAAACGCAAGTTATAAAAGGTCATCTGTGTTTTCTTGCAGTCTTCAGTACCATATGTATGGTTTCACAGTAGTTTGCTTTGGTTAAATTAGGGATTATTAGTCATGTCTGTACGATTTATGGATCTGGCACTTGAATATCGAGATGATTGTTAAGGTACCAATCATTTTGTGTTTGCATCATTTGCTTAACTTTTCTTGTTTCGATAAGCTGTTACATCTTCGCATATATTTGAATCCAGCAAAACTCTCAAATATAATCAAAATGTTGTAAGAAACTAAAGGAGTACAAGGAACTAATCAAATTTAAAAAAGAAAAGAATATAGGGTTCATCATACTTGGTGCTTCTGATGTATACATAACTGCACATTTTTGTGCTTAGACTCTAATGGACTTTAATACCTTCACTTTTGCAGGTACATAGTGAAACTAAATAAAACAATTATGGCAAAACTCACTCACTTCATTCCATCTTTGTACAAACTTCTCTATATTTTTCAATTCAACATATGTTCAATAACGAAAACTTGACAAGAAGGCGTATTTTCCCTTTATCTATATCAAGTTTTGCACCAGTGACTAACCAATGTCCAGGATTGTCCCTTGGTCCTTTACATATCTGTGTCATATCAACAATCTTCAAAAGCTTTGGCGTTGGTACCTCAACCGGTGGCCCCTTTGGATATATACCCGAATCTACCACCACATCCGATGACTTTAACTGATCTTTTTCTTGATTTCCAGACAAACTTGTACTTATTGCTGAGATAAAGCTCGATTTGTGGGATTGGTTGACTGGGCCTATAGTCCATGATGATTGAACAACGCATGAGTTCGATACTCTAGAATATAATAACCTAAGATGCAATATACTCTTGGAATCGTGCTTTTTAACATGAAGTTGAGCTCCGGTGACAATGTATGTGGCATCTTGTCCTGGTACAACCCATTCGGGATTATACTTTACTGGGGCTGTTGATACATGGGAGAACTTTTTCCATTGAATTGGTTCATAAAAGCGTGGATCAGTGTTTTCTTCAGATCCACGCCAATTTAGAGCTTCACTTATTCTATCTCGATATAAAACAGGTGTTTCCGATACATGTTGGAGGTGTATTGCTAGCCTGATGGTTGAAAAAAATAAGAAAAAATCTTGTTACAACTAGTACAACCAATTGATATATGAAACTTGTTTACAAGATCATTCATTACCTGTTGCATTTCATGCCCTCAAGGTATAGTCTCATTCCTGTTACAGGTTTCTTTGATACTGATACCTGTGAATGAAAATATATTAATTATATTAACCACTACAAAATCTAATCTATATACCACTTAAAGCTTAAACTTATTTGCAATGCAATATTACATGAGTTGTGTTACATAGAGCTTAGGTCCCATCAAGTTGAAAATCAAGGCTGGGTTTTTCATGGCTCTATTTGTTATTGGGCCTAATGAAAGGTCATTGTGAACTGGTGCCCACATTTTATGGGCTTGAAAGTCCAAGAAGTATTGCAAATCTCCAATAGGTCTCGGGTACTTACTCGGCTTGGAGTTACCCGATCGGCTACACCATTTCAAGCCATCGGGTAGGGCTCGGTTAATGGAAATCGGGTAAGGATTTGAGTTGGGAAGCCGACTTGCGGGTAGAGATTTCGAACGTTGGAAAGCAATTGGGGCCCCCTCAAACGGCTAAATGCAAGCAATTTAAAAAAAAAAACTTTTACCCCTTTATTTATATACACAACCACATATTTCACACACAACATACTAATTTTATCATCTTTTTTTTACCATCTTCTTCAATCTTCTTCAATATTTTATCACCATCTTCTTCCACACATCTTATTTCACACACAACTTACTACAATGAACCTTCGTGATTGTAAAATGGCGATCCAAGCCCACCTGAATAACGACTCCAAGAAGAAATCAACCGACTTACTGCCACGGGTTATTCTCGTAACACAGCGGAAAGTGAGTATCTTGTATATCTTCGACAAAAGATCGATTGACTGAATCAAGTTATTTTTCAGCTTACCGTCGCGTCTACGATGTTGACTGCGACGCTAGACCACGGGTTATTCTCGCAAGACAGTGTCGGTGGTGGTCAGGATGTAGATTACTACTCTGAACCGGGGGAGGAGTACGTATCTCCTCGACCCGGCGACGCGGCCGGGTCTCCTGAGCCCTACCGCTACATTCACCGCAACGACGGTGACAGTACTGTGGACTCGGACTATTCCGAGTGTTAGTTATGTATTTTAGTATTTTATGAAATGTTTTTATTATGTGTATTTTAGTATTATTTATGTATTGTGTTTTTTAAAATTTTAATGGAATTATGTTTTATGTTTATATGGTTTTAATTATAAGTTTTAAATTTAAATGGAAAAAAAAATTGGGTAAGTTTAATGAATTGGGTATATAATGCATGAGATTTGGGTAAGAATTGGGTAGATTTGTGTAGTTGTGAGTTGGAAAGTTTTGATTGGAGGATGATTTGGGTAAGTTTAAACATTCGGGTACCATTCCCTCCCCCCTTACGAGTTACGAGATCTGTTTATTTTTTGGTTTGTGGAGGAGTTTCTACCTTACATATAAGCTTTTGGTTGGTGTATTTATTTGAACAATACAACGACAATGAGAATTGAGACTTAAAACTTGAGAAAGACGATATTAAGCAGTTTTTTTTTTCAATGACAATTTTATGTTTGGCTAATGACCTAATGTATGTATGATATGGTTGTGTTTGCTTCTTGATTCATTTTTTACTTATAGTTGAGAAAATGATAAAAAACTATAGTAAGTATCTATCAATATATATATAACAAGGTCCTAAATTCATTCATAAACAAATAAGAACCCTTGGATGAATTCCATCTTTGATTTAGAACCATTAAATCAAATTTAATTATTTCATCTTTATTAAATGACAATATTAATACTTTAACTTTATATGATTAGACAAAAAGCCCCTTTTAAATCCTAAACCGTAAATAACATAGTATACGTAAAAGCTAAAAATTCTTTTCTGAATCATGTGTACCATAAATAAATACATATACTTGGTAACATGTAATTGGCAAAAAAAATTAAAAATTAAAAAACATCTGAAGCTACTTAACAACCACATGTTACCTCATTCGTATGTGAATTATTGACGCAGACGAAAATTTGAGATAATTAATCGTACCTGTTGATTCAAAAGAATGTCAGGAACAATTCTTCTAATATTCGTTGATTCAAAAGAATACCGAAAATTAGGGTTAATTCAAGCTATCACAGTATCACACAATGATAGAGAGAAAATCGATTTTGTAATATCCTTAAAAACTGATCAAGTTCTAGGTTTACATGAACATAAATAATGCAGCAAAATTCGAATGGGCCTAAACAACAAGTGGGCCGAAAGTTATAACAAAAAGAAAATCCAAATAAACCCGAAAAACATAGAAAAAGGTCCATAACTCATAGAAAACGGTGTTTTTGGGCCCGAAGGCTGACCTTTGGCAGTTTGTAACTTGATGCTCCTCGTTCCAACGGTCGTTTTGACTTGTCGCACGTCGAAAACAGAGGCCTGTAGCAAAAGTTATGCCCATTTTAGTGAAGCACCTTTAGAAACTCTATCTTGAGCCTCTAAATATAACAAAGTCTTCTCTTCAACACTTGGGTCTGCATCAATTATATTTTCTATTTGGCTTTTCCACTTATATTATTTAAAATTTTAATTTTTTAAATTTCTTATGTTGACAAAACATTATTCTTTTATAAAAGGAAGTGATATCTTTAATTTATTTAATATTATTGTTATTATTATATATTTTGCATCAAAAAATTTTAGTATGATATATATATTTTAATTATCTCTTTGTAAATTGACGGTGTATATACATATAACAAAGTCCTAAAATCATCCTTAAAAAAATAAAGACTGTTGGATGATTTCCAACTTTGATTGAGAATCATTAGATGATAATAACGATTTTATCTTTGATTTTTTAATTGGTCAATGACAATATTAATACTCACACTTTAGATGATTAGTCAAAATATATCCTTTTAATTATAAAAATAAGATTTATGTCAAAAAAATACACATAATATATGATGTCAAGCAAGAGCAATTGTGGAAGTATACTTCATAACAAGTTATCAACCTAAAAGATTATAAAATTCTTATCATATCAAATGCATGTACATTAATTTAGTATGTATTATATATTCTATATTTATTTACTTATTTTTTAATAAAATTAGTCAATGATGGTCAGCCCAGCTGGTCAGAGTCACTTTTGGTTTTAAACAAGGTTTTGAGTTCAATTCATATTCATAAATTCAATTTATCGATATATGTCATTCGGGCGTTATCTCGTGAAACATTGCGTTTATTTTATATGGTAACATTTATGTATTATTTTACATTGACCTTTTTAACACTTTCTAAAAACCACAGTTGGACAATCATAATATGGTAACCACAGTTAAATAACAGTTAATATATCAGCTATTATTTAACACGTCGTATCCAAGTAACCATATAGATGACATTAATTACACAACCAACACGAATGAACGGTGTTAAACGAATCATAATATAGCAACAACAGTAAAATAACAACTTATAATGACTATATATTTTTATAACCGTGTGTCTTTTTTATTATGAACACTTAATTTGGACAATTGAGATAATATTAAATGACCTTGTCCATTGTAAAGTAAACCTCATCGCAAATGTCATGATTCTTTATTAGATGGATACATGTTAGTAGTGCATAGTTAGTAATTTGATACTTGAAATAGTATTAATATAAAGCTAATATGTTTTTTAAGAATTATATTATCCCACCCCTTCAAATTTTAAATATAGTAGTTCGAATTTTTGGATATTTCTTTTAATTTGATCGTTTTGTTTGTATTGTTAAAATATTTCATTTAAAATTAATGAATGGATGGAGCTTTAAATGTATTTACGTTGATATAATTTTAATCAAATATTATATAAAATAAGCACAAAATTTACTATCAAAGTTGAAAAAGAAAACAACCAAAAAAAAAAGTTAAAACATTCTAAATTGAGACAACGGAAGTATTACACTAAATGAAGATTGTTTTAATTTTAACCATAATTATATAAAGATATAAGAAACATATTTTCCAAACCATATACAATAAAAGCATTTTCAAATAACAATTGTATTTCAACATGTTTTTTAACATGTACTTTTTATAAATATTAATTATGTTATTATAAAAATATAAGATGTTTATCTCGCGTATTACGCGGGAAAATAATCTAGTATAATAATATACTTAAAAACAAAAAAATTCCCGTTTTTATAAAATACTTATCAAAATTGCAAGTCATGGTTTACAATTTTCCAAAAATGCAAACCATGTTTGTGGTTTTTATGGATATTTTGTGAAAAGTCCGAAAACATTTGGTTATTATCGTATATTTTTGATACTTTTTTGGTATTTGGGTTATTTTTTCATTAATATTTGGCTAAAGATATTAATAATATGATTAAATAAAAAGTAGAGGTTAAAATGAGATCAAAAGTTATAAGTTGTTTGAAGTTTGGATTATTTTCATTGATTATAAAAAATCAATATTATATTAATTCAAAAAGCTTTTGACTATCTTTAATCATTAGATGAGTATTTATATTAGAATCATAATTAGATGTGTTTAATAATGTTAGAATCATATTTTGTTAATATTAAATTTGATAACTGATAATTCTAATTATACATTTGTTCTTTAGTGTTTGTTCGTGTTCGTTCATTTGTGCTCCTTCATTTGTGTTCCTTTGTTTGTGTTTGTTTGTCTATGCTCGTGAATATTCGTTCATGAACACAAACGAACGAACATGAACAAGCCAAATTCTTAATGAACGAACATGAATACCACTTTATGTTCGTTTGTTCCTTCGTGACCGTTCCTTAAGCGAAACGAACGAAAATGAACAAGATCTCGTTTGTGTTTGTTCGGTTTCTTTACAACCGTAATTGGTAATAGGAGTCGGTAAACATAATTATCTAAGGGGATGTCTGGATAAATTTGTTTATAATCATATCTCTTCGTAAAAAAGAAAATAACAATAAACGTTATAAATAAACTTATTTAACACATTAACACGTTTTTTTCGCTAAAACCATGAGCTTTTATTGAAACTCTCAAAAAATCTTTAGGGTGTGCTTGGTATAGGGGTTTTATGAGTGGGGAATGAGTAATATAATCATTTTTGTTTTAGTTCGTGTGTTTTGTTACTTCTTTTTTCTTGATTCTTGATATATATATAAAGGGGATAACTTAGATGATTTTAACATCATCTAACTGATGTTGCTCTCACAAACCATAAAATTTATGGGGGACTTTTTGACATGTGTAAAAATTGATGTGAGTGAGTATGTGAGGGAACATCATCTAAGTTAGATGATGTTAACATCATATATCATTTTCCCATATATAAATATAACCAGATTCTTGATAATCTTGAAAGGGATTGTATATCGTTTTTATAGTTATGTTTACGTGTATGTCGTTTTTATAGTTATGTTTACGTTTTAGCACTTGTTGCATATGTTTGGATAGTGCTGACTTTTTAATAATTCATTTATACCAACCAAACAACACTAATACAATGATAGTATTCCTAAGTATTTAATTGTATTCTCTTTCCCTTTCTCTATTCCATTCCTTAGTTTGAACAAAGCGCACCCTTAGTTTCATCGCACAAAAATGGGTAATACTTCATATTAGACGATGACAAAACTTTTATACGTCCTACCATTTATAACTTCCCATGTATGTAAAACACATCTCCATACTTGCATATAGAAGACGAGTAAAATAAATGCAATGACACACAACCAAAAGCATAAGTAATTATTGTGTTTTCATACATATCTTCTAAGAAAGAGAAACGATGAGTTTCGTTTGGAGGCCGTGAGTTCAATAACACTCGCATTTGATACTTAAAAGGTAGAGACTAATCAAGTTATGTGGCATCCATCGATCCCATTTTATTTATGGATACTTAGAGGGTAAAAAATTAATTTATTTTTATCAAGATTAAAAGCTTAGCTAGCTGACTTACTCCAGATAAACTTTTATTGAGTATGTGATTAAGATTGCGGCTGGAGTACACATGACTACAAGAAACATAATAAAGAACTATTTAATGAAATAATAATAATTAAAAAAATTTACCTTTTCTTTACTCTGGTCATCAGGTCATGATAGAATGCGGCGTAACAATTTGATATTGGGCCCAATTTGATACCATCAGGTATAACTGTATAAGTGTATAATAATAATCGCTTCTTATAAAATGAAAATTTTTTTTAAAATGAGAATCATTTAAAGTTTGAAGCAATTTGACTAATAAAGTTTTTAAAATATTAATCCTTAAATTAAAATCAATAGTTAAGATTTTAAAGTTATCTTTAGATTTAAACCTTTAATTTTGATCCAAGGTTAAGAACTATCCAATTTTATTATCCAACTTGAAAAAATCCTAATCCCTTTTTCTAACACCTATCAAAACACAATGAATAGGATATATCATATAACATTCTCATTCACCATATTTTTTCAATACTATGGCTTTGCTCCAGAGTATGAGAAGGGGAA
>CM067171.1:95576737-95648449 GCA_034093135.1 Erigeron breviscapus | reverse complement strand
AGAGCGCATAAGCAATGACTTTACCCCTTTGCATAAGAACACAACCCAACCCTTGCCCCGAAGCATCACAATAAACCACAAAATCTTCTATCCCATCCGGTAATGTCAAAATAGGAGCATCACATAGCATATCCTTAAGGGTTTGGAAGGCGTTCTCCTGTCTTTCGCCCCATTCGAAGTTTCTATCTTTTTGAGTCAAGAGAGTGAGTGGTTGTGCAATACGGGAGAAATTTTCAATAAACCTTCTATAGTAACCCGCCAATCCAAGGAATTGGCGGATCTCGGATGGCGTTTCGGGTCTTCTCCAATTCTTGACCGCTTCAATCTTGATTGGGTCCACATGAATACCATCCTTGCTCACTACGTGACCAAGGAAGTGGACCTCTTCCAACCAAAACTCACACTTGGAAAATTTTGCGTACAACTTCTCCTTCCTTAGTAATTCAAGCACTTCGCGCAAGTGCTTAACATGCTCCTCCTTTGTCTTCGAGTATACAAGTATGTCATCAATGAACACAATGACAGACTTGTCTAAGTATGGTTGACACACCCGGTTCATCAAGTCCATGAACACCGCCGGTGCATTAGTCAACCCAAAAGGCATCACGGTGAATTCAAAATGACCATACCTTGTGCGAAAAGCCGTTTTGGGGATGTCATCTTCATGTACTCGGAGTTGATGATAACCCGAGCGAAGATCGATCTTTGAGAAGTGCTTAGCTCCTTGAAGTTGATCAAACAAGTCATCAATTCTAGGGAGAGGATATCGGTTCTTCACGGTGAGCTTGTTCAATTCCCGATAATCAATACACATTCGGAAGGATCCGTCTTTTGACGAAGAGAACAGGAGCACCCCAAGGAGATTGACTAGGGCGAATGAAACCCTTCTCTTGGAGTTCCTTGAGGTGAGTTTGTAGCTCTTGCATTTCGGTTAGAGCTAGTCTATAAGGAGCTTTTGCTACGGGCGCGGCTTCGGAATAAGACTAATACGAAAATCAAGCGCACGAGTTGGAGGTAATCCCGGTAAGTCATCCGGAAAAACATCGGGGAAATCACAAACAATAGGAACGGTCTTCAATTCTACCTTTGGTGGTAGCACTAAAGACTTTAGAATTTGAGGAATCGGAGATTTCGCCTTGAACCCTAAGAATTTTACCGTTGGCCAAAGGTATCTTAACAACTCTCTCACCACAATCAATCGTCGCATTACCCGCCGCTAACCAATCCATACCCACTATAATATCAAAACTACCAATGTCTAAAGGCATAAGATCGATGAAGAAGTCGACGTCCTCTAAGTCAAGACACATTCTCGAAGTATTTGACTAATTCTAGTTAGTGGCCCGTTTACCATTTCAATGTCAAGCACATAGTTTAGAGCACAAGGATGCACATCAATCAAAGGAACAAAATTAGAAGACACGAGGCTATAATCGGCCCCGGAATCAAATAAAACGGTGGCATAGAGACCATTAAGGAGGAAAGTACCTGCTACAACGTTAGGATCATTTCGGGCTTCATTTACATTGGCCGCAAAAGCTCGGCCGCGTGGTTGCACTTGGTGGCCTTGTTGCCCCCGGTTTTGATTAGGCCCAACCATTTGGAGTTGATTGGGGTGACGGCTACTTGAACTTGTTGTCCCACCCATCGAGGACAATTATTACGGTAGTGGTCACGGCTACCACATTCAAAACATTCACCTCTTCTTTGGTTACCTTGAGGGGGAACGGCCCGAATAGGAGACGCATTCATTGGGCCGGCTCTTGGAGCTCTACAATTCTTGGATGCGTGCCCAACTTGGTTGCAATTATAACATGCCCCACATGGAGTAGTGGCGGGATGATGCTTGTTGCATTTCCCACAGAAAGGATGAGGCCCGGTATAAGCCCTCCTAGCCGGTTCCACCGCCGCCATTATTCTACCCCTATTTACATTCCTGGGGTCAAACTTCCCCATTTTCCTTACCCCGCTAGACTCACCCACTTCCTTCCTCTTGTTTGACGAGGATTTGCTCAAAACACCACTCCTCAAAAGATCTTCGGTCACACTCCCGGCTTGGTTGACCGCATTAGCCAAGGAAGTAGGCATGTTAGAGTTTACATATGATCGGACTTGAGGATTCAAGCCCAATACAAACTTTTGGATGGCTGTGGCTCGGTACCCACCAAGTGAGGAATGAGAGTAGACAACTCTTGGAATCGTCTCACATAGCCCTTGTAATCGGCTCCTTCCATATTGAGGTTTGCAAATTAAATTTTGTAGTTCGTAGGGAGGACAAAACTTTGCTTTTACTTTATTTACGAAGTCAACCCACTCCAAATTTTGAGTCCGCCCCAAAGTTACTCTTGGTTCCACCAACTCAAGGCGTCATTTTTAAACATGCCGGATGCATTGGAAATCCGGTCGTCATATGTTCAATGACTTCTTTCAATCACTGCCTCGATCTCCTCAAACCACCTATACATTCCGTGGGACCACCTTTCCCATCAAACTCCGGTGCCCCACAACTTTTAAAATCCTTGAATATACAACCTTGACGGTACCCACCATATTGATTATTCATGGGCATACCGATACCAACTCCCACGGGTTCCTCTTCTTCATTATCTTCGGCATAATGTTGAGCATCTTCGTTATTTTCATTTTCTGGGGCTTCATTGTTTTGAGCCCATTATTTTGCCCAAGACTTGCAGTGACTTGAGCAATGATGGTTGGCATGATTCCGGCAACGTTTGAGCGATTACCTCAGCCAAGTTTGGCTCAGGAGCTCTACCACGACCCCTACCACGGCCCCTACCACGGCCTCTACCACGGCCTCTACCACCTTGTACTTCCGGTTGAGCTTCCGGTTGAGGCTCTTCTTCTTCAGCCCTATAGTTTGTTCCTCCTTGGTCTCACCATTTCTATAAAACAAGGACACGTTGACCCGAGAGTTAGTCTCAAATGCTCCCATGTTAGTCACACAAGTAGTCAATGCTCTACCATACCACATACCTCATTTCATAACTATTATCCCCCTCTTTCCCACATCCCAGCTACTTCTCTCTGCCTATCCCTCCTCCCTTCCCTCCCCCTTTCCACCAGTCCCCTCCCCACTCCCATCCCCCCTGTTCCCTCTATACCACTCTACCCCCCCCCTTCCCCCCGCCCTACCAGCCAACTTCACATAGCCTACACTCTAGTTGTCTGGCCTCCACCACCTCTCCATTCCCCCCCCGATCCCCCCCCACACACAACTCCTCCCCAGCCTTCTCCCCCCCCCCATCCCCTTGTCCCCTCCATCATTCTCCCCTTAAACTCTTTTCACGGCGACTTTGACACCCCCCCCTCCCTTACTCTTCCGCGCCTATTACGTTCCTCTTCCTCTTCATTCCCCACATCACGTCCACCACACCCCCCACAAAGCCCTCTCTTCCTAAGATCATCCTTCTCACTACTCAGATTTGCTACCCCCTCTGACCCCCCACCTCCCCTCCTCCTCCTACCTTAGTCAAGTAGTCATGCCCTCATACCGATACCACATACTCAATTCATAACATTATGCTAAGGCAATAGTGTTAGGATCATAAGGGGTTTTCACATATCATAACATCACGTTGCATTTATTACCATATTTTATCATTAAATTAAGTACTCATGTTCATTTCATCATGTCATTAAACAACTAACACGAGTGATTCAAGGTATAATCCGAATTCGATATGCTCTCTAGTTATTGACCGGGTATGTATACAAGGTGCACCAACGGCTAACCTTCCACCTAATCAACTTCCATTAAGCATATCGGTTCCTTATTATACTTTAAGCCACACGTGCGCAATCCACGATGTCATGAACTTGCTATAATATCGGGTAACCATAAAAGAGTTGATCGGGTTCTTTTAGGGTTGCCACAATATTATACTAAGTTAATGGCATCCCATCATTTTGCCCTAAATCATCACATTAGTTCCAACAATTAACAACAACAATAGTAACCATATTCATCACGTTGAAATCAAGCTATCACACAAATGGTCTTAACTACGAACTCACACGGGGATTCACAAAATTCATATTGCACACGAATTTCCTAACCATGCATGCTATATGAAGAGTTTAACTTAAGCCGTAGTCTAGGTCAAACCACCTAATTCTCTACGACCACGCATGGGCCACCATTCTGTAACACCCCAAGCCGGAGCTCGGAATGTCACGGAAATCATACAGCACCAGGTGGAATTACAATAGAATAACTAAATGCAATTTAAGATTCAGTGAATCCAAAACACAATGAAAACAAGTAACAATATACAACAGGAGCAAATAGCCATCAAAGTTAACATAATAACATCCAAAGATGGCAAACGATCCTAAGTATAATGCAAAAGGCAGGGCAATGAATCCTTGATCCATGAGGTCCATAGTCCGGGTTTACAGCAAGCAAAGCAACTAAACTCCACGCCCTGGGAGAACCTGATTACCTGAAAAGTGTACTAAGCATAGTCAACACAAGGTTGGTGAGTTCGTAGTAATGGTTCATAACGAACCAGCATCAATAATCACATTATAAGAATAGAGGCTAGACATGACTTACAGCGAGCCTCTAAGCAACACAATATCGTCCAACAACAAGATTACACAAAGGAAATGAGAGTGTAATGAGGATGCACGAATGATGTATGTATCAATGCAAATGCCGAATGAATGAATAAGCAAATATGCCTATCCCAAGCGTGACCTTCAATCACGTATGCAACGATACCCCTCTGCCATCGCCATGGACAAGGCTGTATCTCAAAATCATCGAGATATATATGTCTATATACTCGGGGTCAGGAACTACATCCAAAATGGGTGCATACATCTATGCACCAGGATGTCGGCAATCCCCTGCCGAGGGCTCATCAACAATGTATGCAATGCTTACAATCAAATGTAAATGCATGCTCATGAACCAACAATCAATGTACAATGAACCTGTGCCAACAATCAATATCCTCAACATAACCCAGAAATCACTGTGCGATAACCAAAAGCCAACGATCCATAATCAACAAAACATAAGCCACTAATCACATATAAACCAACTATACGTACATATACTTCAGAGGATTCTACTTTCTTCAAGTCCCAGATGCTTATGTATAGGGTCCCCCGCAGCCTTCCCACCACATCTAGAACCCAATGAAGGCATAACCGACTTCCATGTATGTACGTCTATCCTAATATAAAAGTAATACTTAACGAAAACACAACCCAAGTCAATCAAACGAAAAGATACGTCACATCAATCCATCAATCATGTCAAACAATCAATACATCAACAAATACAAGTAAACACGCCAGGTTTACACTTTTCAGCCCGAATCCCAAGCGGGTAGGGAGATACGAAACTCACCTTGTTCGATAAAGAAGCTAGTACGAGATTACAGGCGAGTATTATGGTCCACACGTCCACAACCTATAATTATACATCAATATATCATAATGTCAACTCTACAATCATAAACAAGTTGTTTTAGCACAATTAGGTCAAGTCACAAACCCTAAACGCCTTTCCGACATTATCGTGTAAAAGAAAAACTCATTCGACTCGACCTTTTTAGAAGTGACCAAAGATTCATATAAAAAGAGTGTTACTACAAGAAACTAGACTCTCTTACGATTCCAACGATAGGTCATACGTCTAAAACGGCTTACGGTTCAAAAGTTATTGACGTTTGAAAACTGACGCGTAAAGCAGGAATAGTAACACGAGTTTATGAACCCTAGCACGCGTTTGAACCCTTAACACGCGTTTGAACCCTTAACACGCGTTTGAACCCTTAACACGCGTTTGAACCCTTAACACGCGTTTGAACCCTTAACACGAGTTTGAACCCTTAACACGCGTTTGAACCCTAACACGAGTTTGAACCCTTAACACGCGTTTGAACCCTAACACGAGTTTGAACCCTTAACACGCGTTTACTGTACAGCGGCTTGAAACTGGGATTCTAATCCGATTTTTTTGACTCGATTCAAGGCACAAAACGTTTGGGTTTTACTAGAAACATGATTATCAACATAAAATGACTGATATGAGGTAGTTTTAACTTACAATTTCTTCCACAAATGCTCAAACCCGAATTTGACTAAGAATGAAGATTTTCTTGTTCTTGAACTCTAATCTTTTGATATGATATATAAATGATGAAGATGATGCAATTTCTTGAGTTAATCTAGTTGGAAACACCTTTGATTATCCAGAATTTGATTATGAAATAGTTGATTTTTGTGTGAAGAAAAGAGATTGGAAGGAAAGAAAGAAAGAAAATGATTTAGGAAAAATGATTGGTCAAATGGGGGGGGGGGCCGGCCTATAGTCCAAATGGGTAGGCTCCCGCTCCGCTAAATCCGACAAATAGCTAAACGTTAACCCTTTAAACACCAAAATCTTTCCGTAAGCATTAACCAATTCTATTCAACAAGTTGTTAGTCAAATTACACAAAAAGTCAACGGGTCAAAATTCACGGATGTTACAGCAACTGTAACCCGGAATACCCACAAACAATTCAAGATATAAGTTGGGAAGTTATTATTTGAAACCATCTTTCGTTGAACCCTCAGCGTGTCAAAGTAGTGTATCTTACCTCGTGACGATCAATAAGCAACGTTAATGTATCTTGTTTGTGATCCCGACTACCTATCTCGAGTTCATAGTCATTAAACCTGTATAAACCCAACCTAATAAGGTTATAAGACCATACATTAACTTAGGTACACTTATAGGACCCTTAAACGCTTGTTTCGGACCTCAAACGGGCTCACAGACCCTTTATGTGGCGCATGCTTTGAATATGCGTCGCATATTTGCTTCAAAAATCACCCAGAAACCTCCCAGGCCCCGATATGCGCCGCACATAGGTTTTATGCGTCGCATATGGAGTGCTTGTCTAAAGACTGACTCGCGCCCTTCACTTGCAGGCGACTTTCGACCTAAAGACGACCAAATGAGTCAAAACTTAGTTCTTATGAAATGTAGGGAATTCAAAGACCTTTCCAGAAATATAAAGTTTGACTCTTGAAGTTCATTAATGAATGATTTATGACGTTTGCAAGACAAGTCTGCAGAATTCGTCCGAAACCTGACCATTTTTGGAAATCAACATTTTTCGCATATCTCTGGGCAAAATCACAGGAAACTTTGTTCATATAAAATTTAGGGGACACATAGAGGTTTTCATAAATGTAAGATTCATCTCCTAAGTCATTCATATAAAGAAGATATGATTTTTGCAATATGACTGAATTTTCAGACCTAATAAACCCTTTGTTTTGCAAACAATTTCCACCATCAAACATCCATGTCAAGCCACCACGACCTCTACAGTTCATACACATCAAATTAAGACTTTTTTATCATTATGAAATCATCAATTGATTCATGGATTCATTATACTCATTTTACAATCGATTTGACACCATCAATTCCCCCGACCCCTTTATTCAGCTCAACCCCTTCTTCCTCCACCTCCTTTCTCCTTTCCCTTACCCCCCTCCTCCTATGCATCCGCTTTCGGGGTTCATTCTTCATTTTACAATCGATTTGACACCCGAATGACCTAAATCGACTCACAACGCAATCGAATCCATATCAAATCTCAAGACCAGATGTGAACCCTATATTGGTTCTATTTGAACATTAAAATGACTCTAGAAACAACTTAATACCTGTAGGAAATCTCAAGATACATATTGATTGCAATAACAATCACCGAATGACCCGAAATCACCGATTCTATCAATAAAACGTATTCAATTGATCAAGACCATATATGAACGAATTGAATAGATGAATATGACCAAAAATCAGTAGGGATTACAATCCTTACCTTAAAGATGATTATAGATTCGATCTACAAGCGTTTAATCACTCCGATTCAACCCGAAATCAAAGAAATTGAGCAAGGAAGGCAAAGGGAGGCACACCTTCAATTACACACACTTAATTCTGGAAAAAATTAGGGATTAGGGCTGCCTAATCCCCCTCAAAACCGTCCACTCCCTTTCACAATTACCAAAGTGCCCTTAACTTAAATCTAACGACCGTTAAGGCTCAAACTAACGAACCGGGAACTCAAACGACCGATGGAGCACCTTAATTACTATCCGACAACTATAATAACATCTTACGATCACTAGTAACTAGCTCAAGTATTACATTTATCATTCAAACATCAATATTTAATTACTTAAGCATTTAAGCAACTAGCGGCGTCAAAGTCAACTAACGGTCAAAGTCAAAGCAATGATAGAAAAGTTTAGGATGTTTAAATCAATTCATGTAACTTTCATCAAATATTATATAACACAAACAAATATACTTATGGTCAAAGTTCGTAAAGTTTGACTTGGAAAATTTAAAAGTGGACAAGTTTAGTGGGACGGAGGGAGTAATAAACAGTAATGATATAAATATAATATATGTTTAGTTAAAGTTTTGGATTTACCTTAAATTTTTATAATCACATCAAAATAAGAACTTGTAAGCATAGCAGATGACGCCAAAAAACCTTTTGATTCTGGATCATACAGTTTTATTAATGAGAAAACGATCAATTAATGTGTTTTGTATTTATAAACCAAGATTTAGACTTTAATTCTTACTCTAATAATGAAATTGAATTATATACAATTAAAAAAGCTAATTCATAAAATAAATAAATTAAAAAGACACGTGTCGATCAAGTATTACGTCATATGTCGTTTCAAAAACTTCTCAATCCTGTTTTAGTATATTGGTAGATTGTGTTTATGGTTAAGGATTTAAATCGTTATTAGTCAACTAGCCAAATGCCCGCGTATACTATTTTTTTCTCTCTTTCATTTGTAAGTTAAGATTAAGTTTTCAATAAATTTTTCTAATAGTTATTGAAGAATTTGTCGTCTTTTTAATTTTGATCGCATTTCGATATAATTGTGTATGATACACTAGAGTGAAGACCCGTGCAACGCACGGCTGGCCTTTTCACTCGTTCGATGTCCGATATATTTCTGTAAAAGTTGTAGAAATACATGTAGCAATATGATATGTTAAACAATGTGGGTTCATATAGAAATACTTTGGGGAGAAACTTGTTTACAAACTTAGATGAAGGGTCTTGTATGTAAATAAATGAACTTGGAATTGTTTTTGAACCTTTATTTTTAAAATTTAACGGAATTTTAGTCTTTATTTAAATTAATTACCTATTAAACAATGAATACGAAGAGGCAAATGAGAAACGAAGAGAGGAACTGTTACCACTTGAAATGTAACTGCCGGTTATGTTATTGGTGGGAGTGGGGGAAGATATTTTTATAGCACTATATATACAAACAGATTGTATTCAATCTATCATGAAAACAATTCTCATTATCATTAGGGTTTTAAATATATTATCAAATTTTTTTTTTTTTTTTTTTTTTTTCAATCAATTCTCATTATCATTAGGGTTTTAAATATATTATCAAATTAAAAGTGTGGAACATAATGGGCCGATTGTATGGTTGGACTGTGCAAGCAAATGATCGAAGGTATATGTTCAGAAAGACTGGTATGCGAAAACTCAAGATTGAGAAGATGAAGAGAGTGTTGCGCATGGATGAAGAATTTTTAAAGGAGGTGTATCGAATGGGTGCATGGAAAAATCATAGGACCGAGGAGGCGAAGGAGTTGATAAGGGCCCTTAGAGGTAGGTTTGATCCATACGTCATGACATTGGATGATTTATCCAAAAAAGTCATGGGGGAAGAATGTTAGAAATCTAAAATGGTGTTAAAATGTAATTATTTTAATAATGGAAGGAGTATTAGTGAAAGTTAGTCAAGTGTATAAATACTCCTCTCCATACCCAAAATTGTAAGCTTTTAACATAATTCCATAGTTACTTCTCTCTAATCTTATACTTTCTCTCTCTAAACTCATCTTCAACCTCCATTTCACACATAAACACACTTTTCACACACTAACCAAAATCCTCCATTAAACCTTCAAATCGAGCTTAAATTTCTACTTAACAATTGGTATCAGAGCAAAATCAGTTAATCTGAACGATCCATAGCTCGATTTGTTGCAATTCTCATCCAATTTTCAAATTTTTATTCAAAATCGATCTTCACTGTTCTTCAATTTTTCACCTCTCAAATCACATAAAATCACAATTGTTTGTTCACATAGTTTTGTGGTTGTTGAAAACATATCCTGTCAAGTTTCAAGTTCCAATTCAATCTAAATCTCGAGATTGAATTTTGAGTTTTGGCGCGAATTTTGAGGGATTTGAATCTGTTGTGTTTTGTTAATCGGTGTGTTGCTAAGGTGAAAACAAACAGTTTGCAAGTGAATTCGTGATCTAACTCCTAGTAAATCGAAAGTTATTGAAGCTTTGCCATGTCGTTAATGGAGAAAACTGCTGCTGTTCATGTTCATGATGGAGAAGATGACTTCAGGACGATCTTGTTCCTGATTTTGTATTGATACGATCTCCAGTAGTATTTTTGATCTAGAACGATCTTCTCAAGATCATCTCAGGCTTGAAAAACCAATTTCCCACACTTTGTGCTTAGTGGCTTGTAGGACGATCTCCTCAATATCGTCTTGACAAGTGGTTGTGTTGTGAAGAGTTTGATTATGGCTAACTAATCCAGAAGGATTGGTTTGGTCAATTCAAATTCTTGGAAAGAAAGACAAGACGATCTTCACCAAGATTGTCTCATCATTCTGAAGCTAAGACGATCTTCTTCAAGATCGTCCCATTTCTTTTTGAACATAAGACGATCTTCTTCAAGATCGTCCCACTTCTTTTAAACCTAAGACGATCTTCATCCAAGATCGTTCCAGTTCTTTGAATCATTTCATTCCAAAACATATTAGCTCAAGATCGTTTCATTTCAAGACCGTTCCAGTTCTTTCAAGATCGTTTCATTTTTCATACTAACCAAATTTCACAAAAATCACCTAGGACGATCTTCTCAAGATCGTTTCATTTTCTTCTCAAGATCGTTTCATTTTCTGCTTCACAAGATCGTTCCAATTCCAAAATATAAAAAAAAAAAAAAAAGAGTCTTTTGGCGGGAAAAATTATTTGCCCAGGGTCTTAAAAAGGGATAATTCATGAAGATTTAAAATTTTTTTGCCCAGGTCTTAAAAAGGGATAATTCATGAAGATTTAAAATTTGATAGCGTTAAAAAAATTTTTAGGCCAATTTTCATTCGTTATCGACGCGGTTTTGGCGAAAATTTTAGAAATTATCAAATTTTTCCTATGATCATGATATCCAAAGTTTACATGAAATTCAAAGTTTCGTGAGAACATATTTCGGCGAAAAATTTGGAGGGAAACCTGAAGTACAAAATCTCCAAATTTCAATTTTAATTCTTTCACTTCAATTTCAATCACAATTACCTTTTCATTTCATTTCACCCTTTGCTAAACAAAATGTCAAGTCCAAGTATCTCAAATTCAGTCAAAAATGATTTCGTCTTCAATTTGTGGTTAACTTCCTCACCCAAGACACCTACTTCATCTGAAGAGAAACTTCATAAAGGTGGACTGTGCTCATGTTGTATGACTACTCATTTGCGATCTGAAACAACTCCTTGTCAAGTGATGAAGATATTGATTCATTCGATTGCCACTGAAAATGTCAAGTTTGAAGAGGAAGTAGTCACGTTACAAGCTGAGAATGTCAAACTGAAAGAACAAATGATCTACTATCGAGCTGGAAATGTGAGACTTACAAATGAGATGAAAGAACTTCAAGTTGAATTTGGAGACCTTGCAGTTGGGAATGAGATTGACAAACAAACTTTGAAGAAGAATGATGAGTTGATGTCACAAATGAAAGCTGCGATAAAAGAACTTCAAACAGAATTGAAAACTTCCAACAAGAAGCTGAATGATAGTATCTTGGAAAGCAAATCAAGAGAACTTATTTTGCAAGAAAAGATTTCAAGTTTTCAATCTCAGTCGAAAAATGAGACATCTATATTCTTAACCATGGAGAGCAAGTTTATTGATGAGATGAACAAAGTTGAGAAAGAGAGACAAGATGTTTGCAACAAAATCAAGACTCTTGAAGAGAATTGTTTGCAATATCAATCAAATGAAACATCTCTATGAAAGAGAATCTCTGAACTTGAGATGGAATTGCAAACACAATCAACATCTTGTGACACTCAAAGTGATGATGGCTCAGTTTATCATGATGCAAGTCCAATATTTCCAACTGAACTTGATGCTCAAAAGAAAGTTTGCACTGAGTCCATCCCAAAGAGCTCAAAGATCAAAGTTTCATCACCTGCTGAACGTAAAGCTTCTCAATTTACAAACTATGCCTTATTCAAGGATAGAAAGTATTCGAAGCCTACTATTGATGGAACACAGACTCTCATTCCATTCTTGTCATTTGAAGAACAATACCAAGTTCATCTCTCAAGCAAAAGCTCAGTTGACCAAGATCAAATGGAAACCTGTCTACAAACCAAAGTCAACTGAGTCAAAGACAATCAAATACTCACTTTGGCAACTCTATGAACTTGCACCAAAACCAATTACCGTGCAAGAAGTGAATGTATTTGCATCTCCACTGCGTCCACAAAAACTCAACTTTTCAACAACCTCGAGTTTTCACCCACCATGGACTGCAGATTCTATTCGTCGAATCGATGACACGTACATTTGGAATGTCAAGACAAAAACCGTTGGGCCTACACAAAAATGGGTCCCAAAGGTTGTTCATAAGTGATTCGATGAATATGGCTTATACACATGTCAGTGTATAACCCGGGCTAAAGATGTTGTTTATTGGACTACTACTTCATAATGGTTGATTCCCCAGTTTCGACTTCAAAGAGACATGATGAACATGTTGCCACACATTCATCATGAGGGGAAGAAAGAGGATAATGAAGAAAGATAAAAAGTTTATTTGAAAGAAGAATTTATCAGTTGAGGGGAAGAAAGATAAATTGTTGACTAAAGTGATCCCCAAATTTTTCTTTGAAGATAGTTATCGCCAACGTGGTGGGTACGCCGCGGGTACACCCTTTACATAAGCGTTGGTGGTACGCAAATATGATTGTTTGATCGAGGGAGTTTGTGATGAAAAGGATGTTTGTCCAAATGCTTCAAGAGAAAGATTCATTAATTAAGGGGAAGTGTGACAAAGTTAAGATTGTCAAGAAGAGGCTTCATGTTCAAATCTAAAGAGCCAAGATCAAGTTTCCGCAATGCTCATACTCTGAGAAGTTCAAGACTTAAAGATACATTCTTAAGGTAAGTGTGAAGATTAAAGACGTAAAGCCAAGTTTGATGGAAGATCTTGAAGACAATGAGAAAGCTTCGAAGAACTTCATCAACAAATTCGTATTTATAGATGATATCGTGCATGAATTACATTTCAACACCAAGGGGAAGAATGTTAGAAATCTAAAATGGTGTTAAAATGTAATTATTTTAATAATGGAAGGAGTATTAGTGAAAGTTAGTCAAGTGTATAAATACTCCTCTCCATACCCAAAATTGTAAGCTTTCAACATAATTCCATAGTTACTTCTCTCTAATCTTATACTTTCTCTCTCTAAACTCATCTTCAACCTCCATTTCACACACAAACACACTTTTCACACACTAACCAAAATCCTCCATTAAACCTTCAAATCGAGCTTAAATTTCTACTTAACAACTAACCACTAAAATGTCAAGATCTTCTGGGGGGATGGTAAACACAGGTGGTTTCCGGCGAAGAAGTTGGTGGAGTCGACCGATATTGAGCTGCTGCAGCAGATAACTCCCAACAACTTTATAATCACAACCAAAAAGAAGTCCAATAAGCGATGTAAGTTTTTAGTGCAGTTTGAGTGTGATTTGGGGGTCAGGATTGAGAAGTTGAAGGAAGTGGAGGAACGGGCAGGAGACGGAGGTTATGCATCTGAAGAAATGACTGAGGAGGAGGAGTGGGGGTATGACTGGTGATATGGTTTGCATATTTCTACTTTAATATTTTGATGTATTTAGTATTTTAAGCTTTCAAGTGTTTGATTATCTTGTTTTGAAGGAATGACTGTTTTCCCTGTTTTGACCCATATTTGAATATAATGGGTGTTTTATATATTTGGATTGCTAAGGAATGAATTTTTTGTTAAGATTTCTATACATTGGTTTGAGTATGTAAAAAATGTCACCAAAAAGTATTACTACAGATTATTGAAAGCTTCCTTGTATACGATATTTCTCGTATGATGTTTCAGTTCTTTGTTGTTATCCTCGACCATTAAGATCTTCAGACCTTCGGGTCGTGTAACCCTGGAGACTGCAACGTATAATTGACCGTGACTGAATACAGGATTTGGCAAATACAATCCTACATAATTAAGTGACTGACCCTGACTTTTATTCACTGTCATTGCATAACACGGCTTAACAGGAAACTGTCGCCTTTTCATTATGAATGGCCATTGCGTTGATGTAGAAGTCAGTGTGATTCTTGGGATCAATACAGTCTTTCCTATTTTAGATCCTGTAATTATTCTTGCCCTGATAACAAACCTGCCAAGATCTGTGATGATCATTCGGGTGCCATTACATAGGCCTTCACTTGGATTTACATTTCTTAGGAGCATGACCGGTAAGCCCTCTTTGAGATGTAATTTATGTGGTGGCATTCCTGGAAAATTCAATGAGTTCAAAAACTCGATAGGATATAGCTCACTCTGTTCTGGTGACTCGGTAGAAGCCGGACACACCTCATCTGAACTCTGATACATTCGGGCTGGGCGTTTCAACTTGTTAAACATCTTCTCATTTAGTTCATCTGCTGATGCATTTTGTGGTGTTAAGATAGCTCTTTCCCGTAAGTAATTTTCATCTTGTTGATTTGCTTCAAAATCCGGAAACGTTGCTTTTATTATTTCTTCCATTGGATCATTAGTGTATGGAACAACAAACTGGTCAGGGATTGAAATCCAAGTTGCCTCGTCTTCATCTTCTTTAGCCTTTGCATGAACAACCCCATCTCCAATATTGAGAACCCATTTGTTGAAATTTTGTTTTTCAACGTCAACACCCCCAGTCGAAGTGTACTCATTGACACGCATACTACGCGATAGGGTGAAAACTTTGCAAGATTTCCACAGGAGTGACCGGTTTATGCAGGCATGGACAATCTCCTGTCGCTTTCCTTTTGGGATAACCGGCAATATCTGCCGGAAGTCTCCACCAAGCAAGACTGTCATCCCACCAAAAATCCGGTCCCTATTCGCTGGTTCTTTGAACCCAAGAATATCTCTGAGGGTTTTGTCCAGTGCTTTAAAGGCATACTTTTGAGTCATCGGTGCTTCATCCCAGATAATCAACCGAGCTTCCTGCATTAATGAGGCAAGATGTGTGTTTTGTTTTATACCGCACGTGCTGCTTTCCAGGAGTTCCAATGGTATGACAAAGCGACTATGTGCTGTCCTTCCTCCCGGTAACAGTAGTGAAGCAATTCCTGCCACAACATTTGTGCAAGACGAATCAGATAACATCCAAAAATGTATAGAAATAACACAAAAAGTTTAGCATGTGCATATTTATGTACAGAATACCTGACGATGCAACTGCAAGGGCAATTAATCCTTCCGATCGCAACCGTGATAAGATGGCTCTGTACAAAAACGTCTTACCAGTACCTCCTGGGCCATAGACAAAATAGAACCCACCTTTTTGCGTGTGAACAGAAGAGATCACATTTTCATAGATTGATAATTGATCCGGATTTAATGCAGCATAAAGGCCCTTGTGCTTATTTGCTTCCTGTACCCTGTTATAACTAAGTTCATCACGTATCAGTCGATTGTCTAACAAAGTTAGCAATGACTGATCAGGCTTTGGTAGGTCTGCGAAATCATCCAGTGACTTCCCATTTCGTTGCAAAATTTCTTCAATTGCAACTAAGCAATAGTTTTGCTTTTGCTCGTCTGAAAGTTCCAAAGCAGGAAACATGAATTGTTTTCTCTTAATGTATA
This sequence comes from Erigeron breviscapus, assembly GCA_034093135.1. Taxonomy (NCBI): domain Eukaryota; kingdom Viridiplantae; phylum Streptophyta; class Magnoliopsida; order Asterales; family Asteraceae; genus Erigeron; species Erigeron breviscapus. The sequence continues at coordinate 95,632,439 of CM067171.1, read as the reverse complement.
AGATATCTTCTGTTAATGACTCCCAAGAATCTTCCCACAATTTTCGTGGGCTGCTAACTTCACAGAATAACAAAATTGTAACGAACAGGTCACGAAGCTGTGCACCTGTTGCCCAAATTCTAGCCTCGGCAATTGCATGAGACCATTCCTTGTCATCATTTAAAAGACCATGGGCATAGCAAGCTTCCTTAAATGTTTCATATTTGTGCCCATTGACTGTTTTGATATCATCATAAGACATAGGACCTTTGACCACACTCAATAGGACTCTCAAATAATACCGGGGACCTGCCGCAGGGTTGCAGTACATAATGCGGCCAACATTTTTTTTCTTCTTGTCTCGCTTTGACCAATATTTTTCCTTCTCTTTCCATACATAGTGTCGAGGAATCTGTGCATATGTATACTGTCGTGCTGCTCTATCCTCTCTGTTCAATTTAAACCATTGGGTGAACATGGTTTCTGTGATGCCTTCACGATTGATCAGAGCTGGCAATCTTTCTGAATCCCGAAGTGTAATAATATGTTGGTCTTCTAAATGAAAAGTAAGTCTGATGACTGCAGGATAAGAATAATGGATGGGGAAGGCATGCATACGCCATACGGCTTCACATGGAGACAGATAACGACAGTCCAAATAAGCCTTAATCTCGTCCACAGTAACAACCGTTTCATCTGATGTCTCACCATCACGGTTAACATTTTCTTGGATGGCAATTGTTGCTCTGTCAGGGCCTTTGTTTAGGTACTTGAAAAGGTATTTTATCGCCCGTGATCGATTACACCATTCAACATTGATGTGTGCCTTAAACTTGATTAGGAGGTAACGGTTGTAAGGTACAACAAAACCGTTATGAAATTCTGCCTTACCTCTTACAACAACAACATTGTTGTTCCTTCGTTGATACACGGGGTAGCCATCCTCATCAACTGTTGTTTCCTGATAAAATGGTTTCGGGAAGTGTTTCGTACATTTACCCTCATTCATGCATGATGGCCCACATGGTCCATGCAACATGTACTCTGTGACAGCCTCGTATGCTTTTGGGTCGTCATGCTCAGAAGGAATCTCAGCTGAAATCAAGTCATCTATCTCTGCGGGTGTTTTGCACCTTGATTCTGGTGAAAGCCAAATAAGTATGTGTGCATGAGGCAGCCCACGTTTCTGGAACTCAATTGTATACACACCTGTACAAAGGGTATACATCGTTGTGTATATTACGAAATACCTCATAATAACTAAATTTTATAAACTACCAAAAAAACGTTATTTTAGTAAAGATAGTCAACGCATATAGATAAGAAAAAAGTATATGTTATATTGTATTACCTGCATTTGTTTTGCCGAATATGTTTTTTTTCATTATATCCTCCATTAGGATATTCAGTTTCATTTTGAAAACGCGGGAAACAGTCTCTGCACGGTCAGGTGATTTCTGGCCATCAATTAACGAAACCAGGTAGTCAATCTCAGGCCATTTAGGATTTGCCGTGAATGTGATGAACAAATCTGGATTTCCCAAAGATCGGCAAAGAGCCATTGCATCTTGGTAATTTTGTACCATGTACCTTGGACTGCCTGTAAAAGTTGCTGGGAGAACAATCCTCTTGCCAATTGCATCAGCTCTTGTATCTCCCCTTGTCACAGCGTCACAAACGTTAAGATAAACGTCTGCACGTAGCTCATTTTGATGAGATCGCATATACCTCAGCCTTTGTTCTTCAACTGCTGTATAGGAATCAACCAAATATTGTTGGTACAACCTACCACCTCGAAACAATGTAGTTCCTTCATTTGGTCTGTAGTGGATTCGGTAAGAATAGTATTCCCTCATGGTCAGCCACGTTCGCTTGGTTTTATTCTCACTGGTATTATCATAGTAAGGTATATGCTCATGAAAACCGGTCTCTCCATATGGAAACAGAAGAGGGTATTGCAATGCCATGTACAATTGATGCAATTCAGAAATCCTCTGCAAGCTTCCACTCCTTGTACTCACTATCACATCTCTTGGTTCGGAATTCTCACCAAAATCATTAGAGATCAATACAGCAATTTCTGAAGTATTTGGTCTGTTATATTGTCTGGTTTGTGCTCTTTCACCTACTAAACACAGCCGGCATTCATCTGTATTGTTCACGGCGCACCAATCTCGAGCCATACGAAATGCCTGTGCAACTGCACTATGTTGATCCAACATCTTAATCAGTTCTTCAACTATTTTTGGGTCTATTTTTTGTTCAGTGCTCTCATGACCAAGGAAAGCCGACATTCGGTGCGATAGCTCATTTGCTGTATCGTAAAAGTATAGTTGGGCATACCTGGGCTGTTCTCCCTCAACAGGAAGCATGGAACCAATAAGATGGTAATTTTGCCCACTGATTCTAAACGTGTACAGATTTCTTCCTTGGTTTATACTGTGGTCGATTTTTGCACCAAAAGATGTGAAACAGAACATGCTGTTGTAAGTCCGAATGTTGTCTTTGAATTTCACTCCAGCCGGGTTTTCATAATCCAAAAGCCTTTTTAAAGGATCCGGTGCATCAAGCAATTCTGGCAATAAAATCTTGCCCTTTTGGCAACATGTTGAAAATGTTGGATTTGCACTGTTTTTTGTTTTTTGAGAATTTCTTCATACCACATCAAGGCGTTACATGTTGCACATATACACGTTGGTTCCCCAAGATCAAGGTACGTCACCTGTGCTCCTGTATATTAAGAACATCTGTACTTACTATCTTACATTTTTGTGTTTTTCATTATTACATCTGGTTGGATGTATTTGTGTAATTTATAATGACCAATACATAAGTACACTGACCTGCTGATGTATAACCTGGCATTTTATGGGGCTTTTTATTTGTTCCTGAAATAGGGCAGTGTGTAAAATACTGAACATAATACATAAGTATGTGTAAAAGAACATGATCAACATTTTAGTAGACCATATTATAAGCTATGTACACATGTTCTTTTATATGATTAATATATATGTTGTGCAACCTTGTTTTTTTCTGGGTTTATATGATTAAGATATATATAGTGTGTAACCTTTTTTTTTCTTCGTTTTGGTTTTAAGTGCAGGAGCAGCCAAGCCTAGGCAGACTTTTATTGTACCTGGAAAATTATAAACAACATTAGTACGTGTTGGTGACACACATTAAAAGCATACTACCATGAAGCCATGGCTTACGTTCGGATGGTACATCAGAGCTTGTACTATGAAGTCGTTGCTTACGTTTGGATAGTACAGCAGAGCTTCGTAGATGGGCACATAGTCTATAATCACAAAAAGAATACTGAGAAACACAGCACTTCCATATGATAACAAAAGATATATAAGACACACTGCATGGATTATTTTATACAGACACAACACAATGCACTCGTTGTGATTCTGAATTTATTTTTTTCTTGGTTTATATGATTAAGATATATATTGTGTAACCTTTTTTTTTCCTTCGTTTGGGTTTTAGGTGCAGGAGCAGCCAAGCCCAGGCAGACTTTTATTGTACCTGGAAAATTATAAGCAAGATTAGTACGTGTTGGTGAAAAGCATTAAAAGCATACTACCATGAAGCCATGGCTTACGTTCGGATGGTACATCAGAGCTTGTACTATGAAGTCGTTGCTTACGTTTGGATAGTACAGCAGAGTTCGTAGATGGGCACATGGAGTCTATAATCACAAAAAGAATACTGAGAAACACACACGGTAAATACCACACTTCCATATGATAGCAAAAGATATATAAGACACACTGCTTGGATTATTTTATACAGACACAACACAATGCACTCGTTCTGATTCTGAAATTATTTTTCTCTTGGTTTATATGATTAAGATATATATTGTGTAACCTTTTTTTCCCTTCGTTTTGGTTTTAAATGCAGGAGCACCCAAGCCCAGGCAGATTGTACCTGGAAAATTATAAGCAAGATTAGTACGTGTTGGTGACCAGCATTAAAACCATACTATAATCACAAAAAGAATACTGAGAAACACACACGGTAAAGATCCGTTAAGGTTATATGAAGTAAATATCTGTAACAACTAAAAAAGAATAACCTTTTCTATATGTGTATGTCTTTTTCCCTTCACTTTCAACTAATTTCAGTGCCCAATATGTTTGCAAGTTTCCATCACGACTGATAAAATTTCCTGACCCAACTTTTATTATCATATCTTCATTGTTGGTGACCAGACATGGTTCAGAATTATTGATAGTCATATCTTCATACTGTCGATGCATGTTCAAACCTTTAAACAAAGTATTGTATAGTATACTAAATGCTAAAATCTCAGGTTTTTTTGTTATGTATTATATTGCAGAACTTTGTGTTATTCAGCTACATACGCAGAAGACGAAATTCAATACCCAAGACTGTTACGTGTGAATGAAGTGTTTAAGCCAATTAGATGCAACATTGTTATGAAGAGTCGTACTATATGCTATGAAGATGAAGATATAGTGATTTTTTGTTTATTGAAGAGAGAATGTCAATGAATTTGATGAGGTGTTGATTAACTGACCTATCTGAAAAGCCAACTATTAATTAATAAATGATGTATATGTCATAAAATTTATCTTTTTTATGTCAATTAGATGAACTATATATATTAGTAGTGTATAATATAAGGATCCCAAACACATTATTATGTCACTCTATGAAACGATTCACATAATAATACTTTAATATATATCCTTATAAATATACAGAAACCGAATGTGGTATAAATGGCTAAGCATGTGAAGAGTTTGACATCATTTAAGTATAATAGTAAATGTAATCATTAGTCTATATAAGGAATGCATCCCTTTTTGATCCAGAATACATAGTCGATTCCATATTATTTAAAGAAGCAACACAGTTATGGCGCGATTGGAAACATGGGGTTTTAGCAAGAGGAAGCGCTATTATGCATTCATCATGAATGACAGCAGTAAGATATTGGCGAAGACGATTGCAGATGTCTTGCAGTTAGATGTATCTATATTGATGGATGTCATAAGTATGGGTATTCCTACTGATTATGTGTGCTGGGAAACACAAAGGTTGATCACTGTTTTGCAGAGAAGATTTGAACACACAGCCGTTGGAATTGTGAACTTTGACTATCCACGTGAGCAGATTATTGATCCTGGGTCAATCGTAACTGGCTGGATATTGTTAGAAATTATGAACATAGTTGAAGTGTTCTGGGCGGATGGGTATTCTTCTTATCACGCCGTTGTTGATGTACTTAGTTCCCGTGACGTGGAGTGGTTACGCCAAATGCTACAGGCCGGGTGCATTGATCCAACACCAAGTATTTTTCAGATTCAACTCTCGTACGATATTCATGATCGAGTAGCATCGCTAAGGTACTGGTACGCATTGGCAAGTGGCCCTGTTATCGGTGGAGGTGGTGACCCATTAGGAGACATGGGTGCTGTTACGGGTGATGATGGCCACATACCCGTTAAGAAAGAGGACAGGGAAGAGTGAGAATTTACGATTTGGTTGAAGATTCCAGGATTATGTATTCTCATTCAGATCCTTAAAAATTATGTTCTTAATGTTTAATGCTTTAAGCCTATGTAATATGGTTTTATCATAATGGATCATCATAATAATATATTATCTAAATTTATGATTTCTAATGTCCATATATCTGTCTATATTGATTTATATATAACTAAAAGCAGCACAAAAATAAGCTTAAGTTGATGACCCTCAAAGCTGGCTGATTATGAATAAAGATAACATACTTAAAATGATCATATTTTTATCACCAATTGTTGTTTGTAGTCTTATATTTCTTAAACCAATTTTGTTAATAGTTATATAAGAATTTTATCAAATACAATTTCTATAAATGTCAAATGGATGACTAATTTATCAATTTTTCATAGCTTATTTTGATGTGAAACAACTAAATTAATCATGGATAGAGAAACTGGCAGGTCCAAAGGTTTTGGCTTTGTTACTTTTGGTTACACCGAGGCTGCTTTTGCTACCATCCAGTCAATGGATCATTTGGTATTTGTTTATTTCTTTGCTCTTATTGTTTACGTGGTTTGAGCTGCCCTTCTTCATGTGAGTTTGTTTAGCTTCAGGCTTCATACAACAATTAAAGTGATGTTAGTTTTGGTGTTCTTAATGAATTTTTTTATGGTTTTGTATGCAGGGAGAGAATGACGGAATATAAGCATGGTGCAGCGGTTGAATGTGTTGTATAGGAAGGCCAATTTGTTTAGCTAAACAAATTTAGAATATAGAGAGACTCATAACCATGGATGCTGGATCTGTCTTGATGGATTCTAGTATGGTAAGTTTGTACTCATAAGTTTTGAGTTTTCTTCTAAGTCTATGTGATGCAGGATGGAAGTATACAAATTGAAAGTATAGCTTTTAAGGAAAATTGCTATACAATGGTGGCCAAAAGTTCAAAATTTAACAATTTTATGAAAATACATACCAAAGTTGTCAAATATTTTTGGTTAAAGTAGATTATGCATATACAGAAAATAACAATGTGGAAACAGAATGGGAAAAAGAAAACGAACACGGTTTGCTTTTGAATAGGTCAATATCGGTTGTGTTTCATCCAAGTCCAGTCATTTGGGTCACATCAGGAAAGTTAGCCAAAAGGGAACGTGGGCTAAAAGTAGGCTAAAGTCTACCTTTTAGGTCATAGGACTTAATGAGTTTACATGTGATGAAACTAAAACAGAGTTCATTCAATAACATAGTGAATTAAAGGACCAGGTTCTGTCGAGTTTAAGTGCGTTGAAGCTAAATTAGTTCAAACCTATGAAAACAGCTTTTTCTACCAAGTGAGTTGAAATGCTATATTCATTTAGGTATATGGTTGTATACAGTTGTTATGTATTATCACTTAAATAACATATAACCGAAAGGAATGAGCAAAATAGTTAGCAAGAGGATGGTCGATTACCATATAGAATACCATAAACAACTTAAACAGAATCCAAAACCATAAGGCACTGGATTGTTAAACGGCACATCATTATCCGATAGCAATACAAAAACACCAGAACCATAGCCAAACTAAAAAACCAATATCAAAAGACCACACACTGACCAAAACAAACCCATGAAAGACAAAGACATAGTTTGGAAATAAAAAAGAAAACAAAACCATGCAGGAAAACCATAAGCAGCTCTGTGATTTGAAAACAAACAATAGTATAACCATCGAGGCCTCAGGGCTCTTCTTCAGTATTTAGAGTCGTAACACTTTCTGTCTCCGGGCTGGATACAACAACCCTGCACAAAGAACACGACACAATTAGAAACCAGCCTAACTTGATTATATGAATCAACAACGTATTGATGTGCATACCTTGATCTATTCGAATCGTGACCAACCTTGTTCCCAGGTTCAAATTCATCATCACCCAAATCCACATATTCACTGTCACCATCATTAGTGCCAAAATGTGTCGAACCCTCAACGGTCACCCTGTGTGTACAGTTCAAAATATGTATGGATAATTACCAGGCAGGTAACATAACAGAAAACAGAGACGAAGACGGCAACCAAGCAAATGATAACTGCCCACATACCCAAGTTCAGAAGTGGCACTGGGTTCTGAATACTTTCCAATTATAGTGTCGGACAATCCCTTTCCAAGGACCCTGAACAGAATAACCGCAAGCAACGACACACAGGAAACACAATTCACATATTACACAAGTAGGAAACAGCGTAACCTGATCACCAAAGCAAATAATGTGGTGGAATGCATACCTTGGTTTTTTTGAACTGCGACCAATTTCTTTCCCAGGTTCTAAACCATCACCGACCGATTCCAAATGTTCATTGTTACCAGGATCAGTGTCCAAACGTGGCAAAGGCTCGCGCGTCACCCTGCGTGTAGGTTTTAAAATACACAGGAACAATCAGCAGGCAGTGAAAATCAAAGAAAATCAACACACGAACGAAAACAGAAACCAAATAAAGGATTATGGTCCACATACTTCCCTTTTTCGTTGACAGGGTCGGAATACGTGTTGGGTTCTGATTGATTTCCAATATCAGTATCAAATTCTTCATTTGGAAGGACCCTGAACACAATAACTACAAATAATGAACCAGAAGAAAGAAACATGCAGAACTAAAATGGGTGTGTACCAACAGAGCCCAAGTTACTAACAATTTACGCAATTTACGCCTCATTGGCTCATTCTTTTTGGATGGAGTATGTATCGGGGCAGGTGGTTTGTCTACACTGGATGATGCACCCTTCCCCGTGTTCCCAACAGTAAGCCGATTACCAGCACTGACTATAGCAACATTGTTGACAGTAGGCAATGTAATCCCAGAACAATTGAAGCCTTCATATTCACCCGAATGGAAGTATGTATGTCCCTTAATCTCAAAAACATGCCTGGTGCCAATAAGGTTGCGCAAAACAGGTGGAAGAACATCATCAACCGAGTCATCCTGAAAAGGAAAATATTAGAAACTGACAATTAAAGTTAAGCCTTCACCACGCAACTTTCATAACGGAAAACCATATAAGAACCTGTTGTTCTTCTTCCACCAGAGACTTTGCCGGCCTATGCACCAGCTGTTCTGCTGGTTCATCAAAAAGAGTCACAATGGTTGACGATGTGTCATCTCTCACCTCCAAATGAAGTTTGTACCTGCCACACAATAGACATAATAAACAAAAACAACTATTCATATCAAATCCCATAAGAAAAGAACGTATACCTGATATGGGGGTACAGCACAGTGGAATCAAATCTCACAAGGAAAAAACGTATACCTGATATGGGGGAACAGCACGGTGGAATCACAGCCTTTACACTTGAATCCTTCCCTGGTCCTTGTGAGTCCTTTCCGACAACGGCCGCTCGAGCAAGTCACCAGATACCAGCCTGTCCTGGTGCGGATATTGACAATTTCCACCGTATTTTTGAAAACTACACTCTGTTTTTTTTGGAAAATAAACAAAGTTAACCCATTGTTGCACATATGCATTTTCATGAACCTAAAGCATCAACAGGTATCCATATCACTTTACCCCATTATTCTTAACCCTCCCACCCATGTTATCACGACCCCATCTTAAGAGGGCAGCAAGGGAGTCAACTGTCGGGACGACATCAACAGGTGCAGTGGGCTTTATGCTAAGATCTTCAGAACTGCGAGTAAAAAGTGTAAACTGTTAGACTTAACACAGATAGTACATGCGAATAACTTGGTAAAAAGACACATAGTTACAACCCAAGGGCAGCCTTGAACAATTTCAAAGGCGGCAAATTCTCATCGTCAAGAATATGAGTTGAAGATGTACTCGAAACTCCCAGTTCACCTGCAGGACAGGGCAAAAAAAAGTTAGAATAACATTTGCCAAACACACCAACACACACAATATACTCACCGTTGTGTTTTTTAGCGGTCATGGCAGTAAGGATGCACACATAAGCGCCCGCCTTTGGTCCTTTCTTTTTGATAAGCTCCTCACCCGTCAAGCCCCATAATGTGACGGGGATCTGCAGACCACTGCAAGTTTACACCCACAAACATTGGTAAGTGGAATACTTTCCAGTAAATTCAAAAAACAAATAAATGACTAAAAATAGGCAGATTCTATACCTCTCATTGGTCAGAAGAAATTCAACAGTTTGCGCACCAGTAGACTTTGTTATCGGTCCACCAACATACATGATATAACCCATGACATCTACAGGAACATACAATAATCAACATAGACCGGGAACACAAACAAAACAAATACATAGCCAATGTCAAGAGAAACAAAACTTCATTTGAACTCCGTATCCCAAAAACCACCCACACATAATTACATCATAAGGGAAGTAAAATTTAATCCAAAAAAACCCCAAACAGTTCAAAGGAACACAATAAAACACTGGTTTGATTTATGTAATATTTACAACAATATCAATTTTATATGTAACAGCTATCATTCATCATTAAACACACAAAACACCATATTTTCTGTTTTAGCCTTATAAAGATCAACTAATATTATCACTACCATAAGAATAAACAGAGAAAGAAACCATACCAACCAAATATTTGTTATCAGTTGGCACAAGTTGCTCGAATGAACATATCTGAAAAGCATGACGCACAAATCTATTGACATCACCAGTTGACTTTCTGACATGCGTAGACCCATTCAATTCAATCATGTAGTCACTATTGTTCAAAATGCGAAAATCCTTCTTATTAGGCACGACCTTAAACCCAGACAACGTATACAGACTACCTTCCTCCAACCTTTGAACAAACTTAAATGCCATATTATGCATAGCACAACAGTGCATAATATTCGCCTGCACAATAACAAACGTAAATAGACAATTTTTAATATTTATACCATGGATTGACATAACAAAAATACTGGCTAGCATACCTGTTCATCAGAGACGATGAAGTCGGTACTGATGTAATCCCCCCTCTTATTCATGACGTCCCATTTGCGACAAATCATCACTGTCACAGGCCCAGCAGACCCCGACCGAAGCTCATTGAGCAACACACCAGACTGGTTAGTAGGATTAACCCGAAGCTTAAGACTGGCCATTACAAACAAACAAAATTTATCAGTGAGCAATCAATAATAACCCAAACTACCTTTGCAGGGCACACACTATTCCATTCCAACCAAATGCATTATTTATATACATAGGTTACCAAGACTTTTCATGAATCCGGTATCATTAAATACATGATAAATATAATAAATTTGACACACATAAATTACAAAGAGTTACCTTTAGGTTGGGAAATTGATCGGACACCCGATGAAGGAAACAGAAGAGGAAAGGGTTTTTATTTTTTTGTAATTTTAATCAAGCTGAAGAAAGAAAGATGAAATAAAAGGGATTTTGTTTTAATAAAAAAATCGGCAGCCTGTTTGGGTTTTGGGCACGACTAACAAATGAATGAATGGGCTTTGGGCAGCAAATTAGATGATGGGCCTTTTCCTGCTATTGAAAAGTCGGTTCCTATATGTCTAATTTAATTGCATGCCGATCCAAATACAACACCATCAACTAATTATGTGTAATATATAATAATAATGAAATAAAGAAAACCATATCAAATAATTAACCCTCATTAATTAACCCTCATTAAGTACCCCCATAGTACGATCAACGTAAAGATAGAAATCGGCAAATTTTTTCACTCCTTCAGCGAACTTTTATATATATATAGATATTTCCAAAAGATACAATAGTGATAGCAAATAACATATCCTTGTATTCCACGGGATATTCATAAAGCCAAATCAAATAGGTGAACATCCATTTTTGGAGCAACTAAAAAGCCAAATCGACAAAGACACATAATGGGACTTTATAAGTTACAATCGTTTTATTTAAACATTCCATTAAAGAATTCAAATTGGTCTAGCACGTATAAGAACACTGACATATCAAACCTATAAAAAAACATATTAAAAGCGACAATTAAGACACAATCACAAAATCTTACTTGGCAAAGAGTAAAACTACCACGTAAGGGCTTTATATATTGACTGTTATATTTATCTTTTAGAAAAGAAAAGATGATCATGTAAATGAGCTGAATCGTTTGACCCCTAAACAGCTAAAAGGAATTTCCTTGTCTACAAAAGTTAGTATGGGCATGTTCATATCGAATCTCCTTGAATATGGAAAAATATTAGGATGTCCCTAGTTTAGATAAAGTGCATAATCTTTTGCCTGCTTGCATATTGTCATATGTATATTAGGATGGGCCCTTAGTCAATATGTATAGACATGCATGATGAAAAGAATGAATTGTTAGGTCATGTAATTCTCAAATATTATAACTTCAAACTAATTAAGAAATGGCAAGTATAATTAAGAGAATTTTTGACCTATCAATCTATCATCAGTCGAACTAACTAATTGTTTGCATATTATGGCCATCAGATGGAAGCTTTTAAGGGGGTGGAACAGGAAAACGTGAATGAAAACTTCGATTGAGCTAATAATGAAGCTGACTATAAGTGATTACCCATAGCTTGATGACCCAGAACCCATTCCAATTTGCCACCCATGTTGTCCACATGCGTTTACAATCAAACACTTTATAATCACACGTCAGACTTTGGCACAATTCCTGCTTGCAACTCACCAAAGCTATTATTAAGTTGCTACTGTTCACCTTGAACCATTTATGAGCACCAATGACATGCAAATGGTTATGTTAAGACATTTATTCATCATCCATGATGCCAAAATAATAAAATATATTGAAGCAGCAAGTGATCACATATCATAAGAACAGAGTTTGCCTCAAAATGAATCATCGTCTACAATAACCAGCACATTCATATTTACATTATCAACTACTGAAACAGAGCACAGGTGAAGGGTGGACTCCTTCTGAATGTTGTAATCTGCAAGTGTCCGTCCAGCTGAAAATCAACCTCTGCTGTCATCTGAGCTTTCGACCTCCAAAGTGATGGTCTTCCCTGTCAAAGTCTTGACAAAGATCTGCATACCTCCCCTCAACCTCAGCACCAAGTGAAGGGTAGACTCTTTCTGGATATTGTAGTCTGCCAGAGTACGCCCATCTTCGAGCTGTTTTCCTGCAAAGATAAGCCTTTGCTGGTCTGGCGGGATCCCTTCTTTATCCTGAATCTTAGCCTTGACATTGTCAATCGTATCAGAACTTTCAACCTCTAAAGTGATTGTTTTTCCTGTCAACGTCTTGACAAAAATTGTAACATCCCAAACTTTTCGAGTTTGACTTATGGACTTGACCGTTAGTCAACGTTAGGTTCGTTAAGTCATATGCCCTATATGTGATTATGTGATTAAATGCTTATGTGTTTTATGTGAAACGATTAATATGATGTATAATGAAAGTAATTGAAGCAACGTTATGAAAGTTAAGTGCTTGTTAGATCGTTAAGTCTCCCGGTAGGCGAATTAAGCTAAGAAAGTCAAGTTTAGAAGTTGAGGGCCCTAAGTGTAAGACTAGGGGTTGATGGCCAGGGGTTAAGGTGCAATTAGGTATCCCTAATTGTGATATTCTGATCATACGTGTGTGTGTGAGCCCTAGCCGATCTCCTCCCCTCTCCAAGCAAAGATCCAATCGTTTCGTGCCGTTTTGATCAAGTTTTGTTTAGATCTTGAATCCTCAAAGTTATCTACATGTATTATAGGTAAATTCCCTTTGAAATCTGATCATATGAGTCTTATATGTGAATTCAATCCAGGCCATGGGGTTTGGGTTGGGTTAATTAGTTGATTGATCACCGATTTCATGTATTCGGGTGATTAAACGATTGATTTATGTTAGCAAAAGATTAAAGGTTTGATTGATGGATTAAAGTCATCAAAAGTGTTGTCAAAGAGGTCAATTTGATGTCTCCAGGTCGGGGTTAGGGTTTGAGATTGAATGGGAATCGTTTAGAGCAATTTCGAAATTGGGTTTGCTGGTCGGCACCCCAGGTGCGGCGCACCACTGGTCAGTTTGGGATTTTGGATTTTCGATGGGAGCCCGATATGTGACGCACCAAGGGGCTGGTGCGGCGCACCTGTATCTGATCTGAGTTTTCTGCATGCTTGGTGCGACGCACCACTTGGGAGGTGCGACGCACCTGATGCCCAGGTTGCACAAAATGTTTCGTTTAGCTTATATTTCGATCTTATACTCGTTCTAGGTTGTCGGGAGCACTTAGCAAGCACTGTAAGACCTACGTAACTCATTGTTTAGCTGTACCCAGGTAAGATAACATCTTTTACCACATGAGGGACAACAAAATATAAAGTTTTCATAAGTTAACTTTCCCAAATGAATGTTTGCATGTTTATATGTATTCGGGAATGAATGGGAGGTTACTATGGGAATGATTACGTTACCATTGATGATGAACGGTAAGCATATGCATGCTACGATGAAATGATGATATGTTTATGTTATAAAATGATGTTATGATGAAATAAGGGAAATGATAAACTGAAATGTATATGTTGTTAATACGATAAGGTGCTATGATGATATAAACGTATGATGCTATGATGTGATATATGACATGATGACGCATTGTTATGATGTTATGCTTATGAAATGATATGATGACATTGTTATGACGTTATGCTTATGAAATGATATGACAATACGTTGCTATCACTTTAAGATGATATGATGCTTATATGACATGATGATACGATGCTATGATGATACGTTGACATGGATCTTTTATGATATGACGATGTGATGTTAATATGCGATGACGATATGTTGATGCATATATGTCTTATGATTGATTGCATGGCTTGAACACCTAGTCACTAGACTTCTATAGGTTTGCCATGACACGTGCACGATTAAGGGCCCTAAAGTAAAGAAAGATGTATGTGATTAGTTTAGGTGAAAGTGTAGCCTAAGCTAATAAAAAGTAAAGAAAGATACACGTGATTAGTTTAGGTGAAAGTGTAGCCTAAACTAATATAATAAAGAAGTCTCGAGCATATGTAAAGTCTTGTGTTAAGCTTAACCCATGCTAGTTCTTCGGAGCTAGTGTGTACGTGGTCACATGGTGTGGGAATCTAGATACCTCCCCGTGGCATAGTTATGTATGAGTGTATCCGGGTGGAGTAACTAACCACTACACGCGCAAAGTTCAAACGGTATGCTCAGTTGGATTGACTTTGTCTTTCCTTAACGACGACGATGGACCACCGTAAGGTCTACCCATCAAGTCGGGTGTGAGGACTCCATGTAAGGTCTTATGACCGCCTACACACAACCCCACATCCCTAAGTATGTGTGGCTTATGTCACATAGCCTACGTCTAGGCAAAAGAAAAGAAAGATAAGAAAGATAAGAAAAGAAAAGAAAGTAAAGAAATGTAAGAAAAGAAAGATGAAACGTAAGGATCTATGATGTTAGGCACATTTAGGATTACGATGAATTCCTAATGTGTTAATTTATGCATGTTGCTTTAATGTTGACGATATGTTCTTGTTGACGTGTGATATGATAGACACCATAGTATTGTGGTGATCTTAACGTGCTATGCCTAATATGTGATATTAACGATTATGAAAGGTTTTTGTTAATATATAAAGAATTGGCAACGTTTTCTTAAACTCATGTTATCTTACTTAGCTTTTAAAGCTAACACTTGCTCTTTTGAAAACGTTGTTCCCTCAGGTTAAGCAGGTTGAGCTAGTGAAAGACTTAGCTTGGTGAGGCGGGTAGTTTCTATGAAGAAGACATTTAGTTTCCCGCTTAGTCATTTATGTTAGCCTTGATGATTGGCTACTTTTAATATGACTTATGTATTGTTTATATTGACATTTATGTTGGTGCCACATCTGGATTATCTTACACTATTTTAATGATATGAATGTTGTAACACCACTTTTATAAATGAACTATCCATTAAGGGTTAGTTATGTTTTAAGGATTCTGTATTCCGCATTTCTAAACGCCGTTAGGCAAAAGTTTTTGAAAATCCAGATTTTAAAATGACGGGTGTTACAATTATTCTCCACGGAGACGGAGGACCAGATGGAGAGTCGACTCCTTCTGGATGTTGTAATCAGCCAAGGTCCTACCATCCTCGAGCTGCTTTCCGGCAAAGATCAACCTCTGTTGGTCTGGGGGGATCCCTTCCTTGTCCTGGATTTTCGCCTTACATTACGATGGTTAATGTTTAAGCATAAATTTACACGGGTCCTAATATGTTGTGTTTATACTTAAATTCAGGGGGTTTAATCTTGTTTAGAACGTGATAGGATTTATCGAAGACTTGTTAGCGGTTCCCAGTTGGTGTGGAGGTATGATCAACTTCCACGCTACCAAGTATATGAATGTGTGTGTAATGCATGAATTGAGTGTCGATCTGAGGCAAAGGCCTGCTATTTATAGGCACCAAGGAAGGGGTGGTCCTTGGTGCATGACGTCTCTATGGCAGGAGGCCGTTATTCGGTGCGTCGTCTAGCGTAACAAACTTTGTCTCTTTAGTTCAGACGTTCAGTACGTCTCTGCAGTGTACGAGCATGGACGTCACTGGTTCGAGGTACAATTGGCTTCGGATTAGTGAGTAATACCGCAGCCGTAATGATGTCCGTAGCAAGTGCCGGAGGGCATACGTCATCAAGCCCCCCAGCCTAGTGTTACGTAAGGCTAGGCTTGAATATGCTTTGCTCCGCTTTCTTTCATCTACCGGAAGTGTTCCGGCGGTCGAGTATTGTTTCAAAATTACACGTGTTGTCCACGTGTCCTTCCCCTTAAAAATTTTTTTGATGTGGCATTAATGCCATGCCACGTGGCGGCCACGTTGGTAAAGTGCGATTACACGTGGCATCGATCTACCTCACCTGTCAATTCGGTTACTGCTACAATGCCGCTACAGTAGCCTCCCATCTTGCCTATAAATACCCCCCATTCCTTCACACTTTCTTTTCTCTTTTCCCCCTTTTTTGCTCTCTTCTCTCTGCCCCATTGGTCCGTAGGTCTTCCGGCTATTGTGCAGGTAGGTTTTGGTTTCCGTAGCGTATTTTTTGCATAGATCCGTAGCTGTATATTTTCCTTTGTAAATGGGTAACCGGAGGGATCTTAAAACCACTAAATGTGGTATATGTCGTGAAGACCTTGTTTGGTTTTTGAATAAGTACAGGCTTCCGTTAGGGTTAGGTTACACCGTCCCTCTTCCGACTGACACGGCCAAAAATGCTCCGGCCGGTAAAATCACTTTATATTTTCACACCTTCTCCCTTGGTAACATTCGTCTACCCTTCACTGATTTCTTCTTAGATGTTCTAGATCATTTTGGATGTCATGTTTCTCAACTAACTCCTTTTGGGGCCTCCCGTATAGCGATGTTCGAAGCCCTGTGTCGTGCTCAGAAGGGTGAGCCGACCGTAACATTATTCCGTAGGTTTTATAAGTTAGGTTGTGCTGGTGATTGGTTCACCATCGAAAAGAAAGCCGGCTGTCCGGAGGTAGTGAAAAGTGTAAAAGATTCGCAGAAAGGGTGGAAATCCAAGTTTTTTTATGTGGATTCCTCCGTCGTAGGTTCTGATTTCCCTAATGCCTTAGTTTTTCGTGATACTCTTACAACCAAAGGTTCGATGAATGACCCCATTCCTCCTGATGGTTTTGATACTGCCTTGTATAAACGTTTGCTTCTTGCTCCTGTTGTCTGGAGGCCGTTGCCGGAGCCTATATTATTCCTTGCCAAGTTACGAGAAGACTGGCTTCATTCTCCGGCCATTCCTATAATCAAGGGTTTAGATGGGGAGGGTACGGAATCATAGGTCTTTACTTTCTTTATTTGTCCCTTGCTTGTGGGTATTCTTATGCTGTGCTTTTCTTTTTTGTAGTTATGGATTTTACCCAGTTTCTCAATGCTGGTTATGACACTGCTGACTTTGTGCCGGAGGTTCCGGAAGGTCAGAAACTTGAAACTCAGAAGGCTCCGGACTATGGTCCTGAAGTTATTGTTTTGGAGAATGTTTCTTCTGCTGCTGCTAATGAGACCAAGGGCTCTTCGGCTAGGGTTAGGGGTGATTTCAAAAGAAAGAACAAGCGTGTTGTTGAGGAGGATGAGGTTCCGGTGAAAAAATCCAAGAAAGGTCATGGTGATGCAAACAAAAAATCCAAAGGTTCTGGCGTTGTTTTTAAAAGTTCTTCGAGTGGTAAGAGTCGCTCCCGGAAGGATTACGACATGACTCCCGACTTTGTTCCGGGAAAAGGTAAGTCTCTTGCTAGTCTTCATAAAATTCCGGGCTTTTCTGCTGACATACGCACCCTCACCCTCTTTCATCCCACCCATTTCAGCTTTCCCTTCCTTTTTCTACCGCACACCACAACCAAGCTTTCTACACAAGTCCGCCCCTCATCTTTCTTACAGCCCCTTCCACCTCCGCGCCCTCACCCCCAAGACCTCCTCGGAAAAGGTAAGTCTTTTGCTAGTCTTCGTAAGATTCCGGGCTTTTCTGTGGGTATTGAAAAGCAATTCCTTGGGTCTTCATCTAGTGAAACCGAAAGTGTTTCTGGGGGTTATTATGCTCCTGACCCAGATCCATCTCTTCACCGTACAGATACTGTAGGCCCCGATTTCTCTATCCCGGATCTTCCGGAGGACAATGGTCCATTGTCCTTTACTCTTGATCGCATACCAGCTCGGAGCCTTCTTCGGAAGGAAGAGGAGCGCTTGGACTATGTGACTGGCATTGTTGCTCCGGCTAGGATGAAGAAATTATTGGATCTTTCTGGTGAAACCTTTCAAGATTATGCCAATGATGCCGTTGTTCGTCAGATGCATGTTCAGGTATACCTCCGGCTCATCTTTTTCTCCATTTTCTCTTATATTTGTATTTACCCTTTTGTTTTAGGCTGAGTATGTGCGAAGGATTAGGATTTTGGATCAACATTCGAAGGTTCTTATGAAGGAGAATGCTATTTTTAAGCGTCAACTGAGAAAACTGGATGATGACGAGGTGGAGGCCAAGTTTGCCGAATTGAAAGCCGATGTGAAGTTCGAGAGGGAAAAGGCTGAGATTGCCGAGAAAGAGTTGGAGTCACTTCGTGAAAAGTTTTTTGCCTTGGATGTTGAAAAGAGGAGTTGGGAACAGCGGTGTTTTGTAATATCCTAAAAATTCAAACTAATATAAATTTGATAAAAAGTAAAACAGAGATTAATATAATCCTATCTTTGACTCTTATTTAATATGTATATAAGAATAATAATAAACTAATTAGTAATAACCATTTGTAGGATGGTCTTGTAGGTCACGTTGGTTAAAATATAAAAGGACATACAATTACAAGTTTAATAGTGTCATTGTTTATACTAATGAAATAATAAACGATATAATAAAACAAACTTTAAGGCTGAGATATATATCGGTTAGAATATATGTAAATTCATAGTTAAGTATAATTGAAACTATTCTATGTACCTTAACAAGTGAAAGGTTAAATGGACCGTGAATTACATTACAATTAATAGAATGACCCTTTGTATGGAATCAGTGAAGTCATATATTACGGTTTAGGGGGAGAGAAATGGATAAAAGCTAAACTAGGAAATTTGAAACACTCCATATACTTATCATCTAAAAGTCTCCAAACTATTATTTAAGCCTTTTGTCGTCTGTTCCTTTGTTTGAACATATATACTTTGTTTTTCATCTATGTTACTATCACAAAAGCAATTCGGTATATAATTGGGTTGTGAGAAGAAAGAAAATATGATGATTTAAGGTTGGGATTATGAAGGTGAAAGAGGAAAACATGAAAAATATAGGGTGAAGAGTTGGGCAATTAATCCACATAGTACAAGGCTCCTCTAGTATCATCTAGTATCATTTTGTTGGTAATTTTCTAAGCCCTTTATATTTTATTCAATAAACTGGTTAATATTTTCATACTTATGATAACCATTATTATTATTTTTTAAATAAATTAGTTTTATGGTTGATTGATAGACTATTATGATAACTAATCAATGTTACATTTTCAAATTTTTATAAGGAAAATATCTACGTATGATGTTTATAAATATATATAGAATAATTAATTTCTTAAACTTGGATGTAATATGGGTTTTCTTTTATTTATAAAAACATATATATTTTTGTACATATCTACAATGATATTTTAGAAAAGTTTGAATATGTCATGATATAAGTGGTGATATGTTTATGTTAAAACTAATTTATAGAAAATAATAAACTAGAGTGAAGGCCCGTGCGATGCACGGCCGGGTAAGAAGATTCGTATGATGCGTTTACGGCAATTTTCTGGTCATGTTTTAAGGTTTACGAAATAGTTTAAGGGTTTAATAGTCATATCAGGCATGTGTTGGAGGATTGCTTGCATGCGGCAGCAGTTATTATGTCATGACATGTTTATACTTTACATGTACTAATCGATATTTTTTGAAAGAGTTAAAGTTTCTGTAAGTAAATTTTTAGGTAAAAACGAACCAAACTGATATTAAAGGACACATGAATATGATATGAAGGTGAACGGATGATGCTTCATTTATCATTGGCAATACCAACTGGTTGTGTTCATTATGACTTTAGTGTATTGAAAGGTCCCTAATTTATTGAGAGTATAATAATTAGTGTGCCAAATGCTTACATATGAGTAGTTAGAACAAACCCATGTGGCTTATAACATTCGGTTGTCATTCATATTTTTACTTGATGAAGATTCCTTATTATGTCAGCATATTAGTACCAACTAATTGAGCAGGGAGTAACAACATGATATGCTTTTCTTGCTGCGGTACTTTTGTGGTCATCCTTATCTAAAATGGCTGGTATTCATACAGTTGTGTTACTATTTTGATTGTTTATGCATTACATTCCCAAGAATGACCAAGGTTCAATAGACACATGTTCAGACATCATAGAAGAAATACGAAGATGAAAATTGAGAAATATGTTATACCTAACGCAACATTGGACTCGAGTGTACTGATCTTTGTGTTCAGCAGGTTTGATTTTTAGTGCCCCTGGTTCAAAATCTAAAAAGTTCTTGAATGCACGATGCAACTTACATGCATGTTCTCCTCTACATTAATTGTATCATAAGCTCATATAACACGGGCTGTAACAATAAAAGCACACAAACCATCAAATCTACAATTGTAGCAACATCAACAATGTAAGCATGAAATGAATATTTCATTTATCAGCCATCAAGGACATGATCTTAGTTCGCAACAAAAAGAAGGAAAATCAAACACAACCAAACCCAAAAAAAAAAAGATAGTGTTTTCAAGACACACTGGCAATAAGATAATGTATCTCGCAACAGAGAAAACACAACGGGAATAATAAAAAACTTGCGTGAATTATAATAAAGCCTGGTGAGCCAAAAGTAGATTGCCCATCAATCATGGACACTTCAAGCCTTTTTTGCAGTTGTTGTAGTCGTAGCATTCTCTAAATCCGATCCAGATTCCACAACAAACCTGCGCACAATACGGGCCATATAGTTTACACACCAAGGTAGTTAAAGGCTAAGAATGGAAAGCTCTAGATTGAATACCTCGATTTCTTTGAACCACGCTGGAGGTCTCCACTGTCTGTTATATCATCATCAGCCAAATTGACATAATCGGTGTCACCAGCCACCTTTGCCCAGACTTGCGGAATCCTCAACCACGACCATGTGCACGCAAGCAACAACGGTGTCATTAGTTATAAGCCAATTGACACCAGCAAAACAAAAAGTCCAATAAGTTAAGCGTCATATCACATGTACTTTGCTTTCCCATGTGCATGAGCAGACTCGACGGTCGTTCCTGGATGCTTCTCAATAAGATTTTCTGAGGTTGAATGAGCTTCAGATCTAGCAAAGATGGGTAACATAATATTTGTTAGTCAGTAACCATATTATCAATTAACTAATCATATAAATGTTTTAACAATACTGATATTTTTCGCCTTCTTGGATCACTATTTTTGGCCGGGGTAGCTATTGCATCAGGCTGTTTCATCACCACTGATGATGATGCGCACGCAGACTGGGAGTTGGGTTGTTGGTTGCCACCAATGGTCACAGGAGGCTGGACGGGTTCAAATGGTATGACTTGGGTACAATTGAAGGCTTCATACTCACCGGCTTGGAAGTACGTGTGACCCTTAATTTCAAAGACATGCCTGGTGCCAATCAGGTTCCACAAAACAGGTGGGAGAACATAACCAGACCAGTCAGCCTACATTTAAAAAACAACGAAAAATTCAGAATGCAAGATACTAATTGTCAACAACATTTTTTTTGTAGGGAAACGTGTTAGAACCTGTTGCTCCTCCTCTATCAAAGACTTCGCCGTCCTCTGCACAAGCTGCTCAGCAGGTTCATCAAACAGCACAACAACGATCGACATGCTTTCATCCCTCACATCCATTTGAATCTTGAACTTGTCAAGCAACAAAGACATTCAACATCATGAAACCCGGTACCAGTTTGCATAAAGTAAGACACGGGGATACAAAACACTGGATTTATACCCTGCAGACCAGAAACCGCCGTTGGTCCTGGTAAGTCCTTTCCGACACCGACCACTTGAGCAAGTCACAAGGTACCAGCCAGTCCTGGTTCGGATGTTCACAATCTCCACCGCATTTTTGAACACCACAGTCTACATGTATTAGAACAAACATGGTTAGTACATTGCAATTCTAATATGCAAAGGAGAACAGTGACGGCTAACCAGGGTACTTTACCCCATCATCTTTCACCGGGCCGCCTCTTTTGACACGCCCCCATGCCAAAAGCTCAGCAAGGATTGAAACATCTAGGACAGTTTCAACAGCCTTCAGAGGCATCTCCTGTTTCTCAATATGATCTCTATCATCATCTCTATTCCCTTTATCAATTCTCCTATCCCACCTAGGTCGATGAATTTATCTATCAATTCCATTACCTTATCCTTACACATGAGGTTCCAACATTTTTTCCTGAATTTTCTCAGGAGTTGTTCCCGGGCATACTCAAGTTGTGGAAAAGCGTCAATCCAAAAGCAAAAGAGACAATGCAAGCATACAAAAGAAAGAAATGATGGCACGACCTGAGTGCGGACTTGAATCTCTGCAAGACTGGCACAACACCATTGTCAATGATTTGAGTTGACGACGTGCTGGACAAACCAAGCTCACCTGCAGTACAGGCAAGGAATTGTTGCAAATGATAAAATCGGATACAGATAGCAGAAACATACCTTGGCAGTCATTGAAGTGAGTATGCAGGCATAGGCGCCCGGGTTTGATGTCTTCCTCTTGATCATCTCCTCACCAAGTGAGCCCCACAATGTCACCGGGAGCTGTCGACCACTGTGCACACAATCAGATAAACGGTGGTCAGCATCACATATATTGACATACTTTAATATAGTTAATAATATACAAAATAAACCAAAAAAAGAGATCCAGTTCATTTTTCATTGGTTAGGTTGAATTCAACAGTCTGCGCGCCGTTCGACTTTGTTATAGGATCACTCACATGCATCACATAACCAATTATACAACCTTAAAATCTATTATCACAACCATTAGTCTATTATCACAACCATTAGTCTATTATCACAACCATTAGTCTATTATCACAACCATTAGTCTATTATCACAACCATTAGTCTATTATCACAACCATTAGTCTATTATCACAACCATTAGTCTATTATCACAACCATTAGTCTATTATACAACCTTAAAACTATTATCACAACCATTAGTCTATTATCACAACCATTAGTCTATTATCACAACCATTAGTCTATTATCACAACCATTAGTCTATTATCACAACCATTAGTCTATTATCACAACCATTAGTCTATTATCACAACCATTAGTCTATTATCACAACCATTAGTCTATTATACAACCTTAAAACTATTATCACAACCATTAGTCTATTATCACAACCATTAGTCTATTATACAACCTTAAAACTATTATCACAACCATTAGTCTATTATCACAACCATTAGTCTATTATCACAACCATTAGTCTATTATCACAACCATTAGTCTATTATCACAACCATTAGTCTATTATCACAACCATTAGTCTATTATACAACCTTAAAACTATTATCACAACCATTAGTCTATTATCACAACCATTAGTCTATTATCACAACCATTAGTCTATTATCACAACCATTAGTCTATTATCACAACCATTAGTCTATTATCACAACCATTAGTCTATTATCACAACCATTAGTCTATTATCACAACCATTAGTCTATTATCACAACCATTAGTCTATTATCACAACCATTAGTCTATTATCACAACCATTAGTCTATTATCACAACCATTAGTCTATTATCACAACCATTAGTCTATTATCACAACCATTAGTCTATTATCACAACCATTAGTCTATTATCACAACCATTAGTCTATTATCACAACCATTAGTCTATTATCACAACCATTAGTCTATTATCACAACCATTAGTCTATTATCACAACCATTAGTCTATTATCACAACCATTAGTCTATTATCACAACCATTAGTCTATTATCACAACCATTAGTCTATTATCACAACCATTAGTCTATTATCACAACCATTAGTCTATTATCACAACCATTAGTCTATTATCACAACCATTAGTCTATTATCACAACCATTAGTCTATTATCACAACCATTAGTCTATTATCACAACCATTAGTCTATTATCACAACCATTAGTCTATTATCACAACCATTAGTCTATTATCACAACCATTAGTCTATTATCACAACCATTAGTCTATTATCACAACCATTAGTCTATTATCACAACCATTAGTCTATTATACAACCTTAAAACTATTATCACAACCATTAGTCTATTATCACAACCATTAGTCTATTATCACAACCATTAGTCTATTATCACAACCATTAGTCTATTATCACAACCATTAGTCTATTATCACAACCATTAGTCTATTATCACAACCATTAGTCTATTATCACAACCATTAGTCTATTATCACAACCATTAGTCTATTATCACAACCATTAGTCTATTATCACAACCATTAGTCTATTATCACAACCATTAGTCTATTATCACAACCATTAGTCTATTATCACAACCATTAGTCTATTATCACAACCATTAGTCTATTATCACAACCATTAGTCTATTATCACAACCATTAGTCTATTATCACAACCATTAGTCTATTATCACAACCATTAGTCTATTATCACAACCATTAGTCTATTATCACAACCATTAGTCTATTATCACAACCATTAGTCTATTATCACAACCATTAGTCTATTATCACAACCATTAGTCTATTATCACAACCATTAGTCTATTATCACAACCATTAGTCTATTATACAACCTTAAAACTATTATCACAACCATTAGTCTATTATCACAACCATTAGTCTATTATACAACCTTAAAACTATTATCACAACCATTAGTCTATTATCACAACCATTAGTCTATTATCACAACCATTAGTCTATTATCACAACCATTAGTCTATTATCACAACCATTAGTCTATTATCACAACCATTAGTCTATTATACAACCTTAAAACTATTATCACAACCATTAGTCTATTATCACAACCATTAGTCTATTATCACAACCATTAGTCTATTATCACAACCATTAGTCTATTATCACAACCATTAGTCTATTATCACAACCATTAGTCTATTATCACAACCATTAGTCTATTATCACAACCATTAGTCTATTATACAACCTTAAAACTATTATCACAACCATTAGTCTATTATCACAACCATTAGTCTATTATCACAACCATTAGTCTATTATCACAACCATTAGTCTATTATCACAACCATTAGTCTATTATCACAACCATTAGTCTATTATCACAACCATTAGTCTATTATCACAACCATTAGTCTATTATCACAACCATTAGTCTATTATCACAACCATTAGTCTATTATCACAACCATTAGTCTATTATCACAACCATTAGTCTATTATCACAACCATTAGTCTATTATCACAACCATTAGTCTATTATCACAACCATTAGTCTATTATCACAACCATTAGTCTATTATACAACCTTAAAACTATTATCACAACCATTAGTCTATTATCACAACCATTAGTCTATTATACAACCTTAAAACTATTATCACAACCATTAGTCTATTATCACAACCATTAGTCTATTATCACAACCATTAGTCTATTATCACAACCATTAGTCTATTATCACAACCATTAGTCTATTATCACAACCATTAGTCTATTATACAACCTTAAAACTATTATCACAACCATTAGTCTATTATCACAACCATTAGTCTATTATCACAACCATTAGTCTATTATCACAACCATTAGTCTATTATCACAACCATTAGTCTATTATCACAACCATTAGTCTATTATCACAACCATTAGTCTATTATACACCTTAAAATATTATCACAACCATTAGTCTATTATCACAACCATTAGTCTATTGCAATACACCTTAAAATATTATCACAACCATCCCTTTGAAACATAACACCAAACACCTTAAAGACAACTACTTGTACTGCAAACCAAAATCAAAATCAGAGAAGAAAAAAGGGTCATGATTTCCATACCTTCCCTTTTTTGAGCTGCGGTCTAACACAGACTCTTCTTGCAACTCATGTCAGCCAGATTTTTCACATCATCACCACCTTCTTCTTTAGCCACTTCTGTATCAGACTAAACAAAGACCCTATGTGTATCATGAACAATATATTGTCATAATTCGGACAGATGAAATTAAACAAACAAAAGGTTATGTTTTGCATAACTTCCTTTATTTCCAGTGTCAAACCAATATTGAGAAAAAAAACATGTTAAAAGAGAGAAACTTGAATGAAGTTGTAAATACTGAAAAGTGGGTGTTTTCTGATGACATGATCACTACTCATACCTTCGAAATGTTGTTAATCCCTGTCAACAACAACAACATGACTTTCAAAGATAAAATTAGGAGGAAGAATTAGAAATACAGAGAGGAAAGGGAAAAGGAAATAAAAGAAAAGCAGGTTATGCCTTTCTTTACCCTTCTCAATCGTCTCCCCTGCATCAAATAACCTGCCACTAATTAAATGAGAAAACCAAAAGTTCTCCTAATTAAATAATTAGTGCTAAATAAACCATATCCATTTCGGTATGAATGAACAAAATACAGAATACATTATACAAAACATCAAATACATATTCATTATTGTAAAGAAAAGTAATTAACCCTATTAAGTACCATAATAATACGCTAAAAATCGCCAAATTTTTCAACTACTTTGATTTTACTTTTATATATATATAGATATATTTTTTTTGTCATGCCATTTATGTCACTGTTCTTTTGGAAAACGGATTAGTAGAAACAAATGCGAAATGGCTATATCAAGACTATTGATTATTAATAAGATTTAACATATTTAACAAGAAAAAAATTAATTTTGGTGAGGGCAGTTTCATGAATAGGAACGTGATTTATAAATATCAGTGTATAGAGCAGCGAAATGAAATTCTTAAATTTTGTAGCTTACGTCGCCAATAACTCAAAATTAGTATAACATCAATAAAATATTATATAAAGTTACAAAATATAATGGATATTACATACTCCCTATTTGAATATGTTTTGTGCTTATACTTTTGTATATGATTAGATTTGGTTTGGTGATCGCGTTTCGTTGGTGGCTCTTGCATTTTTTGAAATTGTTGTGATCGATAAGTACGGATATTCTAGGTGGTATTAGGATCCTTTCGGTAAAATCTTTCTCTCAAAACTTCATTTAAAATTTTGTGGAATTTGTATGGATTCGATATATTATTTGAAAAATTATTTGTTTGTTAGCCTTTGAATATATTTGTTGATTCGAAAATTATAATATTTTTGATATAAATTAAGTGTGTCAAAACCGTCTCTTGAAACCCAATTTGATAATAGTCCCGAAAGAGTTGCGTTTGGGTGTTACACTTGATGCGGTGATTCGTACAAGTGTTCCCCAATTCGTACACTCATATATGTCCCGAAAGAGGTACGTTTGGGTGTTACACTTGATGCGGTGATTCGTACAAGTGTTCCCCAATTCGTACACTCATATATGTCCCTCGAGTATTGGCCCCGAAAAATTAATACAGTCGCATATTATGAGTCATGATGGCTCAATTATATATTTGTAAGAATTGGGTGAATGGAGATGTGATTTTAAGTCTATATTTAAATATATATTTTTTTTTGTTACTCTAATTGTCCAAAAATCATTTTTGTCTCTTTTAAAACTTATTCGATATATCTATATATATAAGTTGGTCAAAACGGTTTCTTAAGATATGCATATAAGAGTAACCTATCCATGGAGGTCCCATGAGCGCGTTATTGTGACACCGATGACGTGGCACCGGCCGTAGCGGTGTATTTGATTTGATCTACGGCGTCTCCTTTTGATAACCCGGTAGTGGTTCGAGCTCATTATATTATATTTGGATAGGAGGCGTATGGATCGGTCCTAGGTATATTTTGTTTGACGGTGGGCGCTTATCGTAGTGTCATACGAGGCGTTTCGCACCAAAAATGAATGATTAGTGGAGTAGCTACCCTATGATTTCATTCGGCCCTGATAAGTTATTTGTTTGACTCTTAGATGCATTATTTTATGAAACTTGGTTTTATATTTGATATATATATATTTGATGTATAATATATTGTGGAATTATACATATTTGTACTTTGATTTGAAATAAGTTTGTTTCGAAAATAAGTTTGTTTATAAAAATATGTCTTCACTTTTCATACTATATTCCTGCTTTTGTCATATCCGTTCACTGAGCTTTTGCTCAGCCGTATTCCTTTTTCTTTCTTATACGGCAGGTGATCAAGGGGGCACTGGGAACGAGCGAAGAGCGTAGAACGATTTGGACTTAGCACCTTTGGCCTTAGAGTTCTTCAAGCTTTAGTTCTTTATGTTGGATTATAAGTACTTTTGAATATTTTGTTACTTTGACTTTGGTTTAACTTTGGTTTGACTTTGAATAAGATTAATGCCCCTTTTGTCCTTTAAGTTCCTTTTGATATCATTTTGTACGTTTTGTAAGTTAGGGGCGTTGTAGGGATGCCACGAGTAAGGTTGAATCACTTACGGTCGAGCTTTCGGGTGTTGCTGATGCCGAAAAAGATCTTAAGGCCAAAGTGAAGTCCCTTACTCGAGAGGTTGGTGAACTGCGTGCTGACAAAAGGTCCATTCTTAATGCCATTCCGGGATTTGTGCGAAGATTGCTTGGTAGTTGCGAGTTTGGCAAGGCCATGGGCTTTGTTCAGACTAAAGCTCTTGCGCTGGGTGTTCATCGCTATTTGGAGGATATGAAGAAGGAAAAGCCGGAAGCAAAAATACTTTAGATTTTAAATATAAACATGTATTTTGTTCCGTTAGCCGGAGCGTGTGCGGAAGCAAAAATACTTTAGACTTTAAATATAACATGTATTTTGTTCCGTTAGCCGGAGCGTGTGCGGAAGCAAAAATACTTTAGACTTTAAATATAACATGTATTTTGTTCCGTTAGCCGGAGCGTGTGCGGAAGCAAAAATACTTTAGACTTTAAATATAACATGTATTTTGTTCCGTTAGCCGGAGCGTGTGCGGAAGCAAAAATACTTTAGACTTTAAATATAACATGTATTTTGTTCCGTTAGCCGGAGCGTGTGCGGAAGCAAAAATACTTTAGACTTTAAATATAACATGTATTTTGTTCCGTTAGCCGGAGCGTGTGCGGAAGCAAAAATACTTTAGACTTTAAATATAACATGTATTTTGTTCCGTTAGCCGGAGCGTGTGCGGAAGCAAAAATACTTTACATTTTTAAATATAAACATGTATTTTGTTCCGTTAGCCGGAGCGTGTGCGGAAGCAAAAATACTTTAGACTTTAAATATAACATGTATTTTGTTCCGTTAGCCGGAGCGTGTGCGGAAGCAAAAATACTTTAGACTTTAAATATAACATGTATTTTGTTCCGTTAGCCGGAGCGTGTGCGGAAGCAAAAATACTTTACATTTTTAAATATAAACATGTATTTTGTTCCGTTAGCCGGAGCGTGTGCGGAAGCAAAAATACTTTAGACTTTAAATATAACATGTATTTTGTTCCGTTAGCCGGAGCGTGTGCGGAAGCAAAAATACTTTAGACTTTAAATATAACATGTATTTTGTTCCGTTAGCCGGAGCGTGTGCGGAAGCAAAAATACTTTAGACTTTAAATATAACATGTATTTTGTTCCGTTAGCCGGAGCGTGTGCGGAAGCAAAAATACTTTAGACTTTAAATATAACATGTATTTTGTTCCGTTAGCCGGAGCGTGTGCGGAAGCAAAAATACTTTAGACTTTAAATATAACATGTATTTTGTTCCGTTAGCCGGAGCGTGTGCGGAAGCAAAAATACTTTAGACTTTAAATATAACATGTATTTTGTTCCGTTAGCCGGAGCGTGTGCGGAAGCAAAAATACTTTAGACTTTAAATATAACATGTATTTTGTTCCGTTAGCCGGAGCGTGTGCGGAAGCAAAAATACTTTAGACTTTAAATATAACATGTATTTTGTTCCGTTAGCCGGAGCGTGTGCGGAAGCAAAAATACTTTAGACTTTAAATATAACATGTATTTTGTTCCGTTAGCCGGAGCGTGTGCGGAAGCAAAAATACTTTAGACTTTAAATATAACATGTATTTTGTTCCGTTAGCCGGAGCGTGTGCGGAAGCAAAAATACTTTAGACTTTAAATATAACATGTATTTTGTTCCGTTAGCCGGAGCGTGTGCGGAAGCAAAAATACTTTAGACTTTAAATATAACATGTATTTTGTTCCGTTAGCCGGAGCGTGTGCGGAAGCAAAAATACTTTAGACTTTAAATATAACATGTATTTTGTTCCGTTAGCCGGAGCGTGTGCGGAAGCAAAAATACTTTAGACTTTAAATATAACATGTATTTTGTTCCGTTAGCCGGAGCGTGTGCGGAAGCAAAAATACTTTAGACTTTAAATATAACATGTATTTTGTTCCGTTAGCCGGAGCGTGTGCGGAAGCAAAAATACTTTAGACTTTAAATATAACATGTATTTTGTTCCGTTAGCCGGAGCGTGTGCGGAAGCAAAAATACTTTAGACTTTAAATATAACATGTATTTTGTTCCGTTAGCCGGAGCGTGTGCGGAAGCAAAAATACTTTAGACTTTAAATATAACATGTATTTTGTTCCGTTAGCCGGAGCGTGTGCGGAAGCAAAAATACTTTAGACTTTAAATATAACATGTATTTTGTTCCGTTAGCCGGAGCGTGTGCGGAAGCAAAAATACTTTAGACTTTAAATATAACATGTATTTTGTTCCGTTAGCCGGAGCGTGTGCGGAAGCAAAAATACTTTAGACTTTAAATATAACATGTATTTTGTTCCGTTAGCCGGAGCGTGTGCGGAAGCAAAAATACTTTAGACTTTAAATATAACATGTATTTTGTTCCGTTAGCCGGAGCGTGTGCGGAAGCAAAAATACTTTACATTTTTAAATATAAA
The DNA here is from genome assembly GCA_034093135.1 of Erigeron breviscapus. Taxonomy (NCBI): domain Eukaryota; kingdom Viridiplantae; phylum Streptophyta; class Magnoliopsida; order Asterales; family Asteraceae; genus Erigeron; species Erigeron breviscapus. The sequence continues at coordinate 95,601,380 of CM067171.1, read as the reverse complement.
CATGTATTTTGTTCCGTTAGCCGGAGCGTGTGCGGAAGCAAAAATACTTTAGACTTTAAATATAACATGTATTTTGTTCCGTTAGCCGGAGCGTGTGCGGAAGCAAAAATACTTTAGACTTTAAATATAACATGTATTTTGTTCCGTTAGCCGGAGCGTGTGCGGAAGCAAAAATACTTTAGACTTTAAATATAACATGTATTTTGTTCCGTTAGCCGGAGCGTGTGCGGAAGCAAAAATACTTTAGACTTTAAATATAACATGTATTTTGTTCCGTTAGCCGGAGCGTGTGCGGAAGCAAAAATACTTTAGACTTTAAATATAACATGTATTTTGTTCCGTTAGCCGGAGCGTGTGCGGAAGCAAAAATACTTTAGACTTTAAATATAACATGTATTTTGTTCCGTTAGCCGGAGCGTGTGCGGAAGCAAAAATACTTTAGACTTTAAATATAACATGTATTTTGTTCCGTTAGCCGGAGCGTGTGCGGAAGCAAAAATACTTTAGACTTTAAATATAACATGTATTTTGTTCCGTTAGCCGGAGCGTGTGCGGAAGCAAAAATACTTTAGACTTTAAATATAACATGTATTTTGTTCCGTTAGCCGGAGCGTGTGCGGAAGCAAAAATACTTTAGACTTTAAATATAACATGTATTTTGTTCCGTTAGCCGGAGCGTGTGCGGAAGCAAAAATACTTTAGACTTTAAATATAACATGTATTTTGTTCCGTTAGCCGGAGCGTGTGCGGAAGCAAAAATACTTTAGACTTTAAATATAACATGTATTTTGTTCCGTTAGCCGGAGCGTGTGCGGAAGCAAAAATACTTTACATTTTTAAATATAAACATGTATTTTGTTCCGTTAGCCGGAGCGTGTGCGGAAGCAAAAATACTTTAGACTTTAAATATAACATGTATTTTGTTCCGTTAGCCGGAGCGTGTGCGGAAGCAAAAATACTTTACATTTTTAAATATAAACATGTATTTTGTTCCGTTAGCCGGAGCGTGTGCGGAAGCAAAAATACTTTAGACTTTAAATATAACATGTATTTTGTTCCGTTAGCCGGAGCGTGTGCGGAAGCAAAAATACTTTACATTTTTAAATATAAACATGTATTTTGTTCCGTTAGCCGGAGCGTGTGCGGAAGCAAAAATACTTTACATTTTTAAATATAAACATGTATTTTGTTCCGTTAGCCGGAGCGTGTGCGGAAGCAAAAATACTTTAGACTTTAAATATAACATGTATTTTGTTCCGTTAGCCGGAGCGTGTGCGGAAGCAAAATGTAACATCCCAAAACTTAAACGTATATGTTGACTAACGTCGTTAGGTCAAATTCTAAGTCCGTGATATGTTTACGTGGAAATACGTGTTTATATGTTTATGTGCCCTATATGTAAGATTTAATTATCTTTAATGAGTGACAATAAAGTGGATTAAATGATGTGTAAAAGGCCTATGTAGTGTGCGAAAGTGCTTTAGTGTGTTGTATGTATCCCCAATAGGTGTTTGAATGTGAAATAAAGTCGATATGAAGTCCAGGGACTAGTTTTGCCAATGGAGAAAAGTTAAAAACGGGATTAAGTTAAGATTAACCTAATCTAGGATCATTTTGGAGTAATTAACCTAATTAACCACACCTGTACAGCCGCTTCAATTCCTTAACTAAATTCGAAAGCAATTGATCAAGTTTTGGTTGAATTGATTGAGTATTTTGGGTTACTTTCAATTGGCTATCAAAGCAATCAGGTAATCAATGGGTTGTTAATTGTATTTTCAGATCAAAAGATGTTTTAATATTGATTCAAAACTGGTTTAAAAGGGTTTTGGCAAATTATTAGAGTTTAAAAGATGTTTTGGTCAATTGATGTTCCTAATGGTGTTTAATGGGTTTATAATTGATTTTGATGATCAAAAGATGTTCAATTATGTCAAAAACGTGTTTTGGAAGAAGCCATTGTCGATCGATTTCTGGAAAAAATGAAGAACAGAGTTATTTTCTAAATTCTGGACGAAGTTAAGTATTAAGTTCGTTTTCTGGGTTCAAATTCGTTTCTGATGCTAAATTCGTTTTCTGGACGAAGTTAAGCTTAAGTTCGTTTGAGTCATCTTCGTAAAGCCTAAATTCGTTCTGAAATCTAACTTCGTTTGACAAAACGAAGATCATCTTCGTTTGAAGCTAAAAACGAAGGCTAAGTTCGTTTGATGCTTAAGTTCGTTTTCTAAATTCGTTTTAAGCTAAATTCGTTCGATTCAAAACCTAAGTTCGTTTTCAAGTTAATTAAGGTCCCAAATGACTTATATTTCATATGTTAATGTACGATAGGTGTCGGGGATTACTATTAAGCACTGTTAGCTTTTGATTGCGCGCACATACTACTACGAGGTAAGATACACTACTTTTGTCACGCTGAGGGTGCAACAAAAATGGTTTCATAAACTATAACCTCCAAAACGGTAATGTATAACCTATATTGTGGTTGGGTTGATATGGGAGGCATTCGGGGATTAAAGGTGACGATGCCTATGCTTATAATGTTTCCCCGTAAATACGTTTATGAAATGATATGTGATGATATGTTTAAACGATATGATATGTTATGATGAATGATGGTTAATGATATGTTTAAACGATATGATATGTTATGATGAATGATGGTTAATGATATGATGTAATGATGATATGTGCATGTATATGTGGCTTGTTCATCTAGAACACTAGACCTTTTTAGGTTGCCATGACACGTGCACGTTTTAAGGGCCCTAACGTGAAAAGATGTTAGATGTGGATTAGTTTAGGATTAATGTGGAAACCTAAACTAAACGTGGTAAATGCTCGAGCTAATTAGATGTTAAGTGTTATGCATAACCCGTGCCTGATGTGGTAATAGGTACGTATAAATCGTGCTCGTATGTGGGAGAGTACGTAGTGCTCGTATGTGGGAGAGTACGTAGTGCCCGTATGTGGGAGGGTACGTTAAAATGGTTGCTCGGGTGGCTCCTTGCAACCAGTCATATGTGGCGAGTAGTTCGGGTGGCCTGATGACCCACCTAATGTTATGAACATAACGTGCTACTCATGGATCGACATTGTCTTTCCTTAAAAACGGTAACTTCGGTTACAACTTAACGGTGACCTAGTCACAACTTAATGAGATGAGATGAAATGACGAAATTGATTAGGCACGCTTAGGGTCATGAACTCTATGCTTATATGTGATGTGGATATGTGATGTGGATATGTTTATACGGTGGTATGAATGCCTAATTAAAATGACGTAATGTTTTAAAGTGATGATTTAAATGGATGAAATGTTTGCTTAAACCTGGTGTTATCTTACTTAGCTTTATAGCTAACACTTGTTTCTTTTAATGTGTTGACACCCCTCAGGTTAGGCAATGAGATGACGTGTGAAGCTTTGGCGAGAGATGGGTAGATGATCAAGCTGGCTTTAGTTTACCCAATAGCTTCGCACAAACCTTATGTTATTGATTTCCTTTATGGAACTTATGTAATGACTATGTTATGATTGCTTTATGTTGGGCAATCTTATGGATTTCTTTGATTACTGATTTGATGCTATTAGTAACACCACTTATGTTTCTCAACTGTTTTCCTTAGTTGAGTATTTTCCTAAATCGTTTCCGCATGATTTAACGCCGTTAGGCGAAAATTTTTGGAAATCCATATTTTACGAAACGGGTGTTACAAGTTGGTATCAGAGAAGTAGTTTAAGTGAACCAAGGCCTATTGACCATAGGGTTTGGACTTAAACTTAAGATGTGCATGCTAGGTATTTGTAGGATGCCTTAGCTTTAACGTAAGATGATATAGGATGGGTTGGGACGAGTGCGAGTGTGATAGGGCTTATGAGATGTTTACGATACGAAGTATGTTTTAGCCTTATCTTTGCGCTTATCGACTCTATCTTTCAGTGAAGGAAAGATGGTTAACACTCGTCAAGGAAACTCACGACGTGATGGAGTTACTGCAAGCATTACCCCACCTGTCCATCCAGGTGCCGGTGCTAGTAATGCTGCCAATGCTACTGCTGTTGCAGCCAATGCGAATAGAAATCGAGGAAACCCCCAGCAAGTCAATCAGCCAAGCCCATTAGGCCCTATGCCTCCACCTCCCGGCAATCCGCCTAGAGTTAATGAAGCAGTGGTGGAGCAAATCCCTAATGCAGCTGAACTGTACAATCTTGTGCTGACTCTCCAAGCCCAGTTGGCACAGACTCAAGAGCAACTGAACAACGCTCTTGCTGAGAATGCTGAAGGAACTGATGGCAACTATTCAGTGCCACCTCACCACACTGAGCCACCAGTGGATAATGTTGTCGTTCCCCCTGTTAATGTTGATGTGGCTCCTCCTAAGGTAGTTCAAGCTCCTCGATTTAAGTTCGAAAGTTTCCAGAAGTGTGGAGCTCAGAAATTCAATGGAACACTTAACGCAGTAGGCTGTATGGAATGGCTTGATGATACTGAGATGGTCTTTGAAGCTTGTGACTGTCCAGAGGATAAAAAGGTGTTGTGTGCGAGTAGAATGTTGAAAGAAGGTGCTCGAGATTGGTGGAAGAGCATTACTATTTCGATGACTCCAGATATGGTATCCGCTATCACATGGGCTACCTTCAAGCAGAAGTTTATTGAGGAGTATATCGGGACTCATGAACAGCGCAAGATGGAAAAAGAGTTTCGTGCTTTGACTGCTGAAATGGGTAAAGTCAATGATTATGCTCGTTCCTTTATGGAAAAGATGAAATTCGTGGGTCATCTATTCAGAACTGATGCAGATCAAGTCGCCTGCTATGTCGATGGTTTACCTCCAAGTTATCGAGGTATTTGTAGGCAGCATAAGACTCTAACTGAAGCAATCAAAGAGTCTAAAAAGCTTGATGATGATTTTGCTGCGGATAAGAAAGTCGAAAAGAAAGAGGATGAGAAGAAGTCTGGCAATAAGAGGAGGTTTGGTGGATCAAATCGTTTTGGAAAGAAGTTCAAAGGATCTTCGTCCTCTGACAAGGGAAAGACAGACAAGGATGGAAAATGGTGTTCTAGCTGCAAGGCTTTTCATTCTGGTCAGTGTTCTGCTAAGACCCGCAGGTGCAATAGGTGTGGAGCACAGGGTCATACTTTTGATGAATGCACTGATAAAGCAAGATGTTATAAATGTGGAGATTCAAAGCACCGTATTGCCGATTGTCCCCAAATGAAGAAAGATGAGGGAAAGAAAGCGGAAGCTTCCAAAGCCAAAGCCCGTGCTTTCCAGATGACGGCCGAGGAGGCAAAAGACGACGATCAGGTAGTTACTGCTACCCTTATTGTTAACTCAAAACCCGCTAATGTGTTATTTGATTCTGGTGCGAATAAATCTTTTGTGTCTACTCTGTTTGCTCCTAAATTAGACATGATTACTAGTTCCTTACGGTGTCCTATAGAAGTAGAAGTGGCTAACGGTACAACGACTATTATACGAGAGGGTTATTCCGATTGTCCGTTAGAGATAGAGGGTCGTTCGTTTACTGCTAATTTGTTACCAACTACCATTCCTAGTTTTGATGTTGTTCTCGGTATGGATTGGATGTCTAAGAATGATGCTGTCGTCCTATGTTCGAAAAAGATAGTCCGTATCGCTACTCCTGACGGTAAAGGTGTTTGTGTTTATGGTGACAAGAAGCCGGGAAATGTTAAGGTGATCTCGATGATGAAAGCCCTTCGTTGTATACGGCAAACTAAGTCACATTTTCTAGCTTATGTCATCGATTCTCGTATCGCGAAGCCTACAGTCTCTGATGTCGAAGTTGTTTCCGAGTTTCCTGATGTTTTCCCTGAAGATCTTCCAGGTCTTCCTCCTGATCGTGAGGTTGAATTTTCTATTGATCTCATTCCTGGTGCTACTCCTGTAGCCAAAGCTCCCTATCGACTAGCTCCGACGGAGATGAAGGAGTTAATGACGCAAATTCAGGAACTTTTAGATAAAGGTTTCATTCGTCCGAGTTCCTCTCCTTGGGGTGCTCCTATCCTTTTCGTAAAGAAGAAAGACGGATCCATGCGCATGTGTATCGATTATCGCGAGCTGAATAAAAGAACGGTGAAGAATAAGTATCCACTCCCTCGCATTGATGATTTGTTCGATCAACTTCAAGGTGCTACTTATTTCTCAAAGATTGATTTACGGTCTGGTTATCATCAATTGAAGGTTGAAGAAGAAAGTGTAGCCAAAACGGCGTTCCGAACTCGTTATGGTCATTACGAGTTCCTTGTCATGCCATTCGGTTTGACAAATGCTCCAGCGAAGTTTATGGATTTGATGAACCGTGTCTGTCGACCATTCTTGGATCATTTCGTTATTGTTTTCATCGACGACATTCTTGTGTATTCAAAGACGGAAGAGGAACATAGAGAGCATTTGAGAGCTGTCCTTCAAGTCCTCAGAGAGAAAAAGCTATATGCTAAGTTCTCCAAGTGCGAGTTCTGGCTAAAGGAAGTTCATTTCCTCGGCCATGTCGTCTCCTCTGATGGTATAAAGGTAGATCCTTCGAAGATAGAAGCGGTGTCGAAGTGGGAGCAGCCTAAGTCTCCTACTGAAATTAAAAGTTTTCTCGGTTTGGCTGGCTATTATCGACGTTTTATTCAGGATTTCTCGCGCATTGCCAAGCCAATGACTGAATTAACGAAGAAAGGTGTGAAGTTTGTGTGGACCGATGCTCAAGAGAAAGCCTTCACGACGTTGAAAAAGAAGTTGTGTGAAGCTCCAGTCTTAGCCTTACCCGAAGGAACAGACGATTTAGTGGTTTACAGTGACGCATCCATCACGGGGTTAGGGTGTGTACTAATGCAACGAGATAAAGTTATCGCTTACGCCTCTCGACAGCTGAAGCCTCATGAGCGGAACTATCCTACTCATGACCTTGAGCTGGCTGCGGTTGTTTTTGCTCTGAAATTGTGGCGACATTATCTGTATGGTACAAAGTGTACCCTTTATACGGATCATAAGAGCTTACAGTACGTGTTTACTCAGAAGGACATGAATGTTAGACAACGACGGTGGATGGAGTTATTAAAGGATTATGATTGTGAGATTAAATATCACCCAGGCAAAGCTAATGTGGTTGCTGATGCCTTAAGCCGCAAAGGATATGCGAAAAGTAGATTGTGTGCGATGATTACAAAGATTGAGTCGAATTTACTGGAACCTATTCGATTAGCTCAAATCGAAGCGTTAAAGGATGTTAATGTGAAAGCGGAGTCTATTGGGAAAAAGAAGAAGAACAGACTCCAAATGGAAGAAAATAGTCGTGGCCTTCGAACCTACAAAGGTAGAATATGGGTTCCTCTCTATGGAGGCAATCGTGAGTTAGTAATGGATGAAGCTCACAAAACTAAGTATTCTGTACACCCTGGTGCCACAAAGATGCATGCGGATTTGAAGCCGATTTATTGGTGGCCCAGTATTAAGAACGATGTGATGATGTATGTGCAGAAATGTTTGACGTGTGCTAAAGTGAAAGCTGAACATCAAAAGCCTTACGGGAAATTTCAGCAACTTGAGATCCCTGAGTGGAAATGGGATCACATTACGATGGATTTTGTGACCAAACTTCCGAGGACGCCTCGTGGTCACGATATGATATGGGTTATTGTCGATCGATTAACGAAGAGTGCTCACTTTCTCCCAGTTCGTGAGACTGCTCCTATGGAGAACTTCGCTACGTTGTATATTGATGAAGTGGTTTCTAAACATGGTGTTCCGATATCGATTGTGTCAGATCGTGATGCTCGATTCGTTTCCAACTTTTGGAAGAGTTTTCAACGGGAAGTTGGTACGCAAGTTCGTCTGAGCACAGCCTATCACCCGCAGACCGATGGGCAAAGTGAAAGGACTATTCAAACGCTCGAAGATATGCTCAGAGCTTGTGTAATGGATTATGGTGGTTCGTGGGATAAACACCTACCTCTTATTGAGTTTGCGTATAACAATAGTTATCATGCGAGCATTGGAATGCCACCTTATGAGATGTTATATGGTAGGAAGTGTCGGACTCCTAGTTGTTGGTTGGAGCCCGGGGAAAAGCAATTTGCTGGACCCGAAGTGGTACAAATTACGGCCGATAAAGTTAATGTTGCAAAGAAAGCCTTACGTGTTGCTCGTGAAAGGCAAAAGTCATATGCTGATAAGAAAAGGAGGCCGTTCGATTTTAAAGAAGGCGAGATGGTTTTACTCAAAGTGTCGCCTTGGAAAGGTGTATTACGGTTTGGAAAACGTGGAAAGTTAAGCCCCAGATTCATTGGACCTTTTAAGATCATTAAGAAGGTTAATGAACAGGCATTTAAGCTGGACTTACCTCCAGAACTTAATGGAATTCACAACACATTTCATGTGTGTTACCTACGTAAGTGCTATGCGAATGAAACGGATGTCATTCCACTCGAGGACGTAAGTATTAATCCCAACAAGCAGATTGTCGATGAACCTGTTGCTATATTGGGAAGGAAACAGAAGAAGCTACGACGAAAGACTATTGATCTAGTTCTCATAAAGTGGAAACACAATCACGGCGAAAGTATGACTTGGGAGACCGAGTCCGTAATGCGGGAGACCTATCCCCACCTTTTTAATGTTGAAGTGATTCCGGGGACGGAATCCTCTTAAGGGGGAGGTAATTGTAACATCCCAAAACTTAAACGTATATGTTGACTAACGTCGTTAGGTCAAATTCTAAGTCCGTGATATGTTTACGTGGAAATACGTGTTTATATGTTTATGTGCCCTATATGTAAGATTTAATTATCTTTAATGAGTGACAATAAAGTGGATTAAATGATGTGTAAAAGGCCTATGTAGTGTGCGAAAGTGCTTTAGTGTGTTGTATGTATCCCCAATAGGTGTTTGAATGTGAAATAAAGTCGATATGAAGTCCAGGGACTAGTTTTGCCAATGGAGAAAAGTTAAAAACGGGATTAAGTTAAGATTAACCTAATCTAGGATCATTTTGGAGTAATTAACCTAATTAACCACACCTGTACAGCCGCTTCAATTCCTTAACTAAATTCGAAAGCAATTGATCAAGTTTTGGTTGAATTGATTGAGTATTTTGGGTTACTTTCAATTGGCTATCAAAGCAATCAGGTAATCAATGGGTTGTTAATTGTATTTTCAGATCAAAAGATGTTTTAATATTGATTCAAAACTGGTTTAAAAGGGTTTTGGCAAATTATTAGAGTTTAAAAGATGTTTTGGTCAATTGATGTTCCTAATGGTGTTTAATGGGTTTATAATTGATTTTGATGATCAAAAGATGTTCAATTATGTCAAAAACGTGTTTTGGAAAAAAAAAAAAAAAAAAAAAAAAAAAAAAAAAAAAAAAAAAAAAAAAAAAAAAAAAAAAAAAAAAAAAAAAAAAAAAAAAAAAAAAAAAAAAAAAAAAAAAAAAAAAAAAAAAAAAAAAAAAAAAAAAAAAAAAAAAAAAAAAAAAAAAAAAAAAAAAAAAAAAAAAAAAAAAAAAAAAAAAAAAAAAAAAAAAAAAAAAAAAAAAAAAAAAAAAAAAAAAAAAAAAAAAAAAAAAAAAAAAAAAAAAAAAAAAAAAAAAAAAAAAAAAAAAAAAAAAAAAAAAAAAAAAAAAAAAAAAAAAAAAAAAAAAAAAAAAAAAAAAAAAAAAAAAAAAAAAAAAAAAAAAAAAAAAAAAAAAAAAAAAAAAAAAAAAAAAAAAAAAAAAAAAAAAAAAAAAAAAAAAAAAAAAAAAAAAAAAAAAAAAAAAAAAAAAAAAAAAAAAAAAAAAAAAAAAAAAAAAAAAAAAAAAAAAAAAAAAAAAAAAAAAAAAAAAAAAAAAAAAAAAAAAAAAAAAAAAAAAAAAAAAAAAAAAAAAAAAAAAAAAAAAAAAAAAAAAAAAAAAAAAAAAAAAAAAAAAAAAAAAAAAAAAAAAAAAAAAAAAAAAAAAAAAAAAAAAAAAAAAAAAAAAAAAAAAAAAAAAAAAAAAAAAAAAAAAAAAAAAAAAAAAAAAAAAAAAAAAAAAAAAAAAAAAAAAAAAAAAAAAAAAAAAAAAAAAAAAAAAAAAAAAAAAAAAAAAAAAAAAAAAAAAAAAAAAAAAAAAAAAAAAAAAAAAAAAAAAAAAAAAAAAAAAAAAAAAAAAAAAAAAAAAAAAAAAAAAAAAAAAAAAAAAAAAAAAAAAAAAAAAAAAAAAAAAAAAAAAAAAAAAAAAAAAAAAAAAAAAAAAAAAAAAAAAAAAAAAAAAAAAAAAAAAAAAAAAAAAAAAAAAAAAAAAAAAAAAAAAAAAAAAAAAAAAAAAAAAAAAAAAAAAAAAAAAAAAAAAAAAAAAAAAAAAAAAAAAAAAAAAAAAAAAAAAAAAAAAAAAAAAAAAAAAAAAAAAAAAAAAAAAAAAAAAAAAAAAAAAAAAAAAAAAAAAAAAAAAAAAAAAAACGTGTGCGAAGGTGAAAGCTGAACACCAAAAGCCTTACGGGAAGTTGGTACGCAAGTTCGTTTGAGCACAGCCTACCATCCGCAAACCGATGGGCAAAGTGAAAGGACTATTCAAACGCTCGAAGATATGCTCAGAGCTTGTGTAATGGATTATGGTGGTTCGTGGGATAAACACCTACCTCTTATTGAGTTTGCGTATAACAATAGTTATCATGCGAGCATTGGAATGCCACCTTATGAGATGTTATATGGTAGGAAGTGTCGGACTCCTAGTTGTTGGTTGGAGCCCGGGGAAAAGCAATTTGCTGGACCCGAAGTGGTACAAATTACGGCCGATAAAGTTAATGTTGCAAAGAAAGCCTTACGTGTTGCTCGTGAAAGGCAAAAGTCATATGCTGATAAGAAAAGGAGGCCGTTCGATTTTAAAGAAGGCGAGATGGTTTTACTCAAAGTGTCGCCTTGGAAAGGTGTATTACGGTTTGGAAAACGTGGAAAGTTAAGCCCCAGATTCATTGGACCTTTTAAGATCATTAAGAAGGTTAATGAACAGGCATTTAAGCTGGACTTACCTCCAGAACTTAATGGAATTCACAACACATTTCATGTGTGTTACCTACGTAAGTGCTATGCGAATGAAACGGATGTCATTCCACTCGAGGACGTAAGTATTAATCCCAACAAGCAGATTGTCGATGAACCTGTTGCTATATTGGGAAGGAAACAAAGAAGCTACGACGAAAGACTATTGATCTAGTTCTCATAAAGTGGAAACACAATCACGGCGAAAGTATGACTTGGGAGACCGAGTCCGTAATGCGGGAGACCTATCCCCACCTTTTTAATGTTGAAGTGATTCCGGGGACGGAATCCTCTTAAGGGGGAGGTAATTGTAACATCCCAAAACTTAAACGTATATGTTGACTAACGTCGTTAGGTCAAATTCTAAGTCCGTGATATGTTTACGATATGATATGTTATGATGAATGATGGTTAATGATATGATGTAATGATGATATGTGCATGTATATGTGGCTTGTTCATCTAGAACACTAGACCTTTTTAGGTTGCCATGACACGTGCACGTTTTAAGGGCCCTAACGTGAAAAGATGTTAGATGTGGATTAGTTTAGGATTAATGTGGAAACCTAAGTTAAGTTCGTTTTCTGGGTTCAAATTCGTTTCTGATGCTAAATTCGTTTTCTGGACGAAGTTAAGCTAAAGTTCGTTTGAGCTTAATTCGTTTTGAGCTAAATCGTTGAGTAAATTCGTTTTCTGGTAAATTCGTTTCTGACTAAATTCTGGACGAAGTTAAGTATTAAGTTCGTTTTCTGGGTTCAAATTCGTTTCTGATGCTAAATTCGTTTTCTGGACGAAGTTAAGCTTAAGTTCGTTTGAGTCATCTTCGTAAAGCCTAAATTCGTTCTGAAATCTAACTTCGTTTGACAAAACGAAGATCATCTTCGTTTGAAGCTAAAAACGAAGGCTAAGTTCGTTTGATGCTTAAGTTCGTTTTCTAAATTCGTTTTAAGCTAAATTCGTTCTGGACGAAGTTAAGCTTAAGTTCGTTTGAGTCATCTTCGTAAAGCCTAAATTCGTTTCTGAAATCTAACTTCGTTTGACAAAACGAAGATCATCTTCGTTTGAAGCTAAAAACGAAGGCTAAGTTCGTTTGATGCTTAAGTTCGTTTTCTAAATTCGTTTTAAGCTAAATTCGTTCGATTCAAAACCTAAGTTCGTTTTCAAGTTAATTAAGGTCCCAAATGACTTATATTTCATATGTTAATGTACGATAGGTGTCGGGGATTACTATTAAGCACTGTTAGCTTTTGATTGCGCGCACATACTACTACGAGGTAAGATACACTACTTTTGTCACGCTGAGGGTGCAACAAAAATGGTTTCATAAACTATAACCTCCAAAACGGTAATGTATAACCTATATTGTGGTTGGGTTGATATGGGAGGCATTCGGGGATTAAAGGTGACGATGCCTATGCTTATAATGTTTCCCCGTAAATACGTTTATGAAATGATATGTGATGATATGTTTAAACGATATGATATGTTATGATGAATGATGGTTAATGATATGATGTAATGATGATATGTGCATGTATATGTGGCTTGTTCATCTAGAACACTAGACCTTTTTAGGTTGCCATGACACGTGCACGTTTTAAGGGCCCTAACGTGAAAAGATGTTAGATGTGGATTAGTTTAGGATTAATGTGGAAACCTAAACTAAACGTGGTAAATGCTCGAGCTAATTAGATGTTAAGTGTTATGCATAACCCGTGCCTGATGTGGTAATAGGTACGTATAAATCGTGCTCGTATGTGGGAGAGTACGTCGTGCTCGCATGTGGGAGAGTACGTAGTGCCCGTATGTGGGAGGGTACGTTAAAATGGTTGCTCGGGTGGCTCCTTGCAACCAGTCATATGTGGCGAGTAGTTCGGGTGGCCTGATGACCCACCTAATGTTATGAACATAACGTGCTACTCATGGATCGACATTGTCTTTCCTTAAAAACGGTAACTTCGGTTACAACTTAACGGTGACCTAGTCACAACTTAATGAGATGAGATGAAATGACGAAATTGATTAGGCACGCTTAGGGTCATGAACTCTATGCTTATATGTGATGTGGATATGTGATGTGGATATGTTTATACGGTGGTATGAATGCCTAATTAAAATGACGTAATGTTTTAAAGTGATGATTTAAATGGATGAAATGTTTGCTTAAACCTGGTGTTATCTTACTTAGCTTTATAGCTAACACTTGTTTCTTTTAATGTGTTGACACCCCTCAGGTTAGGCAATGAGATGACGTGTGAAGCTTTGGCGAGAGATGGGTAGATGATCAAGCTGGCTTTAGTTTACCCAATAGCTTCGCACAAACCTTATGTTATTGATTTCCTTTATGGAACTTATGTAATGACTATGTTATGATTGCTTTATGTTGGGCAATCTTATGGATTTCTTTGATTACTGATTTGATGCTATTAGTAACACCACTTATGTTTCTCAACTGTTTTCTTTAGTTGAGTATTTCCTAAATCGTTTCCGCATGATTTAACGCCGTTAGGCGAAAATTTTTGGAAATCCATATTTTTACGAAACGGGTGTTACATTGATCGCCCCATTGTCATCATTTTTCTTACAACTGTCCTGGGTCCGGAATGTAGGCCGCAGGAGCCCAGGTGTAGCTCTCGTATTACCTCCTTTGCTTGCCTGGGGCCAATGCATCGCATCATAGGGCCTAGGTATGACTTATTGTACAAGTATCCATCTTGGATTGCAAATTGCGGTGCCTTCACCCTTATCTTTCTCGCCTCATCTCTGTTGGCCGGAAGTGTTCCGGTGGATAAGTACGACATGAGGGGAGTCATCCAGTTTGCTTCTTCTTCTTCAATGGGGGCTACTACCTCCTCCTCTTCGATTGAACTTTTTTCCAGTGTTTCCACCAACACTTTTTTGGTAAAGTGTGCGAAAGAGGTTGAGGCTAGCTTACTTAGGGCATCAGCTATCTTGTTTTTGTTTCTGCTTATGTTTTGTATCTTGAAATATTTGAACTGCTGCTTTATTTCTAAAATCTTCCCCAGATACTTTTTCATTGCTGGTTCCTTGGCTTCATATGTTCCTTCTACTTGGAAGGCAACTATTTGTGAGTCCACACAGGCATGAATGTGGTCTACTTTCATCTGTCTTGCGATTCTGAGACCAGCCAAGAGTGCTTCATACTCTGATGCATTGTTGGAGGCTTTGAAATTGAAGCGTAAAGCATACGTAAACTCTTGTCCTTCCGGGCTTATCAGAATCAAACCGGCGCCGGAACCATCATTACTTGATGCCCCGTCTGTGAAGAGTTTCCATGGTGTTTCCGGAGGGCTCTCCTGTTCGCAGCGTTCTTCAGCCGGAGGTGTCTTTCTCTTTACTGCCTTGGACTCATGTTGTGCTTCGGCTAGGAAATCGGCGAGTGCTTGGCCTTTAATTGCATTCCGTGGACGAAATTCAATTTCGTGCTCGCCTAGTTCAATTGCCCATTTTGCCAACCTTCCTGACATTTCTGGCTTACTTAGAACCTGTTTGATGGGTTTCTCGGTCAACACTTGTATTGGATGGGCTTGGAAGTATCGCCGTAGCCTTCTCGCGGCGTGTACAAGTGCTAAAACCAACTTTTCTATTTCTGGGTATCTCACCTCCGGCCCTTGGAGAACTCGGGTAACGTGGTAAACCAGAATTTGTCCTTTAGGCCGGTTCGCAACTAGGACCGGCTGATTGTTTCTTGTGCGGCTGCCAGGTATATCTGCAATGTGTCTCCTTTGATTGGCGCTGTTATCATTGGTAATTGACATAGGTATTCTTTGATCTTTTCAAATGCTTCTTGTGCTTCTGCTGTCCACACAAAATCTTTTCTCTAAACACCCTTTCAAAGTCTTGAAAAATGGCAACGACCTATCGGCTGATTTTGACTGGAAACGATGGAGGGCTGCAAGTTTGCCGTTGAGGCTCTGGACTTCTTTTAGGTTTTTTGGGGTCTGCATGTTTTGCACGTCCCAGATCTTATTCGGATCCGCCCAGAATCCTTCTTTTGTGACTACATGGCCCAAGAATTGTCCCTGTTCCGCTCCGAACAGGTATTTCTTCAGATTTAGCTTCATGTTTATGTTTCTGAGAGTCTGGAATGTTTGTTCTATATCATCCAACATTTCTTCTTCATTCTTGCTTTTTATCACCATATCGTTTACATACGCCTCCAGGTTCCTGCCTATCTGTTTTCCGAATGCTTTATCTATCAGCCGCTGATATGTCGCTCCTGCATTTTTTAGGCCGAAAGGCATTTTCTTGTAGCAGAATATTCCTTCATTAGTGTAAAAAGTTGTTTTGTCTTCATCGGGTGGGAACATCTGGATTTGGTGATACCCCTTGTAGGCATCTAGGAAACACTTTAACTTGAATCCGACTAGGGATTCGACCTTCCAATCGATCTCCGGTAGGGGATAACAATCTTTGGGGCATGCTTTATTGATGTCTGTGAAATCCACGCACATTCTCCATCCACCGTCATGTTTTTTGACCATGACTGGGTTTGCCACCCAACTTTGATACTTCACTTCCCTGAGGATTCCTGCTTGTACCAAATCTGCCACTTGCTCTTTTGCTGCCTTGCTTCTGTCTGGAGCTAGGCTCCGTTTCTTCTGCTTTATCGGCTCGACATGCGGCATTGCGTTTAGCTTATGTTTTTTGGGGTCTGCATGTTTTGCACGTCCCAGATCTTATTCGGATCCGCCCAGAATCCTTCTTTTGTGACTACATGGCCCAAGAATTGTCCCTGTTCCGCTCCGAACAGGTATTTCTTCAGATTTAGCTTCATGTTTATGTTTCTGAGAGTCTGGAATGTTTGTTCTATATCATCCAACATTTCTTCTTCATTCTTGCTTTTTATCACCATATCGTCTACATACGCCTCCAGGTTCCTGCCTATCTGTTTTCCGAATGCTTTATCTATCAGCCGCTGATATGTCGCTCCTGCGTTTTTTAGGCCGAAAGGCATTTTCTTGTAGCAGAATATTCCTTCATTAATGTAAAAAGCTGTTTTGTCTTCATCGGGTGGGAACATCTGGATTTGGTGACACCCCTTGTAGGCATCTAGGAAACACTTTAACTTGAATCCGACTAGGGATTCGACCTTCCAATCGATCTCCGGTAGGGGATAACAATCTTTGGGGCATGCTTTATTGATGTCTGTGAAATCCACGCACATTCTCCATCCACCGTCATGTTTTTTGACCATGACTGGGTTTGCCACCCAACTTTGATACTTCACTTCCCTGAGGATTCCTGCTTGTACCAAATCTGCCACTTGCTCTTTTGCTGCCTTGCTTCTATCTGGAGCTAGGCTCCGTTTCTTCTGCTTTATCGGCTCGACATGCGGCATTGCGTTTAGCTTGTGTTGAGTATCAAATTTTTCACCTCCAATCTCTAACTGCCGTGGAACTCCCGTCATGTCTGCCGGAGTCCAGGCAAAAACTTCGTTGTTTCGTTCCAACAACTCTTTCAACTTTTTCTTTATTTCTTCCGGCAAATTCCTTCCGACCAAAACGTGTTGCTCTGGATATTTATCATTGATAAAGATTTTTTCTTCTGCTCCCTCAACACTGCTCACTTGCTTACTTGCCTCATCTTTTGTTTCTTGTTTACTTGTTTCGGCCAGATTAATCTGGTGTGTCGTGGTGGCTTCCGATCGTATACAGACGACGCCGTAAGGTGTTGGGAGTTTTGCCATGCCGTGTACCGGCGATGCTATGATGCCAAGTCGGCGCATTGCTGTCCGTCCCAGGATGATGTTGTATGGTGATTCTGCTTTTACAATCACGAAATTTAGTATCCCCGATCTTACTTTCTGGCCCTCTCCGACTGTAAACGGTAAGGCGATTTCACCGCTTGACCAAGACCTTTCTCCCGAGAATCCTGTCAAGGGGCTGGAGCATTCTTTTTTCAACTGTTTCAGTGATTGTTTTAATTTCTGGAAGCAGTGTTCATAGATGATTTCGCAGCCGATCCTAGTGTCCAGGTAAATTCTTCACCGGGTAGCTGCCTATGACTGCACTGATTACAATCGGTGCTTCGGAAGCCTCTTCTTATGGGATCGGAGGGAAACTAATCGCGACTGTCCTCCATGCTTCCGTCTTCACTACTCTTTCTTCATGTTGTCTTACATCTGCAATGATTACATTTATCGGGTCATCCAGCGGTTCCGGCTTTGCCTCCGGAATGATCATTTGCTGTTTTCCTTTGTTCTATCTTTGATTTGGCTCCCTTATTCCCTTCAGGAGGCCAGAAAACGTGCCTGTCTTCATTGCTTCTTCTATCCTTCCCTTGAAGACGACACAGTCATTTGTGTCGTGTCCATGGGTGCCATGAAATTCACAAAACTTGGTTATGTCTCTCCCTTTCATGTTGCTTCTTGTTCTAGTTTTTTCCGCGGACAAGATGTCTCTGTGTTGCTTAGGTGGAGTGTGCAAGGTGCTGTGACTGCCGTAGGGAGTATTTGCGCTTTTCGGGTAGGGGGAATTACGGCCCCTATCCTGTCGAGGGTTTCTTCTATCTTTGCCCCAGTGACGCTCCCTTCCCCCCGACATACCCTACGTTTCTACTTGTCTCCTGGGCTGTGAGAAATATGTGTGCTTTGTCTGTGGCTGCCGTATAGGTTTCGGGCAGGTCCATAGAGAGAAATTCCACCAGTGCCTTGTATTTTAAGCCATGTATGAAGCCTGAGACTCTTTGGTTCTCGCTTAAACCCCTTATTAGCGAGGTTTCATCGGTGTACCTGGCGATGTACTGCCGGACACTTTCGTTCTCCTTTCTTTTAATACTGTGAGCTTCCAAATGTATCTTTTTGTACTTCCGCTGCTGGCTGAAATGAGATCTGGATTTTGTTTTTAAGTCTTCAAAGTTAACTACACTCCCGACTAGTAGGCTGTCTAGCCATGCCCTCGTTGTGTCTTTTAATGTCAGCGAACATGTGACATGCTACTGGAACCTTCCACTTTTGCATTCGTATCATGCCACTAAAGTGTTTCAAGTGGTTGTCTGGGTCATCCTAAGGAGTCCCCCCTCCGGCAATGGGTAGTCTTCAATCCATTGGACAAAGGGACCGGGCTCTGTCTGGACGATCATATCTGCTTCCGGAGGTAGTCCGGTATTACTTGTTTGCTGGTTGGGTTGTTGACTATTGAATTGCGGAGGTTGTGCCGGAGTGAACCCCGGCTGTGGAGTAAAGAATGGGCTATTTTGCGGTATAAAATATTGATGTTGCTGCGGAAAGCCAGTTGGGAAATATTGTTGGCCGTATCCCATCGATGGTACCGGTGTGGGCTGCGGCATATACGCGTACCCATAGCCGTTGTACGCTGGGTTATATGTTTGGCCTTGTTGATTGATTTGATGCGCTGCGAGCGGTGGTAGATTATTAGCCGGGGCTTGTGTTGTCGTTGTATTATTGGTCGGAGGTGCTCCTCCGGTCACTATTTCACTGAACCGTACCCGTCCACCCGCTCCCTGGGCTGGGTTTTGTTGAGGTGGTGTTTCTGTCTCAATTTCTTCATCTACGTCTTCACTCCAGTCGTCATAATCTAGCCGAGTTTGCACACTGCGCATATTCATGCGCCGTAGGCATTCTCTGAGTAATGGCTCGATTGTTTCGGACTGTCTTTCATTGTTGTTTCTCGAAAATCCCGGAGGTGACCGCGGGTTCTCCTCCGTCATTTGTTCGTCACAAGATCAGTTAGTAGAGTGCGGATGGCGCCACTTGTTTAAGCATAAATTTACACGGGTCCTAATATGTTGTGTTTATACTTAATTTCAGGGGGTTTAATCTTGTTTAGAACGTGATAGGATTTATCGAAGACTTGTTAGCGGTTCCCAGTTGGTGTGGAGGTATGATCAACTTCCACGCTACCAAGTATATGAATGTGTGTGTAATGCATGAATTGAGTGTCTCGATCTGAGGCAAAGGCCTGCTATTTATAGGCACCAAGGAGGGGTGGTCCTTGGTGCATGACGTCTCTATGGCAAGAGGCCGTTATTCGGTGCGTCGTCTAGCGTAACAAACTTTGTCTCTTTAGTTCAGACGTTTAGTACGTCTCTGCAGTGTACGAGCATGGACGTCACTGGTTCGAGGTACAATTGGCTTCGGATTAGTGAGTAATACCGCAGCCGTAATGATGTCCGTAGCAATTGCCGGAGGGCATACGTCATCAATCTGATCTCTCGACCTCGATAGTGATGGGTTTTTCAGACTAAGATCTGCATGTTCCTGTATTGACAAAATCACTAATTACTATAAGAAACAAACTCAACAAAAGTTCCATCAATAACAAAATCGATTAAGAATAAAAAACACATATGAAATAACAATCAACAATCAAAATATACATATGATAAAATACATAAAATCACTAGCACTGATCAAAATCATATACTATAAGAGGACCCTAATTCGATCAATTAAAATTTCGATATAAAATTATTAACTATCAAAATCATATCATTTACAATACGATAACCCTATGTCGATCAATTAATATCTAGATATAATCATAATAATTAACAAGTAAAAATCAGATACAACTACATAACCCTAATTGATAATCAAAAACATTGACAATTTCAATTAAAATTTCGATATATTAATAAACGGATATTATTAATTAATCAAAATCATATCATCTATTCTAGGATAAGCATAATTCAATGAACTAAAATTTAAATATAATAATAAATTTGAATAAATATAGAACATTTAAGAGTGTAACAAAAGCGTACCTCGAGTTTGAAAAGAGTAGATTGATTTTTGAATGTAGATTTGGGGATTTATTTTTAGGGAAAACAAAGTCGGTTTATAAATCCAATGACCATGTGCCACGTCTATCGACGATACCAACACGCCAAAGTTTAAACTTTAGAATATCATTTCAAAGTCAAAGTCATTGTCAAAGTAGGTTTCTCAAAGTGATTTGTTAATGAGGGGTATTTAGATGACTACGAATATATGATTAGTTTAGGAATATGGTAGACTGGTAGTCGGTAGATAAGTGAGAGGGTACTTAGAGGGTTTTAGGGATTTAGGGGTATAAATTTTGCGAGCAAGCGACTAAAGCTATTTTGTTTGATAGGTTGATTAATATTCATTATTTTTTTGGTGTTATCGAGCCTCGGGACTTTTTAGTTAATTCCTTTATATGTATATATATGTCTGGTTGATATCATTCTTATTTGCTTCTATGCTTCAATGACTGGCTGAGAGGTGGTAAAGGGAGTTCTTGACATGTCACTTGTGATTGTTGCTCTCATCCCACTTCATTGGTTTTTATGTAGTAGGTTATGTTTATTATGTTTTTATGTTGATGTATGTTATGTTATATGTTTGTTATTCTTCTCTACTCATAATGTAGCCAGGTGATACTCCGCCGACAGTATGTTTACTAAATCTTTCACACTCTCCTGCTATTCTCTCGTTTGGCCCAAGGTCCTTATGGAAACAGTTTCTCTATCCCTGGGTAGAGGTAAGACTGTTTACATCTCACCTCTCATACCCACTTGCAGGGATTGAGTTTTGTTGTTGTTGTTGCCTTCGTTTTCGGGTCAAGAATATTCTAGAGCAACTATTTTATGATTGAAAACGATAAACTTATATATATGCTTCTAATAATCTTATTCGGTGCGTCGTCTAGCGTAACAAACTTTGTCTCTTTAGTTCAGACGTTTAGTACGTCTCTGCAGTGTACGAGCATGGACGTCACTGGTTCGAGGTACAATTGGCTTCGGATTAGTGAGTAATACCGCAGCCGTAATGATGTCCGTAGCAATTGCCGGAGGGCATACGTCATCAATCTGATCTCTCGACCTCGATAGTGATGGGTTTTTCAGACTAAGA
This sequence comes from Erigeron breviscapus, assembly GCA_034093135.1. Lineage (NCBI taxonomy): Eukaryota > Viridiplantae > Streptophyta > Magnoliopsida > Asterales > Asteraceae > Erigeron > Erigeron breviscapus. The sequence continues at coordinate 95,580,517 of CM067171.1, read as the reverse complement.
TCTGCATGTTCCTGTATTGACAAAATCACTAATTACTATAAGAAACAAACTCAACAAAAGTTCCATCAATAACAAAATCGATTAAGAATAAAAAACACATATGAAATAACAATCAACAATCAAAATATACATATGATAAAATACATAAAATCACTAGCACTGATCAAAATCATATACTATAAGAGGACCCTAATTCGATCAATTAAAATTTCGATATAAAATTATTAACTATCAAAATCATATCATTTACAATACGATAACCCTATGTCGATCAATTAATATCTAGATATAATCATAATAATTAACAAGTAAAAATCAGATACAACTACATAACCCTAATTGATAATCAAAAACATTGACAATTTCAATTAAAATTTCGATATATTAATAAACGGATATTATTAATTAATCAAAATCATATCATCTATTCTAGGATAAGCATAATTCAATGAACTAAAATTTAAATATAATAATAAATTTGAATAAATATAGAACATTTAAGAGTGTAACAAAAGCGTACCTCGAGTTTGAAAAGAGTAGATTGATTTTTGAATGTAGATTTGGGGATTTATTTTTAGGGAAAACAAAGTCGGTTTATAAATCCAATGACCATGTGCCACGTCTATCGACGATACCAACACGCCAAAGTTTAAACTTTAGAATATCATTTCAAAGTCAAAGTCATTGTCAAAGTAGGTTTCTCAAAGTGATTTGTTAATGAGGGGTATTTAGATGACTACGAATATATGATTAGTTTAGGAATATGGTAGACTGGTAGTCGGTAGATAAGTGAGAGGGTACTTAGAGGGTTTTAGGGATTTAGGGGTATAAATTTTGCGAGCAAGCGACTAAAGCTATTTTGTTTGATAGGTTGATTAATATTCATTATTTTTTTGGTATTATCGAGCCTCGGGACTTTTTAGTTAATTCCTTTATATGTATATATATGTCTGGTTGATATCATTCTTATTTGCTTCTATGCTTCAATGACTGGCTGAGAGGTGGTAAAGGGAGTTCTTGACATGTCACTTGTGATTGTTGCTCTCATCCCACTTCATTGGTTTTTATGTAGTAGGTTATGTTTATTATGTTTTTATGTTGATGTATGTTATGTTATATGTTTGTTATTCTTCTCTACTCATAATGTAGCCAGGTGATACTCCGCCGACAGTATGTTTACTAAATCTTTCACACTCTCCTGCTATTCTCTCGTTTGGCCCAAGGTCCTTATGGAAACAGTTTCTCTATCCCTGGGTAGAGGTAAGACTGTTTACATCTCACCTCTCATACCCACTTGCAGGGATTGAGTTTTGTTGTTGTTGTTGCCTTCGTTTTCGGGTCAAGAATATTCTAGAGCAACTATTTTATGATTGAAAACGATAAACTTATATATATGCTTCTAATAATCTTTATAATGTCATAACTACATGCGAAAGAAATTTTTTTTTTTCCAGTTAAATCTTTTGATGTTATCAAAATTTTTGTTTATATTGTTTAAAGGACTAATAAGATTTAATAAAATTTATCATTTTTCATTTCGTGATACCCACACGTTCAATATATTCAACCAACTTCCTTTTTAGATATTTCTTTTCCGACCTTAAGGTTTTCTATCTCAATTGCTTGTTAGTTATTCACATATTTATAAATCGTTACCGTATATTGTTTGTGTATTCACACGAATAAAAACGAGTATAATCATATGACATCATTAATCCTTTAATTAAATAGTATACTTACTTATTATAATAATCATCTGTTTAGGGTATATCAGGATCATTGAGTTTGAACATTTCTCATTTTAGAGTGCTTTGGACGTAAGATTTGGAAACGACCCAAAGTCTTGATGACCCCAAGTTTATTGACGAAGGATTCTTACATGGAGATTATGTCGTTATTGCTTCTAATGCAACAAGGCAAGTGGGTATTGTTGGTGATGTCAATCTATCTATTGTTTTAGCAGCTATTGATGGAACTTACATATAATGTCTCTTCATAAGATTTACAACGTGTGAGGGACTTTCAAGTGGGTGATTATTCCAGGTTGAATCAATCATGTACTTGGTAATGTAACAGTCGTGTTCGATGATGTTTTGTTTGCAAATTTATGAAAGTCGACCCGCTGCAGCTCACACTGTATATAAGAAATCTAGATGGGTATCATGGTTATGGAAAGCTTTACAATGGGAAGGAATCGTAACGAAGTGGGTTGAACATTCGTTTATTAGATTGTTTATGTGGGATATGGGCCTATATCTTCAATAACTCCGTTTGAGGAATAGATGCCGAAAAACCTAAGGTTATTGTTTTGCACATGCAAATTGGCACCTTTAGGTGATTGGTGTCTTCTTCCATCACCTAAACCAAGCTCTACAGTTTGTACAAAAAGTTTCGAGTCTTCATTTTCTATATTATGTAACAAAGCTTGTGATTTTGGTCAGACTTGCAACATTAACCTTTTTAAGCAAATCATCACTCTTAGGAGATTTTTTGTTTTTAAGCAAAACGACAAAATTTTATTACGTTGATATATCTCCAAAGTCAACTCCCTCTAAGTCAATCCCCTCTACGATGATCTTTTGTGATATCATGCTTTGGAACGAAATACGAAATCGATTACTCTATTGCCTTAAATAAAAGGGACGTGCTATAGAAACCCCTATAGTAAACCCTATAGAATTTTTTTTAGTCAATTTTTTTTTCATTTATATTTCCAATGTGCTATTTAAACAAATTTTATATCAAACATTAACATTAAATACATCATATTAATTATGCTCAAACATTGCATTTAATACATTAAATTAAAAGTAGTTACATATCTTTATATATTTATTAAGAAAAATAATCCAATTATATAAATTTTATGTTTATTATTATTATTTTAAGTCATGTGAATGTTAAGAACAAAGCTTCCCTTTTAAGAGTCTGTCGGTGTGAAATATATATATAGTTGATTAAAATTTTTGAAAAATCTAATTGGGTTAATAAAAAATGACCTTCTATAAGTACTCTCATATACTAAGATGGGTTAGTTTGTAAGTTTTAATTTTTTATTTCGCCTATACAACGTTTAGATTTATATGATCAACTTTGTTTGCATGAAAGAGTTTTGTCAATATAAGTGATTCAATATTTTAATTTCATTGTATTTGGTATTGTTTGAAATATTTCTTTTGATTTATGTTATTTTTGAACTTTTATGACAAAAAAATATTATTAATAATATCACTAACACAACTATATATAAAGATAAAAAAATTGTACATAAGCTATTAAAAAAAAGTTTATTAAGAGATATATATATTGTGTTAATGAAATAAAGTTAAAAATAAATTATTTTTATGTAATGGTTAAAAAAAAGAAAAAGATAATAAATGAGGTTTTATTTAATGAGATATTTAATGATTAGGGAGAAAAAAAAGATATTTAATGAGATAGTTAGTTAAACTAATGATTATATAGGTGTCTACTAGATTTTAGACCCGTGTCCAACACTGAACACGAGGTTTACGATATTATCAATATTAGATTTTCATACATTTAAGTCATAAAAACTTATAATTTTGAAGATATACGGTTCTAAGTGTTATATTTTGCAAGTTGTAGTACAATAATCATAGGTGTCACTTTCATTATTAGCCGAGATATATTGATGAAATTGTTTGCCGTAGTCATTCCACAAGGCACATGCTATAATAATTTCTCTATTATAGAATATTTTGAAACCAGTTGTACTCATAATGTGATATTATTATGAAAGATAATAAAGATTTAAAA
>CM067171.1:95519343-95575737 GCA_034093135.1 Erigeron breviscapus | reverse complement strand
CAAAAGATAATAAGGAACGGAATAAGATCTAACGATATAAGACGTACGTAACATACCGACGACTACTAAAATCAGAAGGGAGATCCCAACGCACCGCAAAAAGAATGACCTCACATGAACGAAGCCGAACAGCCGTTGCATCATACCACAAATACAAAGAGGTCTAACTAACGTCCTTTGTTCGTCTCTTTAAAGCACCGTGTAAGATAACAGTTTCCTTACGCTACCATAATATCTCCAAATTTCAAAATCGCTAAAAAAATATTTTTTCCACGTATGTAATTGTGCGAAAAAGGACGACCCTTGAACATTTCCAGAGGGGTCTTTATAGCTCCAACAAATTTCATGATCTAACTCATTAATAATTAGAGGACCAATATAATCAAACTACATAGAGGAGGATTCTTCAGCAAGTTTTAGATCAATAGTCGGGGGCGTATATGGAGACATAACGCTAGAAGATGATAGTTCTGCCACTTTTTTCTGTTTTTCGTTGTCGGTAACTTCATAGATAGATTGATCTTGCTTTAGTGAGGCCTCACTTGAAGCTTTTATATTCTCATTTGCAGCAACTTTAACATGTCTAACCTGACACTAATCTTGATGTAATAACCTGTTGAGCAAAAAAACATCATGATCATCCAAACTGTTATTATGATATGCTAATCATTCTTCCTTAACATTACTTCTGTCAAGAGAGGACAACTCTTCTACAACTTCTGGAATACTAGAATTCTGGTTAGCTTCCAAAAAGACCTTAATCGAGGATTTAACATCCGCATTATCTTCAATAGCATCATTACCACAATCACCATCAAAATGATCTTTACAAAGCACTTCTAGCTGATGTGTCATCACTTTCATGGTTATTTTCAAGTGAATCCTCCAAATCAAGACCATTGTCCGAACCCATAGTTGGGTAAGATATCTGCAAAATATCAGGTTCCCAAACAGCGAACTCTCTAATCCATAACGACATTCAAATCTTCATAGATTAGTTGATTGCGTTTGCGTGAGAACTCATACTTTCCCATAGAACACGCTTCACCCCATTCAAAGGCCACGAGAATGCATTTCCCTCATGATCCCAATACAACATCAAAATTACTTTCAAATCATGCACCTTTTGGGATATCTGATATCTCAACCCATACCATAGGTTCGTTCGGGACAAAATTAACACAAGGAGCTTTAACTCTACAAAACCCGTGCTTAAGAGACTCATTAGAAAAAAAGATGTCTTTGTCTTCATGCGATGTAAAATTGGCATAAATCCATCAACCCGCAACATAACTAATCTCAACATCAGCGAAACCTTCGGCGTGGAACCATTGCTAACATAGGGAATCTCATGGGGCTCATTAATTTTAAGTAACAAATCATGAGAAAACTCGATCAGTCACTGATTTAGAATCATATGCATTAGTGTAAATTCTAACAGTTCTACGCTTAGAATAAGAATTCGTATTACCTTTAACCCAAAAAAGCATTGCTAGACCTAAACAAGTTTTTCTATACTAAAACTCCTTAAAAAAATACAACATATATACAATGTCACAGGAAAGATTAAACGCGTTAATTATTTTGACAATAGAAAAAGATTTATTTTATTAAATTGATCTAATATGGAGATCTGATTAAATAACTTGCTTATAAAGAAGCTAGAAAAAATATATTTTGTATACATATTTATAAAGTTTTTTAGCTAGGCTCAAGGTTTAATTCTGTTTTATAAGTTTTTTTATTTCTTTTATCGGTTTCAAGCCCTGATAAAAGAGGACGCTTTTTGTTAGAAACTTGATTAAAAAAAGGTTATTAAAATGAGTCTCGTTTAGAACTATCAAAATAGTTTGAGCTCACCCTAATGAATCTATATAGTTAAACATCTTCAGGGTGTTCTAAAAATTTGAAAAGATCATAGAAATACCCAAAATAACTGCGTGTCATCTAAGTTGAAGATTCATTTTTAAAAAAATTACTGTAATTAATTAACTTGAATAGGAAAACTAGTTTATCCATTTATGAGTTTTGCCACTCACTCTTTTTAATCCATTATTAGTGGGACATTAAGTGCTGTCCATTTTAGGACACATTTACTACCGTTAATAATAGTCCATAAATATAATCGCAACCGTAGTACCACACTACTATGTTCTCTTCTTTATTGGTGTCTTTTTATATGTTTCTGGGTTTGACCATATAGTTTGACCCTTGACTACATAGTTTTAATTTTCATTTTCCCTTTAAATAAAGTTGAAAAACAAAATGAGACCCGCCAAATTTGTTTGTTTTTTTTAAAAGACAGAGCGGATAAATGACTAACACCCCCAACTTTGATGCGCCCACGCCGGGTTCGAATCCTGGCAATGCCCTAAAGGGTTTGCTCTCCCATGTGTAGATGGGTATAACATTGCTAAGGCCCCCTCACCACATTTGCATGTGGCAGGATTTGAGCCCATGACCCCCTAGTAAGAAACCACAAAGTAGAAAACTCCCTAACCACTGGGCTATCACCCAACAAATTTGTTTGTTACCAAACAACAACCCTACAAAGATCCACGCCTTTTCACTTTACATTATGTAAAAGATGCAATCGAGTACATGGTACAACATCTCAATGCATAAAGTACAACATAGTAAGCATAAAGTACAACAAACCAAGCATGCCCCACTTAATATCTCCAACCAAATTCTTTTGTTGCTTCAATTTAAAGGTATTGTGAAAAAAGTTACTACCAATCAATAAAACAAAATCATGGAAGCTCATGGGGTGTGTAGTGGTTAATCAAAAGCAAAAGCTTAGGAAACTTGTAGCTTTTTTTAGTACGAGTAGTAAATTACATCATATTATAACCACAGGCATTATTAGTTGTTTACTATTCCTCCTAGTAATTACTTTTAGAGAACATGGTAAAATTGACAAAATATGTTACTACGAGTAGTTTAAAAAGTAAGAGTCAAAAAAATAGGCACTGAGATTTTTTTTTCTTATCTCTAAAGAAAGAAAGAAACTGTTCGGTGCCGCCTTCCACGGTCTTTGAGCCCAAATACCTCGACGGTGTATGCGGGAGGTTAAGACGTAGGCAGACCTAACCTCTACCTAACTAGAGAGGCTGCTTCTGTTGGAATATGATCACGTTAAATAAACGCATGTCCGGAAAGTATTTAAGCCTACGGGGTCACACGAAATGACACGTATACTCTATGTAATTAATTAATATGTTAATGTAATATATTAATTAATATGTTCACGAAATGATTAATAAACGATCGTTAAAAGTTAAATACGTTTATTAATTAAAAGGAGAAGGATTAAAGTGTAAATTAGGAATTAAGGAAGTTTCCTAATTACACTAAAAGAGAAGGGGGGCCGAATTTTTGAGGAGGTTTTCTAATCCTCATCAAACTTGTTCATCAAGTTTGAAAACCCTTACAATTAATCCCTATATATAGGGCTTAAGGGTTAAGGGAACAAACATTGGGTTTTGATTTTTTCGACTATAGCAAAGGGATAAACACAAGGGGTTGTGAGTTCGTGATCGGGTACTAGCATACATACGTAGGGGTGTCAAGTGTGCGATCGTAGAGGGGTTTTACTTTAAACCCTAAAATAATAATAATCTTCATTATTAATTATTTTGGAAGCTAAGCTAAAAGATACACATTCACTTCTATACTTTTTAATTAATTATATTGCATATATGATTCTTTCCGCTGCGTACTCGTGAATATGTTTATGATAATAGTTATGAATCCTAACAGTGGTATCAAAGTTCAAAACTTGAGGGGGTTTAGGGTTCGTTTTAATTAATAATTAAATATTAAAAATCGTTTTCTTTATTTATTTTTTAATTAAAATCGATTTTAATAAAAATAAAATTAGGGTTTTGTTTTTATTATTAATTCAACCTATTCAATGTTAATGGTTAATTAAAACCCTCTATGCAAATTTTATCTCCTCTCTTGTCCTCCTCCGCCGGGGGGGGGGAGAGAGAGAAACGGGAGAGAGGGGTGAGGAACCAGAACAGGGAAGGGGGAAGGAAAGAGAAAAACAAAAACGAAGGGGAGTGGGGAGGACAAAAGCGATGTGAAGGAAAAAAGAAAGAAAACAAAAACGAGGGGGAAGGAGGAAGGGGAAGGAAGCAAACCAACCCGCAAACCCCCCCCCCCCCCCCCCCCCCCCCCCCCCCCCCCTCCCCCCCCCCCCCCCCCCCCCCCCCCTCCCTCCCCCCCCCTGCCAAGTTTTGAAATTGTAGATCACATATGTGGCTCGTGATACCACTGTTAGAATATGAGCACATAAACATATAACAATTCACGAGTACGCAGCGGAAAGAAACGTATATGTAATCAAATTAATTAACAAAGAGAGAATCGAAACGTGTACTTTAGCTTAGCTTCCAATAAAATTAATAATAAAAATTATTATTATTTAGGGTTTAAAGTAAAACCCCTCTACGATCGCACACTTGACACCCCTACGTATGTATGCTAGTATCCGATCACGAACTCACAACCCGATTGTGTTTAGCCCTTTGAAGTCGAAAACCAAGAACCGAAAAACCCTTTGGGTTTGGGTTTCCAAAGCAAAGAGAAGAGGGTTTTCAAACTTGATGAACAAGTTTGATGAGGATTAGAAAACCTCTTCAAAAATTCGGCCCCCCTTCTCTTTTAGTGTAATTAGGAAACTTCCTTAATTCCTAGTTTACACTTTAATCCTTCTCTGAATTCATAAACATTTATTTAATTTTAACGATCGTTTATAATCAATTTCTGAACAGATTAGTATAGATCTAAATTAAATATTAATTCATTACATAGATATACGTGTCTTCGTGTGACCCGTAGCTTAAATACTTTCCGGACATGCGTTTATTTAACGTGATCATATTCCAACAGAAGCAGCCTCTCTAGTTAGGTAGAGGTTAGGTCTGCCTACGTCTTAACCTCCCGCATACACCGTCGAGGTATTTGGGCTCAAAGACCGTGGAAGGCGGCACCGAACAGTTTCTTTCTTTCTTTAGAGATAAGAAAAAAAAATCTCAGTGCCTATTTTTTTGACTCTTACTTTTTAAACTACTCGTAGTAACATATTTTGTCAATTTTACCATGTTCTCTAAAAGTAATTACTAGGAGGAATAGTAAACAACTAATAATGCCTGTGGTTATAATATGATGTAATTTACTACTCGTACTAAAAAAAGCTACAAGTTTCCTAAGCTTTTGCTTTTGATTAACCACTACACACCCCATGAGCTTCCATGATTTTGTTTTATTGATTGGTAGTAACTTTTTTCACAATACCTTTAAATTGAAGCAACAAAAGAATTTGGTTGGAGATATTAAGTGGGGCATGCTTGGTTTGTTGTACTTTATGCTTACTATGTTGTACTTTATGCATTGAGATGTTGTACCATGTACTCGATTGCATCTTTTACATAATGTAAAGTGAAAAGGCGTGGATCTTTGTAGGGTTGTTGTTTGGTAACAAACAAATTTGTTGGGTGATAGCCCTAGTGGTTAGTGAGTTTTCTACTTTGTGGTTTCTTCCTAGGGGGTCATGGGTTCAAATCTTGCCACATGCAAATGTGGTGAGGGGGCCTTAGCAATGTTATACCCATCTACACATGGGAGAGCAAACCCTTTAGGGCATTGCCAGGATTCGAACCCGACGTGAGCGCTCCCAGGTGGGTGGGGTTCGTCCTTTATAGCTCTGCCCCTTTTCCCCCCCCCCCCCTTTGGCGGGCTCATTGTTTTTCCACTTCTTTCCCGGGGGCCATGACAATTCACACTATGTAGCAAGGGTCCCACTATATGCAAACCCCGAAAATATACAAAGCCACCCATAAAGACGAGAACTCAGTAGTGTGGTACTACGGTTGCGATTATATTTATGGACTATTATTAACGGTAGTAAATGTGTCCTAAAATGGACAGCACTTAATGTCCCACTAATAATGGATTAAAAAGAGTGAGTGGCAAAACTCATAAATGGATAAACTAGTTTTCCTATTCAAGTTAATTAATTACAGTAATTTTTTTAAAAATGAATCTTCAACTTAGATGACACGCAGTTATTTTGGGTATTTCTATGATCTTTTCAAATTTTTAGAACACCCTGAAGATGTTTAACTATATAGATTCATTAGGGTGAGCTCAAACTATTTTGATAGTTCTAAACGAGACTCATTTTAATAACCTTTTTTTAATCAAGTTTCTAACAAAAAGCGTCCTCTTTTATCAGGGCTTGAAACCGATAAAAGAAATAAAAAAACTTATAAAACAGAATTAAACCTTGAGCCTAGCTAAAAAACTTTATAAATATGTATACAAAATATATTTTTTCTAGCTTCTTTATAAGCAAGTTATTTAATCAGATCTCCATATTAGATCAATTTAATAAAATAAATCTTTTTCTATTGTCAAAATAATTAACGCGTTTAATCTTTCCTGTGACATTGTATATATGTTGTATTTTTTTAAGGAGTTTTAGTATAGAAAAACTTGTTTAGGTCTAGCAATGCTTTTTTGGGTTAAAGGTAATACGAATTCTTATTCTAAGCGTAGAACTGTTAGAATTTACACTAATGCATATGATTCTAAATCAGTGACTGATCGAGTTTTCTCATGATTTGTTACTTAAAATTAATGAGCCCCATGAGATTCCCTATGTTAGCAATGGTTCCACGCCGAAGGTTTCGCTGATGTTGAGATTAGTTATGTTGCGGGTTGATGGATTTATGCCAATTTTACATCGCATGAAGACAAAGACATCTTTTTTTCTAATGAGTCTCTTAAGCACGGGTTTTGTAGAGTTAAAGCTCCTTGTGTTAATTTTGTCCCGAACGAACCTATGGTATGGGTTGAGATATCAGATATCCCAAAAGGTGCATGATTTGAAAGTAATTTTGATGTTGTATTGGGATCATGAGGGAAATGCATTCTCGTGGCCTTTGAATGGGGTGAAGCGTGTTCTATGGGAAAGTATGAGTTCTCACGCAAACGCAATCAACTAATCTATGAAGATTTGAATGTCGTTATGGATTAGAGAGTTCGCTGTTTGGGAACCTGATATTTTGCAGATATCTTACCCAACTATGGGTTCGGACAATGGTCTTGATTTGGAGGATTCACTTGAAAATAACCATGAAAGTGATGACACATCAGCTAGAAGTGCTTTGTAAAGATCATTTTGATGGTGATTGTGGTAATGATGCTATTGAAGATAATGCGGATGTTAAATCCTCGATTAAGGTCTTTTTGGAAGCTAACCAGAATTCTAGTATTCCAGAAGTTGTAGAAGAGTTGTCCTCTCTTGACAGAAGTAATGTTAAGGAAGAATGATTAGCATATCATAATAACAGTTTGGATGATCATGATGTTTTTTTGCTCAACAGGTTATTACATCAAGATTAGTGTCAGGTTAGACATGTTAAAGTTGCTGCAAATGAGAATATAAAAGCTTCAAGTGAGGCCTCACTAAAGCAAGATCAATCTATCTATGAAGTTACCGACAACGAAAAACAGAAAAAAGTGGCAGAACTATCATCTTCTAGCGTTATGTCTCCATATACGCCCCCGACTATTGATCTAAAACTTGCTGAAGAATCCTCCTCTATGTAGTTTGATTATATTGGTCCTCTAATTATTAATGAGTTAGATCATAAAATTTGTTGGAGCTATAAAGACCCCTCTGAAAATGTTCAAGGGTCGTCCTTTTTCGCACAATTACATACGTGGAAAAAATATTTTTTTAGCGATTTTGAATTTGGAGATATTATGGTACGTAAAGGAAACTGTTATCTTACACGGTGCTTTAAAGAGACGAACAAAGGACGTTAGTTAGACCTCTTTGTATTTGTGGTATGATGCAACGGCTGTTCGGCTTCGTTCATGTGAGGTCATTCTTTTTGCGGTGCGTTGGGATCTCCCTTCTGATTTTAGTAGTCGTCGGTATGTTACGTACGTCTTATATCGTTAGATCTTATTCCGTTCCATTTATTCTTTTGTTCGTTGAATCATTTCTTCTACTTGCTAGCTTCTTACTAGCATTTTAATAAATTTTATAATGTCGTTCAAAATAAAATGTTATATACGTATACATTTTATTATTGTAGTACATGTAAACATCATTAATAATTATAATAACAAAAATAATAATAATAATTAATTATCTATAGCATTATATGTCTATAGCTATAGGTATTGAAAAACATGATTTTTGATTTTTCTTATCTTGGTATGGTTATTCTTTCCGCATTGAAAGCACCTTCAATATTACGACATCTTGAACCTTCATTGACAAAGTGGTCATATACTATAAAAATTAACATATAGCATAGCATAGTATAGATGTATAATGTATATTAATCACCATTAAAGTGGCGTATTGATTATGCTAATATATTTTTCGTGAAAAATGTTAAGCTCAACATCTTGAGGAAATGGCTAGAAAAATAGTCAAAAACAATATTCGCAATATATATTTTCTTCCAAAAGTTTGTAGTAAATTTGATAAGAAAAATTGTCAATAACGATGTTTCAACCCATGAGTAAAAGGCTAATATAACTTCTTTCGAATCATCAAACTATTTCAAATAACCATCTTAAGAACACACTGAATGATCTATTTATTATTTAAAGATTCCCTTAAATCATCAAACTACTGATGTCGTTTTAATCATAAAACATGACATGTCTTCAAAAGGGCTAATTAGTTTTTAAGATCATCCGGATAACAATGTATTTTATACATCGATCCTTACTATAACCTAAAGCTAAAAAATAAAGAAATCAATTTGAAGCAATTTAGCAAGTCATTCGAAGTTATTTCAAACATGATTAGCAATCCAAACCTATCAATTGCTTCAGTCTTTTTTAAGTCTTATACACATTAATTCCGTTTATTGATTAAATTTAGAAAGAAGAGAAATGTTACATTGACAAACAATATACAATACAAACAAAAATTACAAACATATATGATATGTGATATGGATCATTGAATATAGAGAGAAAGAAAAAAAAATATTACTTGATTTAATTGATGGAATATGTATTTGTATATTTGTAAATGTTGCATCTTTCCTAATGAATATTATGCATTAAGTTGATTTCATTATTCTAAATAAAATTCCACACCTTCTAGTTGGGTTTATCCAAAAGTAAACAACAAACATAATTAAAGTTTGGATATGATTAGGTGATTAACATAAATATGAGGTATCATTCTCTTTATTTAAAAAGGCAGAGGTCCATTTTTATTATATATAGAATCTGGAAGCATTATCTTTACACAGTTATGGTATGGTAATGTTGCCTACATCTCAACTTCTTTCATGCATCGTCGAGATATTGAGACCCAAAAACCGTGGAAGACGGTATTGGATGTTTCCTTGCTTTTACTTTGTTCTCTCTGATTAAAAAAATAAATACATTTCAAAATCTGAAAATTTTGCACACAAATTATTTTATGGGTAATTGGATGAAAACCCCCTGATCCCATATACCATTTGCACACAAATTATTTTATGAGTAATTTTGCACACAAGTTTTTTTATGGGTATAGATAAATAAATAGTATTTAAATTTATTTATTGGCTTGTGGGAATATCACGTGAATGAAGTGGCTTAAAAAGGCAGCTAGCAGAGCACTATTTTTCCTCCTAAATTACCGGCAACTAATCACGTATACACTCATCATTTGTTTATCTAGAAAGAATGTCATACTATTTTGTTGCGGAGCGATTGGCGCTCACATGCCATCCTCGCCGTTGATTAATAATTAATTGATTACAATTAGGAAACATCCATAACACATACGTTAAGTTGACGAATTTTATCCAATCATTCCCCATGTGAATGTTGGGTTAACCCATGAGAAAAAAAAATGTATATTCTCTACTATACTTTAGTGGAAATATAATTAATGGATTTGGAGCTGTAAATTGACTTATGTTTGAGCAATTAGGGGAGAATTAAGAGAATGAATCTTCTTAAATACATTTGGATATGAGAAAATTCGGATTTTATATACTAATCATCGAAAATGTGTATAATTTAGTGAAAAATATATCGAGTTAAACCGATTGAACAGTTTTTAACGATAACTGATTGATATTTAACTTCGTTCTATGTTTTTTATATAATAATTATTTACATGCAATGATTTATTTAAGTTACTTAGTTCCGTAGGTTGATTAGCAATCGTTAACTTTCTTGGGCCCATCGGCCCCAGAAATTCTTAGTCAATTCATATTTATATGTATGTTTGTCTTGATTGTTTTCATACCACATGTTTGAGTTTCTTGTAGGAGACTATATTTACTATGTTTCTACATTTTTATGCTGTTTAATATGTTCAATATGGTTGCTATTGTTTATGTATTGTCGAACCTATGCTAAGGTATTGTTAGGTCGCATGTTTGCTACTCTTCCCTACTCTCAAGGTAGCCGGACTCAGCAGACAGGTATATCTTCTTATGATGTTCTCGGCCGACAAGTATGGTATCTAAACACTTTACACTTTCCGACTTTGACCTCTTTGTGGCCGGGGGTCCTTATGGAAGCAGTCTCTCTACCTTTGGGTAGAGGTAAAACTGTCTACAATTCACCTCCTCCATACCCCGCTCAGAAATTGGGTCCTGTTGTTATTGTTGTTGTTGATTTATTTAAGTTCATAATCAAAAAGTGTGGATTTCAATAGAGAAACTAATATAATGATACTGGTATAAAACGGATTTAATATGTTTTGTCAAGATGTATAACCCCATCAATTTGGTTCAAGAATGCCATGCTATCAATTTATGCCTCAAATTAGTCGAATTCAACAAGAATTTTATTTTTTGGTTGTCATGTTGGCAAGATACGTTACTACATTCAAAACATTCTTCTATATATTTCGTGCTATAACAATTAAGATATAGTTTTCAATATCCTTTACACATATAATCGACCAGTTTTGATAGATTACAAAGTTTGATAAAACTGCGACTTCACATTTTGTTGTATATAAAGAAAATTGGATGTTTATATATACTTGTAAAGAATACTTCAAAACTATGAATTAACTCAAATGTATCTAGTAGATCGATATGATCATATGTTGAATTGTTACGTGTATGTAGAATTACATGTTCATTAGTTAGTCTTAAGATTAGGTTACCTAATTAATGTAATCGACATAACCATATTGATAATGATATTATTTGGTATAGCTATAATTTATTACTCACCAATTACTTACCAAATAAGAGTAATGCCACCATTTTTTCAAGTTTTTGGTTTGCTACAAGCCCACAAATCATTTTCAGTTGTTCTCCACAACTAGCTTCCCATACATTTAGTTTATTAAAGGTTGTTCAATTTTAAAGAGGTATAGTACTCGATTTTCATCAACTAGCTACCGATCAGTTACATTCAAGCGTAGTTTGATGATTCAACTATATGCAAAATGACATCTCTATGGCTGTTTCTTATACAGTATTATGCAGTTTATTATGTGAGAATCAAAGATCATAATAATGATATAAATAACGAGAGAAGAAATGATATATAATAATTTGGATGATAGGTTTAATAATAATTTGGGGACAAAGTGACAATTCCAGTAACCGCCGTTGGTACCGGCAAAGTTAATAATAAATCGATTATTCATGACATGTAATTTTCTTATATTGATATGACAAGTTAAAATTAAAATGTTTTTTAAATAGAACTTGAACCCATTTTAACTAGGCACACACCTCCGTAAGCCTTTTGGTAAGACAAGCACAACCTAAAACTTATGACGTGAGGCTCATATATGACGCATCATTAGTTTCACATGATTAAAACGTCACTTTACATTAATGACATGTTAAATCGCCATAACGAGCAATATATATTGTAGCTTTTTAATAAAAAGTGCACAACGTTTAATTTAAATTTAAATAGAATTTAAACCTGAAAAATTAATTAAACGTCTTACAAAGTTAGGTGGCACACATGACATGAAATAATGAAGACATTTAACTACAATTAGTGACATTTTCTCAAACTCTTATAAGACTAGTATGGCCTTATGGGTGTTTAAATTTTCAAGTAGCACTACGAAAAATATAATTGTAAAAAACTCTACATTTTCTTATTAATCTAAAATGAGACTCGAACTTCATTACAAATTATTGGTTACAAGATTGTTTAAAATACAGCTAAACGAAAATCCATGTATTTACTCAAATTTTGGTAAATATGAATAAATGTAAGTAAACATGTACATATCTATATGACTATATCAAACATTGTTCTCGACCTAATTCTCGTAGTTATTTTGAAGCTTATATGGGGTTGTATGGGCGGATCTAGCATGACCCATGAAGTGGGGGTAGCCCAATAAGAATGACTTAATTTAGCCTTTTTAAATGTTTTCTAGTCCATTAAACGTTCTCAACACTGTTTGTATACCCAATTCCAAAGTTTATATATTACTCGTATTTTAGTGTAGGAGTGGACGCCCATTTTCTTTTTTTTACCCCATTCCTTTCGCATACATTAGATATAGTTAAACAATGAGTGTTTTTAAGAACATGATGATAAAGTTGATGAAATTTGAAAAATGATGTAACATTGATATAAAAAAAAAAAAGTAATGGGGAACCCTAGCCCCCGATAGCTCAATTAGATACCCATCGACAACATTAATGTAAGTATATAACATCATGAGTTGAAAGGTACCATTCATGCTGTTTTTATGTCCCAAATCCATGTCTATTTGGTTGAAGGTGAGAAATTAGCTCAAGATGTATAATTTTGTTTTTTCAATTCTGTTTAATATATATGTGTATAAAGTATGTTCATTTCTATTTAATAAATGGATATTTTTGTTTGTTTTCTTAGTATAATTAGTAGCTTCATGCTACTATATGTTGATCATGAGTTACCTCTCAAATGATAATAAAATAGCTTAGTTGAAACTTAAAGTAATATCAGTAAGACTTTTAAGATAAAGTTCCAGTTAATTTTGACATGAGCAAGTTTAAATTGTAAGTAATAAAACACAAGATATAACTTTTAAAGTTCATTATTTAATTATTGTAAACAAGTCAAAAGTTGTTGCGAAATATAGCGTATTACGAGTAATATATCTAAAAATCTCTTTGAGTTGACAATTGTAATATATTACTGTATATTATTATTATGTGGCTCCATAACTCATGACCTTTTGTATTTCCATCCATTTATGTATGTATTAAGTGTATTAATATTATGGAGCCTATATATATGGCTCATGTATATGGATTGATAAATCAATGAAAATCATTCTTCTATTCTCTCTATTCTCTATTGTGTATATTACACTTTGCTATTAGGTCGTTGTTTTACAACACGTTATCAGCACGACATTTTACAAGATCTTAATTTCCATGGCTGATCGATCATGAGTTCCACATATGAGATTTCTGTTTCAAGCATCATTAAGATATACAGATAAATAAACATGCATGTTGAATTTTGAGGTATGATTATGATTCTATATTTAAGACTTGTCGTTCGATTTTCTTAACTGGATTTGATGCAATGTTTAAAATACTATACATTCAGCCATTCAGGTATATATTATTAATTTGATAATTTAAGTATTTTACAATATATCACTGGCTGTAAATAATCATTAAAAAATATAATTGAAACTTTGTTTCTTTTCATGATAGTACATATTATGGGTTTCCATTCATGCTTATAGATTCTATATATCTTGATCTTTTATATAACCTATTGTGGTAAAACTTCCTAACCTCTATTATGTGGTTTAAGGTTTTATGTTTAGATCTTTTAGTTTGTAATATGTGTATGATAAATATTTTTATTTTGGTGTTATTTGAAAAGTATGTGTTATTTCAATTCCTCAATTACTTTATATGTTTTGGGTTTCTTAAACATGGTTTTTACAGTGTTTTCAATTATGAAGGGGAAAAAAAACCCATAAACTTTGTATATTTTGGATTTCAATCGAGACCAAGAATCTGTTCTACACAAAAAGTTTTTCCTATTGTTGTTCTTGGAATAATTAAATGCATTTAAGCAATAAATAGCTAGAGAGTTTTGAGAACTTTTGATACAATTTTTGATTCTATTGTTAATTAATACATACATATAGTCTTTTACGTTTCACACAAGTCGTGTGTAATAATATCTATTTTGATTTTATGCAAATAGCAAATTATGGTTTTATATGATCAAATATATATATAGTGATGAGTTAAATAATATTGAGTTGTTTTTACAACTAGAATGATTAAAAGAATATATTTTTTTATTAGACAGGTGTTTTAATGCTACTTTAAATGCTTTAGTCAATGGTGATGGGAATTATGATTTAAGATATGTCTTTTGGATTTACTAATTAACTTTGATCGATCTTTGATATAGCCGTATATTCTATCCAAGAAAAAAAAACATTTATCCATTCAATATGAATTGTTGAATACTTTATTTGAATTAGTATATGATGATATGTTTATATTTTAATTTATTTATTAGAAAACATGATTGTTGTGTTAGTTTTATTAACAAAGTGCGTTTATGGCTAATTTGGTGAAGAAAAAGAAATGTGAATAATTATTATGTTTGTAGTCTGAATTTGTATATTGTGGACTTATTTCTTAAAAGAAAAAAAAGAAAAAGAAAAAAAGGGAGGTAAAAACGTGGTCTACGCATAATCGCTTATTGACAAATAAATTGATTTTGATAAATAAACGTGGTCATCCATGTTTCTTTAGTATTTACGGTTTAAGATTTTATGTTGGTGGATAAATTATTTTTATTAAAGTTGCAGGTTTCAATTTTGATAATTAAGATGTCCTTTTATCTATTTGATTTTCTTGGTGAGATTTATAGTTAAGGAAAAACTTTTATATATAAAATCTGGGCATACATATATTCAAGATAGAGAGACGTTTAATTTGCTTTGAGGTAGCTTAAAAAGTAACGGAGACAAAGTGTGGAGTTGCTGTCACTTAAAGACATGATCAAGTTTTGATTTTGGTAAGTTTTCGAAAACTATAACCATTGGGGTAAATCTATGGCCAATAAACTTTGAGGTACGATGTCGATCTTTCTATATATTTAAGTATTTCAGATATAAGCTTTTGATTTTAAACTTGATTGAGGTAAATTATTTTGTTTTTAATTAAGAATAAGTATTTATATTGATGTATGCATGATTTTATTATTATAATTTATAATAATGTAAAACTTAATTGCAATGAATCATGATTGTTGTGTTACATGAATCGAAACATATGCATATAGACTACTAGATTTGATAATAACTTTATGATAACAAAATTTTGGAAAGATGGCTAAAACTCGATGTTGATGTCACAGTTGCATGGATGATTCTACTTGATCTAATATGTAAATAATCAAGAAGTATGTACATGATTCTTTATATTCGTTACAAACTTATTAATGTAATAAACTTATATTCCATATAGAAATAGAAATAGAAATTCTCAATTATATTGCCTACTTACATTATTGGCAATACAATTTATCAATGTGATAAATCAAATATATCACGGTAAAAATCGTTATGCTTGGATCAATCCTAGCTAATTAATTGTGTTTCTTGTGATTATTGCTATAGTAAAATTGTACAGGCCTGATTGCTAATTATGCATCTTTTATGCGTGGATGATTTAGTTGAAATATTAGGCTTTATTTGCTATAAATAAATAGAATCTCAATACTTTTGTAAATACGAAATCGTGTTAGCCTGATATTCAAAATTAATGTAAAATTGGCTCTAAGAGGTATATATGTATTTGCAAATTATATTTGTTGAGTTAAAGTTTTATTATTTGGTCTATTAATATTTAGATCCGAGTAATCTTACAGTACTATGATGGTTTACCTATAACTTATATCTCTTTTGATATGGACATATGGTTACATTAATAATTAATATTTTTTTTGTGATATTGCAAGTATCGTTGTCATCATTATATAATTTATATGTATTTTTGATAATATTTTTTTTGGTAATGGTATAAGAATGTTTTCTCACTAATATGAGAAATAATTGAAAGTGTGATGTTATACTATTATCTTATGTATAATGTGGCTTACATCAAAGCACATGTGAGTTATAAACGAGAAGTTTATAGATCTATATTATTTGATTGATTGGCATGACCGGATCGACCATTCTGGGTCAAATGATGCGAAATAAATTGATAAGTCAAGAGATTTTTCAAAGTGGTTATATATTGTGGTTTTTTGCTCTATACGAAAGTATATGTCAAGTACAATAAATATTAAATGTCTTAATGGAACATATACAAAGGAGATGTAAGTAGGCCTATACATCGTCCAAATGACCATTTAGTGTTTAAAATCGATGCATCGTCTAAATGGGTCACAACATGAAGTTTGCGTGATTGATTGCTCATCTTATAAAATTGAGAGCATATTTCATATTGTATTGGCAATAATGATCGATTTTATAATGATCATTACGAGCAAAATGACTTATTTGGGGCCATGTTATTTAACATGTAAGAGTATTATTCGCATCGTGCCAATAATTTATTGTGTTTCCTCCCCATTGAATTTGGTTTATCGTTAGAAACCACATGTCTCATAAGAGTTTTAAATGTGCAATATATGATTAAGTTAAACAATGCACAAAAAATGAGACTTCCAAGAATGTTGGAAATAATGTTGGGAAAATAGGCGTGCCTTGGAAGTGTGTATGCTCATGCTTTGATTCAGTTCGAAAATGTCTGATTAACTAGAATATAGTTGTTTTGGGTATGAGTTAAACATGAAAGAGGCGAACGTAGTCAATAAAGCCATCATTGAGATATTTGTTTATGGCTTACGTTTTCCCAACATTAGGAGGAGATGTTCCCAACATTAGAGAGATATGAAAAGCAGCTTAAAGTTGAAATAAGCAAAAGATGAATTATCAAAGATCCTCTCATCAAATAATATGAATATGATGTTCATGGGATAATTCATATATTAAATTTAGTAATTGCCAGATATGTTTGACCGACCAAAAAGAGATTGATTAATTTATATACGCCAGCTGTTAATGCTCCGATCAGTAATAAGTATACATATGTTTGAAGCATAGTACATAAGTCGATTCCAAATAAAAATCCTCGAAAGAAAAGGAGCAAGAAAATAAGATGGTCAAATTCGAGGTATGAAAGACCCCATTAAAGATTATTGATGAAATAAGACATGAAGGTTTTAGAGAAACCGCGGGAACCTGAAAAAGTGAATATTAAACATTGAGATCTCAATAAAGTATATCATGTCTAGAGAGTTATGGAATCGATCGAATAAGTGAAATCGATAATGATTTTGAATTTGATATATCGCTAAGTACTATGAATACATATGAGGATCTTGAAATCATGCATGAAAATAAAGTTCTAAGATATATATGATTGGCCAAAAGGAAAAGACGCAAAAGTTGGACCTCGAGTCCGTACACCTGAAAGTGTAACGTTATCTGATATAATTGATGAATGCGAAAAATAAATGTCAAGCTCACATATATGATACATAGGGCATAATCTTCTAAGTAATGGACATCCAAGATGGAGTATTACGCATAAATATATAGTGGTTGTCTATATATGATATAACCAGGTCATTGAGAAATTTATTATGGAATGAGGATTTTGCGCAAAAGATATAGACTTGATTACGATGAGATTTATTCTCACGTGGTTGATGCAACTATTAATATCTTATAAGTCTGGCAATATAAAATAATATTAAATAGCGTCTTGTGGGTGATTTTGAGCTCAATAGATATTGTCAATCCTCAGAGGATGTATATATATAATGCATAGAGCATGTGTTATTCTTTAAATTACAATACTACTTGAAGTATATAAAATGTATGGAACATGTCTAATGACCCAAAGCTGCTACAAACATGTTTGAAAAGGTTCTTGAGAACAACATGTAGCAAATATAATCTATAAGTCTATAATAGATATTTGATAAAGTATCTTTGAATGAAGTTATAAAATTTATTTGCCTAAGGATATTAAAGAAATACAAAATTTGAATAAGTTATGAGTGTAAAAGATCCATGTGGCAACTTTATGTTTGAAAATGTGAGATAGAAAATCTCGAAAAACAAAATCGAAAATTCTAGTGATGAATAGTTACTCAAAAGAAATATATATGATGAGGAACATATATATCTATGTTATTGATATCTATCATTCCCTGTTAAAGAAATATATATCATTCCCTGTTAAAGAAATATATATCATTCCCTGTTAAAGAAATATATATCATTCCCTGTTAAAGAAATATATATCATTCCCTGTTAAAGAAATATATATCATTCCCTGTTAAAGAAATATATATCATTCCCTGTTAAAGAAATATATATCATTCCCTGTTAAAGAAATATATATCATTCCCTGTTAAAGAAATATATATCATTCCCTGTTAAAGAAATATATATCATTCCCTGTTAAAGAAATATATATCATTCCCTGTTAAAGAAATATATATCATTCCCTGTTAAAGAAATATATATCATTCCCTGTTAAAGAAATATATATCATTCCCTGTTAAAGAAATATATATCATTCCCTGTTAAAGAAATATATATCATTCCCTGTTAAAGAAATATATATCATTCCCTGTTAAAGAAATATATATCATTCCCTGTTAAAGAAATATATATCATTCCCTGTTAAAGAAATATATATCATTCCCTGTTAAAGAAATATATATCATTCCCTGTTAAAGAAATATATATCATTCCCTGTTAAAGAAATATATATCATTCCCTGTTAAAGAAATATATATCATTCCCTGTTAAAGAAATATATATCATTCCCTGTTAAAGAAATATATATCATTCCCTGTTAAAGAAATATATATCATTCCCTGTTAAAGAAATATATATCATTCCCTGTTAAAGAAATATATATCATTCCCTGTTAAAGAAATATATATCATTCCCTGTTAAAGAAATATATATCATTCCCTGTTAAAGAAATATATATCATTCCCTGTTAAAGAAATATATATCATTCCCTGTTAAAGAAATATATATCATTCCCTGTTAAAGAAATATATATCATTCCCTGTTAAAGAAATATATATCATTCCCTGTTAAAGAAATATATATCATTCCCTGTTAAAGAAATATATATCATTCCCTGTTAAAGAAATATATATCATTCCCTGTTAAAGAAATATATATCATTCCCTGTTAAAGAAATATATATCATTCCCTGTTAAAGAAATATATATATTACGTTAACAAAGTTTAATTTGTTATATATTATATTATTATGTGGCTATCCATAACTCATGACCTTTTGTATTTCCATCCATTTATGTATGTATTAAGTGTATTAATATTATGGAGCCTATATATATGGCTCATGTATATGGATTGATAAATCAATGAAAATCATTCTTCTATTCTCTCTATTCTCTATTGTGTATATTACACTTTGATATTAGGTCGTTGTTTTACAACAACAATTTAATTCTAAACATGTTTTCTACCACTAAAAAATAATTGTGAATGAGACCAATACTTACTTTGAACAACTATATATAAATTTAAAGAGCTACCAATAGAATTTTAAGCTGGTTGTGGTGAGTAAAATGTTCTATATGTTTGAGAATATATACTTGCTCTCTATTTATAGGCGAAGTTTTTGAATAATTGAGGGAACCCATTTTGATGCGTTTTAGATCTTTGTACATTAAAAGAAATTATAAACAAAATTTTTTACTTCAATAACTACTTCTAGTTCCTTGATTTATGTTACGTACTAATGTACTATTAGTCGATTTTGATTCTTCTGTGCTACTTTGGAATCAATGTAATCACACTTTGCTTCATGTCACATCCATTCTTTGTTGGTAGCTAGTTAAAAAAATAAAACTATTAATACTTTTAACTAAATAGCCTAAATGTTTTCCTAACTATAAGATGATAATAAGTGACTGTTAAAAAAAAATAAAAAATGATAATAAGTGGTAAAATCAAGGGATAAGATTAAGAAAGAGAATTAGTGAATCTACATGTCACCATTTTAAGAATTTAAAAGGATTTTTAGACTAATTTTTAAGAAAATATATATCATTCCCTGTTAAAGAAATATATATGTAAGTATTCTTACCATAAATTCTTTTTTACCGAGACAAGACTGTAAACACTTGTATCCACATATGCATTATTTCTGAACCTTTTTTTATGCGGAGCTCGTATTTTTATCATTATTATTTTGATAAAAATGTCATAATGTATGGTTATTATAACATACTAAGTCAATATTACAATGCTAATATAATGAACAAAAACTATAATGCTTTTATATCAAGCCCTTTTTCATATACTCAAAATAAAACATGACAATACAAAGCAAAACAAAATTAAAGAGTGGAAACAAAATATTGGATGAAAATCTGGTCATTCACCCAACTGAAACCTAAGCCCAAAAACGACATGTCAACCATAAGTAACCAATGAATATGCTTTATTATATTCTCTTTTATATACTAAACTATATTCCTATTTTTAAATCTTTCTTTCTGAACAAAGTAAACTACTAATTAAATACACTTTATTCAATAACTTAATAATCTTAAAAAAACACCATTAACAAACAATCCTTCAACTATGGAAGCTCAAGCAAATGCCTTCATTTCCACAATAATAATAACAATGACAGTGATAATGGCAACTAGTTTAGCTCAAATACAAATACCCACTACATTGGATGGCCCATTTGACCCGGTGACCCGAAAATTTGACCCATCTCTTCGTTTGGGCAGTGATGATTTGCCAATGAGTCATCCAAGATTAAAAAAGAATGTGACTTTGTATTTTCCTGAACAAATTGCTTTAGCAATTTCTTCTGTTGATTCCATGTGGCTTTCTTGGATTACTGGTATGGTTTTTTTTTATTTTGCTCTGTTTTTTTTTAGAACTGCATTTTGCTCTGTTTTTTATGTATTTGACTTTAGGATTTTCAGTTTAGACTTGCATTTTTTTATTGGATTATTGGTGATTGGATACCTGGATAGGCGTGTACATCTTAGTCAAAAAGACTCATTATTTCCGGGTAACTGAAATGGGGAAACCTTCGCCGTTTATCTGTTTACGTGCATAAAAATATTGTACAGGAAGGGATGCGTTATTTTGAGAACCACTAAAAAAAAGAACGCGAGAACCAATCTCAGCCCTCCATTCATCAAGATCAGGAAGGGCATGTTTGTCATTATGAAAAATTAATATTTTGTCCCGCTCTTTCTCTTTCTCTTTCTCTCTCCTCTTATTAAATTAATAAAAATATCTAATTCATTAAAAAACTTTTATCTCACAAATCGTACATCGTTAGACGGAAAAAAAAGCATGGTTAGTCTTGAAATTTCGTCCTCTTTCATTAGAGATGCGACTCGATATACTTTTGAAGACTTTTTAAATGTCGTTTTTTTCCATCACATTTATCCTACACATGTGTAGGACAAGTAGAAACCACTAAAAGGTTCATCCTACACATGTGTAGGACAAGTAGAAACCACTAAAAGGTTCATTCTACACATGTGTGGGACAAGTGAAAACCACAAAAAGGTTCATCATACAAATGTGTAGGATAAGTGGAAACCACTAAAAGCTTCATTTAATATATACTTTCGACGACTTTTTAATTCAGAGGGCGGATGGATACTGTACGGGCGGTAGCCCTTGGTCGAACGGGCGTTGCCCGTTCAGGGGGGCTTCGCCCTTCTCGGTAGGCTACCTCGAGGCATTTATAAAGGGGTTGGAAGTCGGACGCATTTGGGAATGGTTTGGATTTGATGGGCGGCGATCCATGAGATGGTGGTGGTTGGATACAGTACGGGCGGTAGCCCTTAGTCGAACGGACGTTGCCCGTTCAGGGGGGCTTCGCCCTTCTCGGTAGGCTACCTCGAGGCATTTATAAAGGGGTTGGAAGCCAGACGCATTTGGGAATGGTTTGGATTTGATGGGCGGCGATCCATGAGATGGTGGTGGTTGGATACGGTACGGGCGAAACCCTTAGCCGTACGGGCTCCGCCCGTTTAGGACAAATGGAAACTACTAAAAGGTTCATCCTACACATGTGTAGGACAAGTGGAAACCACTAAAAGGTTCATCCTACACATGTGTAGGACATCAAAGAATAATAACTTACACATGTGTAAGATGAAGGTGGTGAAGAAAAAAAAACGAAATTTAAAAAGTCGTCAAAAGTATATCGAATCGCATCTCTAATGAAAGAGGACGAAATTCTAAGACTACCCATGCTTTTCTTTTCGTCTAACGATTCACAAACCACGAAATTCTAAGACTACCCATGCTTTTCTTTTCGTCTAACGATTTACGGTTTGTGAGATAAAAGTTTTTTAGTGAATTAGATAGAATTCTATTAATTTAATAAAGTAAGAGAGAAAAAAAGAGGGAGCTGACGAAAATACCCCTTCAGTGTTGAGATGGTTTTTTTTTATTTTTAATCTTATCCATCCAGTTTTTTTGATCCAAGGGTTGAGAAGAGTTCTTGAGTTCTTTGTTTTTAGGGGTTCTCAAATAACCCCTCCTCTGTACAGGAATGTATATTCTTATTTGACCCAAATGTCCTTGCTATGATAGCCATTCAACATAAAAGCGGAGGTAGGGTCAAATCCCGTTGTGTGGTACTTTAATCACGGTGTCACGCGATTTACCCTCTCACTTGTTTGGACATGAGCTGTTGGCGAGGGACCAATAATATTTAAAAGTTGTCCCATTTGTAACGATTTGTAACCGGGTAACCGATTATAAAAAAGAAAGAGATAAGGACACGTGTCTAAAATCAATTGGTTACTTGGTTACAAACAGTGACTAAAGTAAAAGAGTAATGATCTGTATACCACTAATTTTTAACTTTACTTTAAAGTGTTGTACAGTATAATCATGTTATGCATATTTAGTGGTGTACAGTTAAAAAGTGGCGGTGTATAAAGTAAAAAATAGGCCCATATTTTAAAGTTGGACGATAATATAAATAAAATCAAGAAGTGAAAAGTAGGTTGTTATTGTAGATAATTAACTCTTTTTTTATGTTATTTAAAATTTGAAAGGGGATGCACAGATTGGGAAGAATGTGACACCACTTGATCCATCCAGTGTTGGTAGTGAGGTGTGGTATGGTGAAAAAAGTGGAAATTATTCGAAAAAACGAAATGGCGTTTCAATGATTTATAGTCAGTTGTATCCGTTTGAAGGACTTGATAATTATACTTCCGGGATCATTCATCATGTCAAGATTGATGGTAAGAATTCATCAGCTCAATCTATAAGCCATAGTTTTAATTTGGTGTTATTGGTATTAGTAGTAGCAAGATTATTACAACTAAAGGCCTAGATTTGTAGAATTGTACAACCCTGAGGGTTAGACGAGTGGTTGGATGCATGAAATCTCTAGTGGAAACCCCCCGAGTTCGATCTCCATAGGCTAACTTTGGGATTAGTCACTAGACACGTAACTGAGTTTGCTAATAGGGTCATGTTTCGCAATATTGGCATGGCTGACACACTCCTTAATGAGCCACTTAGCTGGTGTGGAGAGCATAAGCTGATCATTGCCTTCCATTGTCCTCGGGGTAGGGCCTGTGGACCGGTCAACATTGTCTGTTACTCTGTTATTACGAACTTTGTGAATTGAAAATGGTATTAAGAGTAATCAGTTGCTTAAAACCTGGGATTAACATGCACGTGTACATATATCTCGCTTTTCAGGGGGTCTTAGGAGATGTGTTCGAACTAGGGAGTAAATTCAACCCATTTACATGAATATGGGTCGATATATGGGTAAAGTGTCAAGTCAGTATAACTAAAGAAGTTTGCTGAAAAGGAAAATGGTTGATAGATTAAATATCACCCATGGGAATATGGGAGGAACATCCTTAATCATATTAATATGTTAATTAATTATGAAAGTTTTAATAACATAAACAAACAAAAAAAGTGTTGCACATTGACCCGCAACATCTATTAAATTACTTGTTATGACCTAAACCTGTTTTGATTTATTGCCCAACCACTCATTTTGTCAAATTGTAATTTACATTAATTGTTTGATAAAAACTTAATATGAACTATGTTTATGATAATCACTTTATTCAAAGACTCAAGACTTAATACTCAGTTTAGATACACACTTAAGCACTCCCTTAATGTGAGACAAATTCCTGATTTTACTCCTAAATAGGTATTTTGTAGACCCATATCATAATAAACGAAGAGGCGACCCACAAAGTGATCAAATGAGGATGATATACTTGTACTGAATCTAAAATTTCTAATTTATGTAATGTAGGTCTCAAACCAGGTTCAAAATATTACTACAAATGTGGAGACAGTTCTATTCCAGCTATGAGCAACGAGCATTTTTTTGAAACGTTACCGTTGCCCGGCTCGAACACATACCCTCATAGAATTGCAGTTGTTGGGGACCTTGGCCTCACATCAAATACAACAACCACAATTGATCATTTAATTGAAAATGATCCATCTCTCGTTTTAATGGTTGGAGACCTAAGTTATGCCAATCAATACCTTACAACTGGTGGCGAAGGTGCATCTTGCTTCACTTGTGCGTTCCCGGATGTTCCCATTCGTGAAACATATCAACCACGTTGGGATGGATGGGGAAGGTAAATTCTTACCTCGAATACGATTCTTAGAGGTCGCAAAATGGTTGGGTCAAGTGGGTTCAGTAAATGGTCAAATTGGGTTCAGGTCAAAAAGGTTCACCTATAAGTGCAGGGTTGGAATGTGCTGGGTTGGCCTGCACACGCTTCTTTTTACCCTTTATTTAAACTTTACAAATCTCGTAACTTAATGTAGTAGTATGCATATAATCTCAGATTTTGAACATAAAATGATATAAGAGGTTTAAGCCTATTATAAGTACAGTTTAGGCAACTTTGACCTGTTTCCTTGATAGATAGTTTTTCTAAGCACTTGTTTGACCTGTTATAAAAAAAATCACAGCCCGAACTGACCTTTTTTTATATTTATAAATGAGTTGAAATTGCCACCACTAGGCCCTGCATTGTGGAAATTTCTTAATTGATTGTTATGCTTGCTCAAGTACTTGAAGATTGTTCTAGTAATCTGAATGTGTTCAAATAGGTAGAAATATGACATGGCAAGTGGGTTGGCCAAAAATAGGTTCAGGTCAAATGGGAAAAGCTTGATGGGTCAAAACGATTTGGGTAGACCCCTGAATATATATATTTACATATCCAATTTCTAATATTTCATTACTAATTACGTTTCTTTTTTTGCAAAGCCATGCTGATCATTAATTACCATCCCCAGAAACTAATTACTACTACAATTATAAAAATTATTCGTGTAAAGCCATTTATGAGGTTTTTGAAAAAGGCGGTTTATGTGGTTTTTTGCCATAAAAATACACTTTGGACGACTTTTAAGCAATTTGACCCGTTCAAAACAAAACATAACTTGTATAGACCCATTTATAAATACTGAGTTGAATATACACTTCTGATTAAAAGCGTCTGACAATTAGAGTCTATAAGATACTATCAAGATATGATAACAACAATACCCAATCCAGTCAAACGCAGAGAAGCTATGATTGAGATAGTTTGACAAACTTTCGTGTTTAAATTCTGAAGTCCAGGTTCATGGAGCCATTGATCTCTAGAGTACCCATGATGGTCATTGAAGGTAACCATGAGATCGAGCCACAAGTTGCTGGCGTCACTTTTGAATCATATCTAAAAAGGTTTTCTGTCCCCTCCAACGAGTCAGGCTCAAACAGCAATTTCTACTACTCATTTGATGCGGGAGGCGTACATTTCATCATGTTAGGAGCATATATTGACTACAATAGAACTGGTAAATTATTATTACTCACCTTTCATGCAATCGATAAATGCTAGTACTTGATAAGAATATAATCATATATGATCGTTTCAGGTGTGCAGTATTCTTGGCTTCAAAGCGACCTAAGTCAACTAAACCGAAGCGTGACACCTTGGTTAGTAGCGGCATGGCATTCCCCATGGTATAATAGCTATGCATCACATTATCAGGAATTCGAGTGTATGAGAAAAGAAATGGAAGAACTTTTGTATCAGTACCATGTTGACGTTGTATTCTCTGGCCATGTAAGTTTACATATAAACTAGAGGTGGCTAAAATGACGGATTGGGCAGGTTGGGTAACAAGTTTGGGTGAAAAATGGGTAATTTTTGGTTTGGCTAGTCCTAGAACACTTTTTGTCTAAATATTTTTAAGCTTTATAACCACCACCATCAGGTCTGAGGTTCAATCACACTAGCTAACATCTTGGGGTGCCCAAGGAAAGGTTAGGAAATGGCCACGAGGATAACCAGTTTATGCCGTGTACATTTGAGACAAAAGACTTGCCTTCCTGGGTAATCTGAACTAGGAAAGCCTCATCCGTTTGCCCCAATACATTTAAGTATTTAATAAAATGATTTAGGAGGCTGCTGCACTAAAATTATTGTTCAATAACTTTAATCTTGTTTGACCTATTTCCTTTTAAGCCACTTCTTACTCATTCTGCTGTTTAGCAATGTATAATAACCCAAATTGACCCGCTCAGAAGTAAATGGGTCAAACTGCCACCATTACAAACCCATATGTATTTTTTTATACATTTAGTTTTTTCTTGCATTTGAATCACATATATCGAAAATTTTTACCCGAGCATTAAGTAAGAATAAACCCTGCTTGAAGAAAATCAGTCTTGTTATCATTAGTGATGATGTGAGGTGTTGCAATATTTGTCTTTCAGGTGCATGCCTATGAGCGGACGAATAGAGTGTATAACTACAGTTTGGACCCTTGTGGGCCCGTGTATATCACCATTGGAGATGGTGGTAACATTGAGAAAATTGATGTGGATCATGCAGATGAACCAGGAAAGTGTCCTTCGGCTAGTGACAATGTACCCGAATTTGGAGGAGTATGTCATACAAATTTTACATCTGGTCCTGCAAAGGGCAAGTTTTGCTGGGATAAACAACCTGAATGGAGCGCTTATAGAGAAAGCAGCTTTGGACATGGCATTCTTGAGGTGAGAAATGGAAAAGCAAGATAAACCTATGTTTAAATTCCTAAACCAGCATACCAAATCTTTACGGTGGAGGTGAAATTCATAACCCATTCACCTATAAATGGAAGTTCTAACTTTAGCATCTCAAACGAGTAAAATAAAAAAAGATAGATAAAAAGGAAACGGGTAAAATGGGTTGGATTATGCTTTATTCAAAAAATTAGATTTTTATAAAGGTAATCTAACTTTTTCTATGATAGTTTGATATTAGACACACTATTACTATTTATATAAAAACTTTAAAAGTTTTGAGAAAAAAGTGTTTCAGGCCATCAACCAACCTGAACCCTTTTAGGCCTGCTGTCCAACTCGACAGATTTAGCCATTTCTCCCCTCTCCAATACAAATCATCTCTCATATACGTGACTTATGGGATACAAGGAGTACAATCCAATAATGTAAACGGTTTTTGCAGGTTGTGAATTCTACATATGCACTATGGACATGGCATAGAAACCAGGATACGTACAAGGAAAACAGCACTGGTGATCAGATCTACATTGTACGCCAACCGGAACTGTGTATGGTTTCTCCACAGGTAATCCTTAACCTTGTTCTTGTTCATAAACCTTGGAAAACACTTGAATGATGTTTTAACTTGATCTAGCAGCA
This sequence comes from Erigeron breviscapus, assembly GCA_034093135.1. NCBI lineage: Eukaryota > Viridiplantae > Streptophyta > Magnoliopsida > Asterales > Asteraceae > Erigeron > Erigeron breviscapus. The sequence continues at coordinate 95,547,961 of CM067171.1, read as the reverse complement.
CAATCAAAGGAGGCCATCAGGTGCAACCGGATTTGGAATTCTCAAGTTGCATGGTTTGTGTTCTTGTTTTTTGGTCTTTTTCATTGCCTTTACATGGCTTCATCTTGTATAAACACTATCTAAAAAAATTCTGAGTGGGGTACTTAGAACCCATTGTGTGTCATAACTTGCATTTATCGTGATTTTTACGGTCTTAGAAATTATTATATTGTAATTAGAAGGTCATGAATTCGAGTCACATCTTTGCACAATGGAAGAGAAGGATAGTCATTATTTCCCCGGTTTATTTTGTAACTCTTACAAAGATATATATATACACATGACATTTGTTAGACGATATCAACCAGTTTCAACTACAAAATCGTGTGCGTTATAAAACACATCCTATTGGCATCACAAACTACACTGACACCTATCCGTTGATGTAGTTGTTAGTGTTACTGTTCTTTCTATACACAAATCTTTTTTACTTGCATTTCATCTTTTTGCCTGATTCTGTCTCTTTGACATGATTTGAAACTTGTTTGTTATTTCGGTGAATGAAGGTCTGTCTGCTGGATCATATGACCAGCATTCTTCCATCAACGCTTTCCATCCACGATCACAACGTTCAGGGACGGGGGGCCGTAGTGTATTACTCATAATTCCACCTTCATACAGAAATAGGTTTAGAGACGTAGTAACCATGGTTAAAAATAACTGATCATGTATTCGTGTCTAGGAGATAAGGATGTTAACTTGAGAAAATTATACCGGGGAAGAAACCCCGCAATTTAGGAAGTTTGAACACTTGCCTACTTTACACAAGTTTTAAACCGTTCTGACATGTTTTCTTCCAGCTGATTTTGTTTGTTTGTTACCTTTTACCCATTTAGAATCTTTAGCCATACAATGTTCTGAACTTGAATCATCTTCACATAAATGATTAGTATTCTTCACCAATGTGAGAGCTTACCTATGATGGCACCACAATGCATGTCTGCATAGGGCTCCTCTCCAGTTAAGATTTCCCACATTGCAATGCCAAATGAAAATACATCAACCTGGTAGACCCCAAAATCAGAGAAAGAAGAAACAATCACAATGCAGGTATAAACAATAAGTTACTAGTTTCCGGTAGGTGTTTTGAGTACTCCGGTTGAATATGAAAAACCAACTTCGCATCCGGATTATGATCTTTGTTTTGGTTACTATCCAACCCAGAAACTGATTTAGGTTTTCATCTAGATATTGGTTCAGTTAGGTTTTTAAACTGGCTCCCATATATTCCAAATCCAAGAAAACCAAATCGATGAACTCTAGAAAGTGAAAACTGAAATGACAAATAGGGTACACTGATATATGAGTATCTAACACTTACTTTCTCAGAAACTCTAGCACTACTTCCATTAAGGAGCTCTGGAGCCATCCAGGGAAGTGTTCCCCGTACACCACCTGACACACATGTGTTGCGTTTGATTCTTGATAAACCAAAGTCACCAACCTAAAATATCAGAAAGACGACAAAAATGTGTAGTAATAATATGTTTAAATTTTAATCCTGGTAAAAAAAAAAGATACATGGTCACTGGTCAGTAGGAAGTATTTATTAGCACATACCAATAAGGGCTAAAGTCACACAGCAGACATGACAGAGTTGGCAAGATGGACAGGTTCTTAACAGGAGAATATGGGTCTGGCTTGAAACAGGTCGGCTCAAGTTGGGTTGGCCCGTCAACACTTTTTATCTTTTTTTTTTAATATAAGAGAATGATTTATTCTTTAAAAAATCTGAATGTATATAACCACTGAATCTGAATGCATTAATTCTGATTTTTTCTGTTTATATATATATTTATGATAATAATCCAATAATAGGATAAAACGTTTAGAAGGTTGTATACACTAAATATTTTGGGCTACTTTCGAGCTGTTTGACCCATCCCTTTTAGCTAATTTCTTGATCTGACCCACTTGAGACTACACAACCTTGGCTGACCCATTTCAATAACTGAGGGATCGAAATTTCCATCTCTTCTCTTAAAAGATGAACCTATGTTTTTTGGTTAGTCATAGCATAGAATTTGCTTCTTTACCTTACATACAGGTCGTTGAGGATCTCCCAAATTAACGAGCAAGTTTTCACATTTTAGATCAAAATGAACGATGTTTTTCAAATGCAGGTACTCCATGCCAATTGCAGCATCTTGCATAATTACGAGTCTTTTTCTCCGGTCAAGTGATCTGCAAGATAATTTCTTACGTCCATCATCTTATGAGGGAGTCATGATTGAATAATAAGTTGATCAACTCGTTGCTAACCTATCTTGCGTCAATAAAACATGTCTAAGTGACCCATTAGCCATATATTCTGTTACTGTGGATAACGTCCCCCCTGGTCCATCTGGTACCACGCCATATAACGCCACCACATTTGGATGGTGAAGTCTTGATAGGATTTGAGCTTCTCTCCAAAAATCTTTAGTCTGTCAAAATTAAGAGTATGGTTGTAGACTTGCAGATGAACAATTAAATTATAACTCAAAAATTGACTTGAGTGCAGGTAGCCTATCTAATGCCACATAAGTACAGTCAACATGATCTTTGAGAAAAAAAAGTTAGACTTTTTAGCAACAGAGGTTGATTACTTGAAATAAAAAGTCGACCGAATTGGCTAACTTTTTGTTATCGAGAAAGGCATGATCAATCTTTACACTACTGTTTAACTTGTTGCACCAATGACTTACCAATCGTTCTTGCTCTGACTTTTTTCCTGAAAAATAGCTCTTTTAATCCTCTTGATAGCAACATCTGTTCCCCTCCACTTGCCATGATAAACAGTTCCAAATGTACCGGATCCTAATTCACGAAGTTCTTCAAGATCACTGTTTCGTATGATCTGCATATGTAGAACCCTTGGTTAAAAGAAGCTAAAACCTTTGGTCCTTAGAGTGATAAATTGTATGGATGGAAATAATGACCATTTGGGTTGTCTCTCAAACTGATGAAATTAAATAAATAGCTGAAAGGGAAACGTGTCAAATGAGGTGAAAGTCACTAAAAATCTATTTAGATGGTTGTTACTAATAGTGTCTTTATAAAAACTGGACAAAAATGTTTGCAGACCAACCCAACCCAACCGGGTCGTTTTTACCGGAACCCTTTACTCAACCCGGCCGACCTCCCCACTTTGGCACCTCTTAAATTCTGTAAGAGAGGTAAGATGGAAAGCACTGTAATTTTTAGAAGTAAAATGTTGCTACCTGCAAACCACACATCCCTGCTTCAGTTTCAGCTACTATCGCACCACAAATGCGTTCAGCTTTCACTCCCTTTTCCTTTTCAACATCCTGGAAAGGGGCGATTGATAAAATCTACTAAAGAAATTACTAAGAAAAGGTGGAAACAAGATTGCATCAAAAGTAAGCAACTCTTTTTATTCTAAAGACAACCACTAATATTTCAATACTTCGAAGGGTAATCTTCAGAGTCAACCGGTTTCTACGTCCCACATCAAAAAACAATCAACATAGTCAAATTTAAAGACACAACAGCACTGCGTCCTGGTAACTTGCCCTGCTGACCAGGTCCATCAATAGATTATTTAGAAACTTTGATGGTTTTCCGTGGCCTAAAAAAGTTGGTTTCCTAAAATACTAAGTTGAGCAAAGTCAGGTTTCCTTTTTAAGCAATTAGCACTAAAACGATACATCGGAAAATCCCTTCTAGCAAGGTTACCTTGATTTTAGATTGAGCAACAATCACCTTTTCTGTGTCTCTCGGAGTTAGAACTTTAACGCCATGTTCATCTTCAATATATGGCTTAACTGGTGCCGATGAGGGGATATTAGGAGGCAGATTATTGGTTACATCTTCAACAGTAACAGGAAACCCTGCCCTATTATCATCTAATGTTAGTGATGAACTTATATCGCCGACATTTGAAACATCACGGCTAGTGGCACCAGAAATGGACGGGCTTGTAATGTATGGGCTATTCTCATTTAAATAGCATTCTTTTTCGGTAGATGTAGATAAATGAACACTACTTTCGGCATACACGTCTGCTCTTCCTCTTTCTGATGATGTATCACGTTGCCATCCAGAAGATAAATTAAATATCGCATTACTGTTTTCTGTCGTAGCAACATAATGCTGCTTATCTGGAGTCAGGTATGAATCGTTTTTTGCCATCCAGTTTGTATTAGCGATAAAGTCAGAATTTGGATAATTGTTACTTTCGGGTGTTTGACTTATCTCCATCATCTCTTGTTGATGCAGAAAAACAAGAGGTGGTTCTAGTTTGCTAGGCATCAAAGATGGAATAACTTCTTGTAGTAGAGGGTTGTAATCTGCTTTTAAAATAAGCATAGCAAGTAAGTTAAGACATTGATTATTAACTTATGAGATGTAGAAGTGGCACAATGGTTGGGTCGGGTAATGCATCAAAGGGGCTGGGTCGACCCAATATAACTTTGTCTGAAAACTTCAGATTTTATAACAAAAAATGATGACGCTAAATACCATATTTTCAATGATAATCTAGTTATTTGATTAAAATGGGTTAGGATGCTTTATACATTGATATACACATTGGGTGATTTTCAGTCTGTTTCCTTTAACCCGTTAAAGATAAAACATAACCCAAATGATAACTAAATGATAAACTGGCTCCATTAAACTTACCAGAATTATCTCGGGATGTCACAATATTTTTGGACTGAATTGCAGAGTCAGTAGTCACAGGTAAAAGAGAAGACACATTCTCCGTAAATGGGTCAGAATCAGAAGAATGCACTTCATATGTCTGGTAAGGTTGGTTGGCATGATAGCCACTGACATCAAGTTGATGGAAGTTATCGTATGTCGGTTGGTCCCCTCTATCGTTATACACCATCAATGGTGGATTCAATGGATCATTAAGCTCAACAGGCACATGTGAGGGAGCTTGCAAATATGATGTCATTATATCAACCGGATTCTGAATCACCTGTGTTGATGTTGATTCCGTAGTACTTCCCAGAAGATCGTCCTTGCTATAATTTTTCTGAATACGAGAACCTGTCAAACCATTTACAGCAACCACGTACTCATAACTTTTATCACTCGGCTGAAGTGATATCGAATCACTAGAACACGGGCTCTCAGGATCATTTAAAGTTATGAGAAAGATTCTTAATCTTTGAGACCCTTTTTCTAGTTCATGGTATTCCTCTATCATATGATGCAAATCCTCGTCAGAGCATACGGATATAAGTGCATCAAGATCCTCATCAGGAAGCTGGTACTTAATTATATGAGACTGCTTAAAGATAGCAGAAGTTTTGTTGATAAAATCTTGATAAGTAAGATTTTTCTTGATAGATATAATCCGCGTCTCTCCTCCAACGTATCTTAATTTCCCGTCACTTGGCCTTGGCAATATTTTTCCACCAAAACTACATAAAAATTTCATTTTACCGGAAAGAGAACCATGTGGGACTCGTGATACATAACCCTGATTATAATTATACCAATCATTATGTGTTTCACATGTATATAATCCCCGGGAATCACAGTCTTTATACTGACATCTACTTATTGCATCAGAATATGCATATTTTACCTCTTCTTCTGGTTGTTTTTTGTCAGACCAAAAGCCCGAATAATCAGTATCATTTTCAGGATTTTCATAAACAAGTTGCTGCTTTGGATTAAAATATTGACCTTCTCTCATTCGGCGTTGATCAGACACATTTCCTGATGGGCCTCTTGACAATGCATAATGGTCTTGAGGATATTCTAGGGGAGAATCTTCAATAGTATCTAGCAATAGATTTCTAGGTTCTCGAACATGCTTATGGGAAGATCCTTCACCCGTGTTTACTTTTCTTATTATAGGTGTACGTTCTCGATAAAACTCTGGAGAAAACTCTTCTCCGGTTTGAATAGATAGATTGCGTAGACGAGAGTCTAATTCACGTTCATCTATAGTTATACCATCCTTTTGTGTGCCCGAAGCACCCAAAATATCACTAGTCATGGCCTCAATTAGAATCTATTGATATACAAATCGGTTAGAAATGCAATAGAATTATAGCCTTCTTTTCCTTCTAAAGATTTGCACTTGGCATTCCTAAACACAAAATCGACAAGTAAATTGAAGTAACAATTTTTTTATAATCAAAACCGGCCTCAAACAAAACTTGGTTATCTCCCGTGTATTACAGAAAACTGTATTCGTCCTGAAAAACAGTCTTCCCGTCTTCACTTAATGATCAAATTAATGCACAGAATTACGCATATTTGAGATGAATCAATATCCAACGTTTCATTACCCCAATATGTTGAATGATTTCATTTGGTTTCAAGGTTTTGTTGTAAGATCAAAACCACAATGGGGGGTTTCGAGAGAGAATTTGATATCGAAAACCGGATTTTGTTAGATTCATGAGGTGCAAAAAGATTTGGAGAGAAAGAGAGAATAGAGGAAGTTTTGATGGTTTGAGAATTTTGGGATTTTTAGGCGCCAAACAAAAAGGAGGGAAGATGGATGAGGTACCTAACCATAACCAACTTATAAGTTGTAAATTTTTTTAATACCTGTCAAAATGAATTGTGTTAGGTTTTCTGAATAAAATAAATAAATAATTTTGCATAACACCTTATTAAAAAATGCACATGCTAAATATTTATTTTTTCTCATCCAGACTTCACTAGATATTCCTTCTTTGTTCTAAAAAAAATAGATAATGGTGAAAAGTTTATGCAACTTTAGCTGTATTTTGACTTTGATTTTAGATATTAAGCCGAGGAATAAATAACTTACCGTTACTTTAAAGTAATCTAACTATTTAAAAAGTTACAAAAATCGAAGATGACCTATTGACCTATTGCTATTGTAGAGTGACCTCATTATGTGACAATATTAGAAGACACTCTTAGACATGTAATTTTTGAATTTTATGATTGTTTATTTCTATGCTTCCATGCTTATATGTTTCACAACATAGTTACTTCTAAGCTCCCCCAATACCCTACTCATGGCAAAATGGGTATGGTTGAGTTGATGTACGGACAAACCCTTATATATTATATGCAGCCTATCCGGATATTTTATATGATTTTTAGAAAATGATAATTATCATTATCAATGTGAACAATCTTCTAAAGTTTTTTTTGAAAGGCAGAGCGGATAAATGACTAACACCCCCAACTTTGATGCGCCCACACCGGGTTCGAATCTTGGCAATGCCCTAAAGGGTTTGCTCTCCCATGTGTAGATGGGTATAGCATTGCTAAGGCCCCGTCACCACATTTGCATGTGGCAGGATTTGAACCCATGACCCCCTAGGAAGAAACCACAAAGTGAAAAACTCCCAAACCACTTGGCTATCACCCCAATGGCAACAATCTTCTAAAGTTAAGTACTATTTTCTAGCATCTTGTAGATCCTGAATTAACAATGGGACTTTTTGGGATCATTGTTAACTTATACCTAAGTTCTAAATTCCAATGCATTTGGAACTGGAGCGACCAAGTATTATATGTTGAAACGTCAGCTTATTTCAGGTACCCAAGATAATTATTTAACATGATTTGATTTATACTGTATGGTAATGACGCCATCTCCCATCTCGTAACAGCTCTTGTATTGTCGCGAAGGAAGTTTACATGGCCAGCCGCATTGACAGATCTTGAAACTATTTTATTGGAGAGGCGGCCCAAGATACAAAGATCTTAAACCCTCCTTCGTCCCTATGAAGACCCGTCCTTGACCAGCCACTCTAAATGCTTGTAAGATATACCTGATATCAAACATTTCTTCTAAAACATGCATACAAAAACAAGTAATGACAGAGATACATATTCGTATAAACTGATTCCTTAATAACTCGTTTTTCTGTAAAGTTCTGTTCAACATAGAGTGGAAATAAGATTTCTTCATATTAAGCTTCAGTCTTGTGTGAAAATCCCAGCTAATTAAGTGATGGAATATTTGCATACAGGGCATGATGTTTTCCTTCCCAGCCATTGATCAATGCACTGTGAAACACAAAAAGAAAAGGAGAAATGAGATGTTTAGCAACAAAGCATGAATGCTACTATATATTGCCAAATCCCTACACAGTGTTTGTTTAAACGTTAAACCCGAAGACCAAGACATGGCCACGGGGATACCCCTGTTAGACGGCATTTCCAGTAAAAAAACTCTCCCTCCTTGAGTAACTTTATCCGGTGCATAACGGTTCACATTTTAGTCTTTTACAATAACTACTAGATACAACCTCTAGTTTCCAACATCAAGTTTCAGTATTAACTGTATGAAATAGAGCAACAAATCCGACTCACATATTGATGGATAGGTTGATATGAGTTGTGTTTTATCTTAATTAACAATCATAGAAGAGACTGGGATGATATCTGTTTCTTTTGTCAGAACATTTTTATCAATCATAGATTCATAATTAACAATTTAACCATTTAGAAGAGACTGGGATGATATCTGTTTCAGTCAAATCCACCCAGCCCATTTTAATCCATATCAAAAGATGACATGTTTCGATCCCAAACTGTTTTGACCTGTTACCCAACAAATTTGAATCATGGAGCTGATGTCTTTCCTTCAACGACATGGATATTCAACATAACTAAACAACACACCCATACAGCTATTAAATATAAAGAAAACCTATAGTACCCTTAATTATTTTATCCCATCGATATTAGATCCTGAAATACTATCCTACACAAATCAGAGACCCATGCCATTGCAACATATAAAGCTTAGTTTTGTAATTATATCACAATATAGATAATAATAGCAAAGTAAATTTTCTTACTGCTTTGTTAAATCTATGAAGACAAGGAAGAAGTCGAATAGTTTCACCAACACTGGGGATTTCAAGACAAATTGCACATTTCTGACTCGTTTTAACCTGCACAACGTCACACAAAATAGTGATATTGAATGATGATCTTGTAATGAATACACCCCCGTAAAAGTTGAATACGTGTAATAAATGTAAACTACCTGAACCACTGACTCTGGCAAGTTATTAATCTGTGCAGGAGTTGCACCTCCATGTTGATGATTATCCTCATCAAGAGACAACAACATTTCATAATCGTCCCTGCCCACAAAGATGTGAAATATAAAGATTAGAGTAGAGTTTTGCTATAACTCTTCTCGACTAGGAAAACAGTAAGTGAACAATCATATTCACATATACTTGTGGCTGCACTTGGGTTGACCTGCCAACCTTTTTTGTTCCTTTAAACCTTATTATATAAATTCTTGATGTATATAATATGATTGAGAAAACTAAACTCTGAAGATATCAAACTAAGCTTTTAAAGGAACTTAAAAGAATGTAAGCTTTTAAATACACCTTGGGTACCTTCAATCCATTTGACCTATTTCACTAGTAACCAATTAACCCCTTAAGAAATGGGTATCCCAGAGTAGCAACTCTAAGTAAACTAGTCAAAACTGCAACCTCTAAGTAGCACTACAGACCCCTTACAGAACCATGTTTTAGTCCAAAACCATTACCAAGGTCTGTCATATATAGAGTAAATGCATGATGGAAGCAAATTCAAAGGCAAGTATCTCATAAATAAAGATGACAAAGTAAAAATGAAGAGAAAAAAACACTTGAGCAATCATATCAAACTTTCTTACTCATTGAATTCACGCCCGACTTGTAAGAGGTCCCTAGGTATTCTCAAATCAGCAATAGCCTCAGATGCTTCTAGCATTCCCAATCTCTGTGAAGAAAAAACGATTAGACATGAACATACCATCCTATCTAAAATTGCTGCGTAAGAAACAAATAAAAGTAAAACCGAACTGCTTTAACAAAAGGGAAATTCAGCAAGCCAACATCTGTTTATAGACGGAAAAAGGAAAGAACCTCAGCATTTGCAACTGCAGGTGACGGTTCCTCAGCATCAAATTGCTCTTGCAATTCTCTAGCCAACATCTCATCTGCCTCAATCTGTAAGGATCTGATACTTGAATCAGCACTGGGCCCTGACACAGGATTTGAAGTACTCGTGGCACTAAGGTTCTTGTTCCTTTTTGATCTTGAACTTGAAGGTTCTGCAGCAGTGTCAACGATATGTTTACCGGAATTTCTAGATGCAGAATCCTTCCTCTGTCTATTAATCCTTAGACTACTTGCATGAGAAGACAGTAATTGAGGCACACCATCATCACGATGTTCAATATCTCTTCCAATTCTATGATCTGTTTGCATAAACTTCTGTTGTTCAATAGGTATTCTCGTGATGCGAACACCCATTCATAGAGCTCTTATTCATTGACTCGTGATCATGAATTGAACTGAATCAAACAAACTCAGCAGATAATAAAGATAGCACCAATTAATTAACGACATTCAAATGAACAAGTTATAGTATTTTGCTACCTATGAGATAAACGGGAGCTTTCTGCAGCGGGCTCTTCAGATGAAGGATGATGATATACTCCTTTTCCCTTGTATCTACTTGGATCTTTGGCTTCAGCTACCAGATCCTTAATATCAACCACACTGGATTGACTACCAGACGCTAGTGCACCATAATCACTCCGTTTTTCTTTTACTGGTATGTCATTGTCTACATCTATATAGTCCATTGTCTACATCACATCAAGATTCAAGCATATATACATTATTAATATTAATATATACTGATATATACATATATATAAACTTAGGGGTTAACAAGTATGCTGCTAAATTTTGAGGGGGGATGATTTTGTATTTACACACGTGATTTTCAGGGGGGAGATTGTGAGGGGGAAACTTAGAAGCAAGCTGCTTCTAGCAGCATATTCGTTTTTCCCATCATTTATATGTGAAATAAATATAATACCATTAATTGAATATAACTATTATCAGTTAATTTATACAGTAATTCATATAATAATAAAATAAGATGTAGAGACAAAAAATTAAATTAAATAAATAATAAATAAAATAAAATAAAAAAGTGTTTGATTATACCGTTGGTTGTTGTAGTTGGAGCTCTTTATAATATTTCGAGGAGCGTAAGCCCACCAGGCCAAAAAAGTCAAATCCCGACCAGGCAGCATTAGCGGCGACGTCGCCGCTAATACTGCGGGCCCCCATGTCAGTAACGGCTAATCTGGCAGAATATTAACGGGCCCCCCGTCAGTAACAGAGTATTAGCGGCGACGTCGCCGCTAATGCCCCTGGTCGGGTTGACCTTTTCCTGGTCGTGTTACCCTATGCCATAATATTATTGTTATTGTTATTAGAAAAGAGTGGAATTATTTGAGATGATGATGATATATATAGTTTGGATTTTTGATTATATAAGAGGAGGGCGGTGAAAATCGAGGGACCACATGGGTGCGATAAAAACGTAAGGGAACCTGACTTTTTGGGTAGGGTTTCGGGCCCGAATTCACAGATCTCGTCACGGTTATGTGATGATTAAAGTTTTTTTTAACGGATTTGGGTTTGGGTTTGGGTTCGTTAACCGTTTTTTTTTTCTAATTAGAGAAACTTTACAAAGTGTACCCTAAATAACAAAATATTGACTATGAACCGTTAAGAGTATTCGAAAAAAGTAAAACTCTAAGGCTTGGGTTTGGGTTTGGATTTGGTAACGGTTTTTTTTTTCTAATTAGAGAAACTTTACAAAGTGTACCCTAAATAACAAAATATTGACTATGAACCGTTAAGAGTATTCGAAAAAAGTAAAACTCTAAGGCTTGGGTTTGGGTTTGGGTTTGGATTTGGTAACGTTTTTTTTTTGTTCCCCGTAATTAGGAAAGCCTTACAATGAAGATATCCTAAATAACAAAATATTGACTATGAAGTTAAGTGTATTCGAGAAAGGTAAAAACTCTAAGGCGTGGGTTTGCGTTTGGATTTGGTAACGGTTTTTTTTTTCTAATTAGAGAAACTTTACAAAGTGTACCCTAAATAACAAAATATTGACTATGAACCGTTAAGAGTATTCGAAAAAAGTAAAACTCTAAGGCTTGGGTTTGGGTTTGGGTTTGGATTTGGTAACGTTTTTTTTTTGTTCCCCGTAATTAGGAAAGCCTTACAATGAAGGATATCCTAAATAACAAGATATTGGTTATGAACCGTTAAGTGTATTTGAAGGGGAAAAAAAACTCTTAGTAACGGCTTTAGAGTAACGTAACCCTCTCCCCAGGTAATGAACCATGCAGGTTATTGATGTAAAATGGATATTGTAGTTATTTTAAGAGTTAAAGGTACATGTTGTAAATTATTTTCATTAAGGATATATATATCAAGTAGATATTATAGGTAGTTAAATTGGAGATGTATAAAATAATGAATAAAAGAGAGTGACATTTAGGGTTAGCAACTGTTTAGTTGAGGAAAAAATAGAGGGAACAAATGCTTTATAATGTAGTATAAATTACTAGTTCACATGCCTACGCAATGCTCACGGTGTGATGGTGGTGACTGAAGCGGCGACGATGGTGACGGTGGTAAACATGTGGTGGTGGTGGTGAGTGGTTGCGGCGGCGCTTGGTGATGATGATGGCAGCGACGAGTAGTGTAAGCTATTGATATAAAATTGATAGTTTTGTTATTTTAGAAGTTAAAGGTATATGCGGTAAATTAATTTCACTAAAGGTTTTATGGGTATTTTAAATGAAAATGTTTAAAATAATAAATAAAAAAGACTGTCATTTTAAAGTTATCACCTACTTAATTAAAATATTGAAAGGAATAACTAGTTTATAATATAAATATAAATATAAATAGATAGAAAGGTACCCACACAATGGTGGCAGCGATGGGTGGCCGGCGGCGGTGGCAGCAGACCAGCAGTAGGGTAACGATGTGGTCATTAGTATAAAAGTAATTGATTTAATGGGGTAATGTATTATTTTAAGAGTTGAATGATGGATGTTTTAAATAATTTTATTAAGGGTATAATAGGTATATTGGGTGAAAATATTTAAATTAGTGAGTAAAGAAGAGAGATGGTTAAGGTATTTCAAAGACTGGAAGTTGAAAATGTAGGATGGATAGTTTGTTTTACCCGCGCGATGTGGCAGTGTAATGACGACGGCGGTAGAGGCGGTGATGGGTGGTGGTGGTAGCGGCATGGTGACGGTGACAAATGATGGTGGCGCGCGTCGATGACAGTGGCGATTGGTGGGTGTGGTGGCGGTAACGATTGGTGGTGATGGTAACGACGACAAGTAGTGTAAGTTATTGATATAATGTGGTTTTGATGAGTTGCTGATGGTTGAAAGTTAAAAGTTAAAACTGTTATTTGTTTTATCTTAACCTTAACTACCTTATAAAGCATCTGACCTTCCTATTTTCTCAAAAAAGAACTTGATCTACCCAAACTACTCATCTCATTTATTTGCTAATTTAAACCACTTAATATACCTATAATACCCTTAATAAAATTATTTACAACATACATCCCTTAACCCTTAAAATAACTACAATACATTCTTTTATATCAATTAGTTTTATATTAATAACCACGCCACTACCGCCACCCTCCTCGCCGCCGCCCCCATCCGTCGCCACCACTACCATCATCCATCGTCGCCGCCATCACCACCGCATCGCGCTGGCATATGACTAGTATACATAAAATAATATAGATAAAGCTAAAGATATAGATATAGATAGATTATTTCATTATAACTAGATTATTTTCCCGCGTAATACGCGAGATAAATATATTAAGTTTTCATAATAACATAATTAATAATTAAGACAAGATAGGTTGAAATATAATGTAATAATATTATTATTAAATGATATTTTGTATCGAAAATGATTATTTGATTATATCCTTTGTATAATGACGGTTTAAACTTTAAATCAAATGTATAATCTACATGTTGAACTGTTGAAGAATGATGATATTATTTTTTAAAGATGATTTTTATATTATATGATTCACTGATATGTTTGTTACATATTTATAATTGATGATGTAAAATGAAATATTATTAAAATATGGTTATCTAGTGTGATGATAAAGTTCTAAAAAAACATATTATCTCTTTATTTATTAGCAATCAAATAACATGACATTCACAATAAGGTTTACGTTACAACGGACAAGGTCATAAGGCCTTCCCCGAAGGATCATTTATCGCGTTTTCTGAAGTGTTATTTGGATGACACCGTTGGCATAAGAACTTCCTCTAACATTTTATGGGCTATTGTTTTTTGGTGAGAATATGTGAGAAAGAGGTGAAAAGAGAATAAGTGTGTCACGTATAACTTCACAGGAGAATGTAATTCTGGTGTCCAATAGTAACTTCACAAGTGAAAAGAGAATGTTTTCTCCAATAGTGTGTCATGTATAACTTCACAGGAGAAAGAGGTGAAAAGAGAAGAATGTAACTTCACAGGTGAAAAGAGAATATTTTCTCCAATAGTTGACTAACACGTACATCCCTAATCTTTAAACAACATATGATTTAGTTTTAAGATTACTACTTAATATTAAAAGAAGTCTTGTTTTTAATATATAATAATAAAATATTTGAGCAAGATGAGAATTAAGTATGATTAATAGTAGTATTTTATGATATATAAAATAAAAAATAGATGTTGTAGCATTATACATATATATTTAAGAGAAAATTTCATTACATACCCCTATAGTATACCATATTATTAAGTTTCACCCTTCTCGTTTTTTCGTATCATTACATACCCATATGGTGATTTTTTGTATCATTACCTACCCCTCCACGTAACGTCCGTTTGTTGTCATCCGTTAACCCCTTCACATGCGTTCCACGTGAGGGTATTTCTGTCTTTTATCTTTGAACACCCTCTTCTTCTTGCTTAATTTTTTTCCCCAGATCTAACAAACACCCTAAAATCATATTCTAATTTCTTCCCCAATTTCTAATATATACATTCAAGATCTGCATCTATATCTATATTTATCAAAGAAATCAAATCAAAACCAAAACTAAAATCTTATACCTGAAAATCAATTACATCAAAAAACATTCTCACCACATGTTTCATATATATCGATATATATAGATCTGGTATATATATATATACACTGATAAAAAAAACACCTTTCACACATGATCTCCACCACATTAAAATGAATATCATCCAAGTCTTATCCTACATTCCTACGAACTCTCAACCGTCTTATCTCTCCCTCTTTCCCTTTCAAATCTTAACAATCATCTTTTTATCTCTATATATATACACACACAATTTCACTATAAAAAAAAGGGTAACGGGTTATTAAAATTTAGAACGAGTACATGACCAACATGATCATATTCATATAATGATGGTAATAATTTCTTTGAGAAATTGCCAAAAGGATTTGTAGCAAACGCCTTGGTACTTTTTACACCTAAAGATGTTTGTCGGTTGTCGTTGGTGAGTTCGGTTTTTCGGTCGGTTGCTCGGTGGGATGTTCTTTGGGAGAAGTTTCTTCCAGAAGATTATCATAAGATTATCATATAGACACCAAGATTGAAAGATATCCCCTGATGAACTGATTGAATATTTCTCACCCGATGAACCGATTGAAGATTCAATAACACCCCTACATATCAGCATCGATCCCATCTAATAAGGTGTTGCTGATTCAATTTTTTTCTAACAGGTTGTTGATATTTAGGTTGAGATACGAGATTTTTGTTTCTTGTAATTTCGATTCGATGTGCGTGTTTGTGTTTTCTTACATGTGATAATATCATCGAAGAATGGTGAGTTTGAGTGCGTTATCGATTTTGAGTGTGTGTGTGTGTTTAGTTTCTGTGTTTAGAAATTGGGGAAGAAATTTTCTGGGTTTGAGTGTGTTATCGATTTCCAAGTATAAGATTTCGATTTTAGTTTTGGTTTTGATTTTGATTTGATTTCCTTGATAAAATATAGATATAGATGCAGATCTTGAATGTATATATAAGTAATTGGGGAAGAAATTAGAATATGATTTTAGGGTGTTTGTTAGATCTGGGGAAAAAAATTAAGCAAGAAGAAGAGGGTGTTCAGAAGTAAAAGACAGAAATACCCTCACATGGAACGCATGTGAAGGAGTTAACGGATGGCAACAAACGGACGTTACGTGGAGGGGTAGGTAATGATACAAAAAATCACCATATGGGTATGTAATGATACGAAAAAACGAGAGGGGTGAAACTTAATAATATGGTATACCATAGGGGTATGTAATGAAATTTTCTCTATATTTAACAATCCATCTTATCTTGAAAATATCATAAACATTACGCGTATTTGACGCGGGTAAATGAATTATTAGTTGTATTTTAATTACTAAGTCTAAAAGTTTTGGAACAAATCAAACTAAATCTAAAAATTTGTACTTTAGATATTAAGTTATCAAAAAGATATCTATTCCTAAAATATATATCCTAACTAATAACGTAAAGTTGAGAAATTATAAAAAAAACAATTTTGTTGTTCCTCTATTTGAGTCCCAAATTACACATACGAAACAATGATGATTTAAAACTTTCCTTTTATCATATATTTAATTATATTAAATTAACTAAACAAGGTTTAACTATTAACTATATAAAATACAGGGACCAATGTTGTGTTTATTCAATATAGTAACATTGGAAATAACATCAAAATTTTAATCTAAGGGTTGGGATTAAAAGTTGGAACTCATCTAACGGTCTTTACTTCTTCATAAAAGAATTTAGGACCTTGTTATATATATAACTATATTATTGACCCGCGTAATACGCGAGGAATATATTAAAAAATATATTAAAATTAGTGATGGATCTTAAGACATGTAATTACACTTGGCATGTAGTTATAATATTAGAAGAACTATTAAGAGAATTTGTTAGGAAAATTATGTCTCATATATGAAAGAATTTGTTCACATGGTAATAAGGAATGTAATTTTTTTTTAACATTTAAGGAATGTAATTTGTATATTAGTAAAGAACGTAAATTACATTTATTAATTTAGTAAATCTAATTTAGGATAATGAGGTCATGCAATTAATCTAAAGGTCATAATTTAAAATTGTCTTCCACCCAAGGGATATGATTTTTTCAAAAATAAATTAAAGGAACTCTTTTATAATTATTGAGAGATGTAGATTTCTAACCACAACTCATTTGATTTTGAGAAAATTACATTTTTGGTCCCCTCAAGTTGGCAGGATTTTCAGTTATTACCCTTAAGTGAATTAATTACAGAAAAAACCCTGAAGTAGGTCAATTTTTCAGTTTTTACTCCGCGACCAAACGCCGTCTATTTGTTCCGTTAAGTGAGGGGCAGATTCGTCATTTCGCGCTCCTTCTTCTTCCAAGGACCAAAAACGTAATTATGTTTGCTTCCTTTTTTTTCCCCAGATTTCCTTGAAATTTTTCAAAATTAATAATAAATCTATTTTCTCATCCATCCTCATCTCAAACTATATTTATATATCTATCTAAAGCCATTATTTTCAGAATTCATGTCCATATTTCCATAACATTGATGGTGGTTTCGTTTTAGTGTTTAAATTTATAAAAGTTGTACAAGTTATTATCTCGAAAACACACACACCTTAACGGACAGGGGACCCGATCAGATGTAGTATAGTTTAGTGATAAGAACAGGATCGTTCGCAGGGACGCGTTGCTTTACCTAATCTAGTAATACGTGTAATTCTAGCGGTTGTGGGGTTGTCACGATTTCCTATTAAACTAATTAAAATGCTGAAAAGTAAATAGAAGCTGCAACCGCTTATTCAGCGAGAGGCTTAGTCTGAAAATAGTTTGAAAAAGCAAATAACAGTAATTAAATTAAAATACTTGTTTGGCATCTCTGATCTCATGACACGACCAAATACCATTCCACCTACTTGCTAGACTGTTGGAAACTTAATCACGGCTCAGATTCTCATTAGATTCACTTTGCCTAAGTAACTAGTGTTGTCCCTAGACTCACACTACTCTATAAACAAATTCTCGTTAGATTCATTGTTTAAGCATTAATGACCTAAAGTTTGTGTTACTAGTTCATCTTTAAGTTACCCGGCTCTTAAGCCATGGCCAGATAGTAATTCTCTCAGGTGACCACAGTGCTCGTTTCCAGGTGTAACATCCCAAACTTTTTAATTAACGGTTGACTTGGGTCGTTAAGTCAACGTAAAGTGTTCGTTAAGTTTAGGGTGGATTAACGCTTATATGTAGTTAAAGTGTTTTATGTGTGAGACTTGAATGTCTTATTAATTGATGTAGAAATATGTTTAAAGAAGAAGTTATGTGCCTTTTAGAGGTGTTCAAAGTGTTAATCAAGTTGTATATAGTCCATAGAGGTGTTTTGGGCTAATAATATGACTTTACGAAGTTTAGGGACCAGTTTTGACATGATGTGAAAGTCAAAAACGGGATTAGGGTCAATGGGGGAGTCATTAGTTTATCAAATCAGATCTAATAACTTTTCTCCCAAGCCCTAGCCACCCCTTTGATCCCCTATCAAATTCCTAAGCCGAAAATCCTTCAAAACGTGTGATTCAAGTGAAGTTTGATCAAGATCTCTCATCCTTGCTTTCATCTACAGGTAATATAGACGATTTCCCTTTGATTTGTGATCATAAGAGTCGATCATATGGATCTTACTTCTGGTCTCTAGGGTTGATATTGATTTGATTATGTTTCATTGTCGATTATTGGGGTTTTCGGGTAATTTAATGTATTGTAATTGTATCCTCTTGTTCCTGGAACAAGTGATCATGTGAAATCATTATATGAGTCATATTTTGGGCGCATATGAGGTTCATAGGTCGTGGTGGTTGCTATGGTCATCTGATGGTCGAAAATTGCTTGCAAAACTAAGGGTTTACTAGATCTGAAAAATTAGTAATATTGCAAAAATCATATCTCTTTCAATTAGAAGAGTTATAAGATGAATTTTATATTTTTGAAAAGGTCTATGTGTTCTCTTGATTCGATATGAACAATATTTCTTTTGATTTTGCCCAGATATGGGTGAAAAATGTCAATTTCCAGAAGTGGTCGGATTTAAGACGAATTCTGTAGGTCTGTTTTGCAGACGCCATAACTAATTCATTAGAGATCTTCAAGAGTCAAACTTTATATTTCTGGAAAGGTCTTTGAATTCCCTACATTCCTTAAGAACTAAGTTTTGACTCATTTGGTCGTATTGAGGTCGAAAAGTCGCCTGCAAGTGAAGGGCGCGAGTCAGTCTTTAGACCAGCACTCCATATGCGGCGCATATCGGGGCCTGGGAGGTTTCTGGGTGATTTTTGAAGCAAATATGCGACGCATATTCAAAGCATGCGCCACATAAAGGGTCTGTGAGCCCGTTTGAGGTCCGAAACAAGCGTTTAAGGGTCCTATAAGTGTACCTAAGTTCATGTATGGTCTTATAACCTTATTAGGTTGGGTTTATACAGGTTTAATGACTATGAACTCGAGATAGGTTGTCGGGATCACAAACAAGATACATTAACGTTTCTTATTGATCGTCACGAGGTAAGATACACTACTTTGACACGCTGAGGGTTCAACGAAAAGATGGTTTCAAATAATAACTTCCCAACTTATATCTTGAATTGCTTGTGGGTATTCGGGGTTACACGGGAGGTGATATGGGTTATGTAGTTGACCATTAAGACCTGAAATGCAGTCCCAAATGAAGTATAATGTAGTGTATGTTATGATATGAAGTATAATGTAGTGTATGTTATGATATGAAGTATAATGTAGTGTATGTTATGATATGAAGTATAATGTAGTGTATGTTATGATATGAAGTATAATGTAGTGTATGTTATGATATGAAGTATAATGTAGTGTATGTTATGATATGAAGTATAATGTAGTGTATGTTATGATATGAAGTATAATGTAGTGTATGTTATGATATGAAGTATAATGTAGTGTATGTTATGATATGAAGTATAATGTAGTGTATGTTATGATATGAAGTATAATGTAGTGTATGTTATGATATGAAGTATAATGTAGTGTATGTTATGATATGAAGTATAATGTAGTGTATGTTATGATATGAAGTATAATGTAGTGTATGTTATGATATGAAGTATAATGTAGTGTATGTTATGATATGAAGTATAATGTAGTGTATGTTATGATATGAAGTATAATGTAGTGTATGTTATGATATGAAGTATAATGTAGTGTATGTTATGATATGAAGTATAATGTAGTGTATGTTATGATATGAAGTATAATGTAGTGTATGTTATGATATGAAGTATAATGTAGTGTATGTTATGATATGAAGTATAATGTAGTGTATGTTATGATATGAAGTATAATGTAGTGTATGTTATGATATGAAGTATAATGTAGTGTATGTTATGATATGAAGTATAATGTAGTGTATGTTATGATATGAAGTATAATGTAGTGTATGTTATGATATGAAGTATAATGTAGTGTATGTTATGATATGAAGTATAATGTAGTGTATGTTATGATATGAAGTATAATGTAGTGTATGTTATGATATGAAGTATAATGTAGTAATTATGTTAAACGTAGTGATGCAGTTAAAATGTAGTAAAGCAGTTAAAACGTAGTAATGCAGTTAAAATGTAGTTACGCAGTTAAAAGTAGTAATGCAGTTATGTGGTTATATGTGTGTAATGCAGAATGAAGGATAGGCACATTTAGGGTGTTTCATCCTATTATGTAGTTTTGATGATGTGATATGCTTGATGTGTGTTGTGCCTTAATGACGTTGATTAAATCCACAATGTTTGAAATGGATAAATGTTTTATAACTTGAGTGTTATCTTACTTAGCTAATTCGTTAGCTAACACTCGTCTTTTGAAATGTGTTGCTCCCTCAGGTTTAGCGTAGCTGAGGTAGTTGATGAAGAAGAGCGAGGAATGGGTAGATAGCTTGCTGATGACCTTAGCTACCCATAGTTGTTGCACATTATTAGACTCTTGCTTATGTTTTGGCATTTATGTAGTTTGCATGTTATGTAGTCGGTTGTTTTGTGTTGGGCAGTCGACGGGTTTCTATTTAAACTTGTTTTGACGATATGACCGAGTAACACCAATGATTAAAGAAACCAAACAGATTTTAATTGGTTTGGACTTTCAAAGTTAACTTCCGCTTTGTTATAACGCCATTAGGCGAAAATTTTTGGAAACCCGTATTTTTAAATGAAGGGTGTTACAAGTTGGTATCAGAGCAATGGTTTAAGTGAACCAATGACTATAAGTGTGCCATAGGAATTGGACTTAAACCGATAGACGATAAGTTAGGCTTAAGTAGGTATGCTTAGCTTTGAGATGAAATGCCTTAGGACGGGTTTGGGATGAGTGAGAGTGTAGGAATAAGGCTATATGATGATTGTTTATTGATATGTGAATATGTGTTTTAGCCTTTATTCTTCCGTTTCTCGCTTCTCCGTCGCTAAGTTGTGCTATTGCTACGATAGACGGTCCTCGAGGTGATCTTCTATTCCTCTAACTGAATTTGATAAACTTGTGCTTTATATTATGTGAGAAGTTTGTTGAGATGGACAAAGGTTGGAGGATTAGGTGAGATGGTGTTCCATCAATGTTGCCTAGCCCATGGGGTTAGTGACAAGGACCGCAAAGGATATGAGATGTTGTATGTGTGCTGAAAATCATGTGAATTGGAATTGATGGGAAAAGAGGCGATACACAAATGTGGTAACGAACATGCATGTGAAAGGATACAATTACAATTATGGTCCGGAACATAATTGCAAGTGTATCACGACGCGAGTGTGTTTGTATGGCCATGCTTGTGTTGACCGGTGTACAAAGTAATGAAGCTGGAGAGATTTCTATGTAGTGAATCTTTATGTGTCGAGAGTAAACATCGTGTAACAACTTTAATGACGTTGATGCCTCGTGTGCGTGGAAATGTGTGAAGATCGGTGAAAAGTTATAGCCGGTTAAATGTTTATGATAATTATGAAGTACATGAAGTTAAATGAAGTCTAAAGGTACGTGAGGAATGAAGTGGTTGGTAGACAATGTTGTTGAGTCTACTAGTTCAAAGGGCATGGACTTGAAGTTGACAATTAGAGTTAATGCTGGATATTTGAAGGGTGATAAGCAGGTGATGTACAGAAGGGTTACCGGGTACACGTTTGGAAGGATACAGTTACAATTCCGGTCGCGAACGTAATTGTAAATATATCACGACATGTGTGTGTTTGTGAGACTGTGTCTGTGTTGATCCGACTGAAGAGAAGATGGGAAAGATGGAATCACTGGTTGGTGGCATAATTAACCATGTGAAGAGTAGACATGTATCTATAGATTAAAGAATGATGAAGCTAAAGCAAGTAAAGAAGATAACGCTATGGATGATTTGAACCTTTTAACCATGAAACTCTTCCATTCGATGAACACCATGTTATGATGTGAGGTTACCTTCGAGCTGCGAAGTCTTAAAAGTTGTGCTTGGGTGTAAGGAAGACGCTTAGATTTTGTTTGAAATTAGCTTTCCTGGTCATAGATGGTATGCGGCGCATATTCTGAGTTTTTAAGTTTATGCGGGGCATGTGCAAATGCATGAAAGTTACTGTTCAGAAATGCTCTAGTTATGAGGCGCATGCACTATCCATGCGGTGCATATTTTGGTCTGTTTTGGATTTACGACTCGCTCAGTTTAGATTTCGTTACGGGATGATATATGACGATTGGAACGAGTATTCACAGCTGGAGATTCTTCCTTATATTGCATGAATGTGTGGTGAACTAACACGTGAACCTTTTTAGCAGTTCTATCGCTTACTGCCTTCGCCGGTGTGACGTGAAGGTGTTGTTGATATCCTATATTTGTACAAGATTTTATGTTTGGCCGCTTCTCAAAGATAAGGATTTTTTTTCCCTTATGAAAAGTTAAGAGGTTGGATGACGGAGTTAACTATGGATCCTTAAATCACAAGAAGTAGAAGTTTTCAGGAGCATTCGGTTCCGAATTGATCATGTTTCTTGCCTATGTGATTTACTCATGTAAGGAAAAGGTTGTGTATTTCTAAAGTCGAGGTCACTCGTAGTTTTGAGATGTTCTATTAATGTTCTCGGTTTCATTGCGATCGTGAGGTCAAACCTTCTGTTGATGTGTGACGAGTGCTACTTTTATTCAAAGACACCTTTCGTTTTGTTCTCACTTATAGGATGAAGTTAATGTTTTCGATTGTGGGATGTATTTCTTTCTATAAGATGGGTTTATGATTGGTACTACCATATGATGAAGTTGATGATGAAAGTCCTGTTTAAGTTAATTATACGCTCATTATGACTCTATTGAGTTTCTTGAAGTCCTGCATGTTAACGAATGGTCCTTACCATGTCGTGAACTTAAGGGATAAAGTTTAAAGTTTCTCTAGACCGTTCAGTCATTACATTCGGTGATGACATTATTATCTATTCTAAGTATGACGAAGAACATCATGTTGTGTAAGGAACGTTACTACGATTTTCTATAAGTAGAGGCCTAATTTTAAATTCGCCCAAAGTGAGTAAAAGTTAAAGTAGAAGCTGACGCGTAGAATTGAAAGGAACAAGGTTCCATTTAATGTTTAATTCCATGACTATAAGGTTAGGGTAAGCAATTGTCTACAATGAGCCAGTCCAAGGTGATGTTTCTAGAGACGAAGATGTTGGTATTATGTGGGTGGATTCTGAAATTCATAAATAACCAGCGTGGAACTATAAGTCTAAAAGTAAGATTTCGGTATCCGAGAACGAAATGACTAAAAGTTGTACTTGAGGAAGTTTATGAACCGTGGTGACATGCTCATTTGGATGCTGCCTGAAGTGTGATACGACCTATTATGATACGAGGTGTAGTAAATTTTATATGTTGACGTGTGATTGGGTTAAAAGCCAAGACTAGACACCGAAAGTTTGGTAGCAATACAAAGAGTTTAACGATCCTTTAACGAAAGTGAGGAGTCATGTCACCGTGGACTAAGAGACAAAGTTGCGTGGGAAGCGAAAGGTAATGATAAGACATGAGCAGTTAGTAGGAAAGTTGTCCAAGAATGCTTATTTTGTTTTGTGAGCTATTACGACGTTTCCTTGGACATGAAAGAAAAGATGTGTCATCAAGAAGTGCTCTTAAAGTGTGAAAGTAAATGATGGAATGTTTTGAATCGAGACGGCCATTATATGAAATTTTTTAAAGATGTTTGACAAAGTATGAAGAAAGTGGTGAACTCAAGTGATGCCTATCACTCTTAGATTGATGGGAAAGAGAATGAATGAGTTAGAAACTTGGTAAAACCATATGATGGCGTGATGGTGCCTCGAGATTTATTGTTGTGTTCATAGGCAACAATGATTATGCCATAGGTGTTGGATGTCATTTCATGATACGACAAGTTATTGAAGGGAAATCGTGCTAGATGTAATGCTAGTGCGTAAGACGTGGGAAATCGTGCTAGATGTAATGCTAGTGCGTAAGACATGGGAAATCGTGCTAGTGTAAAGCTAGTGCGTAATATGTAAGTTGATTAAAGATGTAAGATGTGGGATTACAACGTGACGTGAGATTTAAGCAAGATATGTTATGAAGTTACGTTTAAGTGGTAAGTCTATGTTGATGTGGTATAAGACATGGATTAAGATGTGAGTATACGATGATATGATGTATATGTTGATATGAAACCAATGTGAACCCGTGGAGAGATATGAGTATTGATGTTAAGGAGTGTTTGTAGTTGGCCTGGTTGAGATCCTTGGCCAAAAGTAAAAGAAGCTTCATAGGAAGTTAATTGAGCTTGTGCTAGTGGGATGGAATCATATTTACGGTGAAAGTTGATTCGAAAGTTATCCTCACCTATTTGATGCTGAAATGATTCCGAGGACGGAATCCTCTTAAGGGGGAGGTAATTGTAACATCCCAAACTTTTTAATTAACAGTTGACTTGGGTCGTTAAGTCAACGTAAAGTGTTCGTTAAGTTTAGGGTGGATTAACGCTTATATGTAGTTAAAGTGTTTTATGTGTGAGACTTGAATGTCTTATTAATTGATGTAGAAATATGTTTAAAGAAGAAGTTATGTGCCTTTTAGAGGTGTTCAAAGTGTTAATCAAGTTGTATATAGTCCATAGAGGTGTTTTGGGCTAATAATATGACTTTACGAAGTTTAGGGACCAGTTTTGACATGGTGTGAAAGTCAAAAACGGGATTAGGGTCAATGGGGGAGTCATTAGTTTATCAAATCAGATCTAATAACGTTTCTCCCAAGCCCTAGCCACCCCTTTGATCCCCTATCAAATTCCTAAGCCGAAAATCCTTCAAAATGTGTGATTCAAGTGAAGTTTGATCAAGATCTCTCATCCTTGCTTTCATCTACAGGTAATATAGACGATTTCCCTTTGATTTGTGATCATAAGAGTCGATCATATGGATCTTACTTCTGGTCTCTAGGGTTGAGATTGATTTGATTATGTTTCATTGTCGATTATTGGGGTTTTAGGGTAAATTAATGTATTGTAATTGTATCCTCTTGTTTCTGGAACAAGTGATCATGTGAAATCATTATATGAGTCATATTTTGGGTGCATATGAGGTTCATAGGTCGTGGTGGTTGCTATGGTCATCTGATGGTCGAAAATTGCTTGCAAAACTAAGGGTTTACTAGATCTGAAAAATTAGTAATATTGAAAAGGTCTATGTGTCCTCTTGATTCGATATGAACAATGTTTCTTTTGATTTTGCCCAGATATGGGTGAAAATGTCAATTTCCAGAAGTGGTCGGATTTAAGACGAATTCTGTAGGTCTGTTTTGCAGACGCCATAACTAATTCATTAGAGATCTTCAAGAGTCAAACTTTATATTTCTGGAAAGGTCTTTGAATTCCCTACATTCCTTAAGAACTAAGTTTTGACTCATTTGGTCGTCTTGAGGTCAAAAAGTCTTTAGACCAGCACTCCATATGCGGCGCATATAACCTATGTGCGGCGCATATCGGGGTCTGGGAGGTTTCTGGGTGATTTTTGAAGCAAATATGCGACGCATATTCAAAGCATGCGCCACATAAAGGGTCTATGAGCCCGTTTGAGGTCCGAAACAAGCGTTTAAGGGTCCTATAAGTGTACCTAAGTTAATGTATGGTCTTATAACCTTATTAGGTTGGGTTTATACAGGTTTAATGACTATGAACTCGAGATAGGTTGTCGGGATCACAAACAAGATACAATAACGTTGCTTATTGATCGTCACGAGGTATGATACACTACTTTGACACGCTGAGGGTTCAACGAAAAGATGGTTTCAAATAATAACTTCCCAACTTATATCTTGAATTGCTTGTGGGTATTTGGGGTTACACGGGAGGTGATATGGGTTATGTAGTTGACCATTAAGACCTGAAATGCAGTCCCAAATGAAGTATAATGTAGTGTATGTTATGATATGAAGTATAATGTAGTGTTATGTTATGAAGTGATATGCAGTAGCTTGTGATGCTTTGAGATGTAGTATATGTTGTTGATTGTTTATATGTGCATGATTGTATGGCTTGCTCATCTAGTTCACTAGACTTGTTAAGTTGTGATGTGACCAATTTATACCCATCGCCCACATCGTTATTGGCCTTTTTATTATATGTTTTTTAGTCGATTTTGCTGGCATTTGGCGCGTTTATGGGTTTTGTTAGTGGTTTCAGGTTCTAAACAGGTGACGTGTCCGTTTGGCGCAATTTCGAGTAATTTTGAGGTCAGGTAGTTGATTGGAGAGTTCGAGAGTGAAAAGAAATAGAAAAGATATGCAAGTCTTCATATGTTGATGTAGCCTTTGGTTCAGTAATATTACTGATGTGCTAAATCGAGTTTAAAATTTATAAACTAGAAATACCTAAAAACTCACTACTACACACTATCGGGCAGTGGACCCGATCGTATGCAATATAGTTAAGAGGTAAGTCCAGGTTCGTTCACGGGGATTGGTTTGAATTAATTGTTTAGTAAAGAGGTTTGGAAAAGGGGTGTTACTTTGATTCTCACTCTGACAATAACTTTAAAAGGACAAATGCGTATAAAGTAAAGGTAAATCTCAAACAATAATGGTAAATATCATCCACCTTGACTCCGCTAGACTTCAGACATGATTGCTTTCAGTTAGACCAAATTCGTTAAGAGTTGACACGATAAACTGGTGCCCACTGCGGCGCAGTGGTCCAGTTCACCACCACTGCGTCGCAGTACATTTCCACGTCTTTCTTTTCCTATATCTGACTGCGGCGCAGTAACCATCAAACCATCCCCACTGCGGCGCAGTGGGGGTTTGAACGAACAATGCCGTGGATATTGGCTGCGGCGCAGTGGACCACGTACATCTCCACTGCGGCGCAGTCAAATGCTTGGTGTACAACCTTCATCTTACGATCCCGACACTCGCTATCTCTTCCACTCGAAACGACTCTCGACTTCGCAAATGACTTCTGGCCAATAATCATCTGAATTTGCACAAAATGAACGCGTACTTGTTTAGAACCTGAAAACACTAACAAACACATAAACGCGCCAAATGCACACAAATTCGACAAAAAACATATAATATAACGGCCAAAAACAATGTGGGCAATGGGTATAAGTTAGTCACATCAAACCCCCCCACACTTGAGCATTGCTTGTCCTCAAGCAAATCCAACATTTAAAGCATAAAGTATTCCTTGACAATGGAGCTAAATAAACAATGACAAGTATCAAAAAGAAGCCACACCAAGAATGTCAAAGACAAGGAAGTGGGTGAAGCAGTTTTAATCTTAAATGAAAACTCGAAATGTTTGACAATACCTGAACAATCCGCAAGCCACGATAACACAACCAAGCACAAGTGAAACAACCGAATCTATCAAACCATTCTACTCCAACAAACTTACTTTTGGGGTTGAATATATATGAAGAATCACTCATAGCACGGTCGTGATGTATGCTATTTTACCATAGGCTTGAACTAGGATCATTGCTCCACCAACACGGCGCAGCACCAAGTACATCATCAAAATAGGCATAAAGGTAGGTTGTATAGTTAAACTAAGGTATATAGGATGGATATTTACAACGAATGAATGGGAATATAGGTTAATTAAGAAAAGAAAAGTCAAAGTATATGGATACAAATGAACAAAATAGTCTAATCAACCCGTACCATTGATTGCCGACAAACCGCTAACCCAAAAGATATCATCCCGAGAACGCACCCCCAACGTTACCAAGCAAAACCCGACACCAAGTGGTGTATTAACATCAAACAACTTAAAATCCACCAAACTCTCCATTCATAATGACACATCACAACACTAGACATATAAAATGAGATGTACCTCCTAGTAGCCCAAGTTCTTTTTCTCTTTTTTTTTTCTTTTTTTTTTCTTGTTTTTCAATTTTTCACTTTTTTTCTATATATTTTTTTCTACTGAACCACTTTTACTCTACTAGAAGGTACCCTCTTACAATGATGAACAATGTCTAACAAACATACTTTCTTTGAACAATCCAAGATACTCCTCCTTAACTCAACCAATTTATGTATTCTTATAGACAAGAAACTTCCGCTAGCCAATCCACCTAAACTCCCCAAACCATCCAACAAACCAATAGCAATCAACGGCCCACCAAGATTAGACTATCGGAAAAATGAGGTGAAGTATAAG
>CM067171.1:95498797-95518343 GCA_034093135.1 Erigeron breviscapus | reverse complement strand
ATTGAAGTAGCTTTTTTTTTGGAACGACCATTATTGAATGGGTGGTGATCTATACACCACTAGTTTTTCGCAATACACCACCAGATGTGCTTTATTATGTTGTACAGTACAATCATGTAAAACACATTTAGTGGTGTATCATCAAAAACTGGTGGTGTGCATATCACTTCCCTGATTGAATTGAAGTAGCTAATATGGTAAGAGTCCAGTTAATAAAAAAACAAATTCTACACTTCAAAGTTCAAAACGTCCATAAAATAAGAACTAAATTACTTAAACCGAATGAACTAATATATGATAAACTTAAAAGGTAAGCAATGTGGTTTAGATCAGTGGTAAACATCCTAGAGTTCGATCATCATCATATGCAAATGCCATAGGTCCTTCTATCATTTAGGTAGAACCTGAAAGCAGTCTCTCTACCTATGTAGAGATAAGATCTGCTTACATCTTAATTTTCCTCGTACACCGTCGAAATATTAAGGCGCAAAACCTACGGAAAACAGGGGTGATCAGTTTTTTTTTTCCTATTTTTATTTACAGTAAACTTAAAAGGTCGATTGTGCAAGAATATTAAACATTTGTTTATGCTTCCAAGAAATATAATACTGTAGATGATAATAATAGCAATAGCAAGACTACATATTAAAAGGAAGAACTATGTGAATCTCAAGGTTAATTCAGAAGCCCATATTTATAAAGATTCCTTGCATTCACTTTTATGCCATTCATAACTTCATGCCATCAAACAAGTACACAAACTTTTTGCTACAAATTTAATAAATAGCATAGCTGAATTGTACAATTATAACATTTTCGACCACTTACATAAAATTACGTTTTAAAGTTTTAACTGACAATTTTTATACCGACACTGAAAAATTTACTACAATCATTCATCCTAAAAACCCAGAAATTGTATAAAAAAGTAAAGAAAAACCCAAAATTGGATGGTGTTGCGGTCAAAGAAAAAAGTTTGCATTGAGGTATTAATTATTTGATGCAACAAACTTTTTTGTATACAATCACTTATTTCATGACTTGATTCCTTGTGTCTGGATTTCTTTATTTTTTGTTATAACTTATTTATAAAATACATATATCTTGAACATTTTTAATGTTAAGTTTTAATTTAACAACAGAAAATAAAAAATGTAACCAAAAAATGGTCGTTATTCTACTAATATAATGATAATAATAAGGAAGAAAGTTCATAAGCCAAAAGTTGGCTCCAAATTCTCTTCTACTTACACACAACACAACTCTCTTAATATACAACTAAACACATTAATTAAAATCTTAATCAAACTCATAAGAAACCAAAAAAAAATAAATTACATTTTTAAAAATGTGTGGGAAACCACATATGGAACAACCTTAATTATTCACTTGTATGGAACTCTAGAAGAAGTAGAAGATGAGTAAAGCAATGACGAAGCAGAAAAGCTATTTCCGCCACCGGCAGCTGCGGATGACGACGGAACTGTAGCGGGTTTCTCCGGGGAGCCCTTCAAAAGAGCATCGACTTTTGCGTACTCTTCTCTTTCGTGTTTGATTTCTTTCAACATTGCTGCCACATCTTTCATTGTTGGCCTTTCTTCAGGCAATGAATTGATGCATAGTAGTGCTACCCCTAATGCTTGCATCATTTCTTCTATATCGGATTCAGGTCGGCCTAATAACGAGGGGTCGAGTACTTCAGTCCATCCTTTTCGTTGTTTTACCCAATCTACAACGTGTAACCCGTCTGGGATTGTTGGGTCGATGGGTTGTTTTCCGGTTAGGACTTCTAGCATTACTACTCCGTAGCTGTAGACATCGCTTTTTTCAGTGATTTTCATGGAGTAGCTATATTCTAAGGCAAGAACAAAGAAAAATGTAAGTGCAAATAACAAATTACGTTTTAAATGTACTTTGTATTCATATTATTTTCATCAACTACTAATATATAACAGGAAAAAAATATTTACGATCAAATATGGGGAAAAAAAAAGACTAAACAAGTCAAATTAAGACATTTAAAATGGGACTGGTGTAACAGTATAATATGATGGAAAAATGGATGGGAGCTATGAAGTTAAAAAAGGAAATGCGTACCAGGAGCGATGTATCCATAGGAACCCGCAATTGTGTTGGAGGATCTAGCGAAATCACCATCATCAACTAGCTTTGCAAGGCCAAAATCTGCAATATAAGGCTCGAATTCAAGTCCAATGAGAATGTTATTAGCCTTGATATCTCGATGAACGATTGGAGGAACACAATCGTGGTGCAGATAAGAGAGCCCTTCTGCAGCCCCTAGCAAGATTTGGTACCTCAACTCCCACTCTAATGAGCTTCCCATTCTTTCGTGAAGTAGGCTACCAAGACTTCCGTTTGGCATGTAATCGTACATCAGCAGCCGTGTTTTCTTGTTCCAACAACAACCTAGAAAGCGAACAATGTTCTTGTGTCTAACCGAGCCCAAAGTTTTTACTTCTGCTGAAAAGGAGTCTCGTACTGTACTTTTCTCACCTTCATAATAAGCTCCATTAACTGTCATTGATGGCCATAGCTTTTTCACAGCTATGGTTTCACCATTGTCCATATCAGCCCGATACACAACCCCAGAACACCCTTTTCCAATTACATTCGTGTCCACTAAACATTTCAAGATTCGTTCAACTGAAATATTAAGCTTCTGAAATGGAGTAAACTGCCATGGCCATGATTCACCTAGCTCGGATTCATCATCGCCCTTGATTCTTCTTCTTGCTCTTAAAACTGCAGTCACACCCATGATCATCATAGCAATTGTCAAAGTTATAAGTAATGCAAGTGCAAGTCTTAGCCTTTTGGCGTTTCTAGACTTATACTCGTCTTTCCCATTTCCTGATTCCGCCACATTACTCAAAAAACACAAATCTTTACCAATCGAACACAAACCTCGATTCCCA
This sequence comes from Erigeron breviscapus, assembly GCA_034093135.1. Classification (NCBI taxonomy): domain Eukaryota; kingdom Viridiplantae; phylum Streptophyta; class Magnoliopsida; order Asterales; family Asteraceae; genus Erigeron; species Erigeron breviscapus. The sequence goes on along the minus strand of CM067171.1, from coordinate 95,515,407 downwards.
GCCAAATCTGCCTCAGATAATTGCCTGAAAAGCTTGTTATCAGGTAGATATCCTGTAAAGTTGTTATATGAGATGTTCAATGACACAAGGTTGTCGAGGTGTGAAAGCGGGCTCAAGTTTCCATCAAGCTTGTTGTATGACATGTCAAGAATCGAAAGCTTGGTGAGTGTAGCTATTTGAACTGGAATAGGCCCAGATAGCCCATTACAGCTCAAGTTCAAAGCAATCTCGAGTGACTGGATATTTCCTAATTCAGCTGGTATTTTGCCCGATAGCTTGTTACTACTCAGGTCTAGAAATTGTAGACCTGAGCAAAGCTGAAGCGAAGGAGGGATCACTCCAGAAAACTCATTTTGAGCCAAAATGAGTTTGTATAGTGACACGAGCCGCCCCAAACTAGCCGGAATGGGACCATTAAAACGGTTTCTTGAAACATCCAAGACTTGGAGGCCCGATAAAGATGATAAAGAACCAGGTAACGGGCCTTCAAACGTATTGTTGCTAAGATCCACCATTTCTAACTCGGTACAACCAGAAATCTCATTAGGAACCACACCAGATAGCCGGTTTCCAGACAAATCAAGAAAGTTTATGCTTTTCAAACCCCCAATTTCCTTTGGGATTTGACCCGTGATTCGGTTACCACCCAATCTCAACCTCACTAAAGAGCTAGCATTTCCAATCTCTGGTGGTAAGGAACCCGAGATATCATTGGAAATAAGAAGTAACTTGGTAAGGTTTGTTAACTGAAACAGCTCTAGTGGAATACTACCAGTGAGTGAATTATGCGATAAATCTAAAGCTTGAAGATTGCTACAACTTCCTAAACTCGAAGGAATACTTCCTTCGAGATTATTATCCCAAGAGAAAAACACTTCAAGGTTTACCAACATCCCTAGCTCATACGGAATCAACCCCGAAATCTGATTAGTATCAAGCTGCAATTGTTGTAAATTAACAGCATTTGCAAGGACAATTGGTATTGAACCAGACACATTATTATTACTAATCATAAACTCTTCTAACTCAACAAGATTCCCTACAGAATTCGGAATTATACCAGATAAAGAATTTAAAGACACATCAAACATTTTCAACTTAGTACAGTTTCCTATCTCTTCAGGGATTGATCCAATAAAATTGTTTTGCCATAACAACAACTTTTCGAGTTTTTTCAACTTTCCTGCCTCTGGAATGATCTGGCCAGAAAGACTATTTTCATACAAAAACAAGTTTACTAACTCTACACAACCACCTAACTCTTTTGGCAACTCACCAGATAACATTGCAGTATATATAGATAAAGTTTGAAGCTTTTTAAGATTACCAAATGAGCTAGGAATTGAACCTGAAATCCTTGTATCAGCTAGGCCTAAAAATGTTAAGTTACTACACTTTCCAATTTCATCTGGGATTTTACCACTGAGGTCATTATTACCACCAGCCCTGATAACTTCAAGATTTTTTAACTGACCCAACTCCGGTGGGATTTCACCTGAAAGTCTGTTGTCAAACAAGTAAAGATTGACAAGATTCCGGCAACTTCCTATCTCCGGTGGGATTTTTCCGGTGAGTTTGTTTGAGTTCAAGATTAAGTCTTTAAGGTTTGTAAGCTTACCCAGTGAAAATGGGATGATACCCACAAGACCATTTGAGCTTAAATCAATGGTGACAAGATTCCGGCAGTCACCAAGCTCGCCGGAGATAACTCCGGTGAGGTTAGCATCAGATATTCTGAGTGTTTTTAAATGAGAAAATGATGAAAGATTCCTGGGCATAGATAACTGTAATGGTACTGATTGAATATTTATTTCAGTCACTAAATCTTGTGAGTCACAAACAATGTAAGCCCATTTGCATGGATTATTTGTTTCACCGGAAAGTTGCCAACTTTGGAAAAAAGATTTAATTCCGGCGACATCTCCGGCAACCCCACTAAAAACCCATGTGGAAAGTATAACTGCTTCATGGTTAGGACCGCCGGCGCCGCTGTAGACGGCGGAGGAAGCTGGACTGAAGAAAAGAGCTGGTAAAGAAATGAGAAAGAAAAATAAGGGAAGTTTTAGTTTGAAGTTAAAATGCAGATTAATATGGTAATGGTGTTTAAAGAAACAAGGCAGGAAAATAGACATTTGCCTCAATTTGCAAACTTTCTTTCTTGGGTTTGTATCATTTGGGATTTTGGGTTTTTCTTAATCTTTGTGTTTGTGTTTTGTGTGTGTGAGTGAGTGTGTGTAAAAAACTAATCCGTATCTTTTTTTTTTCTTTAGTTGGTTTATTAAACATTGGTGTGATGATCAAGAAATAGCACAAGTATTATGGTAAATTTCATTAAAAAAGTATAATTATTTTAAGATAAAGATTAAAGAAATTCATTGAGATTTGCAATGTTAGCAGAGTAGCACACTATAGCTATAATGTATGTAAGTAAATTTATAATAGTTTAATGAAGATGCTTTGATTAAGCTTGTTGTTAACTCTATCAGTAAAACACAAGACAAAGTGAGTGTGAGAGCAGTTAGGCATCAATCTCAAGTCACTCTGTTTTCTTCCTTGACCCATTTTTATATTGCATATCTTTTAATAACTCTGTCTCATGGTTCTTGGTGCAATCTATTAAATCATAGTTTATAGGTACAAAGTATTTGTAGGATAGTAAAATATATGTAAACATGGATGAATGGAAGTTGAAAATGGTGTGACTTGCACATGCTCCGGATTACATTGTGCGTCATATCTATAAGCTTTGTTGTAGTATCTAAACTGTGAAGGTTTTTGATGTTTTAAGTTATTCGGGGATTGGTCATTGGTCAGTCTTTTGGTTCAGATATACACGACTTTATCAGGATATTTTTGTGACTGTTTTTCCGGTCATTTTTTGACCAACCAAGATATCTATTTAAAGAGATTTCAAACTTGAAATCCGTTGTAAATCATGATGTTTAATCGATAGACCACTTTGGTGGTGGTGTGTTTGGTATCTATATATCTATATCATTATATTGTTTCATATGATATCATATCGAATGATGTTTGATATTATTTGAGTGATGTACATATCAACTTCGTATTCAAGTATTAAATAAAACTCATATTTAGTTGTAAATCTACATTCTTTATGTCGCAATGTTGAGTTGTTGACTATAACTCATCGCATATATATATATTATGAATGTATATGTATATGTATCACAAAGGAATTTAGCAAATTTACAATTGTAATGGTGCCCACCATTTCCTTAAAATGAGCATGTCCCTTGAATCCTTGATTCTTTATACCCACCCAAAAGAATACTCCGTATGAGACAAGAGATCTTTATCATCTATGTATCATGTATGTGACCAAATTTATGTGATTGACTTCTGAAAAATGAATTAAAGATTAGATGTCTTTGAACCTAGACTTTCAAATAAAAAATATAAACACATTTAAAAAATTTTCTCGAAATAATTCTTCAGTATAACCACAACACTTGATAAAATCAAATGATAAAATTAAATAGTAATGACTTGATAAGATTACTAATATCATTTTTTTTAAAAGGTTAGATAACTTTTCTTTTCGAATTGACTATACATGTTATTTTGAATGATTAGAATCCTAATATTATTGACAATTTTTATCCATCATAAATTATAGATACCTAAGGGTGCGTTTAGTTGGGAAAAACACTCCTTGTTTACCATTTTTGTTTTATAAGAAAACATGAAAAACAAAAAACGCGTTCAAATCATAATTTTTCAAAATTGTTTTCCATGAAAACAGAAAACACTGTTTTCCACTTTTGCATGGAAAATTAGAAAACACTTTTTATTGTTTTTCATTTTCTAAATTTTGAAAACATCAAATTGTTTTCCCTTTTTTAGTTTTTGAACGCGTTTTCAAAATTTTCATTTATTTTCTGGACATTAAAAACTCCTTTCACTTTCTAAAAAATTGGAAATAGAAAACTATAAAATATTTTCAACAACTAAACGCGTCCAAAATGATTTATTTTATTAATTAGTTATATAAATCATTTTCTTATTATCTGGGTGAAGAGTAGTGAAGACCCGTTTACAATGTTGGATTATATAACAAAACCTTCACTACTATATACTCGTAGCGATGTAGATATATATTAGAGACAACTAACAAGAAGTTAAAACATACAATACATTTGATCAGACGACTTTGAAATTAACACGAATCTAAATACTACAACGACACGTACACAACGAAGACCATGCGACTCTAGAGAATACAACGAGTAACGATTACAATTGTGACATTCCCACAATACTATCCAAAACCAAACATACATATAACCAGTGGCGGATCCAGGATTTCAAATTAGGTAGGTCCTAATTTTTTGCTTATATAAATCGAAAAAGTATATATGTTAATTAAGCGGGTCGGGTCGGCACTAACACCAACTATAAAATTAATTTTGCTTGTCACAAAGTATGAAAATTTTAAACCTTTAAGTAATGAATTTTTTTTTTGACATATGTATTTGTTTTATGTAAGAGGGTTAAAAGTTTAGTTACAGACTATGTAAAATGCTATTCAAAATATTATTCAAAATTTTTGTATAAATTTTTTAAAATTGACTATTCAAAACTTTTGTATAAACTTAAAAAGAAAATATTATGCACATTATTATTATTTTAAAAAGTTGTGGGTTATGTAACATTTTATTGGATTCTTGTTCAATTATTTATTATCAAATATAATTAAAAATGAGTTTGAATGGAATCATTCTAAAGTTAAAGAGTCAAGGACTTAACATGAACTTTTAATTAAACTTAAAGGGGTCTAAAAGAAAATATGATAAAAGAAATGTCAGATTCTTGGTCTTGTTTCCTGTGTCATCTTCTTCACAACCTTTCTTTACCAAAACCTCCATTAAACCATGAAATCTCAACTTTAGGTTCAACAATTATTCAATAGTTATATTAAAAACTACTATGTTCATCAAAAAGCTTAGTCCATATTCATTTCACGTATAAGGTAGGTCCTCACAAAAATATTACGTAGGTCCTAAAAATACTTACCATATAAGCTCTAAAGATCTTTCCAAAACTAAGGTAGGACCTACCTACTAATACATTAGATCTGCCCCTGCATATAACCACTTTAAACTAACATTGTTACTAAAACCAAATTTCTACTCTGGAATTCTGGTAGTGGTACGCTTTAAAAAGCATGGTTAGAACCTTTGCCAAAAGAGATTAAATGGTTAGAATGCCTAATTCGTTATTTCGCTTTCTTTGATTGTTTTTTATATGTGTTTTTTTTATTGATTAAGCTACTAGGAGAAGTGGAAGGCTATTGAAATTAAAAATCAAGCAAGATCCAGAGGAACCACACATAACAGCAAATGGTAATCGAAAATAAAATTTTGATGCATCTGATTTATTTATTTTTCTGTTATTTTTTGTTGGTAGGTATTTGAAGCTTGTTTTAGCATTTTTTTTTCTGATTTTTTTTTTTTTTTTTTTTTTTTTTTTTTTTTTTTTTTTTTTTTTTTTTTTTTTTTTTTTTTTTTTTTTTTTTTTTTTTTTTTTTTTTTTTTTTTTTTTTTTTTTTTTTTTTTTTTTTTTTTTTTTTTTTTTTTTTTTTTTTTTTTTTTTTTTTTTTTTTTTTTTTTTTTTTTTTTTTTTTTTTTTTTTTTTTTTTTTTTTTTTTTTTTTTTTTTTTTTTTTTTTTTTTTTTTTTTTTTTTTTTTTTTTTTTTTTTTTTTTTTTTTTTTTTTTTTTTTTTTTTTTTTTTTTTTTTTTTTTTTTTTTTTTTTTTTTTTTTTTTTTTTTTTTTTTTTTTTTTTTTTTTTTTTTTTTTTTTTTTTTTTTTTTTTTTTTTTTTTTTTTTTTTTTTTTTTTTTTTTTTTTTTTTTTTTTTTTTTTTTTTTTTTTTTTTTTTTTTTTTTTTTTTTTTTTTTTTTTTTTTTTTTTTTTTTTTTTTTTTTTTTTTTTTTTTTTTTTTTTTTTTTTTTTTTTTTTTTTTTTTTTTTTTTTTTTTTTTTTTTTTTTTTTTTTTTTTTTTTTTTTTTTTTTTTTTTTTTTTTTTTTTTTTTTTTTTTTTTTTTTTTTTTTTTTTTTTTTTTTTTTTTTTTTTTTTTTTTTTTTTTTTTTTTTTTTTTTTTTTTTTTTTTTTTTTTTTTTTTTTTTTTTTTTTTTTTTTTTTTTTTTTTTTTTTTTTTTTTTTTTTTTTTTTTTTTTTTTTTTTTTTTTTTTTTTTTTTTTTTTTTTTTTTTTTTTTTTTTTTTTTTTTTTTTTTTTTTTTTTTTTTTTTTTTTTTTTTTTTTTTTTTTTTTTTTTTTTTTTTTTTTTTTTTTTTTTTTTTTTTTTTTTTTTTTTTTTTTTTTTTTTTTTTTTTTTTTTTTTTTTTTTTTTTTTTTTTTTTTTTTTTTTTTTTTTTTTTTTTTTTTTTTTTTTTTTTTTTTTTTTTTTTTTTTTTTTTTTTTTTTTTTTTTTTTTTTTTTTTTTTTTTTTTTTTTTTTTTTTTTTTTTTTTTTTTTTTTTTTTTTTTTTTTTTTTTTTTTTTTTTTTTTTTTTTTTTTTTTTTTTTTTTTTTTTTTTTTTTTTTTTTTTTTTTTTTTTTTTTTTTTTTTTTTTTTTTTTTTTTTTTTTTTTTTTTTTTTTTTTTTTTTTTTTTTTTTTTTTTTTTTTTTTTTTTTTTTTTTTTTTTTTTTTTTTTTTTTTTTTTTTTTTTTTTTTTTTTTTTTTTTTTTTTTTTTTTTTTTTTTTTTTTTTTTTTTTTTTTTTTTTTTTTTTTTTTTTTTTTTCTTCTTTTTTTCGTTATTTCGCTTTCTTTGATTGTTTTTTATATGTGTTTTTTTTATTGATTAAGCTACTAGGAGAAGTGGAAGGCTATTGAAATTAAAAATCAAGCAAGATCCAGAGGAACCACACATAACAGCAAATGGTAATCGAAAATAAAATTTTGATGCATCTGATTTATTTATTTTTCTGTTATTTTTTGTTGGTAGGTATTTGAAGCTTGTTTTAGCATTTTTTTTTCTGATTTTTTTTTTTTTTTTTTTTTTTTTTTTTTTTTTTTTTTTTTTTTTTTTTTTTTTTTTTTTTTTTTTCTTTTTTTTTTTTTTTTTTTTTTTTTTTTTACTTTTACATTCACCATCATTGTCGCCCCCACCATCTGTCGCCACCACCGCCGCCACCCTTCGTCTCCACCAACACCCCGCACCACTACCATCATCGTCACCGTATTGCGTGGGCATATGACGCGTATAAAAAAAGCTTAGCTTATCATTTCTATATTTGTATTATTTCTATAATAATCATCTTTAAAAAATTGTCACCAACATAAATATCCTTTTATATATATATATAAATATATTTTTGTGTTTAAAATGATCCATTTGTTATTTTATGTCATATATATATATATATATATATATATATATATATATATATATATATATATATATATATATATATATATATATATATATATATATATATATATATATATATATATATATATATATATATATATATATATATATATATATATATATATATATATATATATATATATATATATATATATATATATATATATATATATATATATATATATATATATATATATATATATATATATATATATATATATATATATATATATATATATATATATATATATATATATATATATATATATATATATATATATATATATATATATATATATATATATATATATATATATATATATATATATATATATATATATATATATATATATATATATATATATATATATATATATATATATATATATATATATATATATATATATATATATATATATATATATATATATATATATATATATATATATATATATATATATATATATATATATATATATATATATATATATATATATATATATATATATATATATATATATATATATATATATATATATATATATATATATATATATATATATATATATATATATATATATATATATATATATATATATATATATATATATATATATATATATATATATATATATATATATATATATATATATATATATATATATATATATATATATATATATATATATATATATATATATATATATATATATATATATATATATATATATATATATATATATATATATATATATATATATATATATATATATATATATATATATATATATATATATATATATATATATATATATATATATATATATATATATATATATATATATATATATATATATATATATATATATATATATATATATATATATATATATATATATATATATATATATATATATATATATATATATATATATATATATATATATATATATATATATATATATATATATATATATATATATATATATATATATATATATATATATATATATATATATATATATATATATATATATATATATATATATATATATATATATATATATATATATATATATATATATATATATATATATATATATATATATATATATATATATATATATATATATATATATATATATATATATATATATATATATATATATATATATATATATATATATATATATATATATATATATATATATATATATATATATATATATATATATATATATATATATATATATATATATATATATATATATATATATATATATATATATATATATATATATATATATATATATATATATATATATATATATATATATATATATATATATATATATATATATATATATATATATATATATATATATATATATATATATATATATATATATATATATATATATATATATATATATATATATATATATATATATATATATATATATATATATATATATATATATATATATATATATATATATATATATATATATATATATATATATATATATATATATATATATATATATATATATATATATATATATATATATATATATATATATATATATATATATATATATATATATATATATATATATATATATATATATATATATATATATATATATATATATATATATATATATATATATATATATATATATATATATATATATATATATATATATATATATATATATATATATATATATATATATATATATATATATATATATATATATATATATATATATATATATATATATATATATATATATATATATATATATATATATATATATATATATATATATATATATATATATATATATTTTATAAAGATGTATCACGCATAGTAGCATGAAAATATTGATTTTTGTGCATCGTAATTTGGTTTTGGTGCATATTAAGTGAGTTTTTTGAACTTCATTATAGTTTTGTGAATCGCGATACATCATAGCATTTATTTTTTAAGTTAGGGCTGTGGATCATAATGTAGCTTGAAAATATTGTTGTTTGTGCATCGTAATGTTTTTTTTGGTGCATCGTCAGTGATTTTTGTGAACTTCATTATAGTTTTGTGAATCGCGATACATCATAGCATTTAATTTTTTATAGTTAGGGTTGTGGATCATAAAGTATCATGCTATGTTGATGTTTGTGCATCGTAATGTTTTTTTTGGTGCATCGTAAAGTGATTTTTGTGAACTTCATTATAGTTTTGTGAATCGCGATACATCATAGCATTTAATTTTTAAAAGTTAGCGTTGTGGATCATAAAGTATAATGCTATGTTGATGTTTGTGCATCGTAATGTGATTTTTGGTGCATCGTAAATGAGTTTTTTTGAAATTGACTAGTTTTGTGAATCGCGATACATCATAGCATTTAATTTTTTATAGTTAGGGTTGTGGATCATAAAGTATCATGCTATGTTGATGTTTGTGCATCGTAATGTTTTTTTTGGTGCATCGTAAATGATTTTTTGAACTTCATTATAGTTTTGTGAATCGCGATACATCATAGCATTTAATTTTTTATAGTTAGGGTTGTGGATCATAAAGTATCATGCTATGTTGATGTTTGTGCATCGTAATGTTTTTTTTGGTGCATCGTAAATGATTTTTTGAAATTCATTATAGTTTTGTGAATCGCGATACATCATAGCATTTAATTTTTTATAGTTAGGGTTGTGGATCATAAAGTATCATGCTATGTTGATGTTTGTGCATCGTAATGTTTTTTTTGGTGCATCTTCAGTGATTTTTGTGAACTTCATTATAGTTTTGTGAATCGCGATACATCATAGCATTTAATTTTTTATAGTTAGGGTTGTGGATCATAAAGTATCATGCTATGTTGATGTTTGTGCATCGTAATGTTTTTTTTGGTGCATCGTAAATGATTTTTTTTGAAATTGACTATAGTTTTGTGAATCGTGATACATCATAGCATGAAAATAGTGTTGTTTGTGCATCGTAATGTGGTTTTTGGTGCATATTAAGTGAGTTTTTTGAACTTCATTATAGTTTTGTGAATCGCGATACATAATAGCATTTAATTTTTAAAAGTTAGCGTTGTGGATCATAAAGTATAATGCTATGTTGATGTTTGTGCATCGTAATGTGATTTTTGGTGCATCGTAAATGAGTTTTTTTGAAATTGACTAGTTTTGTGAATCGCGATACATCATAGCATTTAATTTTTTATAGTTAGGGCTGTGGATCATAAAGTATCATGCTATGTTGATGTTTGTGCATCGTAATGTTTTTTTTGGTGCATCGTACAGTGATTTTTGTGAACTTCATTATAGTTTTGTGAATCGCGATACATCATAGCATTTAATTTTTTATAGTTAGGGTTGTGGATCATAAAGTATCATGCTATGTTGATGTTTGTGCATCGTAATGTTTTTTTTGGTGCATCGTAAAGTGATTTTTGTGAACTTCATTATAGTTTTGTGAATCGCGATACATCATAGCATTTAATTTTTTATAGTTAGGGTTGTGGATCATAAAGTATCATGCTATGTTGATGTTTGTGCATCGTAATGTTTTTTTTGGTGCATCTTAAATGATTTTTGTGAACTTCATTATAGTTTTGTGAATCGCGATACATCATAGCATTTAATTTTTTATAGTTAGGGTTGTGGATCATAAAGTATCATGCTATGTTGATGTTTGTGCATCGTAATGTTTTTTTTGGTGCATCGTACAGTGATTTTTGTGAACTTCATTATAGTTTTGTGAATCGCGATACATAATAGCATTTAATTTTTAAAAGTTAGCGTTGTGGATCATAAAGTATAATGCTATGTTGATGTTTGTGCATCGTAATGTGATTTTTGGTGCATATTAAGTGAGTTTTTTGAACTTCATTATAGTTTTGTGAATCGCGATACATAATATCATTTAATTTTTAAAAGTTAGCGTTGTGGATCATAAAGTATGATGCTATGTTGATGTTTGTGCATCGTAATGTGATTTTTTGGAACGATCATGTGCGAGGCGTGTAGTATGGGGACTTTGAATCAAAAATTTTTGCCCTCTATGAATGATTTGGAGGAAGTGAAGCATATGGATTGGTGTGGGTACATTCTAGATTGTCTCAAACGATCAAAAGAAAAGTGGAGCATTGAGAAGCAGTACAATAATCATTACAATGGTCCGCTAACCTTCTTGGTGGTATGATAAAGTAGTTATTATTATATTTTAAACAATTTCATTATTATTAAAATATAGTTACTGTAAGTTAGTAAATTGTATGTTATCAACCGTGAATGTAAATGTAGGTAATGTATGCTAATAAACTGAAAGCAAAAGTTCATGCGGATACTTGTTATGGACCAGTAATGAATTTGTGGACAACAGAAGATTTGGCAAAATTGGAGACTGACGAAGTGGAAATGATGAAGAAAGGTGATCTAAAACATAGTCAAGCAAAAGAGGTCAATCCAGTTTCACAAACATTACAGGTTGTGAATTGTACACCTGAAGGTACGACTAAATGTTCATGGTTCCAATCTTACTATTTATTGCTACAGATACCGAAGTTTATAGTTATGTATAGTTTACTTGTAACGAAATGTAATGGATATTCTTTCTATGAAATAATGTAGGGTGTGCATCCAAATCTGGTCCTGGGTTGGACAATATAATTAGTGTTGAAACACGGCCAAATGAATCAAAAGAAACATTGAAAGACTGCATTAGAGAAATACAACCGCTACAGGTTGTGTATCATAAAACCGAAGGTTAGATGAAAAAAAATTAATATATGTGTGTCGATTATAGATATTTATATAAATATAAACACCATAACTGTTATAACATTTGTATGGTTTAATATGTTTGTTGCTTATTTCTAGGACGTGCAGCCAATGTAGGAGGGTATATGAACGATGAAAGAAACAAGGAGGATTATAAGGCATTGGTGTACAAGAAGTTGGCAATGGTGGAAAACGGTCTCATGGAGTTGGATGAGGTTCTTAAAAAGGCATTGAACGTGTATCCAGAAAGTGAATTTGCTGAGATGAGAGTCTTAATACAAAAGATAACTGGGTTCAAAGAGGGGGTAGATGTTGAAGTGGAAACGAAGGTAAAAGACATGAAGCAAGATGATGAAAATGGTAATGATGATGGTGTTGACGGTTTAACCCAATTCTTTCAATCACCAACAGTCATGAAACAAATTGAGCAGCTAGAATCGACGGCACGAGCAACGTGTCAACAAAGACGCAGGATGGATTTTGATGTCTCTGAAATACCATCATTCAGTTTGGGCTTCACTCAACAAGAACTTGCTCAGAGTGAACATCTAAATGCCAAAAGACAAAGAAATGAGGTCGGTGTGGTTGTTGGACAAGTATGTGAAAACAAGGAGGGAAATGAAAAACCAAACAACAGAGGAAATGGTGAAGAAAATAATAAGGTAGATGGACAAAATAATAAGACAAACAGGATGAAATTAAAGAAGAAGATGGAGGTGACTGATGTAAATGATGGTGGTGTTTATATAGGGAAGGAAAATGAAGTGAGTGGGTATGCTGTAAGGGTAGGTGATAAAAGGAAAAGGGTAGGTAAGCCATCAGAAGTTATGTTGTCTCCATTTTATTTAAGAGAGGTAAGTTTGGCGGAGGCAATAACTAAAGATGAACAAAAGGTTGCAGACTGTGTTTTTGCTGCACGTCACCCAACCACGTAAGTAAATAAAAATTATATTTCTCTCACTTGTTTGCTGTAAGGAATTTTGTTGTCTGATTCTTTGTTGTGGTTATGAAAATGACAGGGATTTCCTTTTTATATCAAATGATGAGGTCGGTCAGCGGGTGAACTTTGAAAGCATGATACCAGGTGCTATAATGAGTAGTAAAGTAATTGATATTTGGTGCTGCATTTTAAATAATGAGGAAATAAAGAGGAACCCGACAAACGTGTCACGATTGTTCTGCAAAACAAACATGCTGGTAAGTGTGTATCCAAAATAATAAAGCATAATAGGGGGGAAAGCATAACAATGAAATAACCATTTGCAGGGAACGGAGATGAAGAGTGTCATGGATTATAATAGAACTATAGCTGAAAGGTTCAGGACACAAATGGAAATGGTTTTGCAAAGCACGCATTATACGAGCATTGATGAAGTTGATTTGGTGAGTGTGAATGATAAAAAGTAGTGGTAGTATCACAAATGCATTTGTGATTAAAAAAATGTATGTCTTTTAATTCTCCAGGTGTTTTTTCCAATACCGAATGAGGCCTGTTGGTATGTTGTATGTTATGACTTAAAAAAAGCGCAGATTCACATCTTAGACAACTGCAAGCCAAATGCAACAGGGGTGCGAGGACCATACTTAATTGTTATGCAATTGCTGGTGCGTAAATGTTAACCTTATCGTGGCCCCGTGAATCATACCATGTCGTAACAACTAATAAGGTATTATATGGTTTTATGCAGACCGTTCTTTTTGCTGGTTATTTGAAAACTGTGAAGCATCCCGGTGCAGCTAATATGGTGAATCCTATAAGCAAAGTAGTGAAGATGAATTGGCAGACTAGTGTCAATCTTATAGACTCCGGTGTGTTCGCAATGAGGCACATGGAAATATACAAGGGGGACTGTATTGGATTTGATGTTGGACTTAAGGTTGAAGGACCGGGGCAGCAAGCACAACTTGATGATCTAAGGATCAAATTTCTTGCAAAGATGTTGCTGTCAAACTATAACACTATCAACGACAGTGTACGTGACGAGATTAGAAGGTACATGAGGTTGCCAGGGTTCCAAAAGGTGAAGCTGAAGACGGATGCTTTAGCTAGGATTGAAAAACGCATAAGTATCGTGAATTAGATGTCATGGTAGTTATGTGTTTTAGATTATTTAGTTGGTTTTAAAATGGATGCACCGTTTTTGGGTTTTACTTGTTTTTGAATGTGACTGATGGATTGGTTTCTTTAGTTGAAATAAAATGTTGCTTTGATTATTTTGGTTTCTTATGAGTAAGAGTGGTTTGATTATTTTGGTTGCTTACGAGTAAGAGTGGTTTGATGCACAAAACTGATAGTGTGCATTATGATTTGTTATAATTGTCATTGTGCGAGTCAGATATAACACACAATGAACACTTAAAAACTCTAAAACGTATCTTGATTCAACATTCTATTCGATGTCAAAATTATTTATCCCAGTAAGTTCTTGATGCACACATTTGAGTTCAATGTGTATGTATTGCATATGAACGATGACAAATGATATGCACATTAATAATATTCAAGAATAAAAAAGCTAAAATGTTCAATTATAAAACATCAATCATAACGAAACAGTAATAGAGTCCAATTGAAATAAGAAAGGGAAAAAAAACTCATATTAAGTTAATTGAAATACTATGATGTTGATGCAGCAGGCTTGTGTGGACATGTCTTTATGTTATGCCCTTCCTTTTTACCACAGTTTCCGCAAGTCCTTGGTATCTTTTGAGACTTGATCATCGATATCTCCTTTCCAGATTTCAGTCTCTTATGTTGTCCACAACCTTTATTCTTAGATTTGTCAGGATTTTCCACAACTACCTTTTTTGGTTCTGTGACACCAAGCATCGAGCTCATCATTGCATTCTTGTCTTCTGCTAATGGGATAGGTACATCAGAATCAGCCTGCTTCATCAATTGCTTAAGTGTGTCACCATACATTGATAACTTGTCCATATCCCCAACCAATCGGTTAATAGTGTATTCAACTGAGTAAAATATCCCCCGAATAGTAGAGTCCGTCTCTGCTGATTGCTGTGAAAGTTGTTGCACTTTGTTCTTGGATTCATCAGATTTGGGAGGCAATGCTTCTCGTGTCCAACGTCGTAGTATATACTTGTTTGGAAATGATTTGATGTTGAACATCTTTAGAACAAGGAAAGCATGACGACACAGAAGACCATATGATTCATATCTCTTGCAAGAACATGAAACCGTAACATCAGATTTTCTGAACAGTACCTGAAAAACATCCAACATAAATTTAGATTCTATAAGAAACCAGTGTTATAAGATGCAAGTTTATAAGATCAAAAGATCGTACATTGTATGTCTGTAGTCTTTTCTCCACAGGAGGTTCATCAATGTCATTTTCTTTCTTCTTAGAATCGTCTTTCGTTTCGTGAACTTCAACCATTTTGAAATCATCAACATCTTTGACATTATATGAGTGGCAGTGCATGAGTGCACGATGCATCTCATCTTGGATGTCAAAAAAAATTGTGCGAGTGACAATCTGAGCAGCATGTTTTTCCATCAAAAGTTCTGTTTTAAAATCAGGTGTAGTATAACGTGACTCGTGGTCATGCTTCGATTGGTTGTATCTTTGCACATCCATGGCGGTCTCAAAATGACTCAAGAATTCAACTAGAGTTAGGTTAGCATTCGTTAGCTGTCCAAAAAAATGATTTTCACTTTCAGATCTGGATGTAGTACGCATCAACCCGGACAAAGGCTCTTCGCGATAGTAAGCTGGAATCCATGAAGACTTTATGGAGAAAATTTCGGAAAGCCATTTGTTGGAATCCAGATCAAAGTCTGCTATTATTGAGTGCCACTTGTCCTGAAACTCTTCTGGGCTGATTTTATCAGTCCAAACTATGTTACATAGTCGTTTCTTAAATGTTTCATCATTGAAGAGAGTATGTGAAACCTACTTGAAGCATAATGAAGTAAGTGGATTCAGTACTCTTCAAATTTGATGAATATGGTTGAATTAAATAACGAATAGAAATACCTTTGTGGATAACTTTTGCATGATGTGCCACATACACAAGCGGTGTCTAGAGTCGGGGAAAATTTCCTTAATAGCTGATTTCATTGATAAGTCCTGATCAGTAACAACAATTTTGGGTGGTTTCCCAAAAGCTTTCAGAAAACTCTCAAGCAACCAGTTATACGACACCAAGTCTTCCTTAGATATCAAGCCAGCACCAAATGTCACACACCGATTATGATTGTCAATGCCGGTAAACGGGACGAAAACCATTTTGTACCTATAAAAATGTCAAAAATGTGTTACAAATACATGTTCAATGATAAAAAAAATTAACGTAAATAAGATAAGTAGATAATAACATACTTGTTCGAGTTGAACGTGGCATCAAAGGATACGACATCACCAAATGTGAAGTACCTGCGTTTTGATTCTTCATCAGCCCAA
>CM067171.1:95348797-95493797 GCA_034093135.1 Erigeron breviscapus | reverse complement strand
ACACTGGACACGGGGCTTACGATATTATTAATATTAGATCTTCATACATTTAAGTTATAAAAGCTTATAATTTTGAAGATATGCGGTTCCAAGTGTTATACTTTGCAAGTTGTAGTACAATAATTACAGGTTCGAAACTGTCATTATTAGCTAAGACATATTGATGAAATTGTTTGTCGTAGTCATTCCAAAAGGCACATGCTACAATAATTTTGTTATAAAATTTTTTGAAACCAGTTGTACTCATAATGTGATATTATTATGAAACATAATTAAGTATTAAAATATAAAAAATACTATGTAATCCAAGAAAAGTTATGAAAGAACAAACCTATTAATTCAAATATAAATGTCGTAATACTGGAACATAGATGAAAGTGTCTAACTTGTTCATCTATCAATATCCTGTCATGGCTTGTTGTTATAATAATTTCTTAATAATACAATTAAATAAACTTGTAGATTTTGTTGTGTATTTGTTTTTCATGAAAGTTTTGGATTATATAGTTGTTATTTGTTAGATATATTATTTTCTTTATATACAATCATTGATAATTTGATAAGTTATAATTAGAGTTGGATGGGGACTAATTGTAAACAAAGTTGGTTTTATATTTATTAAAAGGTATTTTTTTTATTGTGATTTCAGATCGTAAACTCAATTTTTTGAAGTCTTCATGTTATTAACTTATTATAAGTAATATAAGCAATAGAAGTTGAAGAATTGTGAAAGATAAAGAGACAATTTTATTAATGAGAAAAGATCAATCAAATAAGGTTATAATGCGTTTTGTATCTATAATTAAACGACACGACTCGATATAAGAAAATAAGATTATTTTTTTTTAATTTTAAAAAAATTTTCTTCTCAAATTGATGGCTAAAAATAGATATAAATTAAGTATTCAGGGTTAAAAAGTGTAAATTATTGATGGGAAACAAAAAAGTGTAAATTAATGAGACTTTTTCTACAAATTAATATGAATACTAATATATAATAATATATTTGGATAATGATATTTTTAATTTATAATTAAATTAAATGATGACATAAGCAGAAGTCAATTTAATAAAATTGAACGATTTGATTGGTTAATAAGTCATGTTCAACTGTCTTATAGTATATACTAGATTTAGACCCGTGTCAAATACACGGATTGTTTATGACATATTAAATATAAATTAAATATATGTAATCTAAGAAAAGTTGTGAAAGAACAAACCAGTGAATTTAAATATAGACAATGTACGTAATTAAAGTTATGAAAGAACAAACCTATTAATTCAAATATAAATGTCGTAATACTGGAACATAGATGAAAGTGTCTAACTTGTTCATCTATCAATATCCTGTCATGGCTTGTTGTTATAATAATTTCTTAATAATACAATTAAATAAACTTGTAGATTTTGTTGTGTATTTGTTTTTCATGAAAGTTTTGGATTATATAGTTGTTATTTGTTAGATATATTATTTTCTTTATATACAATCATTGATAATTTGATAAGTTATAATTAGAGTTGGATGGGGACTAATTGTAAACAAAGTTGGTTTTATATTTATTAAAAGGTATTTTTTTTATTGTGATTTCAGATCGTAAACTCAATTTTTTGAAGTCTTCATGTTATTAACTTATTATAAGTAATATAAGCAATAGAAGTTGAAGAATTGTGAAAGATAAAGAGACAATTTTATTAATGAGAAAAGATCAATCAAATAAGGTTATAATGCGTTTTGTATCTATAATTAAACGACACGACTCGATATAAGAAAATAAGAATTTTTTTTTAATA
Source organism: Erigeron breviscapus (assembly GCA_034093135.1). NCBI lineage: Eukaryota > Viridiplantae > Streptophyta > Magnoliopsida > Asterales > Asteraceae > Erigeron > Erigeron breviscapus. The sequence continues at coordinate 95,492,003 of CM067171.1, read as the reverse complement.
AATATGCGGCGCATGAGGATTTCATGTGGCGCATAAACCAAACCAATTTTGATCAGGAGATTTCATGCGATTTCAGATGCGACGCACAAAAACCAAAAACTCCATATATGCGGCGCATGAAGGATTCATGCGGCGCATATCTGGACCTGACAGAACCAAAACCATTTTTATCACATTTCATATCTTACAAGTTATCAATAACACAACTCCAACTTCATTTTACATCAAAAACTGATTTCAAACTATTACATGACATAAATTCAACATGTACCAAATGTTCACATGATCAACCAACCATTTACACAACCAAGTGGGTCGTTTACCCAAGATGACAAAACAACTAAACAACTATACTTACTTTTAGAACCATAAACCCAACCATGACCATAAATCCAGAAATTTACCAAGAAACAAGATTACCAAAACATTCAAGAGTTTCAAGAGCCATAAAGAGGTGGGATATCTAAGTGTTTACAAAAAATACCATTCCTCCAAGAATGGCAATACCTTCAACCTTCCAAAAGCACTTCTAAGACTTCACACTTCAAATCCACAAGATCCTAGTTCCTTCTTCCGGAACCGCCTATAAAAGGGGAAACAACTAAAACGAAAGCGAATGCTTAGTGAATATACTTGCATACATTTATGAACACGAAGGAGGGCAACGCACAAAGGACTATTACATGTAACCTATGGCACCGTCGTGCCATAACTACATGCTCACCTTTGTACTTTAACGCTATACATGGATCCATATAAGCAAATCAACACAACAATAACACATATTTGGGATTCTTAGGCCCCATTCACAAGAGGTTCTTAGGCCTCATACACAAGGGATTCTTAGGCCCCATAAATCACATAATAAGAGGTTCTTAGGCCTCATTTATCACATTGCCCCACATGGGCTTTAACGCCAAATCGATTTCCATACATGAAATCCATCATCATATGGAAAATCGACCCAACGTATACATAAAGGTATGCAAATATACTCACCTCCTCCGCGACTCGAACAACAACTCGATATATTGGCAATGCACAAATACAAGCTTTCAACCTATCATCACATCATAATATGCATATAAGCTAATATTCACAATCTTGACTAACTCAACTTAGACATTCTTAACATTTCACTAGCATTCCTAACCCAAAATCATCACACTTTATCATTGAGTTGTTTTTTATCCAAAACTTGCTTAATAAAAACAATTCATCATCATCATCACCACTTTTATCATCAATAGTTTAACTAGTAGTTGTGAGTCCCAAATATATAGATGATTAACAAACTCGACTGGCAAGTACAACTAATCTTGATGGACAAGTTTAGTTTACGATCCAGATAAGGATAACAAGAAACAATTGACAATATGAATAATGCAAGAACAAATGGCAGAAACTATATAAAGATATATATATATAAATATAATCAAGTATGTAGCATTGAGACACGTTGTTTTCTAATGTATATTATTTATATATATATATATATATATATATAACACAACACACATAAATCACTATATATATACTATATATATATATATATATATATATATATATATATATATATATATATATATTTCTATATATATATATATATATATATATATATATATATATATATATATATATATATATATATATATATATATATATATATATATATATATATATATATATATATATATATATATATATATATATATATATATATATATATATATATATATATATATATATATATATATATATATATATATATATATATATATATATATATATATATATATATATATATATATATATATATATATATATATATATATATATATATATATATATATATATATATATATATATATATATATATATATATATATATATATATATATATATATATATATATATATATATATATATATATATATATATATATATATATATATATATATATATATATATATATATATATATATATATATATATATATATATATATATATATATATATATATATATATATATATATATATATATATATATATATATATATATATATATATATATATATATATATATATATATATATATATATATATATATATATATATATATATATATATATATATATATATATATATATATATATATATATATATATATATATATATATATATATATATATATATATATATATATATATATATATATATATATATATATATATATATATATATATATATATATATATATATATATATATATATATATATATATATATATATATATATATATATATATATATATATATATATATATATATATATATATATATATATATATATATATATATATATATATATATATATATATATATATATATATATATATATATATATATATATATATATATATATATATATATATATATATATATATATATATATATATATATATATATATATATATATATATATATATATATATATATATATATATATATATATATATATATATATATATATATATATATATATATATATATATATATATATATATATATATATATATATATATATATATATATATATATATATATATATATATATATATATATATATATATATATATATATATATATATATATATATATATATATATATATATATATATATATATATATATATATATATATATATATATATATATATATATATATATATATATATATATATATATATATATATATATATATATATATATATATATATATATATATATATATATATATATATATATATATATATATATATATATATATATATATATATATATATATATATATATATATATATATATATATATATATATATATATATATATATATATATATATATATATATATATATATATATATATATATATATATATATATATATATATATATATATATATATATATATATATATATATATATATATATATATATATATATATATATATATATATATATATATATATATATATATATATATATATATATATATATATATATATATATATATATATATATATATATATATATATATATATATATATATATATATATATATATATATATATATATATATATATATATATATATATATATATATATATATAGAGAATTCTGAGACATCTCAGAATCTGATAAAACGTCTTCACTAAACTTCAAGCTATTTCTGAACAAATTATACTTGGTCGATTTTCGACCTAACAAATTCCCCCTATTTGTTCTGAAATAGTGCATGCATCTCAGACTTCTATCTATACATGTTTGTAAGTCTGAAATGCAAGTTTTTGTTTAAGTTGTAAAAATTTTCTAAGTACATCTTATAGATCATTGATGTCTCAGAATTTTACTTGTGGTTTTCTAACTTAAACTTATCATCTACTTATTTGTTACAATTGCAACATATATATACAAACTGAAATGATAGTTACAAATGCAAATATTTTACAAGTACATGATAATCTGAGAAGAAAACTACTTCTTGGCAGGCCTTGAACCAGAAGGTGCCTCAGTAGGTTTTCTCTTCAGTGGAGAGTGATCCTTTTTCCCAAACAACCTGCTTTCAATTTCTACCTTGGCTTGCATCTTTTGTTGAATTCTTGCTAACCATGCACCAGTCAAGGCAGACTTTGGCTTTCCTTTCAGAATCTGGATCATCTCCCTATGCTCTGAAATCCCAAATTCATGCACTGAAACCTGACTATATTCTTCAGTAGCCCTTCCTTCTCTTTTCACAACCAAATCAAACAACTTCAATCCATCAGCCTTTGCAACTACCATATCAATGATTTTGGCTGGATGCGATCGATGGTTCATATAGTGATCATACTGAACCTTTTCATGGTTTCTTTGGAGTTCAGCAGCATCATCAGAAATTGGTTTGATTGAAGTATGGACAACATCACGAGAATCTTTCTTAGCAGTCCTTGTTCCAGTTCTGGGCTTCGTTGGTGGTCTGAACAACTCTTTCTCTACCTGCAGAACTCCAGCCAGAACCTCTTTCTTCTTTTTGGCCATTTCCATTTCTCTATTCTTCACTAAGTCATCAATGGACATCTTGAAGGTGAGATGGTCCAGCTTTTGTTCCAAGGGCGAGTAGTTCACCCCATATTCATAATCTAGCATTTCTTTAACTGCCTTCTGCACTCTTGGATCATGTTTGATCTTCTGAAATCTTTCCAGTGAGAGACCAAGAGATGCAGCATCAATGTGGTCAAGGGTTCCCATACTCTGGTGTTGAACCCTTTCCCTTTCTTTATTCTCATTCCACATGATAAATTGGTTAGAGACTTGCTTCTGCAGAGTCTCTAACTTCTTGCTATCAGCATTTTGATCATGGAGTGGATAGCCTTGTTCATCAACATCTTCTCCAATAACCATACCAGAACCCTTAACAATTTTCTTTGGTTCTTCTCCCACTTTGGCCTTGCCTTTCCCTTTGTCTTTCTGAAGTTGTTCCCCCTGAACTGAGGCACTACCAGAAGGTACCTCAGCTTGCTTCTTGGTTGCTTGAATTAATTCTTGAGTACTTGCTAGCAAACCAATAGGCACACCACTACTTCCCCCTTTGGGAATCTCTGAAGGCAGTCTAGCATAGAGATCAATCGTAGATTTAAGTGCCTTCAGTGGTTCCCAACTTTGTTGTTCGAGACACTCACAAATGCCTTTTGCCATTGTAGCAAACTGAGCCTTTAGTCTGAATGATGAACTAAGGTTCAGTGCTGTTTGATCCTTTAAATCTTTTAACATTTTTCTGTCTTCTTCAGTGAAAGAAGCAGGGGGAGGAGGAGCAACAACATTATCCTTCTTCAGAATCATTAAGATTTCATCTAATTGCTTTGACTGATTCTGAACTGCACCTTCAAGCTTGGAAACTGAATTTTTAACTTCATGTACAGCCTTTTCCACCTTGTCATTTGTATCCTTGGTCAGTTCAGCAATCATCTTTCTAACCTCTTCTCCAACTTTCTGAGAGACAGACTCTGAAATCTGAGCAGCCAAATTCTGAGATAGCTCAGACTTCAGATCTTCCACAATACCAGTACTGATAGAAGCCCCAAGTTCTTTCTCATTAACACTTGGCTTCTGAACCAGTTCACGAACTTCATTTCCAACTACCATAACCTCTTGCTTCAACAGCTCAACCCCAGATGTCAAGTTCGCAACCACTGAAGCTTGCACATCTCTTTTTGTCAATCTGAAGGCTTCTCTGATTGCAGAGCTCACCTTATTGCATGTCATAACCAACTCATTCAATTTTCCAACCACTAGTCCTTCATTCCCAGCAACTTTGGTCAACTCAGTTCCAAGGAACATCTGAGCACCTTTCATATCAGCCAAGGAACTAGTGTTGGCAGTTAGAGATCTGGTTAAGTCCTCCACCCTAAGAATAAGGCCTTGGACTTCGGTTTGGGTTCTCTCTAACTGTGCTTCCACGTTGAAAGGAGGTGGGGGTTGTGCAGAAGCAGGAGCCACAAAAGGTAAACTACCAAGCCCTTTTAATACTTTATTCATTTGAGCATCTGTTGGACTCTCAGATTCTGTCTCAGAATCTAAGTCTTTTTCTGAAGGGGCGTCATAGTTAATCGGTGGTGGTATGTTGTGAATTTGTGGGTGTAGAAATTGAAGTGAAGGTGTGAAAGAAGGATCGGTTACATATGCGGGAGTGGTGCCTGGTGGAAAGATAGGATTTTGGTGAGATGGTGGTGGTGGAACATAAGGCGCATTGTCTTGAATTTCTGGGGGAGGAGGGGCGTTTGCGAGGATGGGGGCTGGCTCAGAATCAGAAAGATTCGCCTCCAATAAGCCCTCGTCAAACTCAAAGTCAGCAAGAGAATCGAGATTCTCCTGAGGTAGCTCATCGTCATCCCAGAAAGCATTCACTTTGCAATCTGGTCAGATATGCCCTGGTTTGGGTCACTAGTACCCTCACCAGATTCTGGTTCAACAGCTGCAGAAGCAGTTGCATCGTCACCAGATTCAATTATTTCAACCGTAGGTACACTAACGGGTCCCACATTCTTTTGTGGCCCACTTAGTAACCTTTCTGAACCAGTTCACGAACTTCATTTCCAACTACCATAACCTCTTGCTTCAACAGCTCAACCCCAGATGTCAAGTTCGCAACCACTGAAGCTTGCACATCTCTTTTTGTCAATCTGAAGGCTTCTCTGATTGCAGAGCTCACCTTATTGCATGTCATAACCAACTCATTCAATTTTCCAACCACTAGTCCTTCATTCCCAGCAACTTTGGTCAACTCAGTTCCAAGGAACATCTGAGCACCTTTCATATCAGCCAAGGAACTAGTGTTGGCAGTTAGAGATCTGGTTAAGTCCTCCACCCTAAGAATAAGGCCTTGGACTTCGGTTTGGGTTCTCTCTAACTGTGCTTCCACGTTGAAAGGAGGTGGGGGTTGTGCAGAAGCAGGAGCCACAAAAGGTAAACTACCAAGCCCTTTTAATACTTTATTCATTTGAGCATCTGTTGGACTCTCAGATTCTGTCTCAGAATCTAAGTCTTTTTCTGAAGGGGCGTCATAGTTAATCGGTGGTGGTATGTTGTGAATTTGTGGGTGTAGAAATTGAAGTGAAGGTGTGAAAGAAGGATCGGTTACATATGCGGGAGTGGTGCCTGGTGGAAAGATAGGATTTTGGTGAGATGGTGGTGGTGGAACATAAGGCGCATTGTCTTGAATTTCTGGGGGAGGAGGGGCGTTTGCGAGGATGGGGGCTGGCTCAGAATCAGAAAGATTCGCCTCCAATAAGCCCTCGTCAAACTCAAAGTCAGCAAGAGAATCGAGATTCTCCTGAGGTAGCTCATCGTCATCCCAGAAAGCATTCACTTTGCAATCTGGTCAGATATGCCCTGGTTTGGGTCACTAGTACCCTCACCAGATTCTGGTTCAACAGCTGCAGAAGCAGTTGCATCGTCACCAGATTCAATTATTTCAACCGTAGGTACACTAACGGGTCCCACATTCTTTTGTGGCCCACTTAGTAACCTTTCTGAACCAGCTAGTGTGGCTGAGACAGTTTTAGCAAATACCTGAATCATAGCAGAGGAGAGTTCAGGCTCATTTTCAGTAATTGTTGCCTTTGAGAAGTCTCTACTATATTCTGGTACCGAAGCTTCAGGTCCAGCTTCATCATAAGCTTCTCCAAGTATATCTTTGAAACACAAGCTCAGAAATCTTGGGAAGGCAACATGTAGACTTCTCTTCCCTTTCAACTTTGTAATCAACTGAGAGAAGAGAATCTCAGCAAAGTCCACTTGCATCCCATTCCAGATATAATACCCCATCTCCACTTGGGGTATTGAAAGTTGGTCCAACCCTCCATGGGTGCCACCAAGACTTTCCACGATTTGAGTCCAGAAGAACCTCCAACATATACCAAAACCAGACATGAAGATGTGTCCAGAGGTCTTCAAGTTTCCATCAGCATCCTCCATATCACCATGACCAGTGGCGACTAGAACCTCCCTAAAATTGACTCCTTTGAGTCTTTTCACAAACACCTGGGGAGGTTCGAGGTAGTTCAGATGAAGGGAAGTTCTGAACCCCTCAAGAGTGATGACACATTTCTTGGTGCCTTCATTGAGAGTAAAGGAGATGGATTGTTCATCCACATTCACCACTGCTGTGTACCAGAATTCAAGCAAGTATCGATGATACATTGCCTGCGGATTAGCGGTCAGCGCATAATGGAAAGGGGATTGCTCCCAAAAATTGTTTAACCTTCCCATTAAGGTTTCAGATTTTACATTCAATTGAGCCAAAAAGTTGCTCATATTGAATCGGATTTGTGATGGAGTGAAGTTCTTTGGCCATTGAGCAGATGTTTTCACATCATTGGAAGGAGTGTATTCAAAGTTTATAAGCGACTTATGAGACATTTTTAGATTTTGAATTGAGAGTGAAAATGAAAAGGAATATGAGGAGTTAATGAATTTGAAAGTAAAGATGAGAGAGATTGATGATTAGAGAGTAAATGAAAAACGAAGTAAATGAAAGAATGAATAAGGAATTTGTATTTAAGATGGAACAAAAAGGATTTTTCCAATTAAAAACAATTTCTGGGGTCACGTCCGTATTTAATGCAGAGACGTTTGAGGGACCCCACCCTGTACACTTTTTCAGTAAAAGTACTCATTTTCTTCTCTTTTTACGGCGCCACTTGTGTGACACATAAGCATGACCAATCCCAAGTTCAAAACCTAGTATGCAGTATGCCACGTGTACACACAATTGACCAAGTATCAAAGATATTTTGAAAAGATTTTTGTATTTCAGAGATGACTCAACAGATTCTGAGCATGGTCAGTTCCAAGGAGATCTGAACCATCTCAGTCATTAAAATTCAACTGAAATATTTTGATATTCTGAAGTGCTTCAGTTAAATACATTTTTCTGAGCAAAAGGTTCCCCCTCAAAAAAAAATGAAGGTTTATTTTATAATTTGAAAAATGTTTAACATTCCCCCTGAAGTGATGATCCATGAATTAATAAGTGCCAAGATAGTATCACTAAGGCGTTCGATAGCTAGGCGAGCAAAAATTGCATGGATCGCTCAGACTGGTGAACCAGATCAGTGTCACTGAGGCGTTCATAACAAGATTACCAGTCTAAGGATTTAACATACCCAACTCACTGACCAGATGTTTAAAGGTTTTGACATCTAAAGGTTTTGACATCTAAAGGTTTTGTAAAAACATCAGCGAGTTGCTTATCAGTGGGAATAAAGTGTAATTCAATATCTCCTTTCAGAATATGATCACGAATGAAATGATACCTGAGATCGATGTGCTTGGTTTTCGAGTGCATCACAGGATTGTGAGATATGGCAATGGCACTGGTGTTATCACAAAAGATTGGAGTCTTTGTGTAAGTAACACCATAATCAGTCAGCTGGTTCTTCATCCATAGAATCTGAGCACAACAACTTGCTGCAGAAATGTACTCAGCTTCTGCAGTGGATAGTGATACTGCAGTCTGTTTCTTACTAGTCCAGCTTACCAATTTGCCACCAAGGAAATGACACCCACCAGTGGTACTTTTCCTGTCTATCTTGCAACCTGCATGATCAGAATCTGAATAACCCATTAGATCTAGACTGGAGCCTTTGGGATACCAAAGACCCAATCTGGGGACACCCTTAAGGTATCTGAAGATCCTTTTAACAGCATTTGCATGTGCTTCTCTGGGATCAGATTGAAATCTAGCACAAAGGCATGTTGCAAACATTATGTCTGGTCTACTTGCAGTTAAATACATCAGTGAGCCAACCATACCACGATATTTTGTATGGTCCACTGGTTTTCCATGTGGATCAGAATCCAAAGTTAATGGAGCAGAAATAGGAGTATCTTTTGATGAGACTGAATCAAATTGATATTTCTTTAATAAATCTCTGACATATTTTTCTTGGTTAATGAAAATACCATCTTCATTTTGTTTTACTTGAAGTCCCAAAAAATATGTCAGTTCTCCCATCATACTCATTTCATACTCAGAAGACATGATTTTTGAAAATTTTTCACACATCTTCTCATTAGTAGAACCAAACACAATGTCATCAACATAAACTTGTACTAAAGGATATCACTTTTATCATGCAATATGAATAAAGTTTTATCAATTGCACCACGTTTAAAACCATTTTTAAGAAGATGTTTAGTGAGAGTATCATACCAGGCTCTGGGTGCTTGTCTCAGACCATATAAGGCTTTGTTCAGTCTGTATACCCAATGTGGTTTTTCTTCATTGATGAACCCTGGTGGTTGATGCACATACACTACTTCTTCTAGTTCGCCATTCAAAAAGGCACTTTTGACATCCATTTGATAGACTTTAAATTGATGATGAGCTGCAAAAGCTAAGAATATTCTGATAGCTTCAAGTCTAGCAACTGGTGCAAAAGTTTCATCAAAATCTATTCCCTCTTCTTGTGCATATCCCTTTGCAACAAGTCTTGCTTTGTTTCTTATGATGTGACCATCTTCATCCATCTTGTTTCTGAAGACCCATCTTGTCCCAATTGGTTCCTTCTTCAGGTTACTGGGACAAGGAACGAGTTCCCATACATCGTTTCTTTTGAACTGGTTGAGCTCATCTTGCATGGCTTCAACCCAGCTTGGGTCTTGCATAGCCTCGTCAATCTTCTTGGGTTCAATTAGAGATAAGAAGCTGACGTATAAGCATTGATCGCTTGTGGCTCTTCTGGTCTGAACCCCTCTACTGGACTCTCCAATAATTTGCTCAATTGGATGTGCCTTTGTCCATTTAGAGTATTGACCAGGATGAGAAATGATATCAGTGCAAGAACTTCTCTGAGTAACTTCAGGAGGAGCTTCAGAAAATACATTTCAGCTTCTTCTTCTTCCTGCAGATCATGACTTGCATCATGAAATTCTTCAGATTGAGGTTGCTCAGTGGAGTCTGATATCATTGGAGAAGCAGCATATACATCTGATCCAATAGTTAGTTCAAAAGGTAGTTTGAAACTAACTGGAGGATAAAATGGAATGTTGCTTGGCTTGTTTATTTCTGGTTCTGAACGGAGATGTTCAGAAGCATGTTCAGGTGACTGATCAGTTTCAGCAATGGGATCAGAATCACCAAAACTAATTGGACTTTCTGAGGGTGGTATAGGGATGGAATTTTTAAAGATTGCAGAATTTGATTCATCAAAGGTAACATGAATTGACTCATCAACCTTTTCAAGTCTCTTATTAAAGACTCTAAAGGCCTTGCGATTTGATGAATATCCTAAGAAGTACCCTTCATCAGCTTTTGCATCAAATTTTCCAAGCTGATTAGAGTTATTCAGAATGTATACTGGACACCCAAATACATGGAAGTATCCAATATTAGGCTTTCTATTTCTGAGTACTTCATAGGAGGTCTTCTTATGTCTTTTGACATAAATAGATCTGTTCTGAGTGTAGCAAGCAGTTGCAACAGCTTCAGCCCAGAAATTCTTGGGAAGACCAGATTCATTCAACATACTTCTAGCAGCTTCAATCAGCGTTCGATTCTTTCGTTCTACAACACCATTCTGCTCTGGTGTGTGTGCTGAAGAGAAGTTCTGAGATATGCCAGTTTCAGTGCAGAAGGACTCCAGAGTGGCATTTCTGAATTCAGTGCCATTGTCACTTCTGAGCTGACAAACTTTTCGCTTGTACTTGAGTTCAATTTGTTTGATGAGAGCAATGATTTCAGCAGCAGCTTCACTTTTAGACTTGAGGAAAATCACCCAGCAATATCTTGAATATTCATCTACGATAACAAGGGTGTATTTCTTTCCTGCTCTGGTCTGAACATTCACTGGTCCAAAAAGGTCCATGTAAAGCATGTGAAGAGGTTCAGTTATACTAAAGCTTTGCTTAGTTTTGAATGAAGCTCTTTTCTGCTTACCCATTTCACAACCTGGACATGGCTTGTCTTTATTGAAAGACATAGAGGGTATCCCATCAACAAGTTGTTTTCTTGACAACTTATTAATGTTCTTGAAGTTCAGATGGGATAATCTCTTATGCCATAACCAATTTGTGTCTTCATCAGCCTTTGTGTAGAAACATTGTTCAGAGATAGATGGATTCATATCAATGACATAAATGTTTCCCTTCCTTGGTGCAACCAGTACCACCTTTCCATCTCTATTGAATATGGTGCCTTGTGAAATATCAAATAAAACCTTGAAGCCATCATCACATAGTTGACTGACACTGATCAGGTTATATTTCAAACCATTCACATATGCAACTCGTGTGAATTTGACTTGACCATTATTCACAACACCATATCCCTCAGTTTTTCCATTACCATCATTCCCAAAAACAATTGAGGGCCCCTCTTGCACCCTATATTCCTCTAGCAGGGTCTGATAACCAGTCATGGTTCGGCCAGCAGCACTGTCCAAAAACCATATGTTCTTCTTTCGGTCTCCCTGCACATAAACAAAAGTTAGTTCTTTTTGGGAACCCATCTATGGATGGGTTCACTTGACTCTCCCTTAGCAGTCTCAGATTTCTTTGGTTTATGTGGAATTGATGGGTCAAAGGGGATTTCAGTCATAATTTCAGATGACAAAAAAATTGTTGGTTTGATGGGGTGCTCAACCTTTTTCTGCTGAGATTTTTGCTTGATTTGCTTAGAAAAAGGTTTTGCATTTTGTTTTGGTTGAAGAGGAGTGGTTTCAACATTTTTTAAACGTGCATTGCAACTCTGCACTTGTCTAGCCAATAGTTGAAATTGACTTTCTAACCTTAACAAAATAGATTCTTCATTAGACACCTGAGCCTTACCAGAATCTGAGGTAGAAGGCTCAGTGGGGGAGATGGTTTTCTTCTTCTTTTGGCCTTTTGGAACCTTAGAAGAAGTCTGGGGGGATGGCTTTTTGGATTTAGCCTTCTTTCTGAAACAGTTGTCTGAGCTGTTTCAGATTTTCCCTCAGAATGTTCCTTGACCTTATTAGTCACAATTTTTTGTTTGCCAACTTTAGGAAAATAATTTCCGGTTTCATTTCTTTTGGAAGTGCATCTAAATCAGTGATTATAGATGCCATGTGAAGATCACCAGATTCATATGCTATTTTTTGATTAGCAAAAGTGTTTTTGATTGCAGCATCTGGTTTTGGTGCATTCATCCAAGATTTGATTATTTTTTGTTCCTTTTCAAGGATGGTTTTTAGCTCTTCTTTTTCCAACTCTAAAGTGGCAACCATAGATTGATAACTTTTTAGGGCCAGATGAACATCTTTCAGTTCCTTTAGTCTGGTCTGACTGGCGTTCAGTTCAGAAGTATTGTTTTCAAACATTTTTAGGCTTTCTGAACGCACTGTCTCAACGAATGAGATGTCAGCCTCTAAAAGAACCAAAAGGTCCAGTTTGTGTTCCTCATCTTCTTCATAGACAATATTACTGACCTTTTTCATCACTATATCCACCCAGCGACCAGATTCGACATCGGTTTTGACCAAATGACCTTGGTCTTCTTGTGCCATGAAACACATGTCCCTAACTTCTTCCTCATCATCAGATGATTCATCAGAATCTTCCCACTTTTCAGTTTTGGCAATCATACAACTGTTGCTTGAGTTGTCTTGTGCCAAAAGAGCCATATGTGCCTTCAACTTCTTGTATTTGGCCTTATAGCTGTCATCGGACTTCTGAAAGATAGAATGGTTAGGAGCAGATTGTGATGATGAAGGTTGACTAGATCTGCATTCCTTCATGAAATGTCCTTTCTTGCCGCATTTAAAGCATTCAAGATTGGACTTTGTCAATAGAAGCACTGGAAGCAAAAGGTTTGCCAGATCGATTTGATTTGGCCTTAAAACGATTGAACGTTTTAGCCAGCATGGCAACCAGATCATCATTGTCATTCTCATCACAATCATGAGTGACATTAGCAGAGACACCAGTTTTTAACATTTGAGAAACCATCTTCTTCATTGAGTCATAAATATCACTCTCAGAAGATAGTAGAGCAGTGCTATGTGGTTCAGAATACTGAACCGTACCAGAACTGGTAGACACATGGTTCTTGGCATCCTGCTCAGCCAAAGCTCTTTCAGCTTTGTTCTCTTCAGTATACCTAAATGCTCCATAAAGGGAAGCAAGAGTATGACTGTGCAATGTTTTGCCTTGTCTCAAGACCAAGATAAGGTTTTCCCATTTTGAAGGTAAAATGTCACAAAATTTTTCTAACAAAATTTCTTTGTCTTTGGTTACACCCAGGGCTTTCAGTTGGTTGACCAGATTTGTAAATCTGATGTATGTTTGCGTTAAAGACTCCCCAGGGATAGCAAAGAAAGACTCATATCTTTTGTTTAAAGCAACTTTTCTTGTGACAATTGTCTCATTAGTGCCTTCAAACTGTGTCATAAGTTCCTCCCACATTAATTTGGAGTTATCAAGTAAAACAAGAGTGGGCATTAGGGTTTCTGGAACTGCGTATAAAATCATATTTTGTAACTTGGTATCCAAGTCAACAAGTCTATGATCTTCCTCAGACCAATGATCCTTCTCCTTAGGTGACTGCCTAGGAGTCCCATCGGCATTTCTGACAACAGTAGAAGCATTCATAGGGACAAAGGGTCCTTCTCTTAGGATATCTGGTAAATGCCTCTCAACACCAGCAATATACTTAAGCATGCATGCTTTCCATGTTTGAAAGTTTTCACTGTTCCCATCAAACTTGGGAACAGGATTATTTGGAAAGTGTACGTGAACAAATGGCAGAAACTATATAAAGATATATATATAAATATAATCAAGTATGTAGCATTGAGACACGTTGTTTTCTAATGTATTTGATTTATTGATGTATAAACAAATACAAGGATTGTTGCGGAACAAAGATAAACACCAAAGTGTAAGTATCTAAACAATCCCGAAATACAAGTGATCTAATTGACTTGGAAATACTCGTAAGTTTACTTAGAGTATATCTCACAAGTTGCAATGCAAGGTTTCAAGCATTTTGCAAGTTGTGAGAAGACTTTGTATTTATAGACCAAGTCCATGATGACATGGACAAGATCGTACAAATGTGGTTGTGAGCATTTAAGGAATTAAACCATAATTCCTTACATGCTGCACTTGGAAGAGTATATAAGTCACTTGATGTGACTTATAGTACTAGGTTCCAAGCCTATACTTTGTACCTTTTGTTAATAGATAAATCTATTAACCGGATAAAGGTGTAAAGTAAAAGTCTTCCTCGTAATCAGTGTAAAGTGTTGTAAGTACTTTTCACTGAGATGCTTCAGTCTTCGATCTGGTAGAATCACTCTGATGCTCGCTTCTGAGGTGATTCTCTTCTTCATACTTCAGTCTTTGACTTCAGAATGAATGCTTCAGATTTGTCTTGATCTGAACTGAAGTGAAGCTTCAGTGAAGGAATTCTGAGACATCTCAGAATTCTGATAAAACGTCTTCACTAAACTTCAAGCTATTTCTGAACAAATTATACTTGGTCGATTTTCGACCTAACAGTATAATCACCCATTTCTCAAAATCAATATTTTCATGCCAACTTGTATATTCTTAGTTAAATACATAAAGCAACTCAATAATAAACTTAAATGAATAAGAATTTTGGGGAAAACTATACAAAACTCAATTTCTAGCAAAATCCCCAATTTTGATGTCTCAAGAACCCTAATTCAATAAAAGAGATTAGAACTAGGTTAAGGAAATCAATACCTCAAGAATGGAAGACAAAAGATTAGGGTTTCCAATCACAATTCCTTCCCCTTTCTTCCTTCTAAATTTCGGCCACCACCACCACACAAGCCCTCAATTTTCCAATTTCTAGTATGATTATTATTATTAATTCACTAGGAGAATTCTTGATAGATTAAGGAAATGGATTTGTGAGTGGGATGAAATTCACAAGAAGATTCAAGAAAAGAGAAATTTGATAATGGAATGGTGAGTAATACTTCAGGGAGATGGCTGTCACATTATGGGGTTGCCACGCCCCAATTCAAATTCCAACTAAATTAACCTCATAACCAAAAATAAAATACTAGGAAATTATTTTAATGTCAAAACTATAAAAAGGGGTTAATTTCTTTACCTTAAAACTTTGGGGTGTTACAACTCCCCCCACTTGAAACGGATCACGGCCTCGTGATCCAAGCCATATGTAGAGATGGATAGTAAACGAGGACATCATGCTCGGACCCCCAAGTGCAATCGGACAATCTTCCATATTTCCACAAAATTTTATAGGTCTTCACCGTTTTATTTTGAACTCTCCTAAGTTCTTCTTCTACTATGGCAATGGGTTCCTCAACATAATTTAACTTATTGTCGACTTCAATTTCATTCAAAGGCACATAAGTAGATTCGTCGGCAAGGCATTTTCTAAGATGAGATACATGAAAAGTAGGATGAATTCCCGAAAGTTCATCGGGTAACTCCAAACGATAAGCAACTTTGCCAACCTTAGCTAAAATTTTAAAAGGACCAATGAAACGAGGACTTAGCTTTCCACGTTTTCGAAAACGTAAGACACCTTTCCATGGAGAGACTTTTAACAAAACACGGTCACCAACATTGAATTCAATCGGTCTCTTCCTTTTATCCGCATAAGACTTTTGTCGATCTTGAGCCGCTTTGAGTCTTTCTTTGATCACATCAATCTTCTCAATGGTTTTCAATACCACCTCCGTGCCTCCTATCTCACGTTGTCCCACTTCTCCCCAACAAATAGGAGATCGACATTTCCTCCCATACAACATCTCATAAGGTGGCATTTGGATACTTGAATGGTAGCTATTGTTATAAGAAAATTCTACCAAAGGCAAGTGAATATCCCATGTGCCTCCAAAATCGATTATGCATGCCCGTAACATGTCTTCAAGCGTTTGGATGATTCTCTCACTTTGACCATCCGTTTGGGGGTGATAAGCGGTGCTAAAGCTAAGCTTGGTACCCATTTCATCATGGAATTTTCGCCAAAAGTGAGAAGTAAAATGAGTATCTCTATCCGAAACAATGGAGATAGGAACTCCATGTCTTGCCACCACTTCTTTTACATAAATCTTTGCCAAAACTTCGGATGACGATGCTTCGCGAATGGGAAGGAATAAGGCACTTTTCATCAATCTATCAACTAGTACCCAAATCGTATCAAATTGATTTCTAGGAGTTTTGGGTAATTTAGTGATGAAGTCCATGGTGATATGTTCCCATTTCCACTTGGGAATTTCCAATGGTTGCATCATACCATAAGTCTTTTGGTGCTCGGCCTTCACTTGAGCACGAGTCAAACACTTCTCTACATACTTCACCACATCTCGCTTCATTCCGGGCCACCAATATTCTACCTTTAAGTCATGGTACATTTTAGTAGCACCGGGGTGAATGGAGTACTTGGATTTGTGAGCCTCATCAAGTAGAACTTGTTTCAACTCACAAGAGAATGGAATCCAAATCCTCCCAAAACGTAAAGTAAGGCCACGAGAATCTTTAGAAAAATATTGGATTTGACCTTGAATTCTTTCTTTCTTGGGATCTCGTAGTAAAGCCTTCTCTTGAGCCTCTTTAAGTTGGTCAAAGAAATCATTAATGATTAAGACCCATAAAGGAGAAACAACTAACGAATGATGGGAACTCTTTCGGCTCAAGGCATCCGCTACAACATTAGCCTTCCCGGGATGATACAAGATTTCACAATCATAATCTTTCAAAAGATCTAACCATCTTCGTTGGCGATTGTTAAGATCTCTTTGTTCAAAGAAGTACTTGAGGCTTTTATGATCGGAATAGATGGTAAACTTGACTCCATAAAGGTAATGGCGCCAAATTTTCAAAGCAAAGACAACCGCCGCTAACTCCAAATCATGAGTAGGATATCGTTTTTCATGTTCTTTCAATTGTCTTGAAGCATAGGCAATGACTTTACCTCGTTGCATAAGAACACAACCAAGGCCATTAGATGATGCATCACAATACACCACCATGTCTTCTAAGCCGTCGGGCAAAACAAGAACCGGTGCTTGACTTAGTTTCTCTCGAAGTTGTTGGAAGGCCAATTCTTGCTCGCTTTTCCATTCAAACTTGATATTCTTTCGAGTCAACTTGGTCAAAGGAGACTCTATTTTAGAGAAATCTTGAATAAAACGACAGTAATAGCCCGCTAGACCAAGGAAACTTCTAATCTCCGATGGATTTTTAGGTTGCTCCCACTTCATCACTGCACTAATCTTGGCCGGATCTACCATGATTCCTTCACTATTAACAACATGGCCAAGAAATTGTACTTCTCTTAACCAAAATTCACATTTAGAGAATTTAGCATAGAGTCTCTCTTTGCGTAATGTCTCCAACACCTCTCGTAAATGAACTTCATGATCGAATGAACTTTTGGAATAGATGAGAATATCGACAATGAAAATGATCACGGACTTATCGAGCATAGGACGACAAACACGATTCATGAGATCCATGAAAGCCGCAGGAGCATTTGTAAGACCAAAAGGCATGACAACAAATTCAAAATGACCATAGCGAGTATGGAAAGCGGTTTTAGGAATATCTTCATCACGTACTTTAAGTTGATGATAACCCGATCGAAGATCTATTTTAGAAAAATACGAAGCTCCTTGAAGTTGATCAAATAAATCGTCAATTCTAGGCAAAGGGTATTTGTTCTTGATGGTCACTTTGTTGAGCTCACGATAATCAATGCACATACGCATGCTTCCATCATTCTTCTTGACAAAAAGGACCGGTGCACTCCAAGGAGAATTACTAGGTCGAATGAAACCTTTATCAAGTAATTCTTGGATTTGCTTCATCATCTCTTGCATTTCCGTTGGAGCCAAACGGTAGGGAGCTTTAGCAATGGGGTTAGCCCCCGGAATAAGATCAATAGAGAATTCAACTTGCCGTTCGGGAGGAATACCCGGCAAGTCTTCGGGAAAAACATCGGCAAATTCACGAACAATTGGAACATCCTCAATAGATAAGGATTTCTTCTCCACATCAACGATGTGAGCAAGGTAGGCTTGACACCCATGAGTCAAATAACGTTGGGCACGAGCGAAAGTACAAACTGAATATTGAACGCTCCTTCCTATCACCATACACAACCAACTCTTCACCCTTAGAAGTCTTCAACCGAATCGCTTTTTCATCACACACGATGTTAGCATTATGAACACTTAACCAATCCATACCTAAAATAATGTCAAACTCACCCAAAGGAAAAGGAATCAAATTGGCTTGAAAAATATCCGAGTCAATTTTAATCTCACAACCACAAAACACATCATCGACCAACTCAATTTTACCATTTCCTACTTCAACTTGTAAAGGAGTATCTAGTTTAGATTTAGAACGAGGAATAACATATGTAATTCTAGTAGCAACAAAAGATCTATTAGCTCCAGAATCAAATAAAGTTCGCATAGGGATACCATGTACTAGAAATGTACCTGTAACAACATCATTGTCCACCTTTGCTTGATCCACCGATAGTTGAAACGCTCCACCCCTTTGATTACCTTGGGTTTGAGCATTCCTCTTCTCCGCCTCCTTCCGTCTTTCCTCTTGCCTTTCTTCTTCAGTCAACAATGGGCAAGAACTCCTCATATGCCCGTCTTTAAAACATTTGAAGCACCAAAGGGGTTTGTTCGGTTTAGACTTGCAATCACGGCTCACATGTCTCGATTTTCCACAATTATAACACCCCTTTTCCGCCGCCCTACATGGCTCAGAGTGATTCTTCTTGAATTGACGGCAAAAAGGAATGTTTCTTCTTGCAAAGTTATTACCGGAACTACTCTCTTGTTTGAACCGCTTATTCGGAGAGATATTATCCTCATGCTTTCTTTTTAGTTATCCTTCATCAACTCTTGATTGTTCAATTTTGTGATCTCTAGCCACATCCGCCAACATGGAGAAAGACTCCATTTGGTGTAGGCTTATCTTCTCCCTCAAGTTCTTCCTCAACTTCAAGTAAAATTACTCCTTGAGCAAATGATCTTTTTCCAAAAATTCCGGACAAAATTGTGCTTTATCCAAGAATTGGGAACGAAACTCATTAACGCTGAGATTCCCTTGACAATCATTGAGAAATTCACTTCTCAATTTAGTTACTTCGGCCTCCGATCTAAACTCTTTGAAGAACATATCTTTAAATTCGGGTCATTCTACATGAGTCAACGTCCCTTCACCTTTCACCGTCAATAAACCATCCCACCACCTTTTTGCACTGTCGCGAAGCATGCTCACGGCGAACACAACCTTAAGATCCGAAGGGCATTGGCTAGTACGAAAAGCCCCTTCAATTTTTGAAACCCATCTTGTGCAAACAATGGGGTCACGGTCATCATTATACACGGGAGGATGACAAACATCAAAGTCTTTGAATGAAAACTTTTTCTTATGTGACTTCTCTCCTAACACTTCAACATCCCTATCTCCATCATCCTTCTTGTCTTTACCCTTGCCATCCCTCTTTTCGAATTCTCTTTGAACATTTATGGCTACCTCATCTCTGATCATTTGAGCTATATGATTATTCATAGCTCCTTCCATTGTGTCATTTAGCTTCTTGAGTAAAACAGGAGTATATTTCTCCAAAGCTCTCCCGATTTGGTCGGAGATATCCATGCTATCCTCAGCAAATATTTTTTCTTCCTAATTCCTCCTACTATTTTCCGCTTCCTCATTGTGATGTAGTTCATCCATACTATAATTGTAACAACCCTTAAAATCCGACTAGGACAATCTACTTGGACTTACCTAGACATCTATCCCTAGAGGTTTGTTAAGAGAATTGATCTTCTAGCCATTTAAGGCATAGTGATAATTGCCCTCTATCTCAATGAAATACCATAGATGACTAGCAAGACAATCTCAAGCTATAAATTAGTTCTAATTGAACTTGATGAAATGCCAATAGACCAAAAACTTCATTTCAAGAAGTCAAGTTATATAAATAATAATGTAAGACTCACAACTTGTGACAAAGTCAATAAATCTTACAAAATGTCCAAAAATTTAATTAATCATGCCAATTAAAGTATATATGGTCATGAAAATAAAATGACTATCTCAAAAATATATTGATAAACCAATATGCACATAAAAGTGCTTGAATAATAATAATGAGTATATATATGTCCAATATAAATACAAGTTTATGATTAAGGGTTAAGTAACAAATTTATAAACATAAATTGTATGCATACACGTGCATATATACGGGTATATATATATATAAATGGAACACATATTTGTAATTTTAAAAGCAATACACAACATATAATATAATATATATATATATATATATATATATATATATATATATATATATATATATATATATATATATATATATATATATATATATATATATATATATATATATATATATATATATATATATATATATATATATATATATATATATATATATATATATATATATATATATATATATATATATATATATATATATATATATATATATATATATATATATATATATATATATATATATATATATATATATATATATATATATATATATATATATATATATATATATATATATATATATATATATATATATATATATATATATATATATATATATATATATATATATATATATATATATATATATATATATATATATATATATATATATATATATATATATATATATATATATATATATATATATATATATATATATATATATATATATATATATATATATATATATATATATATATATATATATATATATATATATATATATATATATATATATATATATATATATATATATATATATATATATATATATATATATATATATATATATATATATATATATATATATATATATATATATATATATATATATATATATATATATATATATATATATATATATATATATATATATATATATATATATATATATATATATATATATATATATATATATATATATATATATATATATATATATATATATATATATATATATATATATATATATATATATATATATATATATATATATATATATATATATATATATATATATATATATATATATATATATATATATATATATATATATATATATATATATATATATATATATATATATATATATATATATATATATATATATATATATATATATATATATATATATATATATATATATATATATATATATATATATATATATATATATATATATATATATATATATATATATATATATATATATATATATATATATATATATATATATATATATATATATATATATATATATATATATATATATATATATATATATATATATATATATATATATATATATATATATATATATATATATATATATATATATATATATATATATATATATATATATATATATATATATATATATATATATATATATATATATATATATATATATATATATATATATATATATATATATATATATATATATATATATATATATATATATATATATATATATATATATATATATATATATATATATATATATATATATATATATATATATATATATATATATATATATATATATATATATATATATATATATATATATATATATATATATATATATATATATATATATATATATATATATATATATATATATATATATATATATATATATATATATATATATATATATATATATATATATATATATATATATATATATATATATATATATATATATATATATATATATATATATATATATATATATATAATAATAATTATATATCAAGCTAGGATTTGGGGTTATTACAAGCAAGATTCAAGGGTTATTTGAAGCTTTATAGGCCACGAAAATTCTGCCCAAAAACCATCTTCAAAACCGAACTCATCAAGGGTATAAATCTTCATCTCTTTGTTTAATCTATCTTGTTTTTGTATATACTAAAAGATCTTTATCAAAAACCATGTTTTTCTTTGATTTTATTCTTGAAAATACACTTAATGAGGGCATGTTGATAGAATCTTTCCTTTCATGCCATTGAATGTCAAGATCTAGAGGAAAGATTCAAGAATTCAACTCAAATAAGACCCAAAAGTGATGGTTCATGAGAAAGCTTTCAAACTAGTTGATGGATCTTCATAAAATTCGATTTGTGTTGATATAGATGGAACATATTTTCTGTGATTTTCATAAATGAACTTGTTTTTATGTTGTATGAAAGATTTGTTAAGAGATTTGTTCATAAAATGGCTAGATGGTCACATGCAATCACATTTTTAGATGATTTTTGCAAGAACAAAGCTTATTGATTTTTGTTGGGTGAAAGTTCAAGTATAAATGATGATTGATGATCTTGGAATTGATTGAAATCTGTATATTTGATGTTAAGAGATACAAAATAAAGTGATAATCTTGTTAGTGGTAATTTAGAGGCTAAAACAAGCAACCAACACCATTGGTGGGTTGTGTTAACCAAAACACTTTCTGACAGAATCCATCTTCTGTCTTGGAACAGATAAACTGAGCATGTGAGGGTCGTTTCAAGCAAAACTTTCAAAATAAAAGTTGTAGATAAACGAGTTAAGTTTAACCATCAACATGAATCACCCAAAAATACTGAACAAAACAAAAGATATGATTTTTCTACTAAAACTGGTCAAAACTGCATTTTTGTCTGAATATTTTATCAACTTTAACAATTTTTATCTCCTAATACATAAGGTTCCAGGAGGCCATACTTGGTGGAAAGTAATTTCAATGTGTCCTAAACTTAAAATAAAATCATGGAATTTTTATTAAGAGCAAAACCAAAGAACTTTTATAAAACTTTCGAGTATGCAAAACAGTGGCTGTTTTGACCACTTTCACTTATAAAAATATTTAGAGGTAGTAAACATTCTTTATAAATTAAGCCAAAATTCACAAAATAAGTGGACACATATAGGTTATTGTATAAAAATCAGGAGGGTCCAAATAATTCGTTTTAACCATAAAGCCTAATGACCAATATAACCCATTAAGCATCCAGCCCAAATAAGGTTAAGCCCAATAACTAAATGAAGCCCATGACACTTAGGCCCAATTGGTGATGACCCTTAAACGAATTTCATAAACCCGGATAATTTTAAGACATATCGAGAAGTATGTGAGTTTGAAAGATAAGCGTAATCAAAGTAAAACAAAAGATAGTTAAGTGAGATGGACATAAGTAATTCTGTTAACCAAACTAAAAAGTGATATCACAAATGCTATTTAATATTAAAATTGGTTACACATAGAATAATGTTTAAGAGAACATAACTTAATATGGTATTCCCATATGATAACCTAAGATGCCAAACGAAACCACAAATGAAGGCAAGTTACCGAAATTCTAACCACTTATAACTACATGTATAATGAAAGTGACCTTTTGCACCATCAATCTTTACAACCAAAAAGATGCGAATACTAGCAATACACTTGGATCCCATAATTGATGACAACATAATGAAAGTGGCATTTCTAAGTGATGGTTTAAGATAGGAACTTACGTTTATTAGTCTTCTCGTAGGGATAGTCTTGGCTTTAAAATGTGGTTGAGGACCATGATGGAATATATGATCAAGGAAGCTATAGATGGGAAGTACCCATTTTGGATAAGTAGATATAATGCTCGGCATATCAAGGTGAGTCATAGCCCCCTTTCAAACTCTTTTATATGTTTTACTTGCGGGGTGAAAAGCATGATTAATTAAAATGACTTTCTCTTAAGAAATGATTCTTTGAAATAATGATAATGATATGGGAATTATATTGTATGTTCAACGTGTTATATGTTATATGATGAGCTTGAGTACTATCAAACGGTGGTCCCTTGTACACTACTATTAACTCATTGAGGCCTGTAGTTAGAGGGTTGCGCAACTAGGATTCGTCCCCTCACTCACCAAGATGGCAGCGGGTTGACTGGCCGCCTTTGTGGCCACCCTCATCTCTGGTCTGCCTAGGGGTGCTCTAATCTACTTTATATATTATTGGTCGTCTCCATGGCACGACCCATTTATTATTATTATTGCACGTGATTGACAGCATGTGCTTCTATTATTATCTCTTCGGGACATATTATCATTATTATTATTTGGACGTGAAAGGGTCTTAGTAGTGGCTCAAGCACAAACTCATCAAATTATGCCTTTGGCTAAATATCATTGATTATTACTTATGGTTGGATATTATGGATTGAACATACGGTTTGGGTATTGGACCTTATATGGAATCTTGAAAGTTGTTGAAATTGGCGATATTGAAATATTGATGACCGAATGGTTTTGGTATGATGTATGATTAACCGATTGATATATTTTTCTCTCACGATAAATTTGACAAATGAGAACTTTATAATTTACCATGGATTCTCAACTCTTTGAAACGACGTTATGGTATTTTGAAAACTTGATGGTTTGATATGGGAATTTTTGTCGGTCATGTGGTCTGGGTGAATTGATATGAAATAATATATTTTCTAAGTTTTTTTTGAAATGGATATGTAACGAGATTTACTTGCAAACCTATGTACTCACCAACTACGTTTTCGTAGTTGACACTTTTTCTTCATGCTTTTCAGGATTTAGCATTAGCTTTGAGGAATTGTATGCATCATGATTGTTTGCATTGCACTT
The DNA here is from genome assembly GCA_034093135.1 of Erigeron breviscapus. Classification (NCBI taxonomy): domain Eukaryota; kingdom Viridiplantae; phylum Streptophyta; class Magnoliopsida; order Asterales; family Asteraceae; genus Erigeron; species Erigeron breviscapus. The sequence goes on along the minus strand of CM067171.1, from coordinate 95,466,746 downwards.
TGGAGTCAAAGATCAAACCTTGTGATGGGCAATGGAATCCGCCCTGATCATTGTAGTATATCATCTCATGTATTTGTTATTTGTTTCGTGGACTCAATATCCAAGTATGGTGGACGCATTGTACTTGGGAATTGGTTCACATGCTTGTGCATTTGTAAACTCTTTTATCCAATAAAGCTATGGTGAATGTTTATCTATTATCCTTTGTTTTGAATACTCGACTTTCTGTACATCTCATTGTTCCGCCTTAGTTGGGGTGTTACAATAATAGGAGAAGATAATTGATTTAAACATAAAACCTATCTCTATATTCTATGCACCATTAGCCAAAACCTACAACTTTATACTAGACCGTTCCAAAGTTTGATGCGGTGGATTATAAAGATGTTAGTACTTTAATCACAATAATGTCGGCCTTATTGTGCTTTAATACTAACAAGTTTATAAGCTAACACTCCATCAAACACTCTTTCGGGTCCCATATAAAATTTCCGAACACCTAAGGTCAAGTCATGTCTAAGGTTTAAGTCTAGGCATTCACTAAACAAGGGAATACCTAAATCCCTTAACCCTCGACTCTGATACCACTTGGAACGACACGACTCGATATAAGAAAATAAGAATTTTTTTTTAATAAATATGCGGCGCATGAGGATTTCATGTGGCGCATAAACCAAACCAATTTTGATCAGGAGATTTCATGCGATTTCAGATGCGACGCACAAAAACCAAAAACTCCATATATGCGGCACATGAAGGATTCATGCGGTGCATATCTGGACCTGACAGACCCAAAAACATTTTTATCACATTTCATGACTTACAAGTTATCAATAACACAACTCCAACTTCATTTTACATCAAAAACTGATTTCAAACTATTACATGACATAAATTCAACATGTACCAAATGTTCACATGATCAACCAACCATTTACACAACCAAGTGGGTCGTTTACCCAAGATGACAAAACAACTAAACAACTATACTTACTTTTAGAACCATAAACCCAACCATGACCATAAATCCAGAAATTTACCAAGAAACAAGATTACCAAAACATTCAAGAGTTTCAAGAGCCATAAAGAGGTGGGATATCTAAGTGTTTACAAAAAATACCATTCCTCCAAGAATGGCAATACCTTCAACCTTCCAAAAGCACTTCTAAGACTTCACACTTCAAATCCACAAGATCCTAGTTCCTTCTTCCGGAACCGCTTATAAAAGGGGAAACAACTAAAACGTAAGCGAATGCTTAGTGAATATACTTGCATACATTTATGAACACGAAGGAGGGCAACGCACAAAGGACTATTACATGTAACCTATGGCACCGTCGTGCCATAACTACATGCTCACCTTTGTACTTTAACGATATACATGGATCCATATAAACAAATCAACACAACAATAACACATATTTGGGATTCTTAGGCCCCATTCACAAGAGGTTCTTAGGCCTCATACACAAGGGATTCTTAGGCCCCATAAATCACATAATAAGAGGTTTTTAGGCCTCATTTATCACATTGCCCCACATGGGCTTTAACGCCAAATCGATTTCCATACATGAAATCCATCATCATATGGAAAATCGACCCAACGTATACATAAAGGTATGCAAATATACTCACCTCCTCCGCGACTCGAACAACAACTCGATATATTGGCAATGCACAAATACAAGCTTTCAACCTATCATCACATCATAATATGCATATAAGCTAACATTCACAATCTTGACTAACTCAACTTAGTCATTCTTAACATTTCACTATCATTCCTAACCCAAAATCATCACACTTTATCATTGAGTTGTTTTTTATCCAAAACTTGCTTAATAAAAACAATTCATCATCATCATCACCACTTTTATCATCAATAGTTTAACTAGTAATAATCACCCATTTCTCAAAATCAATATTTTCATGCCAACTTGTATATTCTTAGTTAAATACATAAAGCAACTCAATAATAAACTTAAATGAATAAGAATTTTGGGGAAAACTATACAAAACTCAATTTCTAGCAAAATCCCCAATTTTGATGTCTCAAGAACCCTAATTCAATAAAAGAGATTAGAACTAGGTTAAGGAAATCAATACCTCAAGAATGGAAGACAAAAGATTAGGGTTTCCAATCACAATTCCTTCCCCTTTCTTCCTTCTAAATTTCGGCCACCACCACCACACAAGCCCTCAATTTTCCAATTTCTAGTATGATTATTATTATTAATTCACTAGGAGAATTCTTGATAGATTAAGGAAATGGATTTGTGAGTGGGATGAAATTCACAAGAAGATTCAAGAAAAGAGAAATTTGATAATGGAATGGTGAGTAATACTTTAGGGAGATGGCTGGCACATTATGGGGTTGCCACGCCCCAATTTCAAATTTTTGTGGTAAAATACCCACTATCCACTAAAGTTCCAACTAAATTAACCCCATAACCAAAAATAAAATACTAGGAAATTAATTTAATGTCAAAACTATAAAAAGGGGTTAATTTCTTTACCTTAAAACTTTGGGGTGTTACATATAAGTTAAGAGTTAGAGTTTAATTCTAAGTCTAATAAGGAAATTGAATCTATATACAATTAAAAAAGCTAATTTAATAAAATAAATAAATTAAAATGACACGTGTCGATCAAGGATTACGCCACGTGTCGTTTCAAGAACATCTCAATTCCTGTTTTAGTTTATTGGTAGATTAGTTGGATATTTGGAATAAACATGAGTTTTATATTTTATCTACTTTATTTTAATAAAATTATTATTTTAAGAAAAAGGTTTAAAAGTATAAATTGGTTATGGAAAATCAAAAAGTGTAAATTAATTTAGACATGTGTTGATTTAATTAATTTTGATAAATTGATAGCTGTGATTAGTCAATTGAGATTATGTCGGTTGCTTTTAGTATATGTTAAGATAAGATAAGATTAAGATAAGATTGAGATTAAGATAAGATATGTGATCACGAGAAAGGAGAATTTGAACTAACTTGGCAACGTAATTAACTATTTAACATGAAATATCATCTTTATAATAATTGTTTGATTAGCCTGCATGAAATAATAATAAAATAAAATATATATGAACAAAGTAATACTAGTTAGTAATAATTTTTTTTTTGAATAACTAACTAATTATTAGTTAGTAATGGGAGTGGATTCCCTATTCTCCAACTTGAGTCAGGTTGGGGAAATCTTGACCATTGAATTAAAATCAATGGCTAAGATTCAAAGATCATCTTTGAATCTTGACCTTTAATTTTCATCTAAGGATCAAAATTACCCTCATCTTAGGAGAACTTGAGGGAATCTCGTCCCGTTAGTAATACTCATCTTAGAAAATGCACTCAAGTAGACTGCTCCTCTTAAGATTTGAATTATCGATCCGTAATATTAAGGACCTTAATAGCCAACCCCCTACCAACCCTTCTATGAAGATGTTGGTTCTTTAAATGTTTTTGTCTTTTTGATTGTTATTCTTTTCTAAAAAAGGTAAACTAATGTCTTTTGATTTGATTTATATTAAAGTATTTAATATTAATGATAACGTAACAATTTTAAATAAAAAAATCAGTTTACAGCATATTGTAAAAAATAATGTTTCATGTGAACATCAGTTTAAAAAACTGATATGATAGTTTAAAACTACGTAAATGTGAAGAGTTACTGATGATCTTATTTGATCCGATATGTGTATTTTATAAAATTTGTCTATGCGACAAAATTGTTTATTAAACTCTACTAGCCTAATGTCACGGCCTCACGTAGCTCCTATCACAATTCTATTCAAGTCCTTTCTAAACAAAATTTTCAATTCAAATTCAAAAAGAAAAGAAAATGAAAAAGGAAAAAAGGCAACGGCGGAGCACGACAAAGCATAGGCCGAGTTTTAGGGGTTGTCTTCTTGGAAACCTAAATCCCCATTCCAACCCCATTTACAAATTCATTTGACGATTAAAAAAAAAAAAACTAATTCATTCATTTTAAAGTTTTTTTTGTTTATAAATAACAGTTTTCGTTAAATAATTGTATATTTATCATAAAATTTAGGATAGTTTTGATATGAAAGGTACAATTTTTTTATACACGTTAAGTAAATTATTAAGGGCTTTATTAAACATTTTCCTTTATAAAATTATAGGAAGCAATAAAAAAAATTTAACGGTAAATTATAATAATAAAAATAAAACGCGTACATGTATAAACAAAGAGTAACGACATATAAACAGCGGAGGAGCTATGTGGTGGCCACGGGTGGCCATGGCAACCCCACAATTTTTATAGAACTCTATATTTTTATTACTATTTCTAAGTATTTAATCGGTTTTAGGGTAATTGGCAACCCCAGACTAGAGTAATTGAATTTTGTAGTTTAATTTTACACTTATTTGTATCATGAAAACTGTTCGGCGACCCCAGGATAAAAATCTTGGCTCCGCCACTGTATATAAACCTCTAAAACACTTCAACAACGATAAAAAAAAACTACCAAATGGAAACAACAACTAACTATGGGTAACTAAATATGGCTAATCAATTTGACTATTTACATGAATTCCACAATTATTTTTTTGAAGTGTTTTTATCTCTAATATTGTCATGTATTTTGATCTCATATTTAGAGATGTATATAGGGGTGTCGAAAAAAAAATCCAAACCCAAATAACCTGACTTGATCCGAATACGTTTAGATCATAAGGTCACTTTATTCGGATTTTGATGGGTTATTTGGGTTCATACCCAGATGTTTTGTATGACTTGGTGTCTCTGTTTAAACTTACAAAAGTTTAGATGACCCGAATAACCTAATTACCTATTTATATACTTATTACGCCCCATTAGAAGTGTCATGTTTTGAATATTTGAATTTTTTATTTTTCAACTTTGACCATAAATATACATTTTTGTGTTATGTATTACTTGATGAAAATTATATCCATGGAAACACATCTAAAACTTAATCAATTTATATAACTTTCATCAAATATTATACTCTCCCCCCCCCCCCCCCCCCCCCCCCCCACTCCATTAAAAATGTCATATTTTGAATTTCAAAGTCAGTTTTTGACTTTGACATAAATAGTTTGTTTGTGTTATATAATACCCGATAAAAGTTATATGACTTTATTGTGTTTTAGAAGTGTTTTCATTGGTACAAATTTCATCAAAATTATATAACACAAAAAATTATACTTAAAGTCAAAGCTTAAAAATAAACAAATTTGACGGGACAAGGGGAGCATAACACAAATAAAAGTATTTATAGTCAAAAAAATTTAAAAAAAACTTTAAAAATTCAAAATATGATGCTTTTAATGGAAGGAAAGAAGTATATTTTATGCAATTTGACCCAATATGAAAACTAGAGATTACATAAGTTACGGCATCTCCAATGGTGTTTAATGAAAAGCTTTTTTGAGAAAAAAAGTCTTTACAATAGGTTGATGTCATTGGGTTAAAATGCTTATTTGATGAATAGGTTGAGCTTTCTCAACCTTTTGCCAAAAAGCTTTTTTCCAAATACATATGATTTTAATCATAAAAAGCTTTATAAAAAGCTTTTCCATTGGAAGTAATAGCTTTTTAATAGGTTTAAGTTAATGGATAATGAGTTGTCAAAATAAAAAAGCTTTTAAAGACTTTTTATCATTGTGGATACTCTTACAAAGGTGCATAAAGAATAGATTGAGATCTTCTAAAGCCGTTGGGGATCTTGATCATTGGATTAAAGTCAATGGTCAAGATTTAAAAATCATTTTTAAATTTTGAATGTTGATAAAGTTACAAAACATGTGTATCATTAGATCAAAATCAATTGTCGAAATTTAGAAATGATTTTTGAATACACAAAGGCTATGTTTGGCACGAGCTTTTCAAGGGCTTTTCAGGATCTTTAGCTTTTAATTTTAAACTAAAAGCTCCAAAAGTTTGAAAAGCTTTGTTTGGATGCAACTAGCTTTAGCTTTTATTTGAAAGAAAAAGCTCCAAAATGAAACGCTACTTGAAGTAGCGTTTCAGGAGCTTTAGCTTTTCGATTAAACTTTTAATCTTTAAAAGCTACACAAATACCAAACACTTTTAAAAACTAAAAGCTACAGCTTACAATTACAACTAAAAGCTACAGCTTACAGCTCCAACTAAAAGTTACAGTTACAAGCTACAGCTAAAGCTACAGCTTGAAGTTGCAACTACAAAGCTACCATACCAAACACTTTTAAAAACTAAAAGCTACAGCTTACATTACAACTAAAAGCTACACATACAACACTTTTAACTAAAAGCTACACAAATACACATCTTTTAAACTAAAAGCTACCATACCAAACACTTTTAAAAACTAAAAGCTACAGCTTACATTACAACTAAAAGCTACAGCTACCAAACACTTTTAAAAACTAAAAGCTACAGCTTACAAGCTACAACTAAAAGCTACAGCTTACAGCTCCAACTAAAAGCTACACATACCAAACACTTTTAAAAACTAAAAGCTACAGCTTACAGCTTACAACTAAAAGCTACAGCATACCAAACACTTTTAAAAACTAAAAGCTACAGCTTACAATTACAACTAAAAGCTACACAAATACCAAACACTTTAAAACTAAAAGCTACACAAATACCAACATCTTTTAAACTAAAAGCTACACAAATACAACACTTTTAAACTAAAAGCTACACAAATACAACACTTTTAAAAGCTACAAGCTACCATACCAAACACTTTTAAAAACTAAAAGCTACAGCTTACAGCTACAACTAGAAGCTACAGCTTACAGCTCCAACTAAAAGCTACAGAAATACACACTTTAAACTAAAGCTACCATACCAAACACTTTTAAAAACTAAAAGCTACAGCTTACATTACAACTAAAAGCTACAGCTACCAAACACTTTTAAAAACTAAAAGCTACAGCTTACAGCTACAACTAAAAGCTACAGCTTACAGCTCCAACTAAAAGCTACACAAATACACATCTTTTAAACTAAAAGCTACACAAATACACATCTTTGAAACTAAAAGCTACCATACCAAACACTTTTAAAAACTAAAAGCTACAGCTTACATTACAACTAAAAGCTACAGCTACAACACTTTTAAACTAAAAGCTACACAAATAACATCTTGAAACTAAAAGCTACCATACCAAACACTTTTAAAAACTAAAAGCTACAGCTTACAGCTACAACTAACTACAGCTTACAATCCAACTAAAAGCTACTAGTTACAAGCTTTGTTTTGGATTCACTTGTCATCCATTTTATATATATGTGAGTTTCTTGATTTGATTCTACTGAATTATGATTGAAAACTTTATTAAACAGTACAATATGTTGTTACGGTTCCAATCAAATATTTAATAAATAAAAACTTGTTGAAAGTTTATAACTTTATCAAAATTTGGAGTAGTTCTTTTGGTTCCATTTTCTGCCATCGTATTCCATGACTGGTACAATGGTGACTTTTTCATATGACTTGTGTAGTTGTGTCTTGTCTTCGTTTTACATATTATAAAAGGTTGTTCTGCATACGATCGTTAAATTAGAAGTATGTTACGTATGGCTTAAAAAGGACATCTTTTTGTAAGATACAATGATAGAACGGTGGAAGTCACGTGCTGGTGTATTAAACCATGTAATCGTTACTTATTGTGAAATGGAAATATGTATGTGTTTTTGTAGGTGAAAGGGCCTGTGCTAGTTGAAGATACTTGCTTATGTTTTAATGCTCTCAAGGGTCTTCCTGGTTAGTTAATAACAAACTTTTTATTTTAGAGTTATATAGTTTTGGATTGACAACAGGATTACAGTTGATCTTATGATCTTGTCTCATATCTTTATATTTTGTTGCAGGGCCTTATATGTAAGTCTCCTTTGCTGCATTTCCTTATTTCCTGTTAAGGTGATGCTATCATGGCTTACGCTAGGTTGTCTTTCATAAAAGTATTGATCACGAGTTGAAGCATTCAAATGTTTGTTGAAAGCTTGTCCATATTAATCTTTTTATAGACTGGGTGATTGTTTGTGTGTGCTTTAAGCGACTATTATGGTGGCATTCAAGAATAATGTGCCAAAACAAAGTAGTTAAAGTGTGTAGTTTTTATTTTTCATAAAACATTAGTTTTGTTGCCGCAACTACGACGTATTTGTTTCTGGAGCTCTGATTACTTTACCTTAAAAAGAAAAGTCAGAATCAAATATTGATTTGTTACATATAAAATAATAGATAAAATTATGTTTCATTTCAAAATGTACGATTTCTGATTAGTTACAACTGCGGTTGTATCAACGCAAACTTTCACTTTATTTTTAGACCTAGAAAAGGTCAAAATAAAAACCTAACTGATGCCAAGTCTTTTAGTCGTTCGAACTTTACATTTTAGAGTCACAAGTGTGTGTCATTATATTCAAAATTATAAACTCGATTGATAGAGGCATTAAATTAAACTATAAAGCAACCAGCTACAATGAGCAGTAATCAAGTTTCCAACTTGACTTTAGTTAATATTGTTTGTGATTCATACACCGTCATCTTGCAGTACATAAAAAACAGCACTTATAATGATATTGACTCTGGAAAATTGTTATGAACTACCTGCATCTCTTTACATGCTTATTGAAAGTTACACAACCACTATTCTGACATAATTGCTTTTACTTGTGGGTATCACGCGTTGATAAATGCCTGTACATAGCAAGTGGTTTCTCCAAAAGCTTGGTCATGAAGGTACTTGAAATACATTTGGTTCCATGTTTTATCTTGATACTGAATTTAGAATTTCATGTTTTATCATCTACTTCAAACACTTTTGTAGGTCTAAACAATATGTTGATGGCTTATGAGGATAAATCTGCCTATGCAATGTGCATCTTCTCTCTTGCAATAGGGCCAAATCTTGAACCCATTACGTTTGTGGGAAAGACCCCGGTATGCTTGTATTATTTACTTTGTTAATTCCTTTTAGTTGATGTTTTGTGGTTTGAAAAGTGACATTTATATATGTATGGATAGTCCTACATCCGGTATTCTGGTCAGTAGGTGATTCATGAAGTTAACACAAAGACGTTATCTTTCAGGGGAAGATTGTTCCTGCTAGAGGACCAAATGATTTTGGATGGGATCCAGTCTTTCAACCTGATGGCTATGATCAGACGTAATCTTATCCCTGCATCTAGTTATACAATTGTCTCCATGATACTTCACATACTGGCATCTAGAGGTGGCAATTTGGATCATTTACTTATGACTGGGTTATTAAAATATTTTAGTTAAAAGGAGTCAAATGGATTGACTAAAAAATAGCTTAACAGGAAACAGGTCGAACGGGTTGAAAAAAGTGTTTTTATTTTAATCATATATTGACATACTAATTATTTTTTAAAAGTATATGACAAGATTTGTTTATCTGTTATTCCAACCCGATTGATCCCCACCATGTTGCCACCTCTACTTGCAAATTACTATCTTGCATGCACAATTGGTTGATGAAATGATGAAAAAAGATTACCAAACTAGTTTCATGCTATAAATTGGTACAGTTATGCCGAAATGCCCAAGGAAGAAAAGAACAAGATTTCTCATCGCTCAAGAGCTCTGGCACTAGTAAAATCCCACTTTGAGGAGGCTGGGTATGAATTCGATACATAAGATAGAATTTACTTCTGTTGGTGTATCATTAGATGTTGGACTTATAAACAACGTTTACAGATAGAATGTTTGGCTTGAAACTGATCGGTGGGAACTAGATCATTGTGGTTGACCATTTGTATAATTGTATACAAAACTAACTTTATATGACCAAGGTTTTGACCACTTCTACAGTGGTTGACTGGTAGTACCCATATTTGTAGTAAACATTGTAAACTGGTTATTATAATTTGAAACTGTGATGTGATACACCAAGTTACATTGTTCTTTATTTCTTTCTACAAGTTGGTTTGTTGTATCATAAGAGTGCATATACTGTGGTGATTCCTACACAGGCTTTCAAGATCCATAACCGCTTGTCTTTATGAGGATTTGTGTTTTGGTAAAAGCATTTTATTTGTTGAGTACACTTTGTTTAGCCTTATAAAGAAATATTGTGAATCATTTAACAGGCCAAATGTATATGCTGAAATGTCATTCTGTTTGTATGATTCACACACTTTGTTTGCGTGTACCTTTTGCAAGGGTGATGAGTACACACTACACTCGCTGGACGAAGTTTTCACATGTTTTCTCTAGAAATGTAGGCATTCAAGAACACTCCAACCACCTGTGTTGTACCAAAATTGCCTCATTGTTGTCATATCTCACATGGGTGCCGTGGTCGAGATCTTATATTCTTATTAGTATGAGTCATGTGCCTGCCTGCGCATAATATACTTGTACAATGGTATGAGCAAAGAGGTCAGGGCCGTTGCCTCTTTCGATCAAGTTTTAAAAGTGTGGTCACCCAAAATTTGGGGCTAAACTATCTCACATGGAGGGAACACCTTATTTCTATTGTTGTAACATGGCTCTAGAAGCCCATGTGGTATATTATTTAGTTCAAGCAGTTTCAATTCCTTTAGATGGTTGGTTTGCATACACACTCGATCATCATTTACAGATGTTTGAGTTTTACGCAAGGAGATTGTGCTTGATTCAAAAGCTATCTCTAGGTGGGTTAAATAGCGGGTCAGGTAACGGGCTGGTCAAAACGGGCCAAGTCTCTTGTGTTGACCAGTAAAAGAAGTGATCCGTTTCTTTTGAACAAGACTATAATTTCAAGAGTATAAAAGCCTAAGTTGTACCATGAATAATTATGATTATAATATCGTTGTAATAGGCTTGGCCCATTTTAAAAGACTAAAAGCCTATTATACTTCATAACCCTCAATGTAGTTCTATATATATATATTCAAAGCCAGCAAATGTATATACATTATTAGGGTTTCGATATTACGATATGAAGCAGCCATTGTTAATGAAGGTTCCAATGGATGACATCATATTACCATCATTCAAGACTGCTACTATTAGTGATGGTGAAAGTGAAACTCCTCCAAAGAAGAAATTTAGTGAGCTCATTTACTAAGTAGCCGCTATCAGGAAGAAAATCCTACAGCAGGATTCTTCTTCTTCTTCTTGTAAAATCTTGTTAAATTCTGTTGAAAAAGTGCTTCAAATCGTTGATCAATACCGCTCCGAGACCAGGAATCGAATGCCTCCTTCTGATTGGAAAAGCAAGAAATTTGTGACTTCTCCATACGAAAAGCTGACTGTCAAGAAAGAAAAGACTGCTGTTGATACGACCCACGTGACGATGGACTCAACCCAAGCCCGACCCACTAATGAACCAGTCAAGAAACCCATCACTTAGAACTCTCGTGTAACCGTCCACATTCTCAAGCATGCATGTAGTTACTAAAGAAGTGGTGTCACCACAATCTGCATTGTTAGTTTTATTAGTATTAAGTTAGGACCCACGTTTAGTTTATTCACATAGCCACGTATTTTATTTTACCCATGTTTAGTTTCTTGTTTTTCCTATAAATTGTAATCCATGGAAGTGAAGGAGTAGTAAGAAATATTTGGCAGTAAAATTCTCTCTAACTTTTCTTTGGAGATTGACCCACTCAACGGGTTACTAACAACTGTCATTAACAAAGGTGAAACAGTTCAGGGAGGACATAGTTTGCATTTTCAAAATAAAGAATACTTTGCATTTTCAAAATAAAGAATACTACTGCTGTTTTTGTAGTAGCACACAAGATGTCGTCGACGACTCAAATTGTCCTACACTTCGTAGGCTTATCAAACGATATGCGGATGAGTTGAACAACCTTGTCAGATTTCTATCACCTTTGTTGGATAATCCTAACATGAACGACAACTTGCCCGCCACCCTTAATGTGAATGAGAAGAAAATCTGGCTACAGTTTAAGGAATTGAATAAGGAAATAAAAAATCTTAAGGTTGTTGATCATCAACCCGTTGTTAATGTTCTCGGTGAATTTGCTGTTGTGGTTTTTAACAAGGCATGTGAGATGCATGTTAAGAAGGGAGAACACAACAATCTCCATGATTTGGAATTTATGGAGTGCAAATACATGAGGGTTACTGATGGTGGCGGTTATTATTTTTACATGACAATTGAGGCAATCGAAGAAGGAAATCTTGGCGTCTATGAGACTGAAGTTATGTGCATTAGTGATGACGATTATTGTATTAGGAGAATAATATTGAGCAAGTTTGTTCTAACGAATCGTGCACCTTTTGGTACGAAAGCAATGGCAATATCTCACTTTTCTTGTGTGAGATCCATATACGAAAGTTTAGATGGTCAGACATGCCTCAAACTGAGGAAGCCGGAAAAAATACTCGCGGTCGTTGTACCAATACTTAAGAAACGTCGTCGGGGTGCTATAAGATTCTGTGCAACACGTGACAAGTGTAGGCGGTGCCGTGACATGTATAGGCAGCCCGATATAGCATCTGATGAGATATCTCGCATCATGAAGCACCATCAAAAAACTATACAAGATCTTCAAGAAGTGCTTTGTCAGGACCCTCCGCTGCTTTTTTCTCCTGATTGCAACCGGACGACAAATCAAGATGATTGGTCTCATCCCGATGACCATGACTACAGCTGGATGGTGCGCAGGACCGAGGGTACCCCTTGTGAGGGTTACGACTACGTCAGGCTAATCTAGGGTAATTAACAACTTATATGTCTTTTTATTGCAGCTTTTGAAACCTTTAGTATTGTACTCTGTTCATGTTTTCATATTATGGTGTGTTAAACTTCACAATACCTTTATTAAAAGACCTGGAAACTTGTGTTATGATGTTTCATAGACATACCTATCCAAGGAAGCCCAAGTAAGCCCAAACTTGATACTTTGAATAGATTATTTACTTGAAATTAACCCAAAAAATAAGAAAGAACACAGTCCAAAAAACCAAAAAGAACTCAGTCGAAAACTTTTAGTCTTGTTATTTAAGCAAACGAAATTTTAGACCCCGACCTCTAGAATTCCTAGATCCATCACGGGCTCTGACCATCCAAAGAAAACATGTCACCCCATAAGATATGTGTAAAACAGTAAATATATTGAAACATGATCTACAAATTATCCATAAGTCAGACAGATTTGGCAACATCCACTCAATATGTATTAAGCTGACATAACTGATATCCGTTTCTAGGCCGTACAAACAACCATCTACGACTACGAGTCCTAATATTTGTGTCCCATATACAACATCACACAACTTATAGAGAAACCACCCATATAGAGAAAAAGTCTTCATTAATATGAAAGATGTGTCATTTGAGTACACATAGTGCATCTACAAAGCATAGAACATAACACTCGTTTGAACAAATTTGAAACGCCGGTACATATGGTATTTCAAAACTTATTAGGTAATACATATGTAAAAGTGTCCTTAACAAATTTTTTGAAAATCCACAATGTTAAGATGCAATCAGTAACTACTTATAAAAGAACTATACGCCAAATCTGGTAGTTGTACAAGAAACTGGATTCATAATTATCAGAATAAAATCATAGTTTTAGAGACACTCGTGTCTTTTAGAGAAAATCGTGTGACAAACTTAGAATAAGCTTCTAAATTGACTCATTATCTGAAATACTAACAGATTTATAAAATGTAACGAAACAAGTCATGTTTGTATAATTAAATTGAAATTGATACTTTAATCTGAAAAGTTGAACAAATGTAACACTTGATTTGGAGGGAAAAACATGAACAAATTTGGTGTTTTTAGATTTAGAAAACTATTGAAGAAGGATCCAATGCTCTTTAATGTCTTTGAGACAAGATCATGACAAGCTTTGACAAAAGAAAAGTCTCCTGAAACCTTTTGGTGGAATAGTAAAGAAAACATCATAATTATAAAGAAACCAAAATCATGACCACACCAACCCATTTCAATTCTACACCAAAGTAAATCTAAATCTGGACCAAGAATATGATGCTTGGCTCAAGACAAAGCAAGAACCCCAACACTTTCATCACTGTGCAATGCTTGTGTCTTTTTTTCCCGGTCTTTGACTCATATGTATGCAGTCTGAGAGGGTTTTCCCCGTGACCATTCCAACCTTTTCCTAACTACCCTTAAGATGTTTATGTAATGAGTTTCAAACCCAAGGCCTCTTATTAAGTCACATTAAGTGGTGGTTCTTGATACTCATTGTGTCGATATATACTTTTTGGAACTCAAATCATATCAGATGTATCCGGAACAAAATTACAACACATTGCATATATCATTAAATAAGGTAAGACTTCTCTTTTCATTTCATAACCCAAGTAGCTTTGACATTACATGACAACTTGTATCGACTCAAGAAACCAAAATAACACAGGAAGAATTAGGAAGAATGCATTAAAGAACAAAAAAACATTCCGACCTTGTGACCTAAAAACCAATATGCCTAGTTAGATCTAAAGCAAAAACTAGAAGACAAAGCACACGGTGAACAACACTACGAACCTGCTCCTGAAAATAGTGAAGATATAGTTCATATATTCAAATGAAGCTTGGCCGAGGTTGCACGACACAACAACAAAGGATGAACGTGTGTAAGAAAAAAACGCACACTTGCCAGGAATAATGGCAAGAAAAACAGATCAATATGGAGGGCAATGTGGATAGTGAATCGAACACGCTAAAATCATTTGGAAGAAATGAAACTGGGGCTAGCATTGGCGACCCCTGCGACAGCTAAGAACACCGGCATTGGAAGTTATTGTAGCAACCATGCTAGACGATTTAGCACCTAAACTTGACGCTCTAGCATAGCTTGCCGAGGCTCCAGCACCAGATGGGGTGAAATAAGCGCCATTAAGAAGTAGGTCACCTTCCGATCTCCAGTTCCATCCATGCCATTTATTGGCAGCCGTGTCCACCCTCTTTGTAACCTGTACTCATTCCAAAATTTACCATCAAAACGTGCCTAACTGGCCAAACCCTCCAAATATACAAACTAAATTTCTTAGATTAAAAATTGATATTGCTTGTTGGACCCCATATATTCAAATAATCACATTGCTTATCCAAACATTGAAACTGACTATTACCCAAAAAACATCTGGAAATCTCAATAACCATAGGCGAAAAGGCCATTGGTACTCATCATTACAATATTAAGTCGTGATAATCAGATAATCACTTTTAAAACCTTAAAACTATCTGAAAAGAAGACCAACCAAGTTATAGATAGACAAGAGAGTGGACTAGAGTATACCTCTTTTGCAAAAGGATTGGCAGGGGCAAGATATCTATTGCCTTGGCTGTTAATGGTGGGGCTTGCACTTCCACCAATAGCATACATCTCCCAGTGAGTGTAGTCATTGTTCACTACATGGAAATACCCATGTCTGCATCTGCAAATTTTATTTATTTTACCAAAATTGACTTTCCAATGTCAGATATCAGATGATGCACCTAATTATTATTGTACACAAACAGTTCATAAAATAATATATGGTCATAATAATACCTTGGCATTCTCTGAATCAGACCTTTTCCAAAGTGATTATATGCAATAGTCACTTGCATCATCTTGTCTCTAAAATAAGAGTCACTATGGCCCAACAACATCACCTGTTTTACACATTACAATTAATCATTAGAACTTTTTGAATGGGATTTTTTTTACTTTTTATTTTGATCTATGATTAGAGATGACAGCTTCAACCCATTTCTTGTTAATGATTAATTTGGGTCATGTTATATGTTTGACATGGTAACGGGTCAAATGGTTAAAATATACAAAACTAGCTTAAAGGTAAACGAGTCAAATGGGCTTAAAGGTTTGAAAGTAGCACAAAATTCGTTTTTTGATGCATAAAACCTCCTAAATGTTTTTTGGTTCAAAAAACTTGATTTTATTGAACAACATTATTTTTGGACAAGAATGTTTCTGGGTCAATCCAACTCGTAAAATGACCCGTTACCCATGATGTGTGTTCCCCTTTTATATGTGATGTCAAGATTGACGTACCTCGTTGTGGTGAGCCAAGTGGTTATTGGAAATGGTGATGGCAGTAGAGCCCATGACAGCATCAACTAGTCCATCGGCACAGTGAGAAAGAGAGTTGTGATCAATCCAAATATGGCTTGACCCAAAGATGGAAATAGCATCACCGTCAGCCATAGTCCTCCAACCGTAATGGGAAGGAGAGCTTCTGACCAAGGCATTACCAGTTGGTTTGCAGTCATGAATGTGCAACCCATGAATGATAACATTAGTAACGAACTGAAGAGTTATACAACCCCCATTAGCTATGTGGACATTGACTCCCCGGGCATCAATCGTTTTAAAGCTGTTCATAATAAGTTCTTGCTTCAACTGGATCACCATGTCACGTTTGAATACGATCCATAGTGGAGCAGTTTGTATGACAGCATGTCGTAGGGTTCCAGGTCGCGGGTTAACTGGGTCATCGTCTCTTGAATCAGTGACCACGTAGAAACGACCTTCACGGCCTCCAATGGCATTACGCCCAAAACCAATGCCACAGTCAGCAAGACGCTTGCGGTTACGGTGCCAGTTTGGGTCACACCTCCAGCAGTCATCAATTGGATTACCAGTCCCACATGAAAAGTATCCTAGTTTCCGCCTTTCGGTATTGTTTCTCATGCTCCTGCACCGCATAACATAATATTAGAGGTGGCCCGGAACAGCCTTTAAGGGGTTAAGACGAATTGGGTAATGGGTCAAAACAGACTATCTTTTGCAAACTTTGAAGTCTAAACATGCCAGGTTGACCCAACACTTTCTTTGTCCAAAGTTTTACTTTAACACTTTCATTATAAATCACTATCGTGTCAAATATGATTAGAAAAAGTTATACTCCGTATTATGCTAATCAATAGACTAATTTAAGATGTTTTACATATTACATATTAAAAATATACTTCAAATTTTGAACAACTTTTGTCCCATAACCCGAATTGACTTATAACTTATTTAAAAACAAATGGGTCAAAACCGTCACCCACTGTACAATCAACAAAAGATTTTGTCCAGATATTTTAACATCATATTGACATAAAAATTCATCATAATCATATAAATCAGTTTTGTTACATTACATCACAATGGTCAAAATATGTCATTCAAGTTTAAAAGAACAATATGGAAGCACACCAGTCAAAATCAAAATGTATTATAAATGCATATATACTAGTACAAATGTACAAATAGTATGTTTGATTTGTCTTTTTCAGTTGGACCAAAATAAATGGTGCTTAAATAACAGTAAGGTAGTTATATATACACAAGATATATGTATGTATAGATTTATCTGTCTGTCTTTATAAAGCACATGGGAGTGATGGTGTGTCACATGGCAAAGATAGACTTGTCCAGTACCAAGATGATTGGAGATTTAGATTACATAAAATATAATTATATCAATGTCACATGTATGGATGCATATAACATACGAAAAGAATATTTATTAAAAAAAATATAGTATCCACTTTAGATGTCATGGTAACATAAATTTTTAGTCTGTTTACAAGTTACTCACCAAAAAGCTGAAAAGTACTAAATTAATATTGAACATTTGACCATCCTTTATTTTATGTTATATATATCACTAGAGCTGAGGTGTACACAAGAAAAAAATAAAATAAATATACACTATATTGTTATGTTTCGGACAGTTATATATTGTGCATTATGCTAATTTCTACGCGTCATATATGACCAGAGAGTCTAATGTATCTTTTGAATAAAATCAAATTTGATATTTTGTCCGATATAACAAGTATCAAAAATGTGAAATTTTAAAAAACATAGTTTCGTTCCTCTTTAGAGTTTCTTGATTCTACCAACGTGTATACATAAGTTATAATGTATGTGTATCGTGAGCCTATCAATTATAGTATATATTCTTTTAGAAGAAATGTAAGAAGGGTAATATTGAAGTATAGTTGGTTAAAACTTAAAAGGTAAAACTTGGTTGTAAAGATGTCAAAATCAATCAGAGAAACCATGTGGGAAAGGAAAGGAAATGTAGACTGAATTTTGTTTAGGTGGTGTTGATATAGACACTAGGGTAACATGGTTTGATTCCTTTGTTATGGCAAATTTGACAAAGATGTAAATGATGGTTTGATAATCAAAAACTATATATACCCAATATAGGAAATTCCTTAAAACTGAAATAAGTAATTAGTTACATAAAAATGTAACAAATATCATGATGAGTTTTTTCATTTCAAACTTTAGCATGTGGACATGTACACATCACCTAAAAACTAGTGTACTTTTTATTTCATAAAAGATTATCAAAATGGTTTATTGTACATTGAATAAAACAAATATTGGTTTATAGGGATTGTATAAAGTTATTACTATAAGATAAATAAAATTAGTGCTTAAAAAATAGGATTACTCTCACTCAATCATTTTTTGTACATTTTGATGTATGTGTTTATAGATCATTTAAATATTTATACAAAAGATCTTGTTATATGTGACGCCGAAACTAGTCATGTGAATTAGAATATCAGAAACTAATTAAGAAAGTTGGATGGTTCATGTTACGAAAAATCCATCCACTAGCTAATTAAATATTGTTAAAAAGAATTATGTTTTCTAACAGTTTCCTAAAACAAAGCCTTTCATAATCTAATTTGTGTGTTTATGTCGAGTGAAACAAGGGTCATTCATATGAAGTATATAACAATTAATCTTCTAAACATACAAGTAAGCTAAAAGACAAAGTGTATATATATTATATATATATAAATTACATAGAAATATCTAGTGATTGTTCTCATCCAAGTACCCTAGAAATATTTAGTGATTTAAAAAGAATTCTAAACCAACAATATATTGTATATAGATATAGAAATGTACTTACATTTCAAGATGGGAAACAACTTCTTCAGGATCTTGAACCGCATTTTCATTCAAAGCTTCAATCTCCTTTATTCTTCACCACCCCAACATAAAAAAATTAAAAATTAATAAGTACATTTTATTTTAGTATTTTTAATTTTTTATATTATTATTGTGTCAACCAATCAATTATATGTAGAGTATTATTGATTTTTTTTACCTTTTAGTTTTTACAAATTTTAACTGTCAAAAGAATTACCGTAACTGATAACCGTTTTGGAATCTAATAAATGCCCAACCAATGAACAAAAAGGAATCCAAAGATAACTAACGGAAACTAACCGACTTTATTTATTTCTTTTTACATTTTCTTTTTTTAACTAACACTGCTCAGAATCAGCTCAGTAAATAAATTTTTTACCTTTCTTCCATTGATGAATTGTAGAACCCCTGGTTCTTCATTTCCTCTGTTTCCACATTCCTGTTTCCAAATAAAAAATAATTTTATCTTTATACACAAAAAATTAGAATTGGTAAATTTTTTATACCTAAAATAGAAATAAAATAATTACATTACAAATTCAATAAAATGTAGCACATTGTAATTTTAAGCTAAATGAGCTATATATACGGTGTATACATACACACACTAAATATCAATTTTCACAATTTAGATACACTTTTCTAAAACTTTTTTTTTCTTTGCAGAATTATACAAAGTAAAACTATATATATGTATAACTTCTTTTTTTTTTCTTCACATTTCATAAATATAAATCATAAAATTACTAAAAAGTAAAAAAAAAAAAAGTTTATAAAAACACACTAAATTACATATTTACATTAATTTGAATTCGGAAAGAAAACGATACCTGGTGGTATTGGAGCCGTTGTGCTTGATGACGTCAGCAGCAGTTACAAGAAACAGAACAAGAAACATGAAGGAAAAAACAGCCAGACATTTTGTAGGTGCATCCATTTACACACTCAGTCAGTCGGTCACACAGTAATTTCTCCTTGAATTGAAGGTAATTATATATATGTACACACATGTGTGTGTGTGTGTGTGTGTGTGTGGAAAGGTTGGAATGGAAAAGAAGGAAGTCACTCAGAGGAGGAGGTTGAAAGTAACGGTTTGATTTTATAGAGATGGAAATGGAATTAGTTGGGGTTTAATGAAAAGGCTAACGGACGTTATATTTTGACCATGGTTAAGTTAAGGAAAAATGTGGTTAAGTTTGTGAGGTGTGTGTCATGTAACCTGAATTACCGGCATCCAACGTGGCTGCTTTCTTTACCCTTACGTTATTTAAATCTGGATATAGATATATAGAGATATATTTTTTTAAAGGTAAATTTCGCTTGAAACTTCGTGTCGCGATTCGACAACGAAAGGAGGGAAAAACCCCCTACTAATCCGTCCGGAGGCACGGTGATTAATAGAAGTAAACCACTAAACCCTGTCCCTTCAGACTTGAACCTGAGTATACCCAAGTCAAGCCCTCATAAAGGAACTTCCTATGTCCTTCCCAAGGCTTGAACACAAGACCTCATGAATGGGGATGATCTTTCGACCATTGAGCTAATGCTCAAGGATATAAATGGATATATGTAATTTATTTTTTTTGAACAATTTATGGAGTCTTTATTTCTAGAAATATACTTAATAATGAGAGAAACATCTCATAAATGGTTTTTTCGTTAATAGTCTGAATTGTTTACAAGAAATTTTATATTTGAATTCTGACATATATAATATTAAAGCTAGCTGATTAGAAAACGTTTTGGAAACAAATTTTATTTTAGTTCTGGAAACAAATTTTATCAAGACGGACTCATGACCAGGATAACCAAGAGACATATTACTATAGATTATGAGTTCAAAAATTCTAGAAATAATCATTTTGATTTATGTTGATTAATTGTTAATACTAACATGTGTGTTTTCACATAGCATATAAACTCCAAAAATGTGCCATACAAAATATACTACGATTATTAAAGTTTCTAACCATACTTGATAATAAACCTTCCTATATATAATCGAATTTTTAACAAACTGATTTCAATATGTAATGCAATCGGTTGCCATATCGGTCCCAATATTTTTTTTTTGAACGGCAAACAAATATTATATTACTTCACTAGCAAAGTGCTAGAGCAACATACACGTACAAACATATATAGCAATTCTAATAAGATAAAATCAAACAAAGACATAGTAAACGTCCCTGGTAGATCTATTGAACCTTTGGCAAGAAGGTTCCATGCAATTGAGCTTATCTTAACCCGCTTAACCACCCGCTATAATTAAGCTTTCAACCTCTGAGTCGTAGCCATCGAGATCTACACCAATAAGATCACCAACTCCTTTTGTTGCATCTACTTCTTCCGCATTAATCGGGCTTCTGTCATAGTTGATGCCTTGATGGACATTAGATGCTCCCCCTTCCATTCCACATTTTCATTTCATTTCATTTATTGTTTGCCCAAATTTAGTAAAATTAGGTCCATCAAGTAGTTAACTATATCATTATCATTATATTACTATAGTTTAATATAAATCTGTCGGAAAATGATACATTCTCCTACCAAATCAACCTAATAATCCTTTCAACTACTCGATCTGTCGATCATGATACTTAGTAAAATCAAATGATGGAATTAGACAAAGTCAATAGTGGATTACACTTGTTATATAATCTGATAGTTAGAAAGATTATTAGGTTGACTTCTTGAAAAGATATATAAGGTTTAAGTGAATATGAAAAATAAATTAAAATAAAGATTAAGAAAATTAACATCCACGATTTCAATAGCTTCAAAATTAATTATGGAACATATTTTAGTAAATAATCCCTGTTCAACCTACAATATGCGTAATTTACATGTTTAACCAGTGTAGTTTTGATTTCAACTTTCGTTTATATATAGTAAATGGATAATTTTATAATATATAATTCATTTCACATAATCATTTAATATTTTTAACTCCGTAAATAAAACGGGTTGACAAGTAAAACCCTCCAGGACCATCATTATTCGTCACTGACCATGAAATCAACAGTTCGCTGCATTACGCGGATACATAATAGTTGATAATTATCAAGTTATTGTGTCAAAGCCTTTGTGTTTTCTTTTTTCCAGCTTGAGTAATTGAGAATGCATCATACTTTGTCGATGATCAATCTTCCACAAACTTTGAAAATGTCATTTTTGCCAAGTTTTTTATCTTGGTATATATCTAAATTTTTTTAAAAAAGAACTCGTCATCGCTGAATAGTCTGAACAAGCAAAACCTCATTCGTTTATTTGTTTTCTTAATAAGATCAACACTATATATATACATTACAAAATCCTCGTTAGTTGTATATATCACCATCAGTATTTGGACCCGGTGACCACAATGATGCATGATCATATGTTAGCAATGATACTATGGTGTACCAATAAGTTTTTCCAACAGAAAATTGGAGGTTATTTCTGTTTCATTCACTACTTAATTTGGAATTCTAAGTGATCGATCGCTGATTTAAGTTACAAGTTATGTTAGTTCGGTTATGTGTCATATAATGTTGGTCGTGGACTTTCCTCTATTGAAAGCCATTGATTGAATTAGTTGGTTCTAGGTACTCATTATTGTTTTTTAGTTTCGAAATAACTAATATGGAATCTGTATAGTACGAAATAGGCTAGTCATTTAGGAAACGAGTACAAAATTTTCCAATATGTATTGAAATGTTACAACTTACAACTTTCTAAAGTCAACTTATTCAGAAACTATATTACAATAGCATTCATTTTATGATCATATATATTGATTTCATAGTTATTTACATTTACATTAATAGGCATAGAAAGAAAAGCCCTCACATCGTTGGTCGTCACCAATTAAAATCGCTAGACATCGCACACTGACCCGATTTCCATGGTTGTTGCCGACCCAATGTCGCATGTACGCTTCATTTTCTTGGTTGTTGCCGAGCAAGATGACAGAATTATATTCAAAAAGCGACTAGTAAGTTTTTACTGCAATATATATAATTACAAATCTAAAAATAATACAAAGATATATATTATAGATACTTCTATCTGTACGTTTTAGCTGCAAGGTTTGTAAAAGAGATGGAAAACTCATGTCAAATATAGAAAACAGTGTTAAAATACATGTATCAATATTACCTTGATGTCTTATTGTACCTTTGTTGTTATTTCATGTATTTATGAGGGACCAAAGCTGTGTGTTTAGAAGATCAAAGGATAGAAAGATGAAGGAATGCAAGATGGAGGACTAGAAGTGCTAATTAAAGGATGGTGAAGGTTGTTTATGAAAAAGGGCTTTAACCCTCATATAAATACCATCTTATGATGGATTAGGGTTTGATATCTTCATAACCCTATTTTATATCTTTTTCTCTCTCGAATAATAATGGTCTGTATATATATCATATCGATATATATATACTTATCTTTTATGTAAAATCTGTTTTGGATGATTATTGTTTAAGTTTGTGTAATAATAACTTCGAATAATCGGTTTACCGCAATCTGGTTGTGATTTCTTACATGGTATCAGTCACAGGTTGGATTAATCGGTGATATTTGATTCGATTCTTGATTTGATTAATTAGATCTAGGGCGTATTCCATCTGGAACCCTAGATTTGATTTCTTTGGTTTTTTTGTTCGATTGGGTTAGGGTTTGTTAGATCAAACCTATTCTGGTCATTCCGCTGAAATTTCTGGTGTTTAATCCTATAATATTAGGGTTCTCTTCTTCAGATCCTGATTTATCTCTTGACTAAGTGAATCAAGAGTGAATTAGGGTTCCTCCTTCTGCCTATAGCACTGTATTGTTATTTCTATCTCTTATCTCTTTTAATCGTCTTTTATTTTTTAATTACCAAATTTTCTCTCTCTTATTCTCATAAAAACAACTGTGTTAAACTTGACCTGCCTCCGTGAGAGGTTAGGAATCCTGTCCCTGACACTTTTGTGAGGATTAAGAGTATTTTCATCCAATTTTTCATATATATATATATTTTTATTTTTCTGGTGATTATTGCTTTGTTATCTTTTATTATTTGTGTTCTTTCTGATATTGATTGATTGATTATTGTTATTATCTGAGTTTAAGTACTTTATTATTTGGTGTCTGTTGATTCTATTTGTTATTGGTTATTTCTGGTAATTGTTTTGTTTAATTGCAATGGATGCTAATAATGATAATAATGATGATAATAATAATAATAATAATAATAATAATATAATAATAATAATAATAATAATAATAATAATAATGAAGATGCTCATTCTGAACATTCTGATTTCTTTAATGAACCTGAAACTAAAATTAGCAAATTGGATTTTGGTGATCCTCTGTACTTGCATGCTAGTGATACAGTTAGTACTCCTCTGATTGGCTTTAAGTTGCTTGGTACTGATAATTACAAAGTATGGTCTTGTGCTATGGAACTTGCTTTACAAACTAAGAATAAAACTGGTTTTATTGATGGTACTTGCTTGAAATCTATGGTTAATCCTGTTCTTGCTAGTCAATGGGATAGATGTAATGCTGTTGTTCTTAACTGGATTTTGGGTTGTATTTCACAAGAACTTTATCTTGGTCAAATTTTTTCTAAAAATGCTGCTACTGTTTGGCAAGAACTCAAAGATACTTATGATAAGATAGATGGTTCTGTAATTTTTAACATTCATCATAAAATCAATTCATTAACTCAAAATGGTGCTTCTCTGTCTGAATATTATCACAATCTTACTTCTCTTTGGAAACAGTATGACTCTATGGTTACTTTGCCTATTTGTACATGTGCTGCTGCTACTACTGTGAAAAGTCATAATGATTTGCTTAGATTGATGCAATTTCTGATGGGTCTAGATGATGTTTATATGAGTGTTAGGTCTAATATATTAACAAGAGAACCTCTGCCCAATGTAAGAACTGCTTATGCTATAATTTCTAAAGATGAGTCACATAGGGTTGGGTTATCTGATAAGCCCAGTTCTGCTGGTGTTTTTTCTGCTAAAAGTAATTTTCAGAGGAATAATACTTCCTCATCTAAACCTGCTCCTTACAAACCTCCTTTTGACACTAAAAGAACTTTTGACAATAATTTTGAATCAAAGAGAACTTTTGATACTAATGCTAGAACTTTTAGACCTCCTAATCCTAATCTTCAATGCACTAATTGTCACAGAATTGGACATACTATAGAAAGATGTTTTCAATTGGGGTATAAAAGGCCTACTTTTCAAAATACTTCTAAGTTTGCTAATAATCATGTGAATGTTGATCAAAAGGTTTCTGCATCTTCATCTGCTAAGTCATCTTCTGTGAATGATTCTGTTCTTGCTTCTTTAACTGCTGATCAAGTTTCTAGGTTGTTAAGCTTGATAGATACCAAACCTTCTTCTTCTTCTTCTCCATCTTCTTCTGGCTTGCATGCTAATATGGCAGGTATGCCTTTATTTAGTAATTCTTGGTTCTTTAGTTGTAATGCTTATCTTGTGAAAGCTTTAATTGCTTGGATTATGGATTCTGGTGCAAATCAGCATATGACTAATTCTGATAAAGGTCTTTCTCAAGTTGTTGATATTTCTGATTTAAATTTAAAAATTGGTCATCCTAATGGCACTTGTGCTACTGTCACTAAAATTGGTAACTTACATTTAAAAAATGGAATAGTTTTGTTTGATGTTTTAGTTGTGCCTGAATATTCTGTCAGCTTGATGTCTGTTCATAAGTTGGCTAGAGATAATAAACTGTTTATAGGATTTGATGAGGATAAATGTTATCTTCAGGATTTACCTCAAAAGAATCTTCTGGGGACTGGTAGTCAACAAGGTGGATTATATGTTTATGATGATGTGCCAATGTGTTCAAATATGGTGTGTAATTCTGCTTGTCTTCCTTCTGATTCTAAATTTCTTTGGCATTTAAGACTTGGTCATCCTGCAGACCAAGCTTTATCTGTCTTTCATAATACTTTAAATATAACTACTTCTGGTTCTTTAGGACCTTGTGATATTTGTCACAAGGCTAAACAAGTTAGAGAACCATTTCCTTTGAGTGATCATAAAACTGTTTTAATTGGTGAATTGTTACATTTAGATGTCTGGGGACCCTATAAGGTTACCAGTAAAGAAGGTTTTAAATATTTCTTAACAATTGTGGATGATTTTACTAGAGCTGTATGGACTTTTATGATGAAATCTAAAACTGAAGTCTTTCATCATGTAGATTTCTTTGTAAACATGCTTTTAACTCAGTTTTCTGTTAAAGTTAAGATTATTAGGAGTGATAATGGTACAGAATTTGTTAATAATTTGTTTCAAAACTTATGTCACTCAAAGGGAATCATACATCAAACTACTATTGCTTATACACCTCAACAGAATGGGGTGGCTGAAAGGAAACATAGACATCTTCTTAATGTGGCTAGGTCTCTTATGTTTCAGGGGGGAATTCCTTTATATCTTTGGGCTGATTGTGTGTTAACTGCTACTTATTTAATCAATAGAACTCCTTCCTCTGTTTTAAAAGGCAAAACTCCTTTTGAAATGATTTATGGTTTTAAACCTAATTTAAAACATCTAAGAGTTTTTGGTTGTTTGTGTTTTGCTACTAAGTTGAATGTTTCTGATAAGTTTGAATCAAAAGCTGATAAATGTGTGTTTGTTGGATATGCTAATTCTAAGAAAGGTTATAAGTTGTTTTGTCTTGATTCTAAATCTTATATTTTCTCTAGAGATGTCAAGTTTTATGAAAATATTTTTCCTTTTACTATGAATCAAGAAGAAGTGTTAAAATCTGTACAAGATTCTGTTAATCACTTAAATTTCTTTGACAAATTTGATGATATCATTTCTAATAAGGAAACTGTCTTTTATAAAAGTCCCAATGATGAAGAGGAAGGCTATAGAAGTGATCCTTCATTTGGCAGTGAGCTCCAACATTCACTTGGCAGTATAACTAAGTCTACCAGTGATTTTTCACTTGGAAGACCTAGCTCTACCAGTGATGATGTTGTTGAGCATGCTGCCAATGAAGAAGAAATGATTCATAATCCTCCTGAGGGCAGTAATAGTACATACTTTGATGTTAATGAAGATCTTAATAGGTCTGACAGAAATAGAAATCTTCCTAAAAGATTACATGATTATGAATTAACTGGAAAAATCAAGTATCCTTTGAATAAAGTGGTTAATTATGCTAATTTGAGTATGAATGCTTATGCTTTTGTTTCTAATCTTAATAAGAGTATTGAACCAACTTCATATTTTGAAGCTGTTAAGGATCAAAACTGGGTAAATGCAATGAATTTAGAAATGGAAGCTTTAAATAGGAATGGTACTTGGGTTTTAACTGATCTACCTCCTGGTAGAGAACCTATTGGTTGTAAATGGATTTACAAAATCAAATATAAAGCTTCTGGAGAAGTTGAAAGGTATAAAGCTAGATTAGTGGCTAAAGGCTTTAGTCAGAAAGCTGGTATTGATTTTGAGGAGACTTTCTCTCCTGTTGTAAAAATGGTCACTATTAGAACTTTACTTACTATTGCAGTTTCTATGAGCTGGCCTTTGTTTCAATTAGATGTTAACAATGCTTTTCTTTATGGTGATCTTCATGAAGATGTTTATATGAAGTTACCCCAAGGGTATTTTGATAAAAATGATGGTAAAGTATGTAAGTTAGTCAAGTCTTTGTATGGTTTAAAGCAGGCCCCTAGACAATGGAATGCTAAGTTGTCTAGTGCCTTGCTTGAATATGGGTTCAGTCAAAGCAAATGTGATTACTCTTTGTATGTTAAAACTGATAATGGTTCTTTCACTGCTCTTTTAGTGTATGTTGATGACATTGTGGTGACTGGTGATAATATTAATGAGGTTAACAAGGTTAAACAGTTTCTAAATACAAAATTTATGATAAAAGACTTGGGTAAACTCAAGTATTTTCTTGGTATTGAAGTTCTTGAAACTAAGCAGGGTTTGTGTTTGTCTCAAAGAAAGTATTGTTTAGAGTTACTTAATGATTTTGGTTTACTTGGTTGCAAGCCTATTGCAACTCCCTTAGAGATCAACATGACTATTAAACCTAATGGTTCTAAGAGTAAACCTCTTGAGAACATTTCTGTTTATCAAAGACTTATTGGAAAGTTAATCTATCTTACTTTAACCAGACCTGACATAAGCTATGCAGTCCAGTGTCTTAGTCAGTTCATGCATGCTCCTTTGATTGAGCATTTTCAACTGGGACTTAGAATTCTTAGATATCTCAAGAATTCTCCTGGAAAAGGTTTGCATATTCAATCAAGTAAGTCTCTTTCTCTTAAAGCCTTTGTTGATTCAGATTGGGCCAGATGTTTATATACTAGAAGATCTGTTACTGGTTATACTGTTTTTCTGGGTGATAATCTCATTTCTTGGAAAAGTAAAAAACAACCAACAGTTGCTAAATCCTCTGCAGAAGCAGAATATAGGGCCTTAGCAACTGTTACTTGTGAGATCATTTGGCTTTTGAACTTGTTAAAAGATTTAGGCTTAAGTCATAATTTGTTACCTGTTTCTGTTCATAGTGATAGCAAATCTGCAATTCAAATTGCAGCTAACCCTGTTTTTCATGAAAGAACTAAGCACTTTGACATAGATTTGCATTTTACAAGAGAAAAAATTGGTGCAGGTGTTATTAAAACTGTTAAAGTTAAATCAGAATTAAACATTGCAGATTTGTTCACTAAAAGCCTTGGTTCAAAGCAACATTTTTCTTTGTGCAATCAACTTGGACTTATAGATTTGTTCAAGGTTAATATTGAGGGGGGATGTTAAAATACATGTATCAATATTACCTTGATGTCTTATTGTACCTTTGTTGTTATTTCATGTATTTATGAGGGACCAAAGCTGTGTGTTTAGAAGATCAAAGGATAGAAAGATGAAGGAATGCAAGATGGAGGACTAGAAGTGCTAATTAAAGGATGGTGAAGGTTGTTTATGAAAAAGGGCTTTAACCCTCATATAAATACCATCTTATGATGGATTAGGGTTTGATATCTTCATAACCCTATTTTATATCTTTTTCTCTCTCGAATAATAATGGTCTGTATATATATCATATCGATATATATATACTTATCTTTTATGTAAAATCTTTTTTGGATGATTATTGTTTAAGTTTGTGTAATAATAACTTCGAATAATCGGTTTACCGCAATCTGGTTGTGATTTCTTACATGGTATCAGTCACAGGTTGGATTAATCGGTGATATTTGATTCGATTCTTGATTTGATTAATTAGATCTAGGGCGTATTCCATCTGGAACCCTAGATTTGATTTCTTTGGTTTTTTTGTTCGATTGGGTTAGGGTTTGTTAGATCAAACCTATTCTGGTCATTCCGCTGAAATTTCTGGTGTTTAATCCTATAATATTAGGGTTCTCTTCTTCAGATCCTGATTTATCTCTTGACTAAGTGAATCAAGAGTGAATTAGGGTTCCTCCTTCTGCCTATAGCACTGTATTGTTATTTCTATCTCTTATCTCTTTTAATCGTCTTTTATTTTTTAATTACCAAATTTTCTCTCTCTTATTCTCAAAAACTTTGTTAAACTTGACCTGCCGCCGTGAGAGGTTAGGAACTCCTGTCCCTGACCACTTGTGAGGATAGAGTATTTTCATCCAATTTTTCATATATATATATATATATATTTTTATTTTTCTGGTGATTATTGCTTTGTTATCTTTTATTATTTGTGTTCTTTCTGATATTGATTGATTGATTATTGTTATTATCTGAGTTTAAGTACTTTATTATTTGGTGTCTGTTGATTCTATTTGTTATTGGTTATTTCTGGTAATTGTTTTGTTTAATTGCAATGGATGCTAATGATGATAATAATGATAATAATAATAATAATAATAATAATAATAATAATAATAATAATAATAATAATAATAATAATAATGAAGATGCTCATTCTGAACATTCTGATTTCTTTAATGAACCTGAAACTAAAATTAGCAAATTGGATTTTGGTGATCCTCTGTACTTGCATGCTAGTGATACAGTTAGTACTCCTCTGATTGGCTTTAAGTTGCTTGGTACTGATAATTACAAAGTATGGTCTTGTGCTATGGAACTTGCTTTACAAACTAAGAATAAAATTGGTTTTATTGATGGTACTTGCTTGAAATCTGTGGATAATCCTGTGCTTGCTAGTCAATGGGATAGATGTAATGTTGTTGTTCTTAACTGGATTTTGGGTTGTATTTCACAAGAACTTTATCTTGGTCAAATTTTTTCTAAAAATGCTGCTACTGTTTGGCAAGAACTCAAAGATACTTATGATAAGATAGATGGTTCTGTAATTTTTAACATTCATCATAAAATCAATTCATTAACTCAAAATGGTGCTTCTCTGTCTGAATATTATCACAATCTTACTTCTCTTTGGAAACAGTATGACTCTATGGTTACTTTGCCTATTTGTACATGTGCTGCTGCTACTACTGTGAAAAGTCATAATGATTTGCTTAGATTGATGCAATTTCTGATGGGTCTAGATGATGTTTATATGAGTGTTA
Source organism: Erigeron breviscapus (assembly GCA_034093135.1). NCBI lineage: Eukaryota > Viridiplantae > Streptophyta > Magnoliopsida > Asterales > Asteraceae > Erigeron > Erigeron breviscapus. Next base: position 95,436,280 of record CM067171.1, on the reverse strand, counting down.
GGTCTAATATATTAACAAGAGAACCTCTGCCCAATGTAAGAACTGCTTATGCTATAATTTCTAAAGATGAGTCACATAGGGTTGGGTTATCTGATAAGCCCAGTTCTGCTGGTGTTTTTCTGCTAAAAGTAATTTTCAGAGGAATAATACTTCCTCATCTAAACCTGCTCCTTACAAACCTCCTTTTGACACTAAAAGAACTTTTGATAATAATTTTGAATCAAAGAGAACTTTTGATACTAATGCAAGAACTTTTAGACCTCCTAATCCTAATCTTCAATGCACTAATTGTCACAGAATTGGACATACTATAGAAAGATGTTTTCAATTGGGGTATAAAAGGCCTACTTTTCAAAATACTTCTAAGTTTGCTAATAATCATGTGAATGTTGATCAAAAGGTTTCTGCATCTTCATCTGCTAAGTCATCTTCTGTGAATGGTTCTGTTCTTGCTTCTTTAACTGCTGATCAAGTTTCTAGGTTGTTAAGCTTGATAGATACCAAACCTTCTTCTTCTTCTTCTCCATCTTCTTCTGGCTTGCATGCTAATATGGCAGGTATGCCTTTATTTAGTAATTCTTGGTTCTTTAGTTGTAATGCTTATCTTGTGAAAGCTTTAATTGCTTGGATTATGGATTCTGGTGCAAATCAGCATATGACTAATTCTGATAAAGGTCTTTCTCAGTAGTTGATATTTCTGATTTAAAAAAACAAAAAAAAAAAAATTAACACAGATTAAAAAAAATTAAAAAAAATTAAAAAAAAAAAAAAAAAAAAAAAAAAAAAAAAAGATTTAAAAATTGGTCATCCTAATGGCACTTGTGCTACTGTCACTAAAATTGGTAACTTACATTTAAAAAATGGAATAGTTTTGTTTGATGTTTAGTTGTGCCTGAATATTCTGTCAGCTTGATGTCTGTACACAAAGTTGCTAGGGATAATAACTGTTTGTTGGTTTTGATGAGAATAAATGTTATCTTCAGGATTTAATTCAAAAGAAGTTGTTGGGGACTGGTAGTGAGCAGGGTGGATTATATGTTTATGATGATGTGCCAATGTGTTCAAATATGGTGTGTAATTCTGCTTGTCTTCCTTCTGATTCTAAATTTCTTTGGCATTTAAGACTTGGTCATCCTGCAGACCAAGCTTTATCTGTCTTTCATAATACTTTAAATATAACTACTTCTGGTTCTTTAGGACCTTGTGATATTTGTCACAAGGCTAAACAAGTTAGAGAACCATTTCCTTTGAGTGATCATAAAACTGTTTTAATTGGTGAATTGTTACATTTAGATGTCTGGGGACCCTATAAGGTTACCAGTAAAGAAGGTTTTAAATATTTCTTAACAATTGTGGATGATTTTACTAGAGCTGTATGGACTTTTATGATGAAATCTAAAACTGAAGTCTTTCATCATGTAGATTTCTTTGTAAACATGCTTTTAACTCAGTTTTCTGTTAAAGTTAAGATTATTAGGAGTGATAATGGTACAGAATTTGTTAATAATTTGTTTCAAAACTTATGTCACTCAAAGGGAATCATACATCAAACTACTATTGCTTATACACCTCAACAGAATGGGGTGGCTGAAAGGAAACATAGACATCTTCTTAATGTGGCTAGGTCTCTTATGTTTCAGGGGGGAATTCCTTTATATCTTTGGGCTGATTGTGTGTTAACTGCTACTTATTTAATCAATAGAACTCCTTCCTCTGTTTTAAAAGGCAAAACTCCTTTTGAAATGATTTATGGTTTTAAACCTAATTTAAAACATCTAAGAGTTTTTGGTTGTTTGTGTTTTGCTACTAAGTTGAATGTTTCTGATAAGTTTGAATCAAAAGCTGATAAATGTGTGTTTGTTGGATATGCTAATTCTAAGAAAGGTTATAAGTTGTTTTGTCTTGATTCTAAATCTTATATTTTCTCTAGAGATGTCAAGTTTTATGAAAATATTTTTCCTTTTACTATGAATCAAGAAGAAGTGTTAAAATCTGTACAAGATTCTGTTAATCACTTAAATTTCTTTGACAAATTTGATGATATCATTTCTAATAAGGAAACTGTCTTTTATAAAAGTCCCAATGATGAAGAGGAAGGCTATAGAAGTGATCCTTCATTTGGCAGTGAGCTCCAACATTCACTTGGCAGTATAACTAAGTCTACCAGTGATTTTTCACTTGGAAGACCTAGCTCTACCAGTGATGATGTTGTTGAGCATGCTGCCAATGAAGAAGAAATGATTCATAATCCTCCTGAGGGCAGTAATAGTACATACTTTGATGTTAATGAAGATCTTAATAGGTCTGACAAAAATAGAAATCTTCCTAAAAGATTACATGATTATGAATTAACTGGAAAAATCAAGTATCCTTTGAATAAAGTGGTTAATTATGCTAATTTGAGTATGAATGCTTATGCTTTTGTTTCTAATCTTAATAAAAGTATTGAACCAACTTCATATTTTGAAGCAGTTAAAGATCAAAACTGGGTAAATGCAATGAATTTAGAAATGGAAGCTTTAAATAGGAATGGTACTTGGGTTTTAACTGATCTACCTCCTGGTAGAGAACCTATTGGTTGTAAATGGATTTACAAAATCAAATATAAAGCTTCTGGAGAAGTTGAAAGGTATAAAGCTAGATTAGTGGCTAAAGGCTTTAGTCAGAAAGCTGGTATTGATTTTGAGGAGACTTTCTCTCCTGTTGTAAAAATGGTCACTATTAGAACTTTACTTACTATTGCAGTTTCTATGAGCTGGCCTTTGTTTCAATTAGATGTTAACAATGCTTTTCTTTATGGTGATCTTCATGAAGATGTTTATATGAAGTTACCCCAAGGGTATTTTGATAAAAATGATGGTAAAGTATGTAAGTTAGTCAAGTCTTTGTATGGTTTAAAGCAGGCCCCTAGACAATGGAATGCTAAGTTGTCTAGTGCCTTGCTTGAATATGGGTTCAGTCAAAGCAAATGTGATTACTCTTTGTATGTTAAAACTGATAATGGTTCTTTCACTGCTCTTTTAGTGTATGTTGATGACATTGTGGTGACTGGTGATAATATTGAATGAGGTTAACAAGGTTAAACAGTTTCTAAATACAAAATTTATGATAAAAGACTTGGGTAAACTCAAGTATTTTCTTGGTATTGAAGTTCTTGAAACTAAGCAGGGTTTGTGTTTGTCTCAAAGAAAGTATTGTTTAGAGTTACTTAATGATTTTGGTTTACTTGGTTGCAAGCCTATTGCAACTCCCTTAGAGATCAACATGACTATTAAACCTAATGGTTCTAAGAGTAAACCTCTTGAGAACATTTCTGTTTATCAAAGACTTATTGGAAAGTTAATCTATCTTACTTTAACCAGACCTGACATAAGCTATGCAGTCCAGTGTCTTAGTCAGTTCATGCATGCTCCTTTGATTGAGCATTTTCAACTGGGACTTAGAATTCTTAGATATCTCAAGAATTCTCCTGGAAAAGGTTTGCATATTCAATCAAGTAAGTCTCTTTCTCTTAAAGCCTTTGTTGATTCAGATTGGGCCAGATGTTTATATACTAGAAGATCTGTTACTGGTTATACTGTTTTTCTGGGTGATAATCTCATTTCTTGGAAAAGTAAAAAACAACCAACAGTTGCTAAATCCTCTGCAGAAGCAGAATATAGGGCCTTAGCAACTGTTACTTGTGAGATCATTTGGCTTTTGAACTTGTTAAAAGATTTAGGCTTAAGTCATAATTTGTTACCTGTTTCTGTTCATAGTGATAGCAAATCTGCAATTCAAATTGCAGCTAACCCTGTTTTTCATGAAAGAACTAAGCACTTTGACATAGATTTGCATTTTACAAGAGAAAAAATTGGTGCAGGTGTTATTAAAACTGTTAAAGTTAAATCAGAATTAAACATTGCAGATTTGTTCACTAAAAGCCTTGGTTCAAAGCAACATTTTTCTTTGTGCAATCAACTTGGACTTATAGATTTGTTCAAGGTTAATATTGAGGGGGGATGTTAAAATACATGTATCAATATTACCTTGATGTCTTATTGTACCTTTGTTGTTATTTCATGTATTTATGAGGGACCAAAGCTGTGTGTTTAGAAGATCAAAGGATAGAAAGATGAAGGAATGCAAGATGGAGGACTAGAAGTGCTAATTAAAGGATGGTGAAGGTTGTTTATGAAAAAGGGCTTTAACCCTCATATAAATACCATCTTATGATGGATTAGGGTTTGATATCTTCATAACCCTATTTTATATCTTTTTCTCTCTCGAATAATAATGGTCTGTATATATATCATATCGATATATATATACTTATCTTTTATGTAAAATCTTTTTTGGATGATTATTGTTTAAGTTTGTGTAATAATAACTTCGAATAATCGGTTTACCGCAATCTGGTTGTGATTTCTTACAAACAGAGATAAGAAAAAAATTATGGAAACTCAAGGTTTGTAAAGCAGCATGTTTGGATCATTGGTATATACACTGGATTCTGGAGATAGGGGTCATGGGTTCGATTCTCATCCTATGCAAAGGTTGAAGGGTCTTTTCTACCATTTAGGTAGAAAATGGAAGCTGTTGGGATATATAACTATTATCATAAACATATTCACGAGTACGCAGCGGAAAGAATCATATATGCAATATAATTAATTAACAAAGTATAGAAGTGAATGTGTATCTTTTAGCTTAGCTTCCAAATATAATTAATAATGAAGATTATTATTATTTAGGGTTTAAAGTAAAACCCCTCTACGATCGCACACTTGACACCCCTACGTATGTATGCTAGTACCCGATCACGAACTCACAACCCGATTGTGTTTAGCCCTTTGAAGTCGAAAACCAAGAACCGAAAAACCCTTTGGGTTTGGGTTTCGGCCGAAGCAAAGAGAAGAGAGAGAGGAGAATTAGTTAGGGTTTTTTCACAACTAATTGTCTTGAATGAATAAATAAACCCTTAACCCTTAAGCCCTATATATAGGGATTAATTGTAAGGGTTTTCAAACTTGGTGAACAAGTTTGATGAGGATTAGGAAACCTCCTCAAAAATTCGGCCCCCCCTCTTTTAGTGTAATTAGGAAACTTCCTTAATTCCTAATTTACACTTTAATCCTTCTCTTTGAATTAATAAACATTTATTTAACTTTTAACGATTGTTTATTAATCATTTCGTGAACATATTAATTAATATATTACATTAACATATTAATTAATTACATAGAGTATATGTGTCATTTCGTGTGACCCCGTAGGCTTAAATACTTTCCGGACATACGTTTATTTAACGTGATCATATTCCAACAGCTCCCACTTGAGCATGTTATATAAAGGCAATAACATTGGTTAGCGTCTAGCAACACGCCAATGCTCCCGGAAATATTTAAGTATAGTTTCTTAAAGTATTTTGAAACGGTTTCATTGTTTACTATCCCTTTGTTTCAGATACCTTTGTTAATTATGAATATGGATCAATGTCATTTCATAATTTAACGATTCTGTTTCTCATTTCTACAACTAATTAAGATTACCAAATTAATCGAGACAACATCTGGAGTTCATTTGAGTATGGCCATACAAACATCTTAATTAATCAATGTGGGCGTCAAATGGTATCATTTTTCAATTGCAAGTTGAAGGAACAAATCCTATTTTGACTACACGTGTTAGTCATGTCATTTCACTACATTTCTGAAAATAGCTCTTTGTTACTACCTTATTCAGGATAGTTAGAACTATATCAAGAAAATGCAATCCATACATGCATAACCTGCTTGTATCTCAAGTCTAAGGATAAATAAAGCAACCATTTCACGAATTTCACTTAATGACGCCGATCCATAAAGTGATAATTCGTTAAGTGGGGTAGTCCAATATGCATCTTATGGATATCATGTGAGTTTAGTAGGACCATCTTCAAATATTCTTAAGAATATTACCAATCACTCAGATTTGTCTTAGTTTAACTATATTCCCATATAGTTAATCGACAATGGACATTTAGAATATTAAATATTCATGGATTTAAACATGCAAATATAGGATACAATTATATATTGAAATGAAAACAAACATACCAAGTACTTTAATTCATTTATTAAAATAATAATTATTCAACATCCCTTATCCAAATACCAATTACAGATTTACATGATATAACTAGCTAATTTAAGTCCTATGCCCTCGGCATGCTTATTGAGCTTTCCTTTTGACAATGCCTTTGTAAAAGGATCAACTAAGTTATAATCTGTGTGAACTTTGAGTAAATTGATTTCAGCTAGTTCGATTTGCTCACGAACATAATGATATTTTCTTTGATAATGCCTGGCACCTTTCTGAACTCCGGGTTCGTTAGCAATGATGATTGCACCAGTATTGTCACAATACATATCTAAAGGTGTGTTATTTGAGGGCATCACGTTAAGCCCATAAATAAACATTCTAATCCAGACTGCTTCCATGGCGGCATCTGAGGCGGCAATATACTCAGACTCTGTCGCAGACATAGCAACTGTGGTTTGCTTCTTGCTCTTCCAATCCACCGCGCCTCCATTTAAAACGAAGACGTATCCCGACTGAGATTGTGTATCATCTTTATCAGTTTGAAATCCAGCATCACATTATCCAGTCACTTTGAGTTATGTATCGGGATTTCCTCCATACACCAGAAATAAATCTTTAGTAGCCCGCGAGCACTTAAGAATGTTCTTCACAGCAGTTTAGTGATCTTCACCTGGATTCTGTTGATATCGGCTAACGATATTTTGCGCGAACGCTATGTCAGGTCTAGTGCATCTTACCGCATACATAATAGATCCCACAACCGAAGCATAAGTAACCCTCTGCATACGCTCCAACTCCTCAGGTGTAGAGGCATCGTGTTTGCTAGATAAGCTAAGTCCTTCCTGCATGGGTACGAAACCACGCTTGGATTTCTCCATCTTGAATCGCTTCAAGATCTTATCAATATAAGCACTTTGACTTAGTCCAATCAACCGTTTACTTCTATCTCTGTAGATCTTGATTCCAAGAATAAACGCTGCTTCTCCCAAGTCTTTCATAGTAAAACACTTTTCAAGATGGGATTTTACATCTTGCAACATTGGAATGTGATTTCCTATTATCAATATGTCATATACATATAAGACAAGGAAAGTAACATTACTCCCACTAGCTTTGCGATATACACATGACTCATCAGGATTTTGAGCAAAACCAAACTTTTTGATTTCCTCATCAAACCTTTTATTCCAACTTCTTGATGCTTGCTTTAGTCCATAAATGGACCTTTGAAGTTTGCACACTTTGTTGGGATGTTTTGGATCAACAAAACCTTCTGATTGCACCATATAAACTTCCTCGTCTAGATAACCATTCAAGAAAGCGGTTTTGACATCCATTTGCCATATCTCATAGTCATAGTACGCTGTTATGGCTAAGATGATCCTAATAGCTCTAATGTCCGCTACGGGAGAGAAGGTTTCCTCATAGTCAACTCCATAGAGCTGAGTATAGCCTTTCGCCACGAGACGAGCTTTATAGGTGTGTACATTTCCATCCATGTCGGTCTTCTTCTTGAAGATCCATTTACACCCAACGGTTCTACCATTAGGTGGAAGATCAACCAAGCTCCAGACTTGATTATCTTTCATGGATTTCATTTCCACATTTGCAGCTTCAAGCCATTTGTCAGATTCTGGATCTGATAATGCAACTTTGAAATTAGGAGGTTCATTTAAGTCTCCTAATACGTGTTCTTCAGACTCAATATTAAGATTTAATCTTTCACGAGCACGTATTGTCCTTGAGGACCTACGAATTGGAATCGCATTATCTTCAACTTGAGGTTCATCACTTTGAACATCCCCCCCCCCCAAGTTGATGATCGCTAGTATTTTCAGAAGGTGACACATCTTCCTCTTGAGTCTCATCAAGTTCAACAATCCTCCTACTATTTTCTTGAGTGATGAGATTCTTTTCAAAGAACTTAGCATATCTAGCAACTTTAATAGTGTTTTTGGTAGGAAAGTAGAGGTAGTAACCCATCGTTTCCTTTGGGTATCCTACAAAGATGCACTTAATTGATCTAGGTTGAAGTTGTCAGGCGTATCTCGCTTCACAAGTGCCTCACATCCCCAGACTCTTAAGTAAGACAAATTAGGGACACTTCCATGCCACAATTCATACGGTGTCTTGTCAGCCTTCTTGGTTGGAACCATATTGAGAATACGTACAACAGTCTCTAAGCATAATCCTAAAATGAAAATGGGAGAGTCGTAAGGTTCATCATTGATCTCACAATGTCCAACAAGGTTCTATTTCTAATCTCAGATACACCATTATGCTGTGGAGTATATGGAGGAGTAAGCTGTTGAATAATTCCACAAGCTTTTAGATAATCCTTAAACTTTTGGCTTAAGTATTCTTCACCTCGATCCGAACGAATAATCTTGATGGTTTTACCGAGTTGATTTTCTACTTCATTTTTAAACTCTTTGAATGTTTCAAAGACTTCATGTTTATGTTTAAGCAATGAAACATAACCATAACGACTGAAATCATCCGTAAAAGTGATGAAGCAGCTAGCACCTTTCCTTGACACATGTCTAAATGGGCCACATACATCAGTATGTATAACTCCAAGTAGCTCTTTAGCCCTCTCCGGTTTATGCGGAAAAGGTTTTCTTGTCATCTTGCCGGAAACACAAGACACGCATTTTTCAAATGATTCATCATTTGATTGTAAGATCCCTTCACGTTGAAGTCTTTCAATGCGTTTCTTGCCAACATGAGCAAGACGACAATGCCAAAGATAGGTAGAGTCCAAGTTAGGCTTGACTCTTTTGCTAACATTATACATTGAATTATCATTTAAATCACAACCATGCATATCAATTTCATAAATACCATTACAAGCAATAGCATTAAAATAATGAACATTATTTCTAGAAACTGAAATACCATAATCATTAAAAACATTAATGAATCCGTTGTCTTTCAACAATGAAACTGAAATTACACCTCTAGTAATAGATGGTGCATAGTGACAATTGTCTAACACAATAACTAAACCAGTAGGTAAAACTAAATGAAAGTCTCCTATTTCTTCCACAGTTGCCGGTAGACCATTGCCCACGAACAGTTGTAAAGCTCCTGGCTTCAGTTTCTTCCTTCCTCTAAGCCCCTGTAAAGTATTACAGATATGAGTTCCACAGCCAGTTGTCATAAACCCACGAATTACGCTTAGAAAAGGAATATAATTCAATTGTGAAGATACCTGAAGAACTGGCTAAACCAGCTTGCTTATTCTTCTCGTTCAACTCAGCTAGATACTTAGGACAATTCCTCTTCCAGTGTCCCACTTCAGCACAATGATGACAAGCCTGGTCTTTAGCCGGATGCTCCTTTTTCGCCGGAGGGGTCTTTTTAGGTTTCGAGACTGAAGCACCTTGCTTTCCCTTACCAACGTTCTTGCCCTTAACTTTCGGTTGTTTTCCTTTCTGAACCTTTCCCCCCCTTGATCATAAGAACTTGGAGTGTCTCAGATTTCTTGGGAAGGTTTTTCTCATACTCAATTAACATGGCATGAAGTTCAGCTATGGTTTTGTTCATGCTGTGCATATTGTAATTGCGCACAAAACTCTCAAAATCCCTTGAAAGAGACTTAAGAATCATGCCAATAGTAATAGGCTGATGATACACATAGTTTAGCCTTTCCAAGTGCTCAAAGTAACTCTTCATCTTGAGTACATGAACGCTGACCGGTTTCCCATACTCATGCTTGCAATCATGGAGTGACTCAACTAGTTCAAACAATTCAACTCCTGCTTGCTTTTCATACATAGACTTGAGTTCTCTGATCATATCATACGGATTGTACAATTCGAATTGCTTTTGAAGCTCGGGAGTCATGTTGCCTAGCATCAAACAAGCAACCTCATTATGTCTATCGTACATAGCATTGTATTCTGCCAACTGCTCTGTAGTAGCGGTAGCAGCATCAGGAACAACCATCATCTGAGTTTCAAGGACATCGGTTTTCTTTTCAACTCTTAGAACGATTCTCAGCTGACGATACCAGTCATTGAAGTTGGAAAATAACTTTCGAATTGCTTTTGAAGCTCGGGAACCATGCTCCCTAGCATCAAACAAGCAACCTCATTATGTCTATCGTACAGAGTATTGTATTCAGCCAATTGTACAGCCGTAGCATTGGCACCCGGAACAGCAGGCATCTGCTCTTCAAGAACATCAAATTTCTCTCGGCTCTTAGAACAATTCTCAGCTGACGAAACCAGTCATTGAAGTTGGTTCCAGAAAGTTTTTCTCTTTCTAGCATCGACCTGAAAGCCGATTGGTGTATCTTTTGTGAAGGATTTGTTGCCATCTACAAAACAGATTCAAGTTCAAGAATCAGTATTTTCGATAATAAATCTTTAAGAAATATAATTACCCAATGTTAAATCATATAACAATTAATTTCATTAAGGCTAGGATCCAATTGACATACCATCATTTCATTAGTTGATCTGCTAGAAATGACGTACTCAAAAGGTAAGTGACGATCAGTAATTGCATTACAAGTACAATTCCTAGATTTATGGGACTTACAACAACACTTATAGAGGTATTAAGTGTTTTGTAAACATGTTTTGTCCCATCTTATGCCACGGGTCAAGGTCTCACCGCTTAACTCGTTTTAAGTCGCCCAATTAAGAACTTGTAAATAGTCTACCACCGTCTCACGATGAGTAGTAATTTACCTTGGAGTTACAATTCACCTACGTCTCACATAGAGCAAAAAGCACTTGCAAGTGTTCTTAGCAAAGTGGGTGGCAAAGACTTAACTTTGATTGGGTAATGCAATTGATGTGAATCAAAAGTTTATGTATGAAGATTCATGCACATCTTCATAACATAATGTTTAATAAAATCATTTTTATTCTCTTAACAACACAAAAGAGCTCGGTAGCTCCATTCGAACGCACAAAGAAGCACAGAAGTAAGGTTTGCGATACACGCAATTAAGAACCCACTTCTTTAGGGAGCTAACGCATCCCGACTTATACCTCTCTTAGAGTTTGTTCAAATGGGTGAGCTGATGTATCTTTTGATTGTAAGACACCAATTTTATTAAAAGAAAATCAAATATCGGTATTTATTAGTCAAGTTTATTCTTTTCTTAAAACAATTTTGCATCACCATTTACAATAATAGCAAAATAATAAACTTACTAACTATTAATAATTAATCATGCAACGATTTATGATGGACAACCTAAATCATGGTCACTATGGTTAATGTATACGTTTAAGAATGGCTCCCCCTTCATAGAATAGGACCACATACATCAAGTTACCTTGATTGCGTAAGCCTTTAAACATATACAAACATATTATCAAATAAAACATAGAATTAAGATGCTGACTGGAAATTTCCAGCAGCTTCACGACCAGATTCGGCTTGTAAGACGACAGAATTGGCCTTCGAGCAGAACTACAAAGTTGTAGCCCTATGAATCGTGCATCTACTGTCCAAAGGAGAGCTCCTAACTCATTATGGTTGATTTTATATGAATTTTGTAGTGAACATGTGTCAAACAGGAAAAATCACACGGAAAATTCACATAGTCACACAATTATCAAATAATTAACCCTAATTATTAGACCATTAAACTAAGAAATACATATCAATATATCTAAGTAATAATCATAAAGAATTTTGCATGAATTCCTTATGATTTTTACTTCTATTTAACAACATTAAATAAAAGTACATAAAACATGCAATTTATCACATAAACATGTTAATTCACATAATCAAAACTTGCATAGAGGGTTTTAATTAACCATTAACATTGAATAGGTTGAATTAATAATAAAAACAAAACCTTAATTTTATTAAAAGAAAATCAAATATCGGTATTTATTAGTCAAGTTTATTCTTTTCTTAAAACAATTTTGCATCACCATTTACAATAATAGCAAAATAATAAACTTACTAACTATTAATAATTAATCATGCAACGATTTATGATGGACAACCTAAATCATGGTCACTATGGTTAATGTATACGTTTAAGAATGGCTCCCCCTTCATAGAATAGGACCACATACATCAAGTTACCTTGATTGCGTAAGCCTTTAAACATATACAAACATATTATCAAATAAAACATAGAATTAAGATGCTGACTGGAAATTTCCAGCAGCTTCACGACCAGATTCGGCTTGTAAGACGACAGAATTGGCCTTCGAGCAGAACTACAAAGTTGTAGCCCTATGAATCGTGCATCTACTGTCCAAAGGAGAGCTCCTAACTCATTATGGTTGATTTTATATGAATTTTGTAGTGAACATGTGTCAAACAGGAAAAATCACACGGAAAATTCACATAGTCACACAATTATCAAATAATTAACCCTAATTATTAGACCATTAAACTAAGCAATACATATCAATATATCTAAGTAATAATCATAAAGAATTTTGCATGAATTCCTTATGATTTTTACTTCTATTTAACAACATTAAATAAAAGTACATAAAACATGCAATTTATCACATAAACATGTTAATTCACATAATCAAAACTTGCATAGAGGGTTTTAATTAACCATTAACATTGAATAGGTTGAATTAATAATAAAAACAAAACCCTAATTTTATTTTTATTAAAAATCGATTTTAATTAAAAATAAATAAACAAAACTAATTTTAATTATTTAATTTTAATTAATCAAACCAACCCTCAAACCCCCCTCAAGTTTTGAACTTTACTGATACCACTGTTAGGATTCATAACTATTATCATAAACATATTCACGAGTACGCAGCGGAAAGAATCATATATGCAATATAATTAATTAACAAAGTATAAAGTGAATGTGTATCTTTTAGCTTAGCTTCCAATATAATTAATAATGAAGATTATTATTATTTAGGGTTTAAAGTAAAACCCCTCTACGATCGCACACTTGACACCCCTACGTATGTATGCTAGTACCCGATCACGAACTCACAACCCGATTGTGTTTAGCCCTTTGAAGTCGAAAACCAAGAACCGAAAAACCCTTTAGGTTTGGGTTTCCCTTAACCCTTAAGCCCTATATATAGGGATTAATTGTAAGGGTTTTCAAACTTGGTGAACAAGTTTGATGAGGATTAGGAAACCTCCTCAAAAATTCGGCCCCCCCTCTTTTAGTGTAATTAGGAAACTTCCTTAATTCCTAATTTACACTTTAATCCTTCTCTTTGAATTAATAAACATTTATTTAACTTTTAACGATCGTTTATTAATCATTTCGTGAACATATTAATTAATATATTACATTAACATATTAATTAATTACATAGAGTATACGTGTCATTTCGTGTGACCCCGTAGGCTTAAATACTTTCCGGACATGCGTTTATTTAACGTGATCATATTCCAACAGAAGCAGCCTCTCTAGTTAGGTAGAGGTTAGGTCTGCCTACGTCTTAACCTCCCGCATACACCGTCGAGGTATTTGGGCTCAAAGACCGTGGAAGGCGGCACCGAACAGTTTCTTTCTTTCTTTAGAGATAAGAAAAAAAAATCTCAGTGCCTATTTTTTTGACTCTTACTTTTTAAACTACTCGTAGTAACATATTTTGTCAATTTTACCATGTTCTCTAAAAGTAATTACTAGGAGGAATAGTAAACAACTAATAATGCCTGTGGTTATAATATGATGTAATTTACTACTCGTACTAAAAAAAGCTACAAGTTTCCTAAGCTTTTGCTTTTGATTAACCACTACACACCCCATGAGCTTCCATGATTTTGTTTTATTGATTGGTAGTAACTTTTTTCACAATACCTTTAAATTGAAGCAACAAAAGAATTTGGTTGGAGATATTAAGTGGGGCATGCTTGGTTTGTTGTACTTTATGCTTACTATGTTGTACTTTATGCATTGAGATGTTGTACCATGTACTCGATTGCATCTTTTACATAATGTAAAGTGAAAAGGCGTGGATCTTTGTAGGGTTGTTGTTTGGTAACAAACAAATTTGTTGGGTGATAGCCCAGTGGTTAGGGAGTTTTCTACTTTGTGGTTTCTTACTAGGGGGTCATGGGCTCAAATCCTGCCACATGCAAATGTGGTGAGGGGGCCTTAGCAATGTTATACCCATCTACACATGCGAGAGCAAACCCTTTAGGCCATTGCCAGGATTCGAACCCGACGTGAGCGCATCAAAGTTGGGGGTGTTAGTCATTTATCCGCTCTGCCTTTTAAAAAAAACAAACAAATTTGGCGGGTCTCATTTTGTTTTTCAACTTTATTTAAAGGGAAAATGAAAATTAAAACTATGTAGTCAAGGGTCAAACTATATGGTCAAACCCAGAAACATATAAAAAGACACCAATAAAGAAGAGAACATAGTAGTGTGGTACTACGGTTGCGATTATATTTATGGACTATTATTAACGGTAGTAAATGTGTCCTAAAATGGACAGCACTTAATGTCCCACTAATAATGGATTAAAAAGAGTGAGTGGCAAAACTCATAAATGGATAAACTAGTTTTCCTATTCAAGTTAATTAATTACAGTAATTTTTTTAAAAATGAATCTTCAACTTAGATGACACGCAGTTATTTTGGGTATTTCTATGATCTTTTCAAATTTTTAGAACACCCTGAAGATGTTTAACTATATAGATTCATTAGGGTGAGCTCAAACTATTTTGATAGTTCTAAACGAGACTCATTTTAATAACCTTTTTTTAATCAAGTTTCTAACAAAAAGCGTCCTCTTTTATCAGGGCTTGAAACCGATAAAAGAAATAAAAAAACTTATAAAACAGAATTAAACCTTGAGCCTAGCTAAAAAACTTTATAAATATGTATACAAAATATATTTTTTCTAGCTTCTTTATAAGCAAGTTATTTAATCAGATCTCCATATTAGATCAATTTAATAAAATAAATCTTTTTCTATTGTCAAAATAATTAACGCGTTTAATCTTTCCTGTGACATTGTATATATGTTGTATTTTTTTAAGGAGTTTTAGTATAGAAAAACTTGTTTAGGTCTAGCAATGCTTTTTTGGGTTAAAGGTAATACGAATTCTTATTCTAAGCGTAGAACTGTTAGAATTTACACTAATGCATATGATTCTAAATCAGTGACTGATCGAGTTTTCTCATGATTTGTTACTTAAAATTAATGAGCCCCATGAGATATTCCCTATGTTAGACAATGGTTTCACGATGAAGGTTTCGCTGATGTTGAGATTAGTTATGTTGCGGGTTGATGGATTTATGCCAATTTTACATCGCATGAAGACAAAGACATCTTTTTTTCTAATGAGTCTCTTAAGCACGGGTTTTGTAGAGTTAAAGCTCCTTGTGTTAATTTTGTCCCGAACGAACCTATGGTATGGGTTGAGATATCAGATATCCCAAAAGGTGCATGATTTGAAAGTAATTTTGATGTTGTATTGGGATCATGAGGGAAATGCATTCTCGTGGCCTTTGAATGGGGTGAAGCGTGTTCTATGGGAAAGTATGAGTTCTCACGCAAACGCAATCAACTAATCTATGAAGATTTGAATGTCGTTATGGATTAGAGAGTTCGCTGTTTGGGAACCTGATATTTTGCAGATATCTTACCCAACTATGGGTTCGGACAATGGTCTTGATTTGGAGGATTCACTTGAAAATAACCATGAAAGTGATGACACATCAGCTAGAAGTGCTTTGTAAAGATCATTTTGATGGTGATTGTGGTAATGATGCTATTGAAGATAATGCGGATGTTAAATCCTCGATTAAGGTCTTTTTGGAAGCTAACCAGAATTCTAGTATTCCAGAAGTTGTAGAAGAGTTGTCCTCTCTTGACAGAAGTAATGTTAAGGAAGAATGATTAGCATATCATAATAACAGTTTGGATGATCATGATGTTTTTTTGCTCAACAGGTTATTACATCAAGATTAGTGTCAGGTTAGACATGTTAAAGTTGCTGCAAATGAGAATATAAAAGCTTCAAGTGAGGCCTCACTAAAGCAAGATCAATCTATCTATGAAGTTACCGACAACGAAAAACAGAAAAAAGTGGCAGAACTATCATCTTCTAGCGTTATGTCTCCATATACGCCCCCGACTATTGATCTAAAACTTGCTGAAGAATCCTCCTCTATGTAGTTTGATTATATTGGTCCTCTAATTATTAATGAGTTAGATCATAAAATTTGTTGGAGCTATAAAGACCCCTCTGGAAATGTTCAAGGGTCGTCCTTTTTCGCACAATTACATACGTGGAAAAAATATTTTTTTAGCGATTTTGAAATTTGGAGATATTATGGTAGCGTAAGGAAACTGTTATCTTACACGGTGCTTTAAAGAGACGAACAAAGGACGTTAGTTAGACCTCTTTGTATTTGTGGTATGATGCAACGGCTGTTCGGCTTCGTTCATGTGAGGTCATTCTTTTTGCGGTGCGTTGGGATCTCCCTTCTGATTTTAGTAGTCGTCGGTATGTTACGTACGTCTTATATCGTTAGATCTTATTCCGTTCCTTATTATCTTTTGTTCGTTGAATCATTTCTTCTACTTGCTAGCTTCTTACTAGCATTTTAATAAATTTTATAATGTCGTTCAAAATAAAATGTTATATACGTATACATTTTATTATTGTAGTACATGTAAACATCATTAATAATTATAATAACAAAAATAATAATAATAATTAATTATCTATAGCATTATATGTCTATAGCTATAGGTATTGAAAAACATGATTTTTGATTTTTCTTATCTTGGTATGGTTATTCTTTCCGCATTGAAAGCACCTTCAATATTACGACATCTTGAACCTTCATTGACAAAGTGGTCATATACTATAAAAATTAACATATAGCATAGCATAGTATAGATGTATAATGTATATTAATCACCATTAAAGTGGCGTATTGATTATGCTAATATATTTTTCGTGAAAAATGTTAAGCTCAACATCTTGAGGAAATGGCTAGAAAAATAGTCAAAAACAATATTCGCAATATATATTTTCTTCCAAAAGTTTGTAGTAAATTTGATAAGAAAAATTGTCAATAACGATGTTTCAACCCATGAGTAAAAGGCTAATATAACTTCTTTCGAATCATCAAACTATTTCAAATAACCATCTTAAGAACACACTGAATGATCTATTTATTATTTAAAGATTCCCTTAAATCATCAAACTACTGATGTCGTTTTAATCATAAAACATGACATGTCTTCAAAAGGGCTAATTAGTTTTTAAGATCATCCGGATAACAATGTATTTTATACATCGATCCTTACTATAACCTAAAGCTAAAAAATAAAGAAATCAATTTGAAGCAATTTAGCAAGTCATTCGAAGTTATTTCAAACATGATTAGCAATCCAAACCTATCAATTGCTTCAGTCTTTTTTAAGTCTTATACACATTAATTCCGTTTATTGATTAAATTTAGAAAGAAGAGAAATGTTACATTGACAAACAATATACAATACAAACAAAAATTACAAACATATATGATATGTGATATGGATCATTGAATATAGAGAGAAAGAAAAAAAAATATTACTTGATTTAATTGATGGAATATGTATTTGTATATTTGTAAATGTTGCATCTTTCCTAATGAATATTATGCATTAAGTTGATTTCATTATTCTAAATAAAATTCCACACCTTCTAGTTGGGTTTATCCAAAAGTAAACAACAAACATAATTAAAGTTTGGATATGATTAGGTGATTAACATAAATATGAGGTATCATTCTCTTTATTTAAAAAGGCAGAGGTCCATTTTTATTATATATAGAATCTGGAAGCATTATCTTTACACAGTTATGGTATGGTAATGTTGCCTACATCTCAACTTCTTTCATGCATCGTCGAGATATTGAGACCCAAAAACCGTGGAAGACGGTATTGGATGTTTCCTTGCTTTTACTTTGTTCTCTCTGATTAAAAAAATAAATACATTTCAAAATCTGAAAATTTTGCACACAAATTATTTTATGGGTAATTGGATGAAAACCCCCTGATCCCATATACCATTTGCACACAAATTATTTTATGAGTAATTTTGCACACAAGTTTTTTTATGGGTATAGATAAATAAATAGTATTTAAATTTATTTATTGGCTTGTGGGAATATCACGTGAATGAAGTGGCTTAAAAAGGCAGCTAGCAGAGCACTATTTTTCCTCCTAAATTACCGGCAACTAATCACGTATACACTCATCATTTGTTTATCTAGAAAGAATGTCATACTATTTTGTTGCGGAGCGATTGGCGCTCACATGCCATCCTCGCCGTTGATTAATAATTAATTGATTACAATTAGGAAACATCCATAACACATACGTTAAGTTGACGAATTTTATCCAATCATTCCCCATGTGAATGTTGGGTTAACCCATGAGAAAAAAAAATGTATATTCTCTACTATACTTTAGTGGAAATATAATTAATGGATTTGGAGCTGTAAATTGACTTATGTTTGAGCAATTAGGGGAGAATTAAGAGAATGAATCTTCTTAAATACATTTGGATATGAGAAAATTCGGATTTTATATACTAATCATCGAAAATGTGTATAATTTAGTGAAAAATATATCGAGTTAAACCGATTGAACAGTTTTTAACGATAACTGATTGATATTTAACTTCGTTCTATGTTTTTTATATAATAATTATTTACATGCAATGATTTATTTAAGTTACTTAGTTCCGTAGGTTGATTAGCAATCGTTAACTTTCTTGGGCCCATCGGCCCCAGAAATTCTTAGTCAATTCATATTTATATGTATGTTTGTCTTGATTGTTTTCATACCACATGTTTGAGTTTCTTGTAGGAGACTATATTTACTATGTTTCTACATTTTTATGCTGTTTAATATGTTCAATATGGTTGCTATTGTTTATGTATTGTCGAACCTATGCTAAGGTATTGTTAGGTCGCATGTTTGCTACTCTTCCCTACTCTCAAGGTAGCCGGACTCAGCAGACAGGTATATCTTCTTATGATGTTCTCGGCCGACAAGTATGGTATCTAAACACTTTACACTTTCCGACTTTGACCTCTTTGTGGCCGGGGGTCCTTATGGAAGCAGTCTCTCTACCTTTGGGTAGAGGTAAAACTGTCTACAATTCACCTCCTCCATACCCCGCTCAGAAATTGGGTCCTGTTGTTATTGTTGTTGTTGATTTATTTAAGTTCATAATCAAAAAGTGTGGATTTCAATAGAGAAACTAATATAATGATACTGGTATAAAACGGATTTAATATGTTTTGTCAAGATGTATAACCCCATCAATTTGGTTCAAGAATGCCATGCTATCAATTTATGCCTCAAATTAGTCGAATTCAACAAGAATTTTATTTTTTGGTTGTCATGTTGGCAAGATACGTTACTACATTCAAAACATTCTTCTATATATTTCGTGCTATAACAATTAAGATATAGTTTTCAATATCCTTTACACATATAATCGACCAGTTTTGATAGATTACAAAGTTTGATAAAACTGCGACTTCACATTTTGTTGTATATAAAGAAAATTGGATGTTTATATATACTTGTAAAGAATACTTCAAAACTATGAATTAACTCAAATGTATCTAGTAGATCGATATGATCATATGTTGAATTGTTACGTGTATGTAGAATTACATGTTCATTAGTTAGTCTTAAGATTAGGTTACCTAATTAATGTAATCGACATAACCATATTGATAATGATATTATTTGGTATAGCTATAATTTATTACTCACCAATTACTTACCAAATAAGAGTAATGCCACCATTTTTTCAAGTTTTTGGTTTGCTACAAGCCCACAAATCATTTTCAGTTGTTCTCCACAACTAGCTTCCCATACATTTAGTTTATTAAAGGTTGTTCAATTTTAAAGAGGTATAGTACTCGATTTTCATCAACTAGCTACCGATCAGTTACATTCAAGCGTAGTTTGATGATTCAACTATATGCAAAATGACATCTCTATGGCTGTTTCTTATACAGTATTATGCAGTTTATTATGTGAGAATCAAAGATCATAATAATGATATAAATAACGAGAGAAGAAATGATATATAATAATTTGGATGATAGGTTTAATAATAATTTGGGGACAAAGTGACAATTCCAGTAACCGCCGTTGGTACCGGCAAAGTTAATAATAAATCGATTATTCATGACATGTAATTTTCTTATATTGATATGACAAGTTAAAATTAAAATGTTTTTTAAATAGAACTTGAACCCATTTTAACTAGGCACACACCTCCGTAAGCCTTTTGGTAAGACAAGCACAACCTAAAACTTATGACGTGAGGCTCATATATGACGCATCATTAGTTTCACATGATTAAAACGTCACTTTACATTAATGACATGTTAAATCGCCATAACGAGCAATATATATTGTAGCTTTTTAATAAAAAGTGCACAACGTTTAATTTAAATTTAAATAGAATTTAAACCTGAAAAATTAATTAAACGTCTTACAAAGTTAGGTGGCACACATGACATGAAATAATGAAGACATTTAACTACAATTAGTGACATTTTCTCAAACTCTTATAAGACTAGTATGGCCTTATGGGTGTTTAAATTTTCAAGTAGCACTACGAAAAATATAATTGTAAAAAACTCTACATTTTCTTATTAATCTAAAATGAGACTCGAACTTCATTACAAATTATTGGTTACAAGATTGTTTAAAATACAGCTAAACGAAAATCCATGTATTTACTCAAATTTTGGTAAATATGAATAAATGTAAGTAAACATGTACATATCTATATGACTATATCAAACATTGTTCTCGACCTAATTCTCGTAGTTATTTTGAAGCTTATATGGGGTTGTATGGGCGGATCTAGCATGACCCATGAAGTGGGGGTAGCCCAATAAGAATGACTTAATTTAGCCTTTTTAAATGTTTTCTAGTCCATTAAACGTTCTCAACACTGTTTGTATACCCAATTCCAAAGTTTATATATTACTCGTATTTTAGTGTAGGAGTGGACGCCCATTTTCTTTTTTTTACCCCATTCCTTTCGCATACATTAGATATAGTTAAACAATGAGTGTTTTTAAGAACATGATGATAAAGTTGATGAAATTTGAAAAATGATGTAACATTGATATAAAAAAAAAAAAGTAATGGGGAACCCTAGCCCCCGATAGCTCAATTAGATACCCATCGACAACATTAATGTAAGTATATAACATCATGAGTTGAAAGGTACCATTCATGCTGTTTTTATGTCCCAAATCCATGTCTATTTGGTTGAAGGTGAGAAATTAGCTCAAGATGTATAATTTTGTTTTTTCAATTCTGTTTAATATATATGTGTATAAAGTATGTTCATTTCTATTTAATAAATGGATATTTTTGTTTGTTTTCTTAGTATAATTAGTAGCTTCATGCTACTATATGTTGATCATGAGTTACCTCTCAAATGATAATAAAATAGCTTAGTTGAAACTTAAAGTAATATCAGTAAGACTTTTAAGATAAAGTTCCAGTTAATTTTGACATGAGCAAGTTTAAATTGTAAGTAATAAAACACAAGATATAACTTTTAAAGTTCATTATTTAATTATTGTAAACAAGTCAAAAGTTGTTGCGAAATATAGCGTATTACGAGTAATATATCTAAAAATCTCTTTGAGTTGACAATTGTAATATATTACTGTATATTATTATTATGTGGCTCCATAACTCATGACCTTTTGTATTTCCATCCATTTATGTATGTATTAAGTGTACTAATATTATGGAGCCTATATATGGCTCAGGTATATGGATTGATAAATCAATGAAAATCATTCTTCTATTCTCTCTATTCTCTATTGTGTATATTACACTTTGCTATTAGGGTCGTTGTTTTACAACACGTTATCAGCACGACATTTTACAAGATCTTAATTTCCATGGCTGATCGATCATGAGTTCCACATATGAGATTTCTGTTTCAAGCATCATTAAGATATACAGATAAATAAACATGCATGTTGAATTTTGAGGTATGATTATGATTCTATATTTAAGACTTGTCGTTCGATTTTCTTAACTGGATTTGATGCAATGTTTAAAATACTATACATTCAGCCATTCAGGTATATATTATTAATTTGATAATTTAAGTATTTTACAATATATCACTGGCTGTAAATAATCATTAAAAAATATAATTGAAACTTTGTTTCTTTTCATGATAGTACATATTATGGGTTTCCATTCATGCTTATAGATTCTATATATCTTGATCTTTTATATAACCTATTGTGGTAAAACTTCCTAACCTCTATTATGTGGTTTAAGGTTTTATGTTTAGATCTTTTAGTTTGTAATATGTGTATGATAAATATTTTTATTTTGGTGTTATTTGAAAAGTATGTGTTATTTCAATTCCTCAATTACTTTATATGTTTTGGGTTTCTTAAACATATATGGTTTTTACAGTGTTTTCAATTATGAAGGGGAAAAAAAACCCATAAACTTTGTATATTTTGGATTTCAATCGAGACCAAGAATCTGTTCTACACAAAAAGTTTTTCCTATTGTTGTTCTTGGAATAATTAAATGCATTTAAGCAATAAATAGCTAGAGAGTTTTGAGAACTTTTGATACAATTTTTGATTCTATTGTTAATTAATACATACATATAGTCTTTTACGTTTCACACAAGTCGTGTGTAATAATATCTATTTTGATTTTATTCAAATAGCAAATTATGGTTTTATATGATCAAATATATATATCGTGATGAGTTAAATAATATTGAGTTGTTTTTACAACTAGAATGATTAAAAGAATATTATTTTTTTATTAGACAGGTGTTTTAATGCTACTTTAAATGCTTTAGTCAATGGTGATGGGAATTATGATTTAAGATATGTCTTTTGGATTTACTAATTAACTTTGATCGATCTTTGATATAGCCGTATATTCTATCCAAGAAAAAAAAACATTTATCCATTCAATATGAATTGTTGAATACTTTATTTGAATTAGTATATGATGATATGTTTATATTTTAATTTATTTATTAGAAAACATGATTGTTGTGTTAGTTTTATTAACAAAGTGCGTTTATGGCTAATTTGGTGAAGAAAAAGAAATGTGAATAATTATTATGTTTGTAGTCTGAATTTGTATATTGTGGACTTATTTCTTAAAAGAAAAAAAAAGAAAAAGAAAAAAAGGGAGGTAAAAACGTGGTCTACGCATAATCGCTTATTGACAAATAAATTGATTTTGATAAATAAACGTGGTCATCCATGTTTCTTTAGTATTTACGGTTTAAGAATTATGTTGGTGGATAAATTATTTTTATTAAAGTTGCAGGTTTCAATTTTGATAATTAAGATGTCCTTTTATCTATTTGATTTTCTTGGTGAGATTTATAGTTAAAGGAAAAACTTTTATATATAAAATCTGGGCATACATATATTCAAGAGAGACGTTTAATTTGCTTTGAGGTAGCTTAAAAAGTAACGGAGACAAAGTGTGGAGTTGCTGTCACTTAAAGACATGATCAAGTTTTGATTTTGGTAAGTTTTCGAAAACTATAACCATTGGGGTAAATCTATGGCCAATAAACTTTGAGGTACGATGTCGATCTTTCTATATATTTAAGTATTTCAGATATAAGCTTTTGATTTTAAACTTGATTGAGGTAAATTATTTTGTTTTTAATTAAGAATAAGTATTTATATTGATGTATGCATGATTTTATTATTATAATTTATAATAATGTAAAACTTAATTGCAATGAATCATGATTGTTGTGTTACATGAATCGAAACATATGCATATAGACTACTAGATTTGATAATAACTTTATGATAACAAAATTTTGGAAAGATGGCTAAAACTCGATGTTGATGTCACAGTTGCATGGATGATTCTACTTGATCTAATATGTAAATAATCAAGAAGTATGTACATGATTCTTTATATTCGTTACAAACTTATTAATGTAATAAACTTATATTCCATATAGAAATAGAAATAGAAATTCTCAATTATATTGCCTACTTACATTATTGGCAATACAATTTATCAATGTGATAAATCAAATATATCACGGTAAAAATCGTTATGCTTGGATCAATCCTAGCTAATTAATTGTGTTTCTTGTGATTATTGCTATAGTAAAATTGTACAGGCCTGATTGCTAATTATGCATCTTTTATGCGTGGATGATTTAGTTGAAATATTAGGCTTTATTTGCTATAAATAAATAGAATCTCAATACTTTTGTAAATACGAAATCGTGTTAGCCTGATATTCAAAATTAATGTAAAATTGGCTCTAAGAGGTATATATGTATTTGCAAATTATATTTGTTGAGTTAAAGTTTTATTATTTGGTCTATTAATATTTAGATCCGAGTAATCTTACAGTACTATGATGGTTTACCTATAACTTATATCTCTTTTGATATGGACATATGGTTACATTAATAATTAATATTTTTGAAACATTTTTCTTGTGATATTGCAAGTATCGTTGTCATCATTATATAATTTATATGTATTTTTGATAATATTTTTTTTGGTAATGGTATAAGAATGTTTTCTCACTAATATGAGAAATAATTGAAAGTGTGATGTTATACTATTATCTTATGTATAATGTGGCTTACATCAAAGCACATGTGAGTTATAAACGAGAAGTTTATAGATCTATATTATTTGATTGATTGGCATGACCGGATCGACCATTCTGGGTCAAATGATGCGAAATAAATTGATAAGTCAAGAGATTTTTCAAAGTGGTTATATATTGTGGTTTTTTGCTCTATACGAAAGTATATGTCAAGTACAATAAATATTAAATGTCTTAATGGAACATATACAAAGGAGATGTAAGTAGGCCTATACATCGTCCAAATGACCATTTAGTGTTTAAAATCGATGCATCGTCTAAATGGGTCACAACATGAAGTTTGCGTGATTGATTGCTCATCTTATAAAATTGAGAGCATATTTCATATTGTATTGGCAATAATGATCGATTTTATAATGATCATTACGAGCAAAATGACTTATTTGGGGCCATGTTATTTAACATGTAAGAGTATTATTCGCATCGTGCCAATAATTTATTGTGTTTCCTCCCCATTGAATTTGGTTTATCGTTAGAAACCACATGTCTCATAAGAGTTTTAAATGTGCAATATATGATTAAGTTAAACAATGCACAAAAAATGAGACTTCCAAGAATGTTGGAAATAATGTTGGGAAAATAGGCGTGCCTTGGAAGTGTGTATGCTCATGCTTTGATTCAGTTCGAAAATGTCTGATTAACTAGAATATAGTTGTTTTGGGTATGAGTTAAACATGAAAGAGGCGAACGTAGTCAATAAAGCCATCATTGAGATATTTGTTTATGGCTTACGTTTTCCCAACATTAGGAGGAGATGTTCCCAACATTAGAGAGATATGAAAAGCAGCTTAAAGTTGAAATAAGCAAAAGATGAATTATCAAAGATCCTCTCATCAAATAATATGAATATGATGTTCATGGGATAATTCATATATTAAATTTAGTAATTGCCAGATATGTTTGACCGACCAAAAAGAGATTGATTAATTTATATACGCCAGCTGTTAATGCTCCGATCAGTAATAAGTATACATATGTTTGAAGCATAGTACATAAGTCGATTCCAAATAAAAATCCTCGAAAGAAAAGGAGCAAGAAAATAAGATGGTCAAATTCGAGGTATGAAAGACCCCATTAAAGATTATTGATGAAATAAGACATGAAGGTTTTAGAGAAACCGCGGGAACCTGAAAAAGTGAATATTAAACATTGAGATCTCAATAAAGTATATCATGTCTAGAGAGTTATGGAATCGATCGAATAAGTGAAATCGATAATGATTTTGAATTTGATATATCGCTAAGTACTATGAATACATATGAGGATCTTGAAATCATGCATGAAAATAAAGTTCTAAGATATATATGATTGGCCAAAAGGAAAAGACGCAAAAGTTGGACCTCGAGTCCGTACACCTGAAAGTGTAACGTTATCTGATATAATTGATGAATGCGAAAAATAAATGTCAAGCTCACATATATGATACATAGGGCATAATCTTCTAAGTAATGGACATCCAAGATGGAGTATTACGCATAAATATATAGTGGTTGTCTATATATGATATAACCAGGTCATTGAGAAATTTATTATGGAATGAGGATTTTGCGCAAAAGATATAGACTTGATTACGATGAGATTTATTCTCACGTGGTTGATGCAACTATTAATATCTTATAAGTCTGGCAATATAAAATAATATTAAACATTGACATCTCAATAAAGTATATCATGTCTAGAGAGTTATGGAATCGATCGAATAAGTGAAATCGATAATGATTTTGAATTTGATATATCGCTAAGTACTATGAATACATATGAGGATCTTGAAATCATGCATGAAAATAAAGTTCTAAGATATATATGATTGGCCAAAAGGAAAAGACGCAAAAGTTGGACCTCGAGTCCGTACACCTGAAAGTGTAACGTTATCTGATATAATTGATGAATGCGAAAAATAAATGTCAAGCTCACATATATGATACATAGGGCATAATCTTCTAAGTAATGGACATCCAAGATGGAGTATTACGCATAAATATATAGTGGTTGTCTATATATGATATAACCAGGTCATTGAGAAATTTATTATGGAATGAGGATTTTGCGCAAAAGATATAGACTTGATTACGATGAGATTTATTCTCACGTGGTTGATGCAACTATTAATATCTTATAAGTCTGGCAATATAAAATAATATTAAATAGCGTCTTGTGGGTGATTTTGAGCTCAATAGATATTGTCAATCCTCAGAGGATGTATATATATAATGCATAGAGCATGTGTTATTCTTTAAATTACAATACTACTTGAAGTATATAAAATGTATGGAACATGTCTAATGACCCAAAGCTGCTACAAACATGTTTGAAAAGGTTCTTGAGAACAACATGTAGCAAATATAATCTATAAGTCTATAATAGATATTTGATAAAGTATCTTTGAATGAAGTTATAAAATTTATTTGCCTAAGGATATTAAAGAAATACAAAATTTGAATAAGTTATGAGTGTAAAAGATCCATGTGGCAACTTTATGTTTGAAAATGTGAGATAGAAAATCTCGAAAAACAAAATCGAAAATTCTAGTGATGAATAGTTAATCAAAAGAAATATATATGATGAGGAACATATTTTGTGGGTTATATCTATTTATTGAGCATACTAAATATTTTGTATATATGGTCACTTGGTATTGATAAAGATCATTTGGTATTGACAACTATGGTATTCATAAATATCACTTTCATTCCTTAAAGGTAGAGATAAATTCTTGTTTCAAAATACTATATTTGAGTAGCATCGGGTCACTATTAACGTATATTTCAATATATTGTCTTTCGTTCTTTTAGTAAAGATAGAGATCTTATTCCATGAGAATGTATTAGAATGTGCAAAACATATATTTTATTACCCTCAAGGCGATAAGGTATAAATTTACATTATACTAACCTATCAAAGCAGTTTTAGTTTGTTTTGATACTGCAGGATAGTCGATTACAAACGAATCTGTATTTATATGAGCTTACATCAAGTTTATGATATATCATAAGAGAATAAAATCACCAGATCAAGGTGAAGATAATGCGTCATGAATTTTTTAACTACTGGAATTTTATACCAGAGGAAGATTGTACACAATATTAATGACTTAAGAAGCTGAAGTGATGTGATCATCAGGGGGAGAAGATACGCGTTGCACTCTTTTTCCCTTGACCATGGTTTTGTCCCATTGGGTTTTCCTGGCAAGGTTTTTAATGAGGCAACATCCCCAAGCGTATCGAAAGAACTATGTACTCTTTTTCCTTCACTAGGTTTTTTGTCCCATTGGGTTTTCCCTAGTAAGGTTTTAACGAGGCATATTCTTTTGACCGATGGATAGCCAAGGGGGAGTGTTATATATTATATTATTATGTGGCTATCCATAACTCATGACCTTTTGTATTTCCATCCATTTATGTATGTATTAAGTGTATTAATATTATGGAGCCTATATATATGGCTCATGTATATGGATTGATAAATCAATGAAAATCATTCTTCTATTCTCTCTATTCTCTATTGTGTATATTACACTTTGATATTAGGTCGTTGTTTTACAACAACAATTTAATTCTAAACATGTTTTCTACCACTAAAAAATAATTGTGAATGAGACCAATACTTACTTTGAACAACTATATATAAATTTAAAGAGCTACCAATAGAATTTTAAGCTGGTTGTGGTGAGTAAAATGTTCTATATGTTTGAGAATATATACTTGCTCTCTATTTATAGGCGAAGTTTTTGAATAATTGAGGGAACCCATTTTGATGCGTTTTAGATCTTTGTACATTAAAAGAAATTATAAACAAAATTTTTTACTTCAATAACTACTTCTAGTTCCTTGATTTATGTTACGTACTAATGTACTATTAGTCGATTTTGATTCTTCTGTGCTACTTTGGAATCAATGTAATCACACTTTGCTTCATGTCACATCCATTCTTTGTTGGTAGCTAGTTAAAAAAATAAAACTATTAATACTTTTAACTAAATAGCCTAAATGTTTTCCTAACTATAAGATGATAATAAGTGACTGTTAAAAAAAAATAAAAAATGATAATAAGTGGTAAAATCAAGGGATAAGATTAAGAAAGAGAATTAGTGAATCTACATGTCACCATTTTAAGAATTTAAAAGGATTTTTAGACTAATTTTTAAGAAAATATATATCATTCCCTGTTAAAGAAATATATATGTAAGTATTCTTACCATAAATTCTTTTTTACCGAGACAAGACTGTAAACACTTGTATCCACATATGCATTATTTCTGAACCTTTTTTTATGCGGAGCTCGTATTTTTATCATTATTATTTTGATAAAAATGTCATAATGTATGGTTATTATAACATACTAAGTCAATATTACAATGCTAATATAATGAACAAAAACTATAATGCTTTTATATCAAGCCCTTTTTCATATACTCAAAATAAAACATGACAATACAAAGCAAAACAAAATTAAAGAGTGGAAACAAAATATTGGATGAAAATCTGGTCATTCACCCAACTGAAACCTAAGCCCAAAAACGACATGTCAACCATAAGTAACCAATGAATATGCTTTATTATATTCTCTTTTATATACTAAACTATATTCCTATTTTTAAATCTTTCTTTCTGAACAAAGTAAACTACTAATTAAATACACTTTATTCAATAACTTAATAATCTTAAAAAAACACCATTAACAAACAATCCTTCAACTATGGAAGCTCAAGCAAATGCCTTCATTTCCACAATAATAATAACAATGACAGTGATAATGGCAACTAGTTTAGCTCAAATACAAATACCCACTACATTGGATGGCCCATTTGACCCGGTGACCCGAAAATTTGACCCATCTCTTCGTTTGGGCAGTGATGATTTGCCAATGAGTCATCCAAGATTAAAAAAGAATGTGACTTTGTATTTTCCTGAACAAATTGCTTTAGCAATTTCTTCTGTTGATTCCATGTGGCTTTCTTGGATTACTGGTATGGTTTTTTTTTATTTTGCTCTGTTTTTTTTTAGAACTGCATTTTGCTCTGTTTTTTATGTATTTGACTTTAGGATTTTCAGTTTAGACTTGCATTTTTTTATTGGATTATTGGTGATTGGATACCTGGATAGGCGTGTACATCTTAGTCAAAAAGACTCATTATTTCCGGGTAACTGAAATGGGGAAACCTTCGCCGTTTATCTGTTTACGTGCATAAAAATATTGTACAGGAAGGGATGCGTTATTTTGAGAACCACTAAAAAAAAGAACGCGAGAACCAATCTCAGCCCTCCATTCATCAAGATCAGGAAGGACATGTTTGTCATTATGAAAAATTAATATTTTGTCCCGCTCTTTCTCTTTCTCTTTCTCTCTCCTCTTATTAAATTAATAAAAATATCTAATTCATTAAAAAACTTTTATCTCACAAATCGTACATCGTTAGACGGAAAAAAAAGCATGGTTAGTCTTGAAATTTCGTCCTCTTTCATTAGAGATGCGACTCGATATACTTTTGAAGACTTTTTAAATGTCGTTTTTTTCCATCACATTTATCCTACACATGTGTAGGACAAGTAGAAACCACTAAAAGGTTCATCCTACACATGTGTAGGACAAGTGAAAACCACAAAAAGGTTCATCATACAAATGTGTAGGATAAGTGGAAACCACTAAAAGCTTCATTTAATATATACTTTCGACGACTTTTTAATTCAGAGGGCGGATGGATACTGTACGGGCGGTAGCCCTTGGTCGAACGGGCGTTGCCCGTTCAGGGGGGCTTCGCCCTTCTCGGTAGGCTACCTCGAGGCATTTATAAAGGGGTTGGAAGTCGGACGCATTTGGGAATGGTTTGGATTTGATGGGCGGCGATCCATGAGATGGTGGTGGTTGGATACAGTACGGGCGGTAGCCCTTAGTCGAACGGACGTTGCCCGTTCAGGGGGGCTTCGCCCTTCTCGGTAGGCTACCTCGAGGCATTTATAAAGGGGTTGGAAGCCAGACGCATTTGGGAATGGTTTGGATTTGATGGGCGGCGATCCATGAGATGGTGGTGGTTGGATACGGTACGGGCGAAACCCTTAGCCGTACGGGCTCCGCCCGTTTAGGACAAATGGAAACTACTAAAAGGTTCATCCTACACATGTGTAGGACAAGTGGAAACCACTAAAAGGTTCATCCTACACATGTGTAGGACATCAAAGAATAATAACTTACACATGTGTAAGATGAAGGTGGTGAAGAAAAAAAAACGAAATTTAAAAAGTCGTCAAAAGTATATCGAATCGCATCTCTAATGAAAGAGGACGAAATTCTAAGACTACCCATGCTTTTCTTTTCGTCTAACGATTCACAAACCACGAAATTCTAAGACTACCCATGCTTTTCTTTTCGTCTAACGATTTACGGTTTGTGAGATAAAAGTTTTTTAGTGAATTAGATAGAATTCTATTAATTTAATAAAGTAAGAGAGAAAAAAAGAGGGAGCTGACGAAAATACCCCTTCAGTGTTGAGATGGTTTTTTTTTATTTTTAATCTTATCCATCCAGTTTTTTTGATCCAAGGGTTGAGAAGAGTTCTTGAGTTCTTTGTTTTTAGGGGTTCTCAAATAACCCCTCCTCTGTACAGGAATGTATATTCTTATTTGACCCAAATGTCCTTGCTATGATAGCCATTCAACATAAAAGCGGAGGTAGGGTCAAATCCCGTTGTGTGGTACTTTAATCACGGTGTCACGCGATTTACCCTCTCACTTGTTTGGACATGAGCTGTTGGCGAGGGACCAATAATATTTAAAAGTTGTCCCATTTGTAACGATTTGTAACCGGGTAACCGATTATAAAAAAGAAAGAGATAAGGACACGTGTCTAAAATCAATTGGTTACTTGGTTACAAACAGTGACTAAAGTAAAAGAGTAATGATCTGTATACCACTAATTTTTAACTTTACTTTAAAGTGTTGTACAGTATAATCATGTTATGCATATTTAGTGGTGTACAGTTAAAAAGTGGCGGTGTATAAAGTAAAAAATAGGCCCATATTTTAAAGTTGGACGATAATATAAATAAAATCAAGAAGTGAAAAGTAGGTTGTTATTGTAGATAATTAACTCTTTTTTTATGTTATTTAAAATTTGAAAGGGGATGCACAGATTGGGAAGAATGTGACACCACTTGATCCATCCAGTGTTGGTAGTGAGGTGTGGTATGGTGAAAAAAGTGGAAATTATTCGAAAAAACGAAATGGCGTTTCAATGATTTATAGTCAGTTGTATCCGTTTGAAGGACTTGATAATTATACTTCCGGGATCATTCATCATGTCAAGATTGATGGTAAGAATTCATCAGCTCAATCTATAAGCCATAGTTTTAATTTGGTGTTATTGGTATTAGTAGTAGCAAGATTATTACAACTAAAGGCCTAGATTTGTAGAATTGTACAACCCTGAGGGTTAGACGAGTGGTTGGATGCATGAAATCTCTAGTGGAAACCCCCCGAGTTCGATCTCCATAGGCTAACTTTGGGATTAGTCACTAGACACGTAACTGAGTTTGCTAATAGGGTCATGTTTCGCAATATTGGCATGGCTGACACACTCCTTAATGAGCCACTTAGCTGGTGTGGAGAGCATAAGCTGATCATTGCCTTCCATTGTCCTCGGGGTAGGGCCTGTGGACCGGTCAACATTGTCTGTTACTCTGTTATTACGAACTTTGTGAATTGAAAATGGTATTAAGAGTAATCAGTTGCTTAAAACCTGGGATTAACATGCACGTGTACATATATCTCGCTTTTCAGGGGGTCTTAGGAGATGTGTTCGAACTAGGGAGTAAATTCAACCCATTTACATGAATATGGGTCGATATATGGGTAAAGTGTCAAGTCAGTATAACTAAAGAAGTTTGCTGAAAAGGAAAATGGTTGATAGATTAAATATCACCCATGGGAATATGGGAGGAACATCCTTAATCATATTAATATGTTAATTAATTATGAAAGTTTTAATAACATAAACAAACAAAAAAAGTGTTGCACATTGACCCGCAACATCTATTAAATTACTTGTTATGACCTAAACCTGTTTTGATTTATTGCCCAACCACTCATTTTGTCAAATTGTAATTTACATTAATTGTTTGATAAAAACTTAATATGAACTATGTTTATGATAATCACTTTATTCAAAGACTCAAGACTTAATACTCAGTTTAGATACACACTTAAGCACTCCCTTAATGTGAGACAAATTCCTGATTTTACTCCTAAATAGGTATTTTGTAGACCCATATCATAATAAACGAAGAGGCGACCCACAAAGTGATCAAATGAGGATGATATACTTGTACTGAATCTAAAATTTCTAATTTATGTAATGTAGGTCTCAAACCAGGTTCAAAATATTACTACAAATGTGGAGACAGTTCTATTCCAGCTATGAGCAACGAGCATTTTTTTGAAACGTTACCGTTGCCCGGCTCGAACACATACCCTCATAGAATTGCAGTTGTTGGGGACCTTGGCCTCACATCAAATACAACAACCACAATTGATCATTTAATTGAAAATGATCCATCTCTCGTTTTAATGGTTGGAGACCTAAGTTATGCCAATCAATACCTTACAACTGGTGGCGAAGGTGCATCTTGCTTCACTTGTGCGTTCCCGGATGTTCCCATTCGTGAAACATATCAACCACGTTGGGATGGATGGGGAAGGTAAATTCTTACCTCGAATACGATTCTTAGAGGTCGCAAAATGGTTGGGTCAAGTGGGTTCAGTAAATGGTCAAATTGGGTTCAGGTCAAAAAGGTTCACCTATAAGTGCAGGGTTGGAATGTGCTGGGTTGGCCTGCACACGCTTCTTTTTACCCTTTATTTAAACTTTACAAATCTCGTAACTTAATGTAGTAGTATGCATATAATCTCAGATTTTGAACATAAAATGATATAAGAGGTTTAAGCCTATTATAAGTACAGTTTAGGCAACTTTGACCTGTTTCCTTGATAGATAGTTTTTCTAAGCACTTGTTTGACCTGTTATAAAAAAAATCACAGCCCGAACTGACCTTTTTTTATATTTATAAATGAGTTGAAATTGCCACCACTAGGCCCTGCATTGTGGAAATTTCTTAATTGATTGTTATGCTTGCTCAAGTACTTGAAGATTGTTCTAGTAATCTGAATGTGTTCAAATAGGTAGAAATATGACATGGCAAGTGGGTTGGCCAAAAATAGGTTCAGGTCAAATGGGAAAAGCTTGATGGGTCAAAACGATTTGGGTAGACCCCTGAATATATATATTTACATATCCAATTTCTAATATTTCATTACTAATTACGTTTCTTTTTTTGCAAAGCCATGCTGATCATTAATTACCATCCCCAGAAACTAATTACTACTACAATTATAAAAATTATTCGTGTAAAGCCATTTATGAGGTTTTTGAAAAAGGCGGTTTATGTGGTTTTTTGCCATAAAAATACACTTTGGACGACTTTTAAGCAATTTGACCCGTTCAAAACAAAACATAACTTGTATAGACCCATTTATAAATACTGAGTTGAATATACACTTCTGATTAAAAGCGTCTGACAATTAGAGTCTATAAGATACTATCAAGATATGATAACAACAATACCCAATCCAGTCAAACGCAGAGAAGCTATGATTGAGATAGTTTGACAAACTTTCGTGTTTAAATTCTGAAGTCCAGGTTCATGGAGCCATTGATCTCTAGAGTACCCATGATGGTCATTGAAGGTAACCATGAGATCGAGCCACAAGTTGCTGGCGTCACTTTTGAATCATATCTAAAAAGGTTTTCTGTCCCCTCCAACGAGTCAGGCTCAAACAGCAATTTCTACTACTCATTTGATGCGGGAGGCGTACATTTCATCATGTTAGGAGCATATATTGACTACAATAGAACTGGTAAATTATTATTACTCACCTTTCATGCAATCGATAAATGCTAGTACTTGATAAGAATATAATCATATATGATCGTTTCAGGTGTGCAGTATTCTTGGCTTCAAAGCGACCTAAGTCAACTAAACCGAAGCGTGACACCTTGGTTAGTAGCGGCATGGCATTCCCCATGGTATAATAGCTATGCATCACATTATCAGGAATTCGAGTGTATGAGAAAAGAAATGGAAGAACTTTTGTATCAGTACCATGTTGACGTTGTATTCTCTGGCCATGTAAGTTTACATATAAACTAGAGGTGGCTAAAATGACGGATTGGGCAGGTTGGGTAACAAGTTTGGGTGAAAAATGGGTAATTTTTGGTTTGGCTAGTCCTAGAACACTTTTTGTCTAAATATTTTTAAGCTTTATAACCACCACCATCAGGTCTGAGGTTCAATCACACTAGCTAACATCTTGGGGTGCCCAAGGAAAGGTTAGGAAATGGCCACGAGGATAACCAGTTTATGCCGTGTACATTTGAGACAAAAGACTTGCCTTCCTGGGTAATCTGAACTAGGAAAGCCTCATCCGTTTGCCCCAATACATTTAAGTATTTAATAAAATGATTTAGGAGGCTGCTGCACTAAAATTATTGTTCAATAACTTTAATCTTGTTTGACCTATTTCCTTTTAAGCCACTTCTTACTCATTCTGCTGTTTAGCAATGTATAATAACCCAAATTGACCCGCTCAGAAGTAAATGGGTCAAACTGCCACCATTACAAACCCATATGTATTTTTTTATACATTTAGTTTTTTCTTGCATTTGAATCACATATATCGAAAATTTTTACCCGAGCATTAAGTAAGAATAAACCCTGCTTGAAGAAAATCAGTCTTGTTATCATTAGTGATGATGTGAGGTGTTGCAATATTTGTCTTTCAGGTGCATGCCTATGAGCGGACGAATAGAGTGTATAACTACAGTTTGGACCCTTGTGGGCCCGTGTATATCACCATTGGAGATGGTGGTAACATTGAGAAAATTGATGTGGATCATGCAGATGAACCAGGAAAGTGTCCTTCGGCTAGTGACAATGTACCCGAATTTGGAGGAGTATGTCATACAAATTTTACATCTGGTCCTGCAAAGGGCAAGTTTTGCTGGGATAAACAACCTGAATGGAGCGCTTATAGAGAAAGCAGCTTTGGACATGGCATTCTTGAGGTGAGAAATGGAAAAGCAAGATAAACCTATGTTTAAATTCCTAAACCAGCATACCAAATCTTTACGGTGGAGGTGAAATTCATAACCCATTCACCTATAAATGGAAGTTCTAACTTTAGCATCTCAAACGAGTAAAATAAAAAAAGATAGATAAAAAGGAAACGGGTAAAATGGGTTGGATTATGCTTTATTCAAAAAATTAGATTTTTATAAAGGTAATCTAACTTTTTCTATGATAGTTTGATATTAGACACACTATTACTATTTATATAAAAACTTTAAAAGTTTTGAGAAAAAAGTGTTTCAGGCCATCAACCAACCTGAACCCTTTTAGGCCTGCTGTCCAACTCGACAGATTTAGCCATTTCTCCCCTCTCCAATACAAATCATCTCTCATATACGTGACTTATGGGATACAAGGAGTACAATCCAATAATGTAAACGGTTTTTGCAGGTTGTGAATTCTACATATGCACTATGGACATGGCATAGAAACCAGGATACGTACAAGGAAAACAGCACTGGTGATCAGATCTACATTGTACGCCAACCGGAACTGTGTATGGTTTCTCCACAGGTAATCCTTAACCTTGTTCTTGTTCATAAACCTTGGAAAACACTTGAATGATGTTTTAACTTGATCTAGCAGCACAATCAAAGGAGGCCATCAGGTGCAACCGGATTTGGAATTCTCAAGTTGCATGGTTTGTGTTCTTGTTTTTTGGTCTTTTTCATTGCCTTTACATGGCTTCATCTTGTATAAACACTATCTAAAAAAATTCTGAGTGGGGTACTTAGAACCCATTGTGTGTCATAACTTGCATTTATCGTGATTTTTACGGTCTTAGAAATTATTATATTGTAATTAGAAGGTCATGAATTCGAGTCACATCTTTGCACAATGGAAGAGAAGGATAGTCATTATTTCCCCGGTTTATTTTGTAACTCTTACAAAGATATATATATACACATGACATTTGTTAGACGATATCAACCAGTTTCAACTACAAAATCGTGTGCGTTATAAAACACATCCTATTGGCATCACAAACTACACTGACACCTATCCGTTGATGTAGTTGTTAGTGTTACTGTTCTTTCTATACACAAATCTTTTTTACTTGCATTTCATCTTTTTGCCTGATTCTGTCTCTTTGACATGATTTGAAACTTGTTTGTTATTTCGGTGAATGAAGGTCTGTCTGCTGGATCATATGACCAGCATTCTTCCATCAACGCTTTCCATCCACGATCACAACGTTCAGGGACGGGGGGCCGTAGTGTATTACTCATAATTCCACCTTCATACAGAAATAGGTTTAGAGACGTAGTAACCATGGTTAAAAATAACTGATCATGTATTCGTGTCTAGGAGATAAGGATGTTAACTTGAGAAAATTATACCGGGGAAGAAACCCCGCAATTTAGGAAGTTTGAACACTTGCCTACTTTACACAAGTTTTAAACCGTTCTGACATGTTTTCTTCCAGCTGATTTTGTTTGTTTGTTACCTTTTACCCATTTAGAATCTTTAGCCATACAATGTTCTGAACTTGAATCATCTTCACATAAATGATTAGTATTCTTCACCAATGTGAGAGCTTACCTATGATGGCACCACAATGCATGTCTGCATAGGGCTCCTCTCCAGTTAAGATTTCCCACATTGCAATGCCAAATGAAAATACATCAACCTGGTAGACCCCAAAATCAGAGAAAGAAGAAACAATCACAATGCAGGTATAAACAATAAGTTACTAGTTTCCGGTAGGTGTTTTGAGTACTCCGGTTGAATATGAAAAACCAACTTCGCATCCGGATTATGATCTTTGTTTTGGTTACTATCCAACCCAGAAACTGATTTAGGTTTTCATCTAGATATTGGTTCAGTTAGGTTTTTAAACTGGCTCCCATATATTCCAAATCCAAGAAAACCAAATCGATGAACTCTAGAAAGTGAAAACTGAAATGACAAATAGGGTACACTGATATATGAGTATCTAACACTTACTTTCTCAGAAACTCTAGCACTACTTCCATTAAGGAGCTCTGGAGCCATCCAGGGAAGTGTTCCCCGTACACCACCTGACACACATGTGTTGCGTTTGATTCTTGATAAACCAAAGTCACCAACCTAAAATATCAGAAAGACGACAAAAATGTGTAGTAATAATATGTTTAAATTTTAATCCTGGTAAAAAAAAAAGATACATGGTCACTGGTCAGTAGGAAGTATTTATTAGCACATACCAATAAGGGCTAAAGTCACACAGCAGACATGACAGAGTTGGCAAGATGGACAGGTTCTTAACAGGAGAATATGGGTCTGGCTTGAAACAGGTCGGCTCAAGTTGGGTTGGCCCGTCAACACTTTTTATCTTTTTTTTTTAATATAAGAGAATGATTTATTCTTTAAAAAATCTGAATGTATATAACCACTGAATCTGAATGCATTAATTCTGATTTTTTCTGTTTATATATATATTTATGATAATAATCCAATAATAGGATAAAACGTTTAGAAGGTTGTATACACTAAATATTTTGGGCTACTTTCGAGCTGTTTGACCCATCCCTTTTAGCTAATTTCTTGATCTGACCCACTTGAGACTACACAACCTTGGCTGACCCATTTCAATAACTGAGGGATCGAAATTTCCATCTCTTCTCTTAAAAGATGAACCTATGTTTTTTGGTTAGTCATAGCATAGAATTTGCTTCTTTACCTTACATACAGGTCGTTGAGGATCTCCCAAATTAACGAGCAAGTTTTCACATTTTAGATCAAAATGAACGATGTTTTTCAAATGCAGGTACTCCATGCCAATTGCAGCATCTTGCATAATTACGAGTCTTTTTCTCCGGTCAAGTGATCTGCAAGATAATTTCTTACGTCCATCATCTTATGAGGGAGTCATGATTGAATAATAAGTTGATCAACTCGTTGCTAACCTATCTTGCGTCAATAAAACATGTCTAAGTGACCCATTAGCCATATATTCTGTTACTGTGGATAACGTCCCCCCTGGTCCATCTGGTACCACGCCATATAGCGCCACCACATTTGGATGGTGAAGTCTTGATAGGATTTGAGCTTCTCTCCAAAAATCTTTAGTCTGTCAAAATCGAGAATATGGTTGTAGATGAACCTTTAAGTTATAACTCAAAGATTGACTTGAGTGCAGGTAACCTATCTAATGCCACATAAGTACAGTCAACATGATCTTTGAGAAAAAAAAGTTAGACTTTTTAGCAACAGAGGTTGATTACTTGAAATAGAAAGTTGATCGAATTGGCTAAGTTATTATTATGGAAAAAGGCATGATCAATCTTTACACTACTGTTTAACTTGTTGCACCAATGACTTACCAATCGTTCTTGCTCTGACTTTTTTCCTGAAAAATAGCTCTTTTAATCCTCTTGATAGCAACATCTGTTCCCCTCCACTTGCCATGATAAACAGTTCCAAATGTACCGGATCCTAATTCACGAAGTTCTTCAAGATCACTGTTTCGTATGATCTGCATATGTAGAACCCCTGGTTAAAAGAAAGCTAAAAGCTTTGGTCCTTAGAATGACAAATTGTATGGGTCAATAAATTGACTCATTTATAAGTAAATGGATCCATTTGGGTTGTGTGTTGTCTCAAACTGATAATATCAAAAAATATCTGAAAGGAGAATGTGTCAAATGAGGTGAAAGTCGCTAAAAGTCTATTTAGATGGTTGTTACTAATAGTGTCTTTATAAAAACTGGACAAAAATGTTTGCAGCAACCCAACCCAACCCAACCGGGTCGTTTATACTGGAACCCTTTACTCAACCCGCCCGACATCCCCACTTTGCCACTTAAATTCTGTAAGAGAGGTAAGATGGAAAGCACTGTAATTTTTAGAAGTAAAATGTTGCTACCTGCAAACCACACATCCCTGCTTCAGTTTCAGCTACTATCGCACCACAAATGCGTTCAGCTTTCACTCCCTTTTCCTTTTCAACATCCTGGAAAGGGGCGATTGATAAAATCTACCAAAGAAATTACTAAGGAAAGGTGAAAGCAAAATAAAGTTGCCCTCCTGACCAGGTCCATCAATAGATTATTTAGAAACTTTGAT
Organism: Erigeron breviscapus; assembly: GCA_034093135.1. NCBI lineage: Eukaryota > Viridiplantae > Streptophyta > Magnoliopsida > Asterales > Asteraceae > Erigeron > Erigeron breviscapus. The sequence goes on along the minus strand of CM067171.1, from coordinate 95,396,361 downwards.
GGTTTTCTGTGGCCTAATAAAGTTGGTTTCCCAGAATACAAAGTTGATTTCCTTTTTATGCAATTAGCACAGGTTACCTTGATTTTAGATTGAGCAACAATCACATTTTCTGTGTCTCTAGGGGTTAAAACTTTAACGCCATGTTCATCTTCAATATATGGCTTAACTGGTGCCGATGAGGGGATATTAGGAGGCAGATTATTGGTTACATCTTCAACAGTAACAGGAAACTCTGCCCTGTTATCATCTAATAAATCGCCAACATTTGAAACATCACGGCTAGTGGAACCAGAAATGGCCGGGCTTGTAATGTATGGGCCATTCTCATTTAAAATGCAGTCTTTTTCAGTAGATGTAGATAAAAGAACACTACTTTCAGCATACACATCTGCTCTTCCTCTTTCTGATGATGTATCACGTTGCCATCCAGAAGATAAATTAAATATCGCATTACTGTTTTCTGTCGTAGCAACATAATGCTGCTTATCTGGAGTCAGGTATGAATCGTTTTTTGCCATCCAGAAGATAAATTAAATATCGCATTACTGTTTTCTGTCGTAGCAACATAATGCTGCTTATCTGGAGTCAGGTATGAATCGTTTTTTGCCATCCAGAAGATAAATTAAATATCGCATTACTGTTTTCTGTCGTAGCAACATAATGCTGCTTATCTGGAGTCAGGTATGAATCGTTTTTTGCCATCCAGAAGATAAATTAAATATCGCATTACTGTTTTCTGTCGTAGCAACATAATGCTGCTTATCTGGAGTCAGGTATGAATCGTTTTTTGCCATCCAGAAGATAAATTAAATATCGCATTACTATTTTCTGTCCGTAGCAACATAATGCTGCTTATCTGGAGTCAGGTATGAATCGTTTTTTGCCATCCAGAAGATAAATTAAATATCGCATTACTGTTTTCTGTCGTAGCAACATAATGCTGCTTATCTGGAGTCAGGTATGAATCGTTTTTTGCCATCCAGAAGATAAATTAAATATCGCATTACTGTTTTCTGTCGTAGCAACATAATGCTGCTTATCTGGAGTCAGGTATGAATCGTTTTTTGCCATCCAGAAGATAAATTAAATATCGCATTACTGTTTTCTGTCGTAGCAACATAATGCTGCTTATCTGGAGTCAGGTATGAATCGTTTTTTGCCATCCAGAAGATAAATTAAATATCGCATTACTGTTTTCTGTCGTAGCAACATAATGCTGCTTATCTGGAGTCAGGTATGAATCGTTTTTTGCCATCCAGAAGATAAATTAAATATCGCATTACTATTTTCTGTCCGTAGCAACATAATGCTGCTTATCTGGAGTCAGGTATGAATCGTTTTTTGCCATCCAGAAGATAAATTAAATATCGCATTACTGTTTTCTGTCGTAGCAACATAATGCTGCTTATCTGGAGTCAGGTATGAATCGTTTTTTGCCATCCAGAAGATAAATTAAATATCGCATTACTGTTTTCTGTCGTAGCAACATAATGCTGCTTATCTGGAGTCAGGTATGAATCGTTTTTTGCCATCCAGAAGATAAATTAAATATCGCATTACTGTTTTCTGTCGTAGCAACATAATGCTGCTTATCTGGAGTCAGGTATGAATCGTTTTTTGCCATCCAGAAGATAAATTAAATATCGCATTACTGTTTTCTGTCGTAGCAACATAATGCTGCTTATCTGGAGTCAGGTATGAATCGTTTTTTGCCATCCAGAAGATAAATTAAATATCGCATTACTATTTTCTGTCCGTAGCAACATAATGCTGCTTATCTGGAGTCAGGTATGAATCGTTTTTTGCCATCCAGAAGATAAATTAAATATCGCATTACTGTTTTCTGTCGTAGCAACATAATGCTGCTTATCTGGAGTCAGGTATGAATCGTTTTTTGCCATCCAGAAGATAAATTAAATATCGCATTACTGTTTTCTGTCGTAGCAACATAATGCTGCTTATCTGGAGTCAGGTATGAATCGTTTTTTGCCATCCAGAAGATAAATTAAATATCGCATTACTGTTTTCTGTCGTAGCAACATAATGCTGCTTATCTGGAGTCAGGTATGAATCGTTTTTTGCCATCCAGTTTGTATTAGCGATAAAGTCAGAATTGATGGAAGTTATCGTATGTCGGTTGGTCCCCTCTATCGTTATAAACCATCAATGGTGGATTCAATGGATCATTAAGCTCAACAGGCACATGTGAGGGAGCTTGCAAATGTGATGTCATTATATCAACAGGATTCTGAATCACCTGCGTTGATGTTGATTCCGTAGTACTTCCCAGAAGACCGTCCTTGCTATAATTTTTCTGAATGCGAGAACCTGTCAAACCATTTACAGCAACCACGTATTCATAACTTTTATCACTCGGCTGAAGTGATATCGAATCACTAGAACACGGGCTCTCAGGATCATTTAAAGTTATGAGAAAGATTCTTAATCTTTGAGACCCTTTTTCTAGTTCATGGTATTCCTCTATCATATGATGCAAATCCTCGTCAGAGCATACGGATATAAGTGCATCAAGATCCTCATCAGGAAGCTGGTACTTAATTATATGAGACTGCTTAAAGATAGCAGAAGTTTTGTTGATAAAATCTTGATAAGTAAGATTTTTCTTGATAGATATAATCCCCTCCAACGTATCTTAATTTCCCGTCACTTGGCCTTGGCAATATTTTTCCACCAAAACTACATAAAAATTTCATTTTACCGGAAAGAGAACCATGTGGGACTCGTGATACATAACCCTGATTATAATTATACCAATCATTATGTGTTTCACATGTATATAATCCCCGGGAATCACAGTCTTTATACTGACATCTACTTATTGCATCAGAATATGCATATTTTACCTCTTCTTCTGGTTGTTTTTTGTCAGACCAAAAGCCCGAATAATCAGTATCATTTTCAGGATTTTCATAAACAAATTGTTGCTTTGGGTTAAAAGATTGACCTTCTCTCATTCGGCGTTGATCAGACACATTTCCTGATGGACCTCTTGACAATGCATAATGGTCTTGAGGATATTCTAGGGGAGAATCTTCAATAGTATCTAGCAATAGATTTCTAGGTTCTCGAACATGCTTATGGGAAGATCCTTCACCCGTGTTTACTTTTCTTATAGGTGTACGTTCTCGATAAAACTCTGGAGAAAACTCTTCTCCGGTTTGTATAGATAGATTGCGTAGACGAGAGTCTAATTCACGTTCATCTATAGTTATACCATCCTTTTGTGTGCCCGAAGCACCCAAAATATCACTAGTCATGGCCTCAATTAGAATCTATTGATATACAAATCGGTTAGAAATGCAATAGAATTATAGCCTTCTTATCCTTCTAAAGATTCGCACACAAAATTGACAAGTAAATTGAAGTAACAACTTTTTATTATCAAAACCGGCCTCAAACAAAACTTTGTTATCTCCCGTGTATTACAGAAAACTGTGTTCGTCCTAGATAACAGTCTTCCCGTCTTCACTTATTGATCAAATTATGCACAGAATTACGCATATTTGAGATGAATCAATATCCAACGTTTCATTACCCCAATATGTTGAATGATTTCATTTGGTTTCAAGGTTTTGTTGTAAGATCAAAACCACAATGGGGGGTTTCGAGAGAGAATTTGATATCGAAAACCGGATTTTGTTAGATTCATGAGGTGCAAAAAGATTTGGAGAGAAAGAGAGAATAGAGGAAGTTTTGATGGTTTGAGAATTTTGGGATTTTTAGGCGCCAAACAAAAAGGAGGGAAGATGGATGAGGTACCTAACCATAACCAACTTATAAGTTGTAAATTTTTTTTAAACCAGTCAAAATGAATTGTGTCGAGGTTTTTTGAATAAAATAAATAAATACTTTTGCATAACACCTTATTAAAAAACGCACATGCTAAATATATATTTTTTCTCATCCAGACTTCACTTGATATTCCTTCTTTGTTCTAAAAGAAATAGATAATGGTGAAATGTTTATGCAACTTTAGCTGTATTTTGACTTTGATTTTAAATATTAAGTGATGCGAGCCCAAGTATAGATGAGTTGTTTTTGAAAGCCCAAGACAAGGCTTCAAAGGGTGCCTCACTAAAATGGGCATAACTGGAGCTACAGGGCTCCGTTTTGGGCGTATGACCAGTCGAAGGCGGTTTGGCCGACTTTCATGCCCTGAAACGGCCTTTTTCTATGACTTTTGGACATTTTTATATGTTTTTCGGGTTTTTTGGGACTTTATTTTTGTTATAACTTTTGGCCCACTAATGTTTTTAGGCCCGTTCGAAATTCTCTTATCTATTTATATGTACTAGAACCTTGGGAGATGATCAGTTTTATGAAATACAAAAAATCATTTTTCCCCTATTCACAGTGTGTGTTTAGTGTGTGAATCCCAGATTATCGACATTCAATCTGAATCAACGATAATTTGAAGAATTGTTCCTGGTATTCTTTGAATCAACAGGTTCGATTAGTTATCCCAAATTTCCGTCTGCGACAGGTGGTATCAGAGCCTAACTCTAGATTGTGATGCCTCCAAGAAGAAGAAATCTTAATGATATCAATGAACAAGCTTTTGAGCAGCGAATTACAGAAAGGTTGGAGGGGCGATTGGAGGAGCGGTTGGATCGATTTGCTGATGATTTGATTAATCAGATGAATGCCTTGATGAATCCAAGAGGGCGTCGTAATCGTAATCATCCGGAAGATGAAGAGGAAAATCCGTTTGGTGAGGGTGATGGTTCATCTTCTGATGAACATTCAGAAAGAACTCAAAGGGATGAACATTAAGCCGAGGAATAAATAACTTACCGTAACTTTAAAGTAATTTAACTATTAGGCATTGTTCTTTTTTTACTTAATAAAAGTAATAATTAAGAACTTAATCATTCAGTCAAATTTCATGTTCTTTTTTTAACTTAATAAACAAAAAAAACCATCAGTTACTTGTATTTTACTCAATACATACAGACATTATTTATGTATTCATCACTTAATGACTAAAATTTAGAAAAAGCCCTTGGACATGTAATATTTGAATTTTATGACTTTATTTCTATGCTTCCATGCTTATATGTTTCACAACATAGTTACTTCTAAGCTCCCTCAATACCCTACTCATGGCAAAATGGGTATGGTTGAGTTGATGTACGGACAAACCCTTATATATTATATGCAGCCTATCCGGATATCTTAAATGAATTTTAGAAAATGATAATTATCAATGTGAACAATCTTCTAAAGTACTATTTCCTAGCATCTTGTAGATCCTGAATTAACAATGGGACTTTTTGGGATCATTGTTAACTTATACCCAAGTTCTAAATTCCAATGCATTTGGAACTGGAGCGGCCAGGTATTATATGTTGAAACGTCAGCTTATTTCAGGTACCCAAGATGATTATTTATCATGATTTGATTTATACTGTATGGTAATGAGTAATGACGCCATCTCCCATCTCGTAACAGCTCTTGTATTGTCGCGAAGGGAGTTTACATGGCCAGCCGCATTGACTATTTTGAAACTATTTTATCAGAGAGGCGGGCCAAAATACAAAGATCTTAAACCCACCTTCGTCCCTATGAAGACCCGTCCTTGACCAGCCACTCTAAATGCTTGTAAGATATACCTGATATCAAACATTTCTTCTAAAACATGCATACAAAAACAAGTAATGACAGAGATACATATTCGTATAAACTGATTCCTTAATAACTCGTTTTTCTGTAAAGTTCTGTTCAACATAGAGTGGAAATAAGATTTCTTCATATTAAGCTTCAGTCTTGTGTGAAAATCCCAGCTAATTAAGTGATGGAATATTTGCATACAGGGCATGATGTTTTCCTTCCCAGCCATTGATCAATGCACTGTGAAACACAAAAAGAAAAGGAGAAATGAGATGTTTAGCAACAAAGCATGAATGCTACTATATATTGCCAAATCCCTACACAGTGTTTGTTTAAACGTTAAACCCGAAGACCAAGACATGGCCACGGGGATACCCCTGTTAGACGGCATTTCCAGTCAAAAAACTCTCCCTCCTTGAGTAACTTGAGAGAGGAAAGCCAACCATGTTTATCCGGTGCATAAAGGTTCACCTTTTAGTCTTTTACAGTAACTACTAGATACAACCGCTAGTTTCCAACATCAAGTTTCAGTATTAACTGTATGAAATAGAGCAACAAATCCGACCCACATATTGACGGATAGGTTGATATGAGTTGTGTTTTATCTCAAGCGTGCAAAATAAAAAAATGTTGGCTACAATGAGTATAGGTCAAATGGGCCAAAAAGGTCAAATTGGTTTGAGGTTTCAAAAAGAGTTAAATGCATTTTTGGTCAACAAACATTATTTTAAAGGGGCAACCTCATATTTCCCCCTCCTAAACCCTTAAATTTCAAATATATCCATTCCAAACCAAGCTTAAAAAGCATTTTACATGGTGCATTAGGATTCGTATTTTGGTTATAAATGATAATAACGGGTTTAGGAGGGGGAGATGTGAGAATTCATAATTAACTACGTAGTTACTTTTGTCAGAACATTTTTATCAATCATAGATTCATATTAACAACTTAACCATTTAGAAGAGACTGGGATGATATCTGTTTCAGTCAAATCCACCCAGCCCATTTTAATCCATATCAAAAAAGATGACATGTTTCGACCCCAACTGTTTTGACCTGTTACCCAACAAATTTGAATCATGGAGCTGATGTCTTTCCTTCAACGACATGGATATTCAACATAACTAAACAACACACCAATACAGCTATTAAATACCAATACAGCTATTAGATATACACACAACCTATATTACCCTACTACCATTAATTATTTTATCCCATCGATATTAGATCCTGAAATACTATCCTACAAAAATCAGACACCCATACCATTGCAACATATAAAGCTTAGATAATACTTGATGAAAGTTATATGAATTAATTGTGTTTTAGACGTGTTTTTAATGGTATAACTTTTATCAAGTTTTATATAACACAAAAAAATATATTTAAGGTCAAAGTTTAAAAATAAAGACTTTGAATATTCAAAGTATGACACTTCTAATGGGACGGAGGGAGTAGATAATAATAGCAAAGTAAATTTTCTTACTCCTTTGTGAAATCTATGAAGACAAGGAAGAAGTCGAATAGTTTCACCAACACTGAGGATTTCAAGACAAATTGCACATTCCTGACTAGTTTCAACCTGCACAACGCCACACAAAATATTGATATTGAATGATGATCTTGTAAGAAATACACCCCGTAAAAGTTGAATACGTGTAATAAATGTAAACTACCTGAACCACTGACTCTGGCAAGTTATTAATCTGTGCAGGAGTTGCACCTCCATGTTGATGATTATCCTCATCAAGAGACAACAACATTTCATAATCGTCCCTGCCCACAAAGATGTGAAATATAAAGATTAGTGTATTGCTATAACTCTTCTCGACTAGGAAAACAGTAAGTGAACAATCATATACACATATACCTATGGACTGCGCTTGGGTTGACCTGCCAACCTTTTTTGTTTCTTTCAACCTTATTATATAAATTCTTGATGTATTCAATATGATTGAAAAAACTAAACTCTGAAGATATTAAACTAAGCTTTTTAAAGGAATTTAAAAGAATGTAAGCTTTTAAATACACCTTGGGTACTTTCAACCCATTTGACCTATTTCACTATTAACCAATTAACCCCTTAAAAAAATGGGTAACCCAGAGTAGCACCTCTAAGTAAATTAGCCAAAACTGCAACCTCTAAATAGCACTACAGACCCCTTACAGAACCATGTTTTAGTCCAAAACCATTACCAAGGTCTGTCATATATAGAGTAAATGCATGATGGAAGCAAATTCAAAGGCAAGTATCTCATAAATAAAGATGACAAAGTAAAAATGAAGAGATATCAAATTTTCTTACTCATTAAATTCTCGCCCGACTTGTAAGAGGTTCCTAGACATTCTCAACTCAGCAATAGCCGTTAACGTTTCTAGCATTCCCAATCTCTGTGATGAAAAAACGATCAGATATGAACATACCATCCTATCTAAAATTGCTGCGTAAGAAACAAATTAAAGTAAAACCGAACTGCTTTAACAAAAGGGAAATTCAGCAAGCCAACATCTGTTTTGATATTATAGACGGAAAAAGGAAAGAACCTCAGCATTTGCAACTGCAGGTGCCGGTTCCTCAGCATATAACTGCTCTTGCAATTCTCTAGCCAACATCTCATCTGCCTCAATCTGTAAGGATCTAATACTTGAATCAGCGCTGGGCCATGACACAGGATTTGAAGTACTCGTGGCACTAAGGTTCTTGTTCCTTTTTGATCTTGAACTTGAAGGTTCTGCAGCAGTGTCAACGATACATGATATAGGACGTTTGCCGGAAATTCTAGATGCAGAATCCTTCCTCTGTCTATTAATCCTTAGATTATTTGCATGAGGAGACAGTAATTGAGGCACACCATCACGCTGTTCAATATCTCTTCCAATTCTATGATCTGTTTGCATAATCTTCTGTTGTCCATCATCTCTTTGATTTCTTTTATTGTGTAGGGTTCTCCATGTCTCTGTTTCAGCAGAGCATCTAGGGGTATCTACACTAGAATCACTGCTTCTTGCTGGTTTTTTAGAAACAAGCCTCCTGCAAACGCATCACACAACCAACAAATGAAAGTCGCACTAATATAAATATTTGCTTGATGTTTTAACTAATAACTCAACTACTAACATATCTACAAAAAAGAAGCTTATACACAGGTTCTTGATTAAAAATAAAAAGAAAAGAAAAAGAAGATGAACTGAATTGATCTGACCATTAAAGGAGGGTCAACAGCAAAATCTAGATCATTTTTGTATATGAAACTAGACCATCCGATATGTGGCATGTTTTAGGTTCAGAACCCAAAAACCCGCACAATTAGTTCACTTTTAGACTAATTAAAGAATATTAAAACACATTTTAATTGTGGAAAAAATTTGATTCTTTTCTTGATTCAAAAATTGAAACACGGTATTCATTATTTTAGTTGATAGACTTTGTCAATTACCAGTAGATAGTATTTTTGTTAACCAATCAATACAAATATATGTGTCTTAGTTTTGGTAACAAACATTGACTTCTAATTGAACCAAAAGTAAAAAACAAATTAAGGTTCCGCTTTGTTTACCAAACCACATTTGAGGTTAGGTTCAAGCCCTCTCATAGCTTTAAGGTTAACCAAGATGTGAAGACCCATTCATAAAGCTCTTATTCATTGACTCGTGATCATGAATTGAACTGAATTAAACAAACTCAACAGATAATAAAGAAAGCACCAATTAATAAATGATATTCAAATGAACAAGTTATAGTATTTTGCTACCTATGAGATAAACGGGAGCTTTCTGCAGCGGGCTCTTCATATGAAGGATGATGAGATACTCCTTTACCCTTGTATCTACTTGAATCTTTGGCTTCAGCTACCAGATCCTTAATATCAACCACACTGGATTGACTACCAGACGCTAGTGCACCAGAATCACTCCGTTTTTCTCTAACCAATCTATGAATTTCACGCTTTACTGGTATGTCATTAGCTTTTACTATACTATTGGATCGACTTTCAGATGCAGGTGCACCAGAATCATTCCGTTTTTCTTCTTCCAAGTCAACAACAACACGCTCTGCTGCTACAGTTTTCAATTTTGCCACATTATATGGAGATATACATCCATTCCGCACCAACATTCTCTTCTGAGGAACTTTAGACGTTGTACACGATTCCAAACTCGTAGATGCCTTACTTTCATCACTACGGCGAGCTACATGAATAAATCCAACCCCTTTTCCACGGTCAACACCCGCAACTCTATCAGTACTATTTAGTTCATATGATCCAGAAGCTATCGTTGGAATTTCTTTATCATGTCTAACATCATCTATACACTGTCCAACATTCTTAGAAGTACTAAAAACTACGGATTTTCTACAACTATCGGGACGAACAAACAATCTTTGTTTCCGTGTATTCAGATTTTCTTTTTCCCTTTCCCGACTTCTTAACTTATCACGACTATAATCCTTATTCGCTGCACGATTATTTTCACAATTAATAACAGAATCATCACTCTTCCTCCTAATTCTATATCGGTCACAATTACGTAATGCTGGCGGTCTTAATAACCTATTGGGCGTATCCGGAACCACTAACACTTGATCAACATCTATATAGTCCATTGCCTACATCACATCAAGATTCAAGCATATACAGACATTATTAATATATACTGATATATACATATATATAAACTTATATGAATTAACATACATTACCATTAATTGAATATAACTATTATCAGTTAATTTATACAGTAATTCATATAATAATAAAATAAGATGTAGAGACAAAAAATTAAATTAAATAAATAATAAATAAAATAAAATAAAAAAGTGTTTGATTATACCGTTGGTTGTTGTAGTTGGAGCTCCTTATAATATTTATTGTTATTGTTATTAAAAAAGAGTGGAATTATTTTAGGATGATGATGATGATATATATAGTTTGGATTTTTGATTATATAAGAGGAGGGCGGTGAAAATCGAGGGACCACATGGGTGCGATAAAAACGTAAGGGGACCTGACTTTTTGGGTAGGGTTTCGGGTCCGAATTTACAGATCTCGTCACGGTTATGTGATGATTGAAGTTTTTTTCACAGGTTTGGGTTTGGGTTTGAAATTTGTAACGGTTTATTTTCAATATCTATACTATCTTTTTTCGTTAAAACTTTTCGTTTTTGAAAAACAAAAAATACTCATTTTCTTTATTCATTGATTTAAACATCTCCAATCTACCAATATATATATAACAAGATCATAAGTTTAAACTTTTAGTTACAACCATTAGATCAAAATAATTGTATCATTACCAAATTTATTATTAGGTAAACACAACATTAGTCCTTATACTTTGGTAAATTTCAAGAATTACATACTATATATTACTATATTTGAAATTATTTATTTACGATAACTAGATTATTTTCCCGCGTAATACGCGAGATAAACATATTAAGTTTTCATAGTAACATAATTAATACCTATAGATAAAAAAATGTTGAATCTGATGATATTGTTATTAAGTAATGTTTTGTATCGAAGATGATTAATAGAATATGTATGTTAGATCTTTGTGTAATGACGGTGTAAACTTTAGTATAGATAGCACCAACTAAAAAAAAGAAAAAATATTATCTGGAAATCATTTTTATTGTATATGGTTCGTGAGATGTGTTTGTTATATTCTTATATAATAATAATGACGATTTAAATTAAGTATAGATAAAAACATGTTTATTTAATGTAAGAATTAAATTTTCAAAATATATTATCTTATATTTGTACAAAATCAAATATCAAGTTATTAACTTTAAAATACAATATACATTCATCCAATAAAGCAACATCACATTTGCATCGGGGTTTAGATTACAATGGTCAAAGTCATTAAATGTTACTCATTTGTCCGCAAATAAGTATTCATAATAAAAATGACACACAGTGATATATATATAATCATTATATATTTATTCGATAACAATTTTTCCATTATTTACGTATTATTAGTCCTAATTAATTTTGCATTGGTTATCATTCTTTGGTTTAACTTTTTTAAATTATACGAATATTTAAGATGATACACATTATACAACTTTGAGAAAAATTAGCATATGCATGTTAAACATGCATATCTTTTTGTTAATTTTTTTCCCCATGTTACAATTTTAAAAAAAAAGAGTAAATGCTTAGGAACCTCTTAGTCCTGTATAGCAATTTTTTCTCTCAAATTATCGACCCCGCAATGCTACCTAGCTGTGAGACCTCATAAACCTTGGCTGGTTGAATATGATTTGTAGGGATTCAAACTTGGAGGGTTCCCACCAAATCACTTTTTAAGAAAACAGGTGACCACTGGGTTGTAACCCAAATGATTTCTTCACGTTACAATAGTCACATTTAGATTGTGAAAAAATATTAAATATTCACAAATGAGTTTCAATATTTTACTACAAAATTAATTAGGCAATTAACCATTATATGATATTAATACTCATGCAATATAATTATGATTATAGTTATATCTATATCGATATTGTCTAATAAAACAATTGACTTTTTATAAAAGAAAAAATCCAGGCTTTGAAAAACCAAAAATATCTTTTTTTTTATTCACTAATTTAAAAACATTTCTACCTAATATACTTATAATACCCTTAATGAAATAATTTACAATATAAATCCCTCAACCCTTAAAATAACTACACTACCACCTTTAACATCAATTACTTTTACATTCACCACCATCGCCGCCCCACTGCCGCCCCCACCACCGTCACCGCTGCCACCTGTCGCCACCACCTCCGCCACCATCACCTCACCGCCGTCATATTGCGCGATCATAGGTCTAAATAATAGCGAGAAATAATAATAATAGTAATAATAAATATCATCTTTTATCAAACTTCTTAAAAGTCTAAAATATATATATAATTAAAGAAACATAGTGAACCATAAGAAGAAGAAAAAAATTAAGGGCGCGTTTGGTTCACAGAATGTTTTTGGAAGAAATGAAATCTATCAAAGGAATTGAAATTTGAAGAATGGAATTTGACGGAATGTTTTTGATTTTTTGCAAATTCAAGTGTCTGAAGGAATGAAATTGTTCATTCTTTGAACAACCAAACGCACTAAGGAATTAAATTCAATTCCAATTCCATCAGATTCCATCAAATTCTGTGAACCAAACGCGACCTAAATTTTCAAAAAGTTAAAATAATATGTGTGTTCCTCACGACGTGTACGCAAAAACAATTATAAGATATCAAATTACATTAACTTTGATTATGTGGTTTTATCTTAGCAAGGTCGAAGTTTACATTTAATTCTATCCATAAATAGTTAGCAAATTTATGTTACCAAGTATGGGGTTAATATACATATTATTTACGATTTACAATACATGATTAGGAAGGGGATTTTTTGACTAATCATATAAAATCTAAGTATTAATATTGTCATTTATTAAAGATGAAATAATTAAATTTGATCTACTTTTAAATCAAAGATGGAATTTATCCAAGGGTTACTATTTGTTTATAAATGAATTTAAGACCTTGTTATATATATATTGGTAGATGATCAATTAAAGATGTCGTTCCTTCAAATTTAAAGATTGAAAAGGAAAGTAATTTAAAGATTGAAATCGAAAAGTAATACAAGGAAAAAGAAAAGGTGTTAGGTGATATCATATTTTAATTAAGTTCTTTTAAGTTTTTTCAAAGCAATCAACCACTGACAAGTTAAACTTTTATAATTCGTAATCTAACATATATGAATAAAAGTTAGAAAAATAACTATCATATGCTGAGATACTTATTATTATATAAATAACTTTTTTTTTACATATAATACAGCTTGGGTGCTCTGTAACTAACAACACCCAACTTTGTTTTCTATTTTTGTTATTTTAATGCATCTTAAATAATCACTTCTTAAGCTTATTATATTATTTTTGTTATTTTAATGCATCTTAAATAATCACTTCTTAAGCTTATTATATTATTTTTGTTATTTTAATGCATCTTAAATAATCACTTCTTAAGCTTATTATATTGTGAATATTGGATCAGCTTAGACATCCAACATGACATAACTTAAGTGAGCATAAGTTGCTTCCAGGTTTTACCAAAGATAGAAAAGGACCTCCAGCCTTTCTGGGCGTGAGGATCGAACCCTTGACCTCTGTTTCCAGAGGCAAAAGCTCTGACTACTGATCCAACGCAGTTTTTTTTTTATAATATTTTAACATGTCTTATCTATAAATTATGTTATTATGAAAACTTAATATATTTAGCTCGCATATTACGCGGGAATTAATATCATTATCAAATCTATTATTAAGAAAACACAACATTAGTTCATATACTTTTAATAATTAAACTTGGTGTATTTAATTGGTAACACTCCGGTGAGAACACCCTTAAAATAAGAACACGGTAAGAACACTTAAAAACATTATTTGATGCATTAAAAGTCCATAAAACTAACATAGTGTATAACTAATTATCATTATTTAAGTGTTTAACAACATATTGATTCGTCAAAATCGAAAAAATCACGTCTTCTGTTGGATGCATCTATTTTGATGAATATGCATCCAAGATGGATGCACAAAACAAAAAACATGATTTTCTCAATTTTGACAAATCAATGTGTTGTAAAACACTTAAATAATGATAATTAGTTATACACTATGTTAGTTTTATGGACTTTTAATGCATCAAAATTTGTTTTAAGTGTTCTCACCGTGTTCTTATTTTAAGGATGTTCTTATTTGATTGGCCCCATATATATATATACACACATATATAAACCTTATAAAGTATTAATTAATATTACACAAATTTTGAAATTTTCATTATACACAAAATATAACCTTATTTATCTAAATTATACACAATTGTGTTATGTTGTTCGAATACATTGCAAATTGATGCCAATCTTGCTTATTTTATTTTATATGATCATCTCAATTAATGTGGATGATAATAATGCTTTATTTTTAAATTATAAAATCATTTTTCTCGCCTAATACACAGTATAAACATAAGTTTTCATTATAACATAATTAAAAGTTATTTAGAGGGTGTTTGGGGTTGCGCTTGTCAAATAGATTTTGCGAATAAAAACTGCGTTTTGAAAAAACATGTCCCAACCTCCTTTTCAAGAACTATGTGTGTATATATATAATATATATATATATATATATATATGTGTATATATATATATACACATACATATATAATAAAGTCCTAAATCTTTTTATGAAAAAGTAAAGACCGTTAGATGATTTCAAAATTTTAGTTAGAACCTTTATATCAAATTAATTTTATTATTACCAAATTTATTATTAAGTAAACAAAACATTTGTGACAACTCGTAATTAAGTAACATCGGGTTAGTCCTAAACTCAATTAGACAGTCATTTGACGTGGAACTTATTAGACTTTTGGACTTTTGACTTAGTCAAAGTAGACGTATCTTGTTGACGTAGACTATTAGCTATCTAGACGAATGCCGAGTCTTTAAAATAACTTTAAATTTATATTTAAAGGTTATGTCCTGTACAAAATAATTAGACTGTCTAGACTTAATATTATAAAGTTCACTTTGACGAAACTTTATTGGCTTGCCTTGACTAAAATAAAACGAGGAAAAATACCTTCACTTTACATTTTAACCTTTTGGTCAAACGGTATTTAATCGTAAGTATTTTACCAAAGTAGGGGTACGGTATATATCTAATATTTGGCCACATGGGCCGAATTGAAATTGAAAGGCAGAGAGGGAAACACCAAACACCCCCATCATCCTTTTCTTTCCTTACCTGTCGACACCCACACTCCCACACATAACACCTACAAGTTTTAGCTCTCGAATCAAATACCTGGAAGAGAAAAATCAAAGGGGATTCAAAGGGGTAATCATATTTCAACAATAATTTAGGGTTTTGGCATCATCATCATCTTAATCATCACCATCTTCATCTTTACCTCAAGAACATCAAATTTTGGTAAGTAAACATTTTTCTCAAACTTTTGATTCGATTTAAATTCATTTAAGGGTTGTTTTAGTTTTGTAAACGGAATTAGAGGCTTTAAATTTGTTATGTAAATTAGGGTTCTTGGAAATTTATGAAGTTTTGATTTAGAATTTGGTCTTGAAATCAAAATGATTGAAATGGCGAAATGTTTTGGCGGAATGGTATGTTTCCAGGTCTATTGAACATGTTTATACCTGTTATAATAAAAGGATTTGTGTTGAAAAACGATTTGGGCTTTCCTGCATATTTGCACCTGCTGGTGCTGGCTGCAGAATGAGGCCACTGCGGCGCAGTGGCATGGGTGTATATATATATATATATATATATATATATATATATATATATATATTATAATATATTATATATATAGAAAGTGTATATATATATGCATTAATTTATATATATATATATATATATATATATATATATATATATATATATATATATATATATATATATATATATATATATATATATATATATATATATATATATATATATATATATATATATATATATATATATATATATATATATATATATATATATATATATATATATATATATATATATATATATATATATATATATATATATATATATATATATATATATATATATATATATATATATATATATATATATATATATATATATATATATATATATATATATATATATATATATATATATATATATATATATATATATATATATATATATATATATATATATATATATATATATATATATATATATATATATATATATATATATATATATATATATATATATATATATATATATATATATATATATATATATATATATATATATATATATATATATATATATATATATATATATATATATATATATATATATATATATATATATATATATATATATATATATATATATATATATATATATATATATATATATATATATATATATATATATATATATATATATATATATATATATATATATATATATATATATATATATATATATATATATATATATATATATATATATATATATATATATATATATATATATATATATATATATATATATATATATATATATATATATATATATATATATATATATATATATATATATATATATATATATATATATATATATATATATATATATATATATATATATATATATATATATATATATATATATATATATATATATATATATATATATATATATATATATATATATATATATATATATATATATATATATATATATATATATATATATATATATATATATATATATATATATATATATATATATATATATATATATATATATATATATATATATATATATATATATATATATATATATATATATATATATATATATATATATATATATATATATGTATACGATATACATATATATAATATCAATTTGTAGAGAGAAAATCAAAGAATTAATCATATTTCAATAATAATTTAGGGTTTTGGCATCATTATCATCACCATCTTCATCTTTACCTCAAGAACATCAAATTTTGGTAAGTAAACATTTTTCTCAAACTTTTGATTCGAGTTAAATTCATTTAAGGGTTTGTTTTAGTTTTGTAAACGGAATTAGAGGCTTTAAATTTGTTATGTAAATTAGGGTTCTTGGAAATTTATGAAGTTTTGATTTAGAATTTGGTCTTGAAATCAAAATGATTGAAATGGCGAAATGTTTTGGCGGAATGGTATGTTTCCAGGTCTATTGAACATGTTTATACCTGTTATAATAAAAGGATTTGTGTTGAAAAACGATTTGGGCTTTCCTGCATATTTGCACCTGCTGGTGCTGGCTGCAGAATGAGGCCACTGCGGCGCAGTGGCATGGGCTTAGTCCCACTGCGGCGCAGTGGCTAAGGCCTGTTTGTGCATGGTTAGCTCACTGCGGCGCAGTGAGCTTGGCAATGGCCCACTGCGGCGCAGTGAGCATGGTTCTGGCTCACTGTGGCGTAGCTTGGCAATGGCCCACTGCGGCGCAGTGAGCATGGTTCTGGCTCACTGCGGCGCAGTGGATACCCACTGTAAAGATTTTTGCGAATCAATTTTTAAACATTAATAACTTTTAATCCGAAAGTCCAAATAAGTATATTTACTTTTGGTTGGTAAAATGAAAGTTTGAAACACATTCTCGGTTATGGCATTCTAGGGTCTATAGCTAGGTAGTGGTACGTAGGATACTTGTCGTCGTGAGATTTGATCCTCACCATTCGTGCTCATATCCTAGGTTTTGGATAGACGTGGAGGCTAGACTGCTCTATTTCTCTGACTGCTCATACTTTTAGCTCTGTTATCGCTAAGGTGAGTTTATGGCGCCCTTTTTCCTTTACTTTGGGCCTGAAAGCATGTACTATATACACGACTACTTTGTAAATGATTTGTCTTTGTCTACGCCATGAGATTTGGTAAATGAAATCATTTGTCTTATATTTGCCATGAGACGGCTGTCTAAAAATGTGTATACATGTCTTATGAAAATCGATCTATATGTCTTGACTTGCCATGTTGTCGGCTGACTAAACTGTTCCTTGTGTTTTGACGAACTAAAATGATCCCCCCTCATGTAGTTATATTTAGGTTAGACTTCGGTCTGAACCGTCTTGTCATTATATTTAGGTTAGACTTCGGTCTGAACCGTCTTGTCATTATATTTAGGTTAGACTTCGGTCTGAACCGTCTTGTCATAATATTTAGGTTAGACTTCGGTCTGAACCGTCTTGTCATAATATTTAGGTTAGACTTCGGTCTGAACCGTCTTGTCATTATATTTAGGTTAGACTTCGGTCTGAACCGTCTTGTCATAATATTTAGGTTAGACTTCGGTCTGAACCGTCTTGTCATTATATTTAGGTTAGACTTCGGTCTGAACCGTCTTGTCTATATATTTAGGTTAGACTTCGGTCTGAACCGTCTTGTCTTCGTATCAGGGTCGGACTTCGGTCTGGACCGTCATGTATTAAATAACTACAATAAACGACGATTGATCTTTTAGTCAAACACACTGTAAACTCACCAACTATTTCGATAGTTGATCCTCTCAAATTTCATGCTTTTCAGGTGACCATCAGTAAGTCTTGGAATCGTCTTTGGCATTATAGGGCCAATCTTTTGACTTTGGACGTACAATTAGCATCAGACATTGAGGACTCTCATGCTTTTGGCTTTAATTGTATTTGACTGTCCAATTTATTGAACTTGTATTCTGTGGGCCCAGTTCCAAATGAGGATGACTTGTATCCGTATTTTGGGGTCCACACTTTGAACGATTGTACTTGTATTGACTTGTATTGGTATAAATGGATGTAATCTCTATTAACCTTCTGATTAGTATGCAATTCTTTGTTAACCCTGTATTTCCGCTACAACGGGGTGTGACAACATTAGTCTTTCTACTTAATATACTTAGACATAATATAACCATATTTATTTAAATTATACACAAATTTTTTATACCATTCGAATATATTGTAGTTTCATAACAATCTCAATAAATAATGATGATAATAATGCTTTATTTTTTAACTATAAAATAAATTTTTCCGTCTAATACACGGTATAAACATGAGTTTTTATTATAACATAATTAGTGGTTATTATGTTTACTAAATGTAACTATTATAAAAATATTATTAACTGCGTTTTGTCTATATGAAAAATTAGATAATCAACTTTTTTGCCAAACACTATTTTTCATTATTTGGGTTATGCAAACACAATAATCAGATAATCTTTTCAAGATGCAATCCCAAACACCTTTTTAGTTTACCAAGTGCGACTCTTATAAAAATATTATTCGATATCATCTTCATGGATATTAAAATAATATAGTCTAAGAAAAATTCAAAGTTTAATTCTTGATATTTATGCATCTAAAAGTTTATTAGTAATTATTTATAGAAACATAAAATAATGAAATTTTATATTTTTTTTACTCTATATTAAAAAATATCTTAACTTTGATTGTAAATGCAATAGTAGTTTTCAATAAAACTTGGTTTATTTGTAAATTAACTCATTGTTGCAAGATACTAATGTACATCTTTTGCATGTCATTAATCAATTTTCAACATTTTTTATCTATGTCTGTCAATTTAAGATATTATGAGACGATAACATGTCATTAATTAAATATATTCTCTCGCGTATTACGCGGGACAATAATCTAGTTAATATAATTATAACACCCTTAAAGAAATAATTTAATAGATAGATCTCTTAACATTTAAAATAACTACAAAACCACCTTTAACATCAATTACTTTTACATTCACCACCATCGCCGCCCTCACTACCGTCACCGCCACCGTTGCCGACACTACCGCCGCCACCACCTCCGTCATTCGTCGCCGCCACCGTTATCCCACCACCGTCGCATTGCGCGGACATAAGTCTATTTTGCAATTATGGAAGCCTTATGATGAAGCCTACCATAAATAACGAGATATTGACTATGAATCGTTAAGTGTATTCGAAGGGAAAAAAGGTACTCCCTCCGTCCCATTTTAATTGTCTTATTTTGATTGGTCAAGTCTTTTTCTTCTAACTTTGACCGTAAATATCTTTGTTTGTGCTATATATTAGTTGATGAAAGTTATATCAATGAAAAGTATGTTTAAAACTCAATCAATTCATATATGTTATATTAAGTGTTACATAACACAGACAAAAATATTTACGGTCAAAGTTGAAAGAAAAAGACTTAAAAAGTCAAACTAGGACACTTAATATGAGACGGAGGGAGTATAAAACTTTAAGACTTGTTAAATCGAATTCAATACCTTGAGTAAAACCGGAATTGACTCTCACCTGGTGGGTTAGTCATCGTTGGCTAGTAACAGCTTTAGAGTAGCATACCCCCCTAGGTCAATCAACCATGCAGGTTACTGATGTAAAATGGATAGTGTAGTTATTTTATGAGTTAAAGGTATGTGTTGTAGATTAAAATTCATTAACGATATTAATTGTATATCAAGTAGATATTTGAAAGGGCTCGACTCGACAATTTTTATTTTTTTTTTACAAATTGAGTTTGTTTGACCAATCCATACTTAGAAAAATTTTAGACAAAATAATGTGAAAAACTCAAAATGTTCAAATTCAAAATCTAACAATTTAGAACACCTTAATATGTTATAATAAACATATCCTATAAGTTTCAGACCTTGAAAACGTCGGATGAAGCTCGGAAAAGTTTTTGCTCGAAGTCAGAGGACTGCGGACGCTGACCACGGTCGACCGTGCTCTGCGTCCGTGCTCCCAGAAAACTGAACACCAACGAAAACACTGCAGACGCTGAGCACGGTCAGCCGTGCTTGCGTCCATGCTCTTACTGCACACTTTTAAATCACCATTTCACAGTTATTTGACCTCAAACACTTGAACCAAAACACCAAAATGGTTGAAAACACATAACTCAACATAGGGAGACTTTTACTTCATCAAACATTTCAATTTCATATTCAAGCGACCAAACGGGTCATTTACCAAAATTGCCAAAATGCATTTGTTTGACCATCGCGACAATACACATTACTTACAATTATCAAACTTGACTCAACTACTTGACATTACTATATTTATACGAATGACACAAAACCATATCAAGAGCCAAGAGTTCAAAGGGCCCACTACGGGTCTTATCCACATTACCATTTTTCGCATTTAGCTAATACATTCATATCCATAAATCAACTTCAAACTTCAAGTACTTACCTTTGTTTCCACTTCCGGGACAACCTATAAAAAGGGTAACAACTAAAAAGTAAGCAAAGCTTAGTGAATAATCTTGCATACGTTTATACACACGAAAGAGGGCAATGCACAAAGGTCTATTGCATATAGCCTATGACACCGTCGTGCCATATCTATAATACTCACCTTTGTGCCAACGCATTACATGGATCCATATACACTAAACAATATACTCAAGAGGTTCTTAGGCCTTATACTCAAGAGGTTCTTAAGCCTCATACCAACTCAATCAATATCTCATACATATCATATCAATAACTCGGGATTCTTAGGCCCCATATCAACTCAATCAATATCTCATACATATCATATCAATAACTCGGGATTCTTAGGCCCCATATCAACTCAATCAATATCTCATTCATATCATATCAATAACTCGGGATTCTTAGGCCCCATATCAACTCAATCAATATCTCATACATATCATATAGCCCCTACTTAAGCTTAACGCCAAATCGATTACCACACATGGAATCTACCATCATATGGTAATCGACCCGACGCATATATAAAAGTATGCAAGAAAACTCACCTCCTTCGCGACCACAATCAAAATCATGATGACAACAAGAACGTAAATTACAAGCTTTCAATCTAGCAAATCAAATTACAAAACACATATAAGGTCATCCATCATATTCAAGGCTATCTAACCATAGCCAAACACAAAAAAGTCACTAGCATTACTTAACCCATTTTCTTTCTCATTTTGTTCTTAAGTTGGCTTCTTTCAAAATCTCATCATTTATAACCATTACAACTTGGTCATTCTCAATTATCATCAAAATATCCATTTCCATTATTTGACTATGAACTCATTGATCATAGATCAACTGGTACCGCCACCATATGACCACATGGGCCCACAGATGAAGGCTGCAAGTCACAGGTTCAAATCTTGCCAAAGGTAAGAGGAGAAACTATATTTAGTGACCCATGTGCGAGAATGGTGAGTTACCGGACATGAGTTCTATGCGGTGTGCACTCTGGGTACCAAGACGGTACATGGGACCAGAGGGTTCTCACCCATTTACCCATTTACCCTTTTTTTTTACTATGAACTCACTAACAACATTTTCTTATCAAAAATCCATATTCAAGTTCATTAACAAAATAATCATTTTTAAAGGAAATGGATAAACAATAACAACATTGAATAGTTCTTAATTGACCATAACTTTAGGGTTCAAAGCAAAATACTCATTTTCATCAAAATCCCCAAATTAGATGGATTACAAGAACCCTAAATTGAAATAAAACAATTAGCTCATTATTAAGAAAAACCCCCAAATTAGTTCATCTCAAGAACCCTAAAATTAATAATCAAATAATCAAAAAATCATACCTTGCATGAACAATAACAAGAATGGAACTTGAATAATTAAAAGCTTTTTCTTCCTTCCCCATCCTTGTGTGTGTCGACACATACACACACATACACTAAATTCCCACTTTAATTTGCTAGAAGAAAACTAGGAAGAAAGATTATAATTTTTATTATCAATTTAAGGTTTCTTTGATTTAGATATTAAAAAGAAACAATCACTAAGGAAGAAATTATGAAGATGAAGTAGGTAGAAGAAGATAGTAGAAAAGCAAGTGGGAAAAATGGCTCATCAAGGAAAAGAAGGAGCCTGGCATTTTCTCCTTTAAAGTTATATATAAGTAGATATTATAGGTATTTAAATTGGAGATATTTAAAATAATGAATAAAAGAGAGTGACATTTAAGGTTATCAGTTGCTTGGTTGGAAAAAAAGGGAACGACAATTGATCTATAATAGGTATCAATTTATAATATTTATAATGTTTACTTATAAGCTAATATTTATCTTTAGTCATGTTGTCGACATTGATATCTATATGTGTAAATCTATATTTATTTATAAGATAAAAAGTCAAGAAAAGTCAAAATTACATTGAATACATATATTGTATTTTATCTTTTGAAATAATTTTTTGTAGACAATATTTCATATGTTGATTTTTTTAATTAATTAAATGATTAAAATCTTCTCAAGTTTATGGCTAAAAATAAATATAAATTAAGTATTAGACCTAAAAATAGATTTTAGGATGCTAAATGTACCTCTAACATGCTCTTTTAGTTATATTATTATATATAGATTATATAGATTTCGGTTTCATTCTAATCTACCAAAGGCTTCTCTACTTGGTCCCAAAGGCACGGAGCTATCTTTACATACTCACTTTTTTTTTTACATAAACACAGCCTTTCCTCTATTTCACACTAAAACAAATTCACATCTCCCAAAACCCTAAAAACACACACAATGGAAGAACCTTCTTCACAAGAAACCAGCAAAAAAGCCGCCAAAAAAGAAGCCGCCAAAAGAGAAAAGCTCCTCCGCCGTCAACAACACGCCGGCAACTCAGCCACCGACTCCGTATCCACCGTCACAATCACCGACGGCCCCGATCCTCTTGCCGAAAACTACGGCGACATTCCGATCAAAGAACTTCAGTCACAATCAATCCCCGACCGTGTTTGGACCACCGTCGGTACACTCACCGATGAACTGGAAGGCAAAACCGTGTTAATCCGTGGCCGAGCTCAGGCGATTCGTGTCGTTGGTAAGAAAATGGCGTTTTTGACTGTTAGAGAGAGAATTTATACTGTTCAGTGTGTGTTGAATGTTGATGAGGGTTTAGGTAGCCCTCAAATGCTTAAGTATGCTGCTGGTATTTCCAAGGAGTCGTTTGTCGATATCGAAGGTGTCATTTCTGTTCCGCCCTCACCTATTAAAGGTGCATCTCAGCAGGTGAAATTCCGCTTAATTTTATATATATGTTATCTGATAATGTGTATAATAATAATAATTGTATATATGTTATAATGTAGTAGAATGTTGATTAGTTGTAGTTGTATGTATCGTTGGGAGGTAAAGTTTTGGAATTTATTTGTTAGACATAGTTTAGAATGATGTTATAAGAAATCTGATATATACGATACTAGTGGATTGGAAGTCTAATACATAAAATAGCTAAATTTGATGATGAATACAGCTATAGATGTATTATTGTATACAAATGTCAGTTTTGTTATTGTTAGTGTGCGCGGTGGACATAAAATTTGGAAGTTATTTGAGGACAGATATTTACAACTGTAGGGAACTGGAAGTTGGCTATATTAAAGTAAAAGTTGAAACTCAGATAGGTTTGTTTATTTGAGTAATCTGCATATGTTTATTGGACTTATATCTGGCGATGTGAACTTTTGTAAAATTTTTGTTTACTTGGCAAATCATGGGTTCAGAGTTCAAGAGGTTGGATACACATAATAGCAGTGAATTGGGAATTGGAGTTAAGTTGTAACCCTATTACATACGGTAGCAAAGCGTGAATAATTGGGTACATTTTGGTGTTGTTTGTTTTGGTGTCTTGAGTTAGGGTTTATATATTCACTTAAATGGCTTCTTATGTTAATTGTTTATTGGGCATACTGCAAGAGAATGTATGCAACTATACATGTTTTTAATGAGTTATAGCGTTAATACTAGTTCACTGCTATGGTCAGTATCTAGTGACCTATGTAACGGCCAACGGGTAAGATTTTTATTGACGTGGGAGGTGGGAGGGATATAAGTTGTTATGCTATCAATATTGGCATCATGCTACCGGATTACAAACTAGAAGGGGAAGCCTAAGTATTTGGATTTTGGGACGCTCTGAAGTGGTCTAAAGTACTTATCACGGGAGCATCTTCTGGACCCACATGTCTTATAGTATTTGGTGGCTTACGTAGTTCAGTGGTTTGAAGGTTTTGATGGGGCCATGAGAGTTTTCTAGTTAGAAGTACCTTGGATGGGTTCTCATCGTGACCAAAAAATATGTAAAGCGAAATCGTTAAATGTTTACAATAGTGGTGAGTTAAAAGTATGTAATTTGGAGCTCTTGTACGTTCAATAGGTAAATTTTAAACTGTGGATAGTCAATAGTGGCATATTATTTGGTATGATTATTCAACTTATGGTTGGTGTTTGGTTAATTGGCTTCCTCAATTTTTTGCTTATGTTAATTGCTTAATTATGATTTTGTTGTTTTGAGATGGGACTTCATTATTACTGGGAAATGCTATAAAGAAGGTCGTGATATTTGGATCTTAGATAGGTGATATCCGATTTGATATGTGTAGGTTGAAATACAAGTGAGAAAGATCTATGTTGTAAACAGGGCAGCTAATTTGCTTCCTATGAATGTTGAGGATGCTGCTAGAAGTGATGTTGAAATCGAGAAGGCTTCGGAGGTATGTAGTTACGATTTTAGACTTGAAATGTGAACTTTCAATATTTGGTGGGTTTTAATGAAACATTGATTGAGAAACTGATATGGATGAACTTATTATTTGCAGGCAGGAGAACAACTCGTTCGGGTGAATCAGGATACTCGTTTGAACAACAGGGTTCTGGACTTGCGCACACCTGCGAATCAAGGGATTTTCCGCCTTGAAAGTCAAGTGTTAAAGGTATGGCATCCTGAAAACCTTATTTGGTGGTGTTTATGTCTTTATGTATGTGTAAGTGTTACTTTTTGGTGTTTTTGATATGACAGTAGGAGTCTTGAGTTACTTTTGGTGTTTTTGATAGGACAATAGGAGTCTTGGACCCAGATAAGATACAGGGATTGAATGTAAATTGAAGTTATACTAGAGTAAACAAAGATAACAAATTTAATATTCATATATGGCTACCTATGCTTGTAATTATAGTCAGTAATAGCTTACCTGTGTCTAGGTGATTTATTCTTTTGGAACAGCCGTGTCTCGGTGGTTTTCTTCTTTTCCATGTCAGTATAGTAGCCAAGTTGACACACAACTTTCCTTTCTCCAATCTTGCTGTTTGCATTATTTATCAATGACAATCGTATACTGGCTCAAGTATCGATGGTAAAGGAAGTTTTGTGTTCTAGACGTCGGAACCATGTAGATGTTCAGGACTCTGTTCTTCTTTTCGGGCAACACCCAAGTCATTGATTTTTGTTCATAGAATGAGTTTTTCTAGCATGTAAGGTAGTTAGATCACTCCAATAGATCAGCATGTCCAGACATAGGGTCAGCAGCCGAAGCTGTTGTGACACTGACAAACTGTTTTCATCTGATTGAACCTCGAGGATCATCACTGTTATGCGGCTTTAAATATGATCACCATAAGCTAATAAATTCTAAGCACCTTAATTGTCGTAACTAAACAGATTTTGATACTGTTGTGTGCAGTTCTTTCAACAGTTTCTGCTGAATGAAGATTTTGTCCAAATCTGCACGCCAAAGTTAACTGCAGGAACTAGTGAAGGTGGTGCTGCTGTTTTTAGACTGGACTACAAAAAACAACCTGCTTGTCTTGCCCAATCTCCTCAGCTTCATAAGCAGATGGCAATCTGTGGTGATTTTGGACGTGTTTATGTGATCGGTCCCGTCTTTAGAGCTGAAGACTCTTATACCCATAGACATTTGTGTGAATTCACTGGTCTTGATGTGGAAATGGAAATTAAACAGCATTATTCTGAGGTAAGGACATCTTATATCTATATATCATGCAAACTTCGTTATTTGGAAATTCTGATTAGTGGATTCATATAGGTGATGGATATCGTAGACCGCCTTTTTGTTGAAATGTTTGACAAACTGAATGAAAGATGCCAGAAAGAGTTAGAGGCTATTGGGAAGCAATATCCTTTCACGCCATTGAAAGTAAGCTGAACCCTCTTTCTTTTATAAGTTCAATAATACACTATGCTAGTGTATTTATGACATAAATGGATTTTCAATGTGCAGTACTTGCGGAATACTCTGCGACTTACATTCGAAGAAGGTGTTCAAATGCTAAAGGTCAGTAAAAAGATAACACCCATTACAATCTAGCAAATGATATGTATCAGTAAATGTGCTAATTTTTGACCAATATACTTTCGGATTTGTTTTGGGTTATCATTCATCTATAACGAATCAAATGGGTTAAATCACAGCATCATGTTGAGAAAGAGAAAGAAACGTCCAACTGGTCAAGCAGGTTGAAAGTCACCTAAAGTTTACATTTAACACATGTAATATCTGAGAACTATTGTAATGCACATGCACTTAATTTTTAGAATACCATCTAGTAAAAAAAAACTCCTATAATTTGGACAAAAAAGTGTTTCAGGTTAACACACTCTGACTCGAACTTGTTTCAAGCTGCACCAAAAGATTACCCAGTTTGATCTTATACCCAACCTGCCCTTTTTGCCACCTCCAGATAATATTTGAGTTCCTGAAACAGATCTCTCATGGCATTTGCTGTATTAAATTTGATATTTTCTTGCATTCTGACACGTGATTCAACAGGATGCTGGCGTTGAGGTTGATCCACTAGGGGACCTGAACACGGAAAGTGAAAGGACCTTAGGGAAACTTGTGTTGGAGAAGTACATCTTCAACTGATTTAGTCTGTTAAGTTTTTATGTATTTGTTTCCTATATAACTTTTGTGGTGCTGATTTCTATATTGATGGTAGGTATGGAACTGAATTCTATATACTACACCGCTACCCATTGGCTGTTCGACCGTTTTATACGATGCCTTGTCCAGACAACGAAGCCTATAGCAACTCATTTGATGTTTTCATCAGAGGTATGCCACTGAATATATTTGATTCATAGTCTTATGAGTGAATGTTAATATCTGGATGTTACGTTATATTTCTTTCAGGAGAAGAGATCATTTCAGGAGCCCAGCGTGTGCACTTACCTGAACTTCTGGAGTCGCGCGCAACAGAATGTGGCATTGATGTTAAAACAATATCAACGTATATCGATTCCTTCAGGTATATCTTCTTTAGAGGTGACTAGACGAGCAGGCTGGACGGGTAGGATAACAAGTCAAAATGGTTTCAGGATGGAACAATTCATCTTTAAGTATGGGTTAAAACAGGTGGGGCTGGCTTGACCTGTTAATATGATTATAATCACGTTTTCAGCACACTGATGATCTGAATTTAATGCAAAAACAACAGTTTAGGAGGTTCCGTTTTACAAAGATAAACTTTGGGGAACTTTTGACCTGTTTGAAGTGCTATAGTTTTAGCTCTTTTAGATAATTTTGACCTGTTTAGTTTTTCTAAGATAAAAAACAACTCTAATTGATCCAGTAATTTGTAGATGGTTTAAAAGTTCTCATCTAATTTTCTTTGTCATTGCTCTCCCATTTCAATAAAAATCTATGTGTGTAAATCTTTGTATAATATATTTTTATATTATAATAATAATAACAACAACAACAACAACTGGCAACGTCTATGGTGATCAAGCATGCCCCAGTTCGACTCCAACATATATAATATGACGTATATTTAATGAATGGGAACAGTTTTACTCTTTTATGCTGTTTTACATAACCATAATTTGTTAACTAGGCCATTGCTACATCTTTTGAAGGTATGGTGCACCGCCACATGGTGGGTTTGGAGTTGGATTAGAACGTGTTGTGATGCTCTTCTGTGCTCTTGACAACATCCGCAAGACATCACTATTCCCCCGTGACCCACGAAGGCTACAACCATAGGGTTTTTTTAGCAGATTTGCCTCTTTGCCATTTCAGTATTTCTAGTAAGCAGTTATATTTTGACAGCATTATGATTTCTTGCTTGAGAAGGTGTTAGAGGGGCCCATGAATATGTTCAAACTATGAAGTTCTCATGATGAAACCTTCTACTATTTGGTTCAAGAATATTCTTTCATATCATCATTATACCATCGTACCTGAATCTAGCCGCAGACCAATCATTTTATTGTTTATATGCAAGAGACCTACAAGTATAATGTTAGTTTGCAATAAAGCAATTGACAGTAGTTAGTTTCGAAATTTTACCTGTTGAAAAAAACCTTGTTCTAGACTGACTGGCCCAAATCTTGTCGAAGACAAGTAAAACTGAGGCTTGACTATTTTAATTCCTTGAATAGGACTTGTTCTTCGTTCTGGTGTTCAACTTTATAACTTGTGGCCCTATTTTGAAGACTTGTTTTACATCGAACATGACTGACCATTCAACTTTTAGGAATTTTCCTATCTTATGTATTTAAGACACTCCACATGTATGAGTTCATAATTTCCAAAAACTGTTCCCACCCTCTTCCTTCTCTTCTGTCAAACCCCATCATAAATGGTCCCTCGATAGAATTTTAGGATATAGACAATGACATGGTTGGTCTTCAATTCCTTTTTCCTAAATTTGGGCAAGGTTTTTGTTTCAACAAAGACTTGGGTGATCTTCAATACGATTCAACTAAATGTTCCCAACTGGCGCGTATAGTGTTTAGTTATGTGTGATGACACTATAGATTGATCACAAGTGTTCACGACAATATTAAGAACTTATGTTTTATAATGGCCGATTACTTTGTAATTATGCACTTCATGTTGTTCATAATGCACTCATCAGGTTTTTTCAGTGGGTGACATTTAAATTGTTTATCAAACCCATAAGTTATAATTATATGTTATACTCAAAACCCAACAAAGATGGCGAGTCTAAAAATAATTAAGTTTGTTTATCATCCATCGGTTATATTCTATGTTATGCTCAAAACCTAAGGTTTAAAAGTGTGAAAACCCACAAATAACCAAACATAAGTTTGTTTTTCTCTCTAGTCTTTCTGATCGTGATCACTGATTACACAAAAAACTAAACCGGAAACATATTTATAGGTAGGGTGTATCGTATTATGACACATCTTCCTTTTCACCGAGTAAACTTCAAAAAGGTGTTTAATTTCATCCTTATATATGTTCTTAATTTTATTTTTCTATTCATCAATTCTTTTTATTGCTCATCAGGATTCGTCCGATGACACATGTCCTTTTTAACCGAGTAAAAATAGGTGTTTAGTACTTTAATTTAATCCTTAGATATGTTCTTAACTTTTTCAATAAGCGAGTATTTGTCATGTGTGATAGATAGGGCACGCCGTATTATTATACAACCTCTTATTAAGTTTATTGTAACTTCTACTCGTATTTATTATTGGGAGCCAGAAATAAAATGTCATATATACTTAACTTTAACGTTTTCTCCCCCTTCGCCAAAATGTAAACATTTTTTCAAGGTCCATATTGGTAAGATGTACGAGTACTATACAACATCTTAAATTTAAATATATCAGCGTAGGATCTCGTCAACACCATTGTCGAGTAAAATTATAAGTACTTTGGAGCTTCAATTTAATTAACAGACTTTGTACAAATGGTCAAGTCACTATCACATGAAAATATATTTGGAGTTTTGTGCATATGCTATTATCATTTTATAGTTATATTTTTATTCACTATTTGGATTTTATATTAGTACTCAATATGCCACAGTTAAAATGTATTGTTCTCATTTATAGTTTTTTGTTCCATCACTTCCTAATCTTGTATATGAGATAATACTATTCTTGTATATATGGGATAACATTATGTTGTCAAGATTAATTGTAGTAGCTTTTTATGTATTTTTGTATTGTACCTACGTGTATTTACTGTATAATGGTAATGTTAGTATTTACAATAAAACTGTTCATATATCAAATTCATGTTTATTTGGATTCGTGACTAGATATTCATTTCATATTTTTCTATGCGTCACAGTCATTAAGTCAAAGTGAAATGCTACGTAAGTTGGAATCCTAGATTCACCACTGATATTATATATACATAATATACATATACTCAAAAAAATCTAAGTTTCCTCGACAATTGAAATCTTAAAAAACTACCTGGAAAAGATGAACAAGTATGTCTATATCATATGTATGTGAATCGGGGAAAAATTTTCAAGTTGCTTTTAAGTGTATTATTTTATCTAAGCTTTATGTCTATCCTTCTCATCATGTCGACGATGTTAATAAATGCCACTATCCACTGTTGATTATATCATATGCCGGTACCTAATTTTAATGTTTGTATTATCAGTTTTCGCTACATATGTTTAAGTTCAATTCCAATTTTTGCATTATCATTCTTATTCTTACTTCAATAAAATTGCAAATAACAGAAACATTGCTCCCCGACTCTAAAATGACACAAAGTCAAAAAAGGACTTGTTCAATGTAGTCTCATAAAATACAATAAATTTCTAAATATTCTTATGCTTCCTTCCAGTTTTATTATTCCTTTCCAACACAAACAGTTTTCCCACTTTTCTTTGTGTTTAATATTCTTTGATTCTTTTATATATCTTTCTTAACACCTTTTCCAAGAATACAAAAACCCTTCAATATTTTCTTATTTTCTAAGAATCAGATATTTATAAGAAAAAAAATCAAATCTTTTTAAAACCCCACATGTATTTTCTGTTGTTTGTCTGATTTAAATTGGGTCATAACTTTTTTTCTTGATATAAATATATGTTTGCTGGGGGTGTTTGGTAGCTGAGTTCTGTTCAATCAAACATGCCACAAAAAGACCAATAAAAAGGTTTGATTTTTTTCCTTCAATTTTTGTTGATATATATATATATATTCACTTTGTGTATAATTTGATGTGAATTGAATTGGGGTTTGTTCAAGTTTGTTGCTTTTGTGTTTGTTTCACTTGTTAAAAAACATTAGGTTTGATTTCTTGAATCTTTTGCTAGTACATTTTGATGTAAATTGAGTTGGGCTTTGTTCAATTTGACTGATTATGTGTTTTATTTGACTTTTTAGTTTTGATTTCTTGAATCTAGTTTACTTTTCTTAGTTATTTATTAATTTAGTTTATTATGTAATAAGAATAACTTGGTTAAGAAAAGTAAGTAAGTAAACACCCAATGCCGTCTTCTACATGTTTTGGGTCTTAACACGGAATAGGGAGGTTGAGATGTAGACAGCCTTACCCTACCTAAGGTAGAGAAGCTGCTTCTAGGTTCTATCTAAGATACCTCCGACCTTGCAAGGCATGAGGCTAGAACCTTTGACCTTTGTTTCTAGAATCAAGGGTGTTAACCACTTGATCCAACCTTGTTGGTTTCCTCGGTTAAGCTACGCACATATGAGTGAAGGACTTGTCATCACCGGGTAACTTGTAAGAGGAGAACTTATTCCATTTACCTGATATATATTGAAGTTGGCTTTTGTTAAGTCTAGCTGATTTTGTGTTTATTTCCCTTGTTTAGACACTAAATGTTTTGTTCCTTGACTTGTGTATTTTGATGTAAATATGAAATGGCTTGATTTTGTGTTTGTTTCACCTTTTAAAAAACATTAGGTTTGATTTCTTGAATCTTTTGTGATTTATATATCATATGGATATTTTGATGTAAATTGAATTCTGTTTTGTTCAATTTGCCTGATTATGTGAGTATTCTTTTATTTGTTTTGAGACTTAATGTGAATATATGTTGACCTGGTTATTCTTGACGAGACATCTAATTCTACATTGTGGGTTCTATTTAGGTTCATCCGTGGCGCGATTCAAGTTCATTCGAGTTTCCGATATGAGAATTTCCGAGTTCATTTGAATCTATATTGATTTTGATTTAGATTGTTGAGTTGGATTGAATTAGTTCCAAATTTAGGTTTCGGCCTACTTGCTCCAATGGAAACCATAGATGTGGCTCTATATTCTCATAGTCCTGTCCATAAAGCCGTATTGACCAAAGATTATGCAAGTCTCAAGAAAATAATTGCAGGTCTCCCACGGCTAATTGACCCATCTGAGATCCGCACTGAGTCTGTCTCGATTGCAGAGGAAGCCAAAGCTGATGTCATCTCAACGGTGATTGACCGGCGGGATGTCCCTAACCGTGACACACCGCTTCATTTAGCCGTTAAACTTAGTGATATTTCCGCCACGGAAATGCTCATGCTGGCGGGTGCAGATTGGAGCTTGCAAAACGAGCAAGGTTGGAGTGCTTTACAAGAAGCTATATGCAACCATGAAGAACTCATTGCTAAAGTTATAATCAAACAGTATCAACCCAAAGCTTGGGCTAAATGGTGTAGAAGGTTGCCTCGGTTATTAGCAACAATGAGAAGAATGCGGGATTTCTACATGGAAATAACGTTCCAGTTTGATAGTTCGGTTATCCCGTTCATTTCCAGAATTGCACCTTCAGATACTTACAAAATTTGGAAACGAGGTGCAAATTTGAGGGCAGATATGACTTTAGCAGGTTTTGACGGTTTCAAAATTCAACGAGCTGATCAAACGGTTTTATTTCTCGGTGATGGTTCTGAAGATGGAAAAGTGGCTCCTGGGTCTCTTTGTATGATTTCACATAAAGATAAAGAAGTGATGAACGCGTTAGATGGTGCAGGTGGGCAACCCACCGATGCAGAGGTGAACCAGGAGGTTCAAGCCATGTCTCAGACTAATCTATTTAGGCCTGGGATTGATGTTACTCAAGCAGTTCTTGTGCCACAGATGACATGGAGACGGTTAGAGAAAACAGAATATGTCGGGAATTGGAAGGCAAAAGTTTACGATATGCAAAATGTTGTTGTGAGTATAAAATCCCGCAAAGTCCCTGGGGCTAAATCAGATGATGAGTTATTTGAAAATTGTAATGAAAATGAAACCGATAGTGAAGAATTCAACGAAATCTTGACCGATGAAGAACGTAGACAGCTCGAAGCACTGTTAAAGTTCGACTCTATGGATCATACCAATGAACACAACAATGGGATACTTGAGCATAGACTTGATAGTTTTGGCCATCGAGATATCCCGATTGAAGATGGTTATAGTCATCAAAATGAAGATAATAAGCATGAAAAGGAAAAGAAAGGATGGCTTGACGGTTGGAGGAAAAAGGATACTAAGAATAGTCAAAGTCAAAGTCAAGCCATGCCCGGAAGGCGTTCCATGGAGATAGTTTCTGACGGGAATGAAAAGAGAAAGATGAAAAGTCTGGGTAGGCGAAAAGATGGAAGTCGTGAGAGTGAGTATAAGAAAGGGTTGAGGCCAATTCTATGGCTCTCACCCGACTTTCCATTGCATACGGACGAACTCTTGCCTTTACTGGATATTCTGGCAAATAAAGTGAAGGCGATACGAAGATTAAGAGAATTGCTTACGACAAAACTTCCACAGGGCACATTTCCTGTCAAGGTACTTTGCTTAGTTTGAGATTTTAATCTATTTCTGCCGATGATTTGGTTCTCTTTGGGCAAGCCTCAATGGAGTTGATTTTGGATTGTTTCGCTGAATTGAACGCCCTAAGAGGAAGATTCACTAGATGTCTTGGAGCATGTTCCACATAAACAGCCAGCTAATACTAAAAACTATGGGTAGCTTGATCAAAAACGAAGAATCAAATGAAACAAAATTTCTGGTAGATCTGGCAAACGGTCGGGTGGGTAACGTGTCAAATCTATGTTTTTTTAACTTTTATCATGAGTCAAAATGGATGTTTGTGTTATTTTTATTATTACATACTTAAGTTGTTAGTTATGATTACAAAAGTATATGATCATTATAATTGTGTGCATTGAAAATATAATCTGGTATCTTAAGCACAACCGATACTCCTTACTAAAGCTGGCCATCGAGATATGATCACTATCACACCGATGCCGCCGCATTGCGCGGGAACCCCTATAGTTTGGTATAAAACATAACCCAAATTCACCCAATCATAAATAGATGTGTCGAGATTACTACCTGTAAATTTATGGATGAAACTTTTTTGATAACATAGCGGATTTTATTAAAGGGTGAACTTGTATGTGCGATATAGAAGGTACTATTTGAATTTGAAGATTCAGTATGTAATAGTCGCTTAATCAGGTGATTAAAACTAGAGATATGGTAGTCTTACAATTATGTTGCAACAACTTCAAATCCATTTGCTGCAAATATCAGTTAACATCTTTTAGTGTGTTGAATTGCTTGGCACATTTTCACTAAGAACGGGTTTACTCTTTTCAGGTTGCCATACCGGTGATTCCCACAATAAGGGTATTGGTTACTTTCACAAAGTTTGAAGAATTACAGCCTTTGGAAGAATTCTCAACCCCACCTTCGAGTCCTACGGCCGCAGACCATAATCTCCCTGCAACCACAAGCTCGTCATCTTGGTTTCAATGGATTAAAGCTCCTTATCAACACACCAGCTCATCAACGAGCGGTCCAACTCCATGTATAGAAAACATTCAAGACCCATTTGTGATTCCTGCTGATTACACATGGATCACAGCCGAAGCAAAGAAGAAGAAAATGCAAGAGAAGAATAGATCTAAAAAATCAAGAGCCGAAAACTTGTAATGGGATTTATCGATACCAGTGGGAGTACAGATATGTTGGGTCATATTATTATGATCATATATGTTATGATTTAGTGTAATTTTACTAAAGTATGGCCAACTATAAACATATTATAGATTGTATTTACGAAAGATATATAAGCACACATACACATGCCTGCGTATATTGTTTGTTCTTTGCAATTCTCTAATCATCCTAAACTAGATTATGGAACCGTGTTAACACACAGGGTTTTATATAGCAATTACTTAATTTTGTCAGTTGACGATATACTTCTCGTATACAAGCTTCCCTAATGTCCTATCACTTTCTTCTCTGTATACAAGCTTCCCTATCCTTTCACTTTCGTGTCAGAATGCAGAAAAGATCAAACTCAATAAAACGTATGCGATGAGAGATCTGTTTCGGAAACTTGATGAGCAAATATTATTTTTGTTCCTCACAAAAGTTCAGTTTTGAATTGGGATAAATACGCCAAAAGAAAAGGTGCGTTATGGATGGTCATACTTATTCGTTAGATACCAATAATCATGCTCACCGATCAAGTGTAACAAGGCCTTTTCAAAGTCTTGGACTAATCTTCAAGTTGTTGGATTACCTCAACATTAGGAGAATGAGGCAGGGGAAAAAAGGTATATATATCATGTATTCATGTATGCATGGTTTTCACTTGTATTACAGAGCCTACTATCCTACTAGCCCAATAAAATTAGAGCCCAACAGATCATCATATTCGCTACCCAATATCTTAGAGAAGCCCAATAATTTATTCGTCTCAAATGATTTTACTCAAAACCCAACCCGTAAAGCCGAAATACATCCGGACGACCGGACCTGATACCAATTTGGTTTGGTACTCACTTCAGTTGAGTTTTGATTAAAAAAAACCCAAATACCATAATAATCCAAATCCTCAATATAAAATTAAAATGATAAATAAATGAACTGAAACAATAATCTAGTTTTTGAAAAAGTTATTATTAATTTTAATATTATCTTCGACAACACTTTACAAAATCAATACATGATTCCCCTTATTGCTCAATGGTTGAGCACCAGTTTTTCATGCTGGAGGCCTCGAGTTCGAGACATGGGAAGGATATTTTAAGGTATTTCACAAATGAAGTCCTCCAATGAAGCAGGTTTGAGTCCTACAGAGGGGGAAAGGTTTTATCCCAATTAAATGTCGTGTCTTCGGGCGGCTTAGTTGAGGGTTTCTCGTATTGAGGGTGAGGGGCTCTCTAGCGCGGACCCGGTTAAAGTGAGAAAAAGATGCATTATACAAGTTAAATTTACTTCAAATTTAAAAAGCTTTAATGTTAAATTTAAGTTTTCTTTATTAAAACGTCAATTTTATCATACTCTTAAACTACATAAATGCTTATGATGTTTTTCTTTTTTAAATTTTTTGTTAATTAACTAATTAAGAGCTTAGTTTACCTACCATTGTACTTTTCTTTATAGTTATTAAATTGATATTAATATCGACTTATCTAAGATTGTAATAGCCAATCCAATTAATCTATAAAATTTATTAATTTTAATAACTATAAAGTTATTTGCTCAAATTTTAGTCGAATCTAACAGTTTTTCTACAAAAAAATTTAAATGTTATATATTGCTTTTCAACAAAATAATTTGATACGAAATCATACATCTTTAATATTAATATTGATTATCTACTATCAACACCAAACGTTAATAAATGAATTAGTAATTGTGGGGAGTTATCTTGGGTTTAAATTTTGGTGTGACAAAAATATTATCAAAAATAGAAACATTGATTTCCTGATATGAATGTTCCTTAAAATTAAAGTTGGGTATCTATACTATATTATAAAAAGAATAGCTTTTTATTTATGGAAATGTTGAAACTTGTGTAATATTTACACATAGCACCCCTTAAAATGTTTTTATCTACACTACTCACTTAACATTAATAATTAAATTACACTATCAATCATTTATCTTTCAAAATACATTCGTTAACCCTTTACACCTTTTACTTTTACATCAATAACTTACACCATTCAACATCACATCCGCTACTAACAATCGCCCCCACCACCACACCGTCGCCGCGACGACTACCACCGCATTGCACAGGTACCGTGCTAGTATTAAAAAACGTCATTAAGTCTAAATTTACAATCAATAAAATATTTACTATCCATGTAACTAATAAACCACATATAAAGTCATGCGTAACAACTTAAGGAAATACAAGGTTACAAATGTAAAAAAAAAAAAAAGTTCTCAATTTGAAATTTTGGAAAAATTGAATACCTTTTACTGATTAGAAAAATAAATACTCAACATTTCCAATCATGTTTGGTTGTTAAATTCCAATGCAATGAAATATATATATATATACCTATGTTCAAAAATATATATATATATATATATATATATATATTAAAAGAGTAGTTAACCAAGTTTTAAAGCTTCTTCAACTAAAAGCTATTTAAAAATTGCAGTAGGATTTATCCTATGTGGCATCTCCATATTTTTTACAATATATATACCCAAAAAATATAATAAATTTTTTTATCAAACTTAAATTAAAATAGATACTAAATATTTATTAAATAAAAATAAAACAAATCTACCAATAAACTAAAACAGGATTGTAGCATTTGTTGATCGACATATGACGTAATATTTAAACGACAAGTGTCTTTTCAATTTATATTAAAAAACAAAACTTATCTATAGATACCATATATCATTATCTAATAAATAATCTTTAGGGTTAATTACAAATTTGGTACCTGAACTATCCACCAAATTGCACGTTTCATACCCAGGGTTTGTTTATTACACCAGGCATACCCAAACTTACCAGTTTGTCACTCGGATCATACCTGGTCGAAACGGACGTTGTGTTTGGTGTTAAGTGCCCCCACGTGACTTGCACGTGAGGGTTAATTTTGTCATTTGCCATAATGCTTGGGTAGTTTGAAACAAGGGTTCAAAGCTTGTTTAAGAGACTTGATAGGCTTGGATGGTGCCTTAATGAAGGGTCCTTACCCTGGTCAGCTTCTAACAGCAGTTGGAGTTGATCCAAATAATGGCATTTACCCTGTAGCATATGCCATTGTAGAAGCTAAAAACAAAGACTCTTGGACATGGTTTCTGGAATGTCTAGAACCAGATCTTATGTAACATCCCAAACTTATCAAGTTTGACTTTTGACGTTGACCGTCAACTTGTCGTTAGTGACCGTTAGTAACTATGTGTTGTATATGTGTTTATGTGAATTAAACGAATTACGTGAGTTATGTGTTAAAATGATTTAAAATAATGAAATTAAAGTAGATAATGATAAATGAAGTCATTTAATGTTCCCGATAAGATTTAAGGGTCGATAAGTGTTTCTGTGGGCGTTAAACGAGCCGTTAAGTGCCGAAACGAGTTATAACGAAGTGCGAGGGCCTAGATGTAAAATTGAAAGTTGTCTCCAGTATATAAGGCGCCCTATGGTCGACCAAGAACCCTTTTGATCAGTTACAAAACCCTAGAAACACCTGCAAACAAAAGCTTAGATCTAATCTTCAAGTTATAGTTGATTTCGGGAGATTTTGGAAGGGAATTCGAGTGCTTTTCGATCCGTTGATCAAGCCTACAGGTATAGCATCACCTACTGATTGTTAATCAGGTTTTCAATTAGGATTTACCCCTGTAGATTCGGCCTAAAGGGTTGGGGTTCCTTGATCATGATGTTTTAGGTCAAAAACGTTGTTTTCGTGATTATAATCGTTAATAGAGTTGATTAATTATGTCAAGATGCAAACTTTAATGTTGAATAATGTTGTTTATATGTAAATAAGTGAATCCCAGGTGTTTAATTAGATCCATGTGTGTTCAATTGTGTTTTTGAACCAAACGTTGCGGTTTCGAGTCGTTTTGATGATAAAAAGAAGGATTCATTTATGCAATTGATTCAAGGATTAATTGATGTTTTCAAATGCTTAATTGTGACCTATTTGATGTCAATTTAATGGGTGTAAGTCTTGGTGGAGGTTTGGGATCCGTTTGGAAGGTGAATGAAGAGAAACTGAGTTGGTTTTGCTGGTCGGCACCCCAGGTGCGGCGCACCAGGTGGGTGGTGCGGCGCACCACTGCCCAGATTAGGGATTTTGATTTTCGAAGGGAGCCCGATATGCGACGCACCAAGGGCAGGTGCGGCGCACCTATACCTGATCTGAGTTTTTGTATGATTGGTGCGACGCACCACTTGGGAGGTGCGACGCACCTGATGCCCAGTTTGCACAAAACATTTCGTTTAGCTTATAGATCGATCTTATACTCGTTCTAGGTTGTCGGGAGCACTTAGCAAGCACTGTAAGGCATACGTAACTCATTGCTAAGCAGTACCAAGGTAAGATACATGACTTTTCTCACGCTGGAGGCACAACAAAAAGTGGTTTTCTATAATTAACCTCTTAATTGGATTATCTTATGTGTGTTGGTTTTTCGGGTTATGCGGGAGGTTATGTGGGAATGTATGCATGCTGAAGTGGTTTATTATGTTATGATGACGCTTAAATATGAAGTAGTTATGTGCATATGTAGTACTATGAACATAATGTTGCTGCCATGATATCTTAACGATATTTATTGTGATGTTGATTATATTGATGCTATGATTGATTATGATATATGATGAAATATATGTGGGATTTAAGTGTGTTACACGTAGGAATGCTATGATCTGTACACGTTAGTAGGATTAAACACTAAAGTAGATGTGGATTAATGATGTTGATGTTATGATTTGACGATGATACGTGATGAATTATATGTGAGACTTAAGTGTGATAATGTCTAGTTCACTAGATATACGTAAGAAATGTTATGAGTTGTGTACGTTAGTGGGATCAAACGTTAAAGTAGATGTGTGATTAGTTAGGTAATGAATATACCTAATGTTAAAGTAAAGTGTGAAATGTGGGAAATCGTTCTAGCCTTAGTGTTAGTGCGTAAAAGTAAGAAAGATATAAATACGTGGGAAATGCTATAGCTAAATACGTGAGATTGATGTGGGAAGTGTTAAGCTTAACCCGTGCTAGTTTATGCCAAGCTAGTGCGTACGTGGTCGCTTGAGTGGCTCCTTGCGGCATAGTTACGTGGGACTAGTATTTCCGGGTGGAGTGACTAACCACCAATGTTAAAAGCATGACGGGATACTATGGAAATGGCACTGCTTTTCCTAAAATTTAAGACGTGGGAAATCGTGTTAGTTGTAAAGCTAGTGCGTAATATGTAAACTGATTAAAGATGTAAGATGTGGGAATAAGTTGATTAAGATAAATATATGAATATGTGAGAAAGATGTACATGTAATTTAAGACGTGGGATTACAATGTGATGTGGGATTTAATGAGATGTGTTGAGACGTGTGATAAGAACGATACATAGGCACAATTAGGAGTATATATCCTACATGTGCTATACATATATGTGCGATATGTTTATGTGTGATATGTAAGACGTGAGATAAAGTTGATTAAGTTGATTAAGTTGATAATAAGATATGTGTGAAAGAAATATGTGTGCTTTACGTTGTGAGATCACAATGTGACGTGAGAATATGTACTAATATGAATACGTGTGACAAGTTTATGTGTGATATGCCAAGATATGATATGAAGTTACGTTTAGTGGTAAGTCTATGTTGATATGATATAAGGTATTGATTAAGATGTGGGTATATGATGATAAGATGTATATGTTGATATGAAATGAAATGTGATGCAATGTGGGAAAAGGGGAGTATGAGTTGATCTATGATTGTTGTGGATGATATGTGATGTGGTTACGTTTTGATAAGTAAAATATGACGAAGTTTTATGAAAGTAAAATGAAGAACGTTTTATCAGAATGTGTGTATCTTACTTAGCTAATTTTATTAGCTAACACTTGCTTTTATGAAAATGTTGTGTCCTTCAGGATAAGCAGGTATAAGCTAGTGAAGTGCGTGGATCGTGAGATGGGTAGAAGAATAAAGGAAGATTAGCATTAGTCTCCCTATGATTAGACTTTACCCATAGCCATATGTTCGGCTACTTTATTTATGATTTATGTCTCTTGTAGTGTTGATGGCAATTATGTTAGTGCCATAACTTGGATTTTACTTTGACTATTACGATGATGCTATTAGTAACACCAAACTTTAATGAAAGGTACCATCCGTTACGGATGAAGCAGTTTTTTTAAGTGATCCTATTTCCGCTACGTTTTAAACGTCGTTTGACAAAAGTTTTTTGAAATCCAGGTTTTTAAAATGAAGGGTGTTACATCTTGACTTGGAAAGAAACTCTAATTTCACATTCATTTCAGACAGACAAAAGGTTAGAATTTGTATCTTTTATTGTAATTTATTTGACCCTTATTGTATTTTAGTATTGTAATTTTTAAAAACTGGTTTGTCTGTCAATCAGGGTCTCATTCAGGCTGTTAGCAATGTTTTTCCAGCTGCTGAACACAGATATTGTGTAAAGCACATCCATGAAAACATGAAACTGCATTGGAGGGAGAAGGCATTTAAGAATATCTTATGGAGATGTGCAACTGCTACAACAACCCAACAGTTTGAGAGACATATGCAAGAGATGAGAGGATTGAATGTTCAAGCATATGAATGGTTAAGAAAAATTCCACCCAAACATTGGGCAAGATCATACTTTACAGGTATACTTCAATGGTTATTATTTACTTGTAATGACTGGTTATTAGAAGGTTAATTATATATGATTTGAATGCAGGAAGATGCAAGTCTGACATGTTGTTGAATAACCTATGTGAATGCTTGAACAAGAATCTGGTTGATGGTAGAGACAAGCCCATAATTGCTGCAGTAGATTTCATCAGGGAGTATTTGATGAAAAGAATTGTAATTGTGCAGAAGGACATTGAGAAATGTACTGGTCCTCTCACACCTGCAGCATCTAATCTATTGGCAATTGCCCAGAAAGAGGCAAATTCATGCAGATGTGTTTGGAATGGTAGTGACAAAATCCAGGTTAGTGCACCTTGGGGTGAGCAATGTATTGTGAACATAGTTGAGATGCCATGCACTTGTAGAAAATAGGAGTTGACTGGCATTCCTTGTAAACATGCTGCTGCAGCACACTGGGATATGGTCAAAAACCAGTTCAGGCCAGGTATTATTGAATCATGGACTCATAGATGTTATTGGTTGGACACTTGGAAACATGCTTACTCATTCAAGGTAAACCCAGTGACTGGTACAACAACATGGCCTAAATCTAGATGCCCTACCACTCTTACACCTCCAACCCACCACAACCCAGTAGGCAGGCCCAAAAAGAAAAGAACAAGGGGTGTTTATGAGGATGACATAGTGAAAGATGGGAAGTTGTTGAAAAAGTGGGCTAGTATGAAATGTAGCACTTGTGGGAACAGGGGTCATAATTCAAGAACTTGTAAGGGGCAGGGTGGTGATACCAATGTGGCTGGTTCTAGTCAAGTGGGTGGTTCTAGTCAGGTTGGTGGTTCTAGTCAAGTTGGTGGTTCAAGTCAGGTTGGTGGTTCAGGACAAGTGGGTGGCAGTCAAGTGGGTTCAGGTCAAGTGGGTGGGAGTAAAGTGGCTGGTTCAAATGTGAGGGGTCAGAAGCATGCAAAGACTACAAAAAATGTGAACAAGGTCAGGGAGAAAAGTGAAAGAATTTTGAAGAAAAAGCTTGCTAAAAATGTTCCAGGACCAGGAAAAACCAAAGAGGATGCTTTGGTTTTAGAGTAGAATGGTTACTTATTGTCTTTTGGGTGATACTTATAAGTATCTTGAACTTGTTATGTTTTTCTGGTATTTTAGAACTTGATTAAGTGTTTCTGCTATATTAGAACTTGTTATGTCTTTTGTAATGTACTTTCTGCTACTTGTTATGTATTTCTGCTATATTAGAACTTGGTTGTGTTTCTGCTACTTAACATATTATGTGTTGGTTATATATTGAAATTTTTGTTTCTGTCATCTATTTCCTAAATACCATTACAATTCACTGTCAAATAGATAACTTACTTCATGAATCTGAATAATGCAACTTTCAAGCAAAATACATAACTTTCTTCATTAATTATCAAAACATTGTATCAAATACATTAACTACCATTAACCATTCACTGCCAAAACATTGTACCAAATACAACAACAACAACATTGTACATACTACCATTCACTGCCAAATACCATTACAACGGCCTACTTATACAATCAAAAGAAAAACAGCAAAAAAAAATACCCAACTAGCAAACAAATACATCTTCAATCTTCTATTTTCGTTTTCACTTGATTTTAGTTTGGCATCCACAATGTTCTTGGACCTCAATAAACCGGGTATGATATCCACAGCACGAGGGCACATGGCCGGATCAACCCAACCAATGAAGCTACAATTCGAGCCCTATTAAGGATAAAAACATTCAATTGGATTGTTGAAAAACGTTTTATTGGAACAAAACAATTTGGATTGTTGAGAAAAAAAATTACCTTTTGTGGACAACAATAGAATCGACGACCAGGATTCACATCGGTCCATGACGTTCGAACAATTGCTTTTCTTCCACACCAACAATTCACCATTATTATTCTAACCTAATTTGGAGAAGAAAGGGAAAAGAGAGGAAAAAGGGGGAAATCCTAAATGGGTTTTTAGGTTTAAGAGGTAAAAGGGTTCTTTTTATATCACGGTTTCCAGAATTTAGGTGCCAAATGACAAAATTAGCCCTCACGTGCAAGTCACGTGGGGGCACTTAACACCAAACACAACGTCCGTTTCGACCAGGTATGATCCGAGTGACAAACTGGTAAGTTTGGGTATGTCTGGTGTAATAAACAAACCCTGGGTATGAAACGTGCAATTTGGTGGATAGTTCAGGTACCAAATTTGTAATTAACCCTAATCTTTATGTATTTGTTTGCGAATACAGATTTTTGGAAGAATTTGAGGCTGTTTCAA
Source organism: Erigeron breviscapus (assembly GCA_034093135.1). Taxonomy (NCBI): domain Eukaryota; kingdom Viridiplantae; phylum Streptophyta; class Magnoliopsida; order Asterales; family Asteraceae; genus Erigeron; species Erigeron breviscapus. The sequence continues at coordinate 95,351,695 of CM067171.1, read as the reverse complement.
ACTCCATTGTTCATTATTTATTTTGTTTTGATATGTGAATCATCATCGAATAAATAAGGTTTCTTTTTGCTTTTATTTATTTTATATTTAGAAACTTCAAATTATCAAAAAAATAACAAAATACTTTAAACTCTAAGAATTTTAATCTTTTATATATGTATGGTAAATTCTAAAGCTATTTATAACTCCTATTTGCTAAAAAAAATTTATCTACCAATATACTAAAAGCGGATTGTAACATCTATTGATTGACATGTGTCACAATGTTTGAGTAACACGATTTTTTTTAAATTTAGGTAAATAGATTTTATTTACCTTATATAATTTCAAGATATATATACTAGCAAAGTACCCGCAGAATGCAACGACGGTGGCGGCAATGGTGGTCTGGTGGTGGTGACGACTGGTGGTGATGACGGTAACTATTGGTGGTGGTGGCGACGACGAGTGGTATAGGTTGATATAAATGTAATTGATGTAAAGGTAGTAGAGATATATTAGAAAAATTAGTGATTGTGGTGTAAATTAATTAATTAACCCTAATCTTTATGTATTTGTTTGCGAATACAGATTTTTGGAAGAATTTGAGGCTGTTTCAAACTCCATTGTTCATTATTTATTTTGTTTTGATATGTGAATCATCATCGAATAAATAAGGTTTCTTTTTGCTTTTATTTATTTTATATTTAGAAACTTCAAATTATCAAAAAAATAACAAAATACTTTAAACTCTAAGAATTTTAATCTTTTATATATGTATGGTAAATTCTAAAGCTATTTATAACTCCTATTTGCAAAAAAAAAATTTATCTACCAATATACTAAAAGCGGATTGTAACATCTATTGATTGACATGTGTCACAATGTTTGAGTAACACGATTTTTTTTAAATTTAGGTAAATAGATTTTAATTACCTTATATAATTTCAAGATATATATACTAGCAAAGTACCCGCAGAATGCAACGACGGTGGCGGCAATGGTGGTCTGGTGGTGGTGACGACTGGTGGTGATGACGGTAACTATTGGTGGTGGTGGCGACGACGAGTGGTATAGGTTGATATAAATGTAATTGATGTAAAGGTAGTAGAGATATATTAGAAAAATTAGTGACTTGTGGTGTAAATTAATTTATTTTAAAATCTTTATATATAGGTATAGATATATAAATATTTAACATATATTATGTTTTTATTTATTATTTTCATAGAATGTATCGATTTGTTTAAGAAAATACCTGTTAATAATACTAATTGTTAACTTATCTAATCTATCTAATATATAGATATATAAATATTTAAAAGCATATATTATGTTTTTTATTTATTATTTTCATAGAATGTATCGATTTGTTTAAGAAAATACCTGTTAATAATACTAATTGTTAACTTACTAATCTAATCTATGATATATAAAATAATAATATTATCAGGATAAGCCCACTATGAAGCTAACATTGGAGAGACTGATGAAGCATTGTCAAATATTATCTCCAGAATAAAAAATTAATAATACAATATATATAGTCAATCCGTACATCGTACGGGTATTAAGACTAGGTATATAAAACAAATCACGTGAAAAACGAAACACAAAACCCATATAATATTAATGAATTAAGAACTATAATAAAACATTAAAAAATAATGTCTAATCTTATACATAATCTCTTCCAAAATCATGCATGTAAATAAATATATACGGCTATAAATATATAAATATTTTACCAATCTTCACTTCATATCAATTTGATTGAAGAGATGGAGTTTTATCTAGACGAAGAATATCATGTCCCACTTTCTTTGATGCTTTATGGTTCTGCTATTGTAAGTTTTAGTGTTTTACTACTTTATTCATCCACTATTATGCATATATGTGAATATATGATCTACATACGAACATTTATATATGTATATATGCATAGTGAAGGGATCAAGTGAGAACAACATTTATGGTGAGAACCGTGAGAACCATTAAAAATCCATCTCTAAGGGCTTTGCCCTTAGAGTTAAGGGCTATGCACGTACCGTATACAACCGCTACCATCTCTTGGATCGCCGCCCATCAAATCCATACCATTCTCATATGCGTCCGGTGACAACCCCTTTAGAACGGATGAGGGCAACACCCGTACCGTATCCATACGTTTTCTTAACACGTAACCATATGATTTTTTACAAAAAAATTTTTTTTTTTTTTGGAATGGGTTTTTGTTAAAAGAAAATAAAAAACAAAAAAAAGTTTCAAAAAATGAAAAATAAAAATTAAAAAAATAAAAAACCACACAAAAAATGAGAAAGAGAGAAGAAAACTAGTGGTTCTCACGGTTCTCTCCATATATGTTGTTCTCACGTTAACCCTACCCTATATGCATATTTAACATGAAACTTCATGATCATGGCAATCTTAGTCCATATTTACAAAATTTGTTGTGAGGTTTTATGAGTTTTTCAGTATTTTTTGTTCTAATATTGTACTACACTTTTTTTTTTCTTTTTGTCAATATTGTTTTTTAAGTTTTTTACTTTATTTATTATGTTTTTTTTTGGTGTTAGCTTAAGATCATCATCTTCTTGAGTTAATTTGTCATTCAAATCGCAATTACGTACATCATATAAACTTTAATGTTTTTATCCAGGAAGTTTTGTTAATTGCGAAATTGTTTCAAATACATTATGTCACACATAACCAAGCTTTTTAACAATTAAATAAAAACTATATCTTACAAAATTATAAAAAAGAAATCCTAAACTTCAATGGCAATTATTTTTAGGCAAAAATATAAAAAGATCTATAAAAAATAGTTTTTGATTATTAGGCATATTTCTTTTTAACAACGATTATTATGCATATTTACTATCAAAACCCTTTTTTAACTAAAACCATAACCGCAATACA
>CM067171.1:95313797-95338797 GCA_034093135.1 Erigeron breviscapus | reverse complement strand
TGGAACAAATGTGATGCAGGGTAACTTAGGGTGGGCATATTTGCAGCTAAAGAACTTTGCAGCAGCAGAGGCTGTATACCGTAAAGCTCAAGAAATAGACCCTGATGCTAACAAAGCCTGCAACTTGTGCCTTTGCCTAATCAAACAAGGTCGATATGTAGAGGCTACCGCGGTTCTTGAAGATGTATTGCAAGGTAGACTTTTGGGGTCCAATGACCCCAAGTTAATGAACCGGACAAAGGAGCTGGTTCAGGAGTTAGAGCCATGGCAGGTGGCTCAGGTGCACCCTGGTTCTAGCCAGGGGCTAGTAACTTTGGAGGATGCTTTCATCGAGGGGCTTGACCAGTTGATAAACCAGTGGACTCCGTTAAGAACAAGAAGATTGCCTGTATTCGAAGAGATATCAACATATAGAGATCAACTAGCCTGTTGATCTACTTTGTTGGTGTGCTTATGAGCCAAAAACTCAATTGTTGTTGAGATGAATAGGCCTGTATCTACCAATAACCGACCCTTGTAACATAAGGGTTATGCGTATACTAAATGCAAACTATTAAGGGGAGTGAGCGAATATTGTATGATTGAACTATTCCCTCTTTTATGGTAGTGTGTAAAGAACCTAATTATAGCTTATATACTATAGATTGACCATCAGCTGAACCAGTAAATATGACATGAAATTGAAGATCAGCTTCCCCTGCCATTTTTGCCTAATTCATGTGTCCGGGTCAAGCCTTAGTTTATGGTTCTTATATCTTTGAAAATAGAGCGATGCAAATATGCAATACACTCGAGCTAATTAGAAGATGGAGGTGCAACATCAGCTTGTGATCTGCAATCGGTATTGGTAACTGGTAAGTGTTCCTTGCAGCTTGTTTGCTCATTTGGTGATGATTTAACATTAAGTAGCCATAATAGACTTAAAAATTCACCCATATCTAAAAACCACAACTTTTGAAAATTCTCTTTTACTTGTAAACTAAAGATGAACATTGGTATTGTGTACATAGTATATTGGATTTGATCTAGTAATTGTCTGTAAGAAAGAAAATATACAAAACAAATATACATAATACAAGACAAGAAACTTCCTACGTCCTAAAGACAGGTAGGAGACAAAAAGGGCAACGAAAACAGAAGTAGCCATTGTAGAAGAAGACTACTATGATTAAGCATTGTAAGAAAGAGATCTTTCACCAGCACCTCAATTGATTGCAGATTGAGAGAATAACCACCAGAATCAACATGAGGATGATACCCGCGACTATCAGTTTAATCTTCATATTCTGAATCCACATCTTCCTTTTCATCTTGGTTCCTTGTTTTTTGAAATCATTTGCCTAAAAACAAGAAAATTCAATCAATTTGGGAAGTTTTTCATTACAAAACAAAGTAATTCGGTCTGATGTTAGTCAACTATTCGTTCTTGCAAGCACTGTCATGTAGCAAAAGAACATTATGCTTGACTGAAATTGGTTGGGGTCATATGGCTAAGTTTTTTAGACGTCTTGTAACAAGTTGGCTTAGGTTGACCTACAAACAGTATTACGAATGATGGCGAAGCCGAAGCTATAATATTATGAAGTTGAATGACTTAATACATTATGGTAAAGAAAGAAGATCAGTATACATGGTTACACAAACCTGATTGCGAAGGTTGTCAGTTTTATCGACCAATAGCTCAATCTTCTCTCCTCGATCGAGGACCTGCACACATGACCCATTTGGTTATATTTTGCATATGAATTTTGATCACCGGCAATCAATCATATGCATATATGTTAAAATTTCAGAACTGAAGTTTTGACTGTTGTTTTTGTTGTACATCAAAATGTGAATAACAGAGAAACAGATTTACTAGAATTTTAAGAGATTTTTGATCAAAAAATACCTTCTCAATATTATCCATCATAACTCCCTTAACTTCATCAACCTGCGCTTTCACCTTAGCTATCTTGTCGATTTCTTCTGGATGAGCAACACAGTATTGCATCTGCTCCTTCATTTTTGGCCTAAAATCCATCAAATGTTAATAACACTCGTACCGTTTCACACACACAGAGATCTCAAATTGTGGATAGTTAGTAAGATACCCAAATGATTTGCTCAGGCTCTTAGCAGCAGCAGTTGAAGCTTTGCCTCCCCCGTATTTCTTCATAAAATCATCCTTGACACGTTCCAAGAAGGCAATGGGAAGTTGCCTGCCAGCAGACTCGATTGCAACAACACAGAACGCTGCAGCAGCCAACAGAAAAGACCTAAATGCATCTTTCACTCAAAAAATATGCAGCACGTTCCAATTTAGTAATTTAGTGATTATTTGATATAAGCAACTTTGATGTGGTTACAAGGAATGCATTGTTGAGACCTTTACTACAAAAAAAGGCTTGGAAAGATGATAAAACTAAATTTATCTTTTTACAGTTAAATCATAGTAATTATCCAAATTAGCAATAGAATCTTAGGTTAAGAATTAACATAACCATCTTACTAAAATTCATTCTATGTACCCTATCGAATTTAAGAGGTTTTGTGCGGGTTCTATAGATAAACCTACAACATTCTCCATCCATAATTCTGAATTCATCGATATGTCGTTTAGACTCTATAACGGAAACATCATTTGGTACGCGATTATCAAAGACAAATAATTCTATCATGGAAAAGCTAATGATATGGCCTGCTGGCTTCATTTGCCACCAAATAATAGGTTTCTAAACAACGACATGATATGAACTTCAATCAACGATAACAGAAAAGGGATATTGTCTCTCGAGGTTACCCAATTATACAACCCAAGATTCATGTAACATATGTTGTTTATACCAAAATCCGGCAAAAAAACATGTCGAATGAATGTCATTAACATTTGTAAGACATTTTTTCCATCCTACATTTGTTTTGCTGGACTTGGTATAAACGAGACCACGAACATATGATAGTCTTAAATATATGGGTGCCGTTTCGATTAGATTGTAATCAACACAAAATGCAACATAATCAAAAGAAAAAATAACTCACTATATCCATTATCAATGAGGTAATTGAACGTATGTCCATCACAATTATACGTAAACCGATTGTTATCAGCAGGAAGTTTTTGAAGACATTGGCTAGCAACAGACGTAAAATTTCCCTTGAACTCTGTATATTCGGCTAGGATCACCGTGCCTCTAGCCACGAAGCTGTAGATCAACGATTTTTGGCCCATTTCCTTTGCTCCTAATCCCCTATCTTCAATCGAAAATTTCAAAGTTTTTGATAACCAATATGTAGAAACATCCAATTGTTCAAATTATGGATAAATTGGTTGATCGTGCCTTCAGAAAAATCAAATTCTTGTAGTTTATGTTGATTTTAAAACAATGTAGATTTTAATTAAAGTTTTTGAAAAATGAAGATGAAAGAAAGATCATTTTTGTGAATAGGAAAATGTTTGGTAGGATAAAAACCGTGGGAAATTCTGTTATCAAATTTTATAAATTGTAATTTAATGGTTATTGTATTAAGATAAAAAAAATGAAATTTGATACGCGGGTTGTTTTGAATTTCTAAAGTTCACCCCAGCTGGTCAGAGGCACTCCCGGTTTTACTCAAGGTCTTAAGTTCGATCCTTAGGGATGACAAAACCTTGGGGTTTTTCCCTCTGAATACTTGTAACGACTCATGGTCAACATCTCGTTGTCTAGGGTACGTGCAAGGCTTCACCATTATACGAGTGAGGTTTTCCCGATGTCGTATACCGACTGAATGTTCGGAAAAAACATATTAAATTTAATTAAGGAACTTAACATGATTTGTACTTTTTGTCCCTAAAGTGAAAAAATAGCAAAAAAAAATTCATGAACTTGATACTTTTTTCGCTTTTGGTCACCGCGCCTAAATGTGTTAGGTTTTCGCCGTTAAGGTTGCCTACGTTCGTTAATTTTTTTCACTTTTCGTCCTTTCCATTTTTTTCACATTTTGCCATTTTCACTTTATTTTTATTGTTCTTATACGTTAATTTTATTATTGTTACATGTTTTTATAGCTTTTTTTTAAATATGGATTCGAATATTAAACATAACTGTATTTGTATTAAACTCATACTATTATGTATTGTTTGTATCCAACATTTTATGGTGTAAAAACTATGTCTGCAGCAACTCATAGGTACAATTGCTAGTTACTTACGGAAGAAGTTACCATTAAATCTTTGAGATAAACATTCTATACTATGCAACTATTTATGAAATTAATACCATATTTCATACATCGCATATGAATAAACATTTTTTGTTGTATTTTTTGTATAAATTCTAAAATATCTCTCTATATAACTAAGAGAGGATAGTTTTTTGCTTAGTTGGCAATTATGAGAGAATAACATGTAGGATTTTCCATTATGTGTCATTTTTCCATTAATTTTCTAATTTTAAGCATTCCATGTCATTTAAATTATTCCTAATCATTTATCCTAATCATCATTTTTATTGACAAATTGTTCCCAAAACTATTACTAATATTAATTAATTAATTTAAAGTCTTCAAAGTATACGTATATCTACTAGATTTTAGTCTTTTAGATAATTACTAACATTAATTAATTTAAGATTTTCAAAATATACGTACATATTAATTTGACATTTCCAAAGTATACATATACATAATAAAATTTTAAAATATCTCTATATAACTAAGAGAGAATATGTTTTTTCTTATGTGACATTTTTAGTTTTTTGTCACATTGGATTTTTAGTTAGTTGTCATTTTTCCATTTAATTTGTTATATTTATGATCTTAATCATCAATTTTAATCCTAATCATCAATCATAATTTTAATCATTAATAATTATTTTTCTATTTTCTTTATGAGTACAAAAATATTTATATACATTATACTGTGTTTTTTATTAATTCAATGATACTTATCTTTTTTCAAATGAGATTGTTTATTTTTCTGAAAGTATTTATTATATTATATTTAAGAAATATATATCATAAAAACGATTTTCATGATTTATAAATATTTATGTTTCATTAGTCATGCTTTAACATATTTGACGTATCATATATTCATAAACTATAATTTTATTGTTTGCATTATTCGTAATCCGACAGTTTTTTATATTATCATTAATTTTGAATAATGATTTAACTATCAGTTATTGTATTTTTTGTTTATGTTATAAGTTAGCCCCGCACTAGTGATTATATATAATAGTAATCTTACTATTTATCAAATATTCAATTTTTTATCCACCAATCAACCAATAATAATAAATACATTAAATGAAATTTACATCATCATTATATATATTTATAAGTGGGTATGTGGCTGTTAGACATCCAAGCTTGAGTGTAAAACCCCTCACATACTAATTTTATAATATTTATATAAATGATTGGACCCCATGTTTTTATGGATTAAAATATAAGATGTGAGGGTTCTACACCAAGTATGTATCTAACAACCACATATTCTTATTCCTCATATATATAGGGAAAAATGAGTGTGAGGTTGTCACACACCTAACTTAGGTGAAAAACCCTCACATACTATTTTTAAATATTTTTTGAATAATTAATAAATGATGGGCCTCCATGATTTTTATGAAATAAAAAAACAAGATGTGAGGGGTTTTTCACCAACTTTGGGTGTGAGACAACCCCACCTTCACTTTCCCTATATATAAATATATATACGGAAAAATGAATATAAAGTTGTCTGATACTTAAACTTAGGTGTAGAACACCTCGTATACAATTTATATAATATTTTATTTGTGTATGAACAAAGGATAAGCCTCCGTGATTTTTATGGATTTAAAAATCAGTATATATATATGAACAAAGGATTATCCTTCATGATTTCCACAAGTCAAATCATTCAAGAGCTAGTTTCTTTAATCAAATATAAGTGATGAAGAACATTTCCATTTTGGCTATCTTTTTTCTTGCAAATATAATGACTTCCTATGGTAATTATCATATTTGTTTATAATTTTTATTATTCTAATCTAACAATAATTAAAATTTATTTTTTTTTTTTTTTTTTTTTTTTTTTTTTTTTTTTTTTTTTTTTTTTTTTTTTTTTTTTTCTTCCTATTTTTTTTTTTTTTTTTTTTTTTTTTTTTTCACTTCACTTTTTTTTTTTTTTTTTTTTTTTTTTTTTTTTTTTTTTTTTTTTTTTTTTTTTTTTTTTTTTTTTTTTTTTTTTTTTTTTTTTTTTTTTTTTTTTTTTTTTTTTTTTTTTTTTTTTTTTTTTTTTTTTTTTTTTTTTTTTTTTTTTTTTTTTTTTTTTTTTTTTTTTTTTTTTTTTTTTTTTTTTTTTTTTTTTTTTTTTTTTTTTTTTTTTTTTTTTTTTTTTTTTTTTTTTTTTTTTTTTTTTTTTTTTTTTTTTTTTTTTTTTTTTTTTTTTTTTTTTTTTTTTTTTTTTTTTTTTTTTTTTTTTTTTTTTTTTTTTTTTTTTTTTTTTTTTTTTTTTTTTTTTTTTTTTTTTTTTTTTTTTTTTTTTTTTTTTTTTTTTTTTTTTTTTTTTTTTTTTTTTTTTTTTTTTTTTTTTTTTTTTTTTTTTTTTTTTTTTTTTTTTTTTTTTTTTTTTTTTTTTTTTTTTTTTTTTTTTTTTTTTTTTTTTTTTTTTTTTTTTTTTTTTTTTTTTTTTTTTTTTTTTTTTTTTTTTTTTTTTTTTTTTTTTTTTTTTTTTTTTTTTTTTTTTTTTTTTTTTTTTTTTTTTTTTTTTTTTTTTTTTTTTTTTTTTTTTTTTTTTTTTTTTTTTTTTTTTTTTTTTTTTTTTTTTTTTTTTTTTTTTTTTTTTTTTTTTTTTTTTTTTTTTTTTTTTTTTTTTTTTTTTTTTTTTTTTTTTTTTTTTTTTTTTTTTTTTTTTTTTTTTTTTTTTTTTTTTTTTTTTTTTTTTTTTTTTTTTTTTTTTTTTTTTTTTTTTTTTTTTTTTTTTTTTTTTTTTTTTTTTTTTTTTTTTTTTTTTTTTTTTTTTTTTTTTTTTTTTTTTTTTTTTTTTTTTTTTTTTTTTTTTTTTTTTTTTTTTTTTTTTTTTTTTTTTTTTTTTTTTTTTTTTTTTTTTTTTTTTTTTTTTTTTTTTTTTTTTTTTTTTTTTTTTTTTTTTTTTTTTTTTTTTTTTTTTTTTTTTTTTTTTTTTTTTTTTTTTTTTTTTTTTTTTTTTTTTTTTTTTTTTTTTTTTTTTTTTTTTTTTTTTTTTTTTTTTTTTTTTTTTTTTTTTTTTTTTTTTTTTTTTTTTTTTTTTTTTTTTTTTTTTTTTTTTTTTTTTTTTTTTTTTTTTTTTTTTTTTTTTTTTTTTTTTTTTTTTTTTTTTTTTTTTTTTTTTTTTTTTTTTTTTTTTTTTTTTTTTTTTTTTTTTTTTTTTTTTTTTTTTTTTTTTTTTTTTTTTTTTTTTTTTTTTTTTTTTTTTTTTTTTTTTTTTTTTTTTTTTTTTTTTTTTTTTTTTTTTTTTTTTTTTTTTTTTTTTTTTTTTTTTTTTTTTTTTTTTTTTTTTTTTTTTTTTTTTTTTTTTTTTTTTTTTTTTTTTTTTTTTTTTTTTTTTTTTTTTTTTTTTTTTTTTTTTTAAATTTTTAATGAGTATCGAGTTAGCTCTAAAGTATTTAATGACATTAGAATTTTATTAGTCACTATTTGTAATGAAATTAACATGAAACTGTCAATGGGTTGATAGCCCAATGGTATCCCAGACCTCCAATGAAGGCTTGTTCCTTGGGCAACCAGGGTTCAAATCCAAGGGGGCGCATGTTTTACCCCAAATGGCATTTAATGCCGTAGATGTCGTGCCGTTTGGCGATCTATCCGGGGGTTTTCCCTGTGAACTACCGCGATGGCATCCTGCCCGGTGGGTGTAGAGACCACATATGGGGTGAATAAGCTCTGACCAAAAAACTAACGTTCAGAAGAAAAAAAACATGAAACTATTTTTTTTTTTGTCTTTTCTTTTTTTTAATTCTAAAGCTTCCAGATATATTTTTTCTTTAATTTAAAAAGATAAAAAAAACTTCATTTTTACTATTAAATATCTTAATCTCATCTAATTTTAAATAGTGATGTATTTTCCCGTTGGAATTTCTTCAATTTTATTTATGTAAATCATGGTCTTGCTAACTTATATCGATGGATTACATTTAGTTTTATACAAAAACTCTTGGTTCATCATATTAAGAGTTCATGTAAATCCATAAAACTTTATTTGTCATTTAAGGCTTCGGTTAGTTGTTAATTCGTTTATATTTGAATGTTGCAGAATGGGTTTTTAATAAGATATTGAATGTCTTCCATGTAATTTTAATTTATTTATTGTCATATTATCATAATCTCTTATTAGACATGATTCTAATAATTATATACTTTATTGAAGGGTTATTTAAGAACCCCTGAATAAAATAAAACGCGAAAATTAATCCTGGCTCTTGATATTGATAAATCATAAATTTCATCTAATTCATTTAAAAAGCTTTATCTCAAAAATCGTACGTCGCTAGACTAAAAAATGGGTAGTTTTAAAAATTCATACTCTTTCATTAGAGTTGCGACTCAATATATTTTTTGCGGCTTTTTAATTTTCAATAGCCATTGGAGATAGCCTAATCTTCAAGCCCACCCGTCTTTGAATTCAATTTTGAGTATAAATCATGAACTTTTTAGTTCTATAAATGATGAACCGTGTGACAACATCACTTTGTGGACATTTGTGATATAGTTGAAATCATCTCTCATTTGTAGTTAAAAACCATTTTTTCTTCTTAAATAAGAATGCTAGCCTTCATCTAATATATTTTTTAGAAAAGGGATATATTTTGACCATTGAAGTTGTGTTAGATGGACTGAGAAATTTATCTTCATCTAACTAAAATGTTTGGGGTAGGTTATAGAAGATGTCATTTTTATAAATTTAACCTGAAGGAAGTTAAAATATCATTTAGTAATTTTTTTAAAAAAAAGAAGATAACAAACACATCTAAGGGGTATAATTAAAAGTAGCTTTTCATCTAATGGTTATGGGTCTTTCAAAAATGATTGATTTATTTTCTTTTCAATTAAGTTAAAAGTTAAAATAATGAATAGGATAAATGACTCAATGAGCAACCATATTTTTTGAGACGTGACTTAATGATTAAGTTTGATCATGTAGTTTATCTTTTTTGTTTTTTATTTATATGTCATATACATAATTTATTATAAACTAAAATTCAACTACATAGATTTAAAAATATAGTTATGCCGAAGTTATATATTAACAGTGTTCTAAATAACGATCGATCGTTATATCGGCGTTATAACGGGTAACAGAAGTCCCCCGTTACGTTAAAGAGCTTGTAGGGTAGATCCGAAGGTTTGAGTTAACTGTCAAATAACGGTCAAATAACGAGATTTGACGGTCAAATAACGGGATTTGGCTGTCAAATTACGGATTTAACAGAGCTTAACGATCAAATAATGGTCAAAAGATATCACTTTTGACTAATTTTGTTCGGATATTGCTAATATATAGATTTTTTAAATAAATTCCTTTATATTTTATAGTCACCGTTATAACGTTGTTATATCTCCACGAAATCAGATTAAACCTTAAAGGTGGTTTACTGCCGAGTGACCGACAAACGTTATTTACAACCTTCTATATTAATGGAAAAAAATATATATATCTTCATTTTGATAGTTTTTTAATATTTTTTATGAAATAGATGTTGTCATGTGTTATTGATCTTATTGTTATCCAATAAAGTTATATATTTTATTTTACCTGCGGTACAAAATTAAAGTTTTATTAGTTTTTATCTGATTATTTTATTTAAGAATATTTTATAAGGGTTTTTACTTATTATATACCATGTCAAAGTTTTTGTGCAACACACATACGATCATTTGCAAATCATCCGTGAATTTTGACCCGTTGACTTTAAGTGTAATATGACTAACAAAATAAGTTAATGCACTATTCGGGTCATTTTGGTGGTTTTAATTGGTAATGTGATAGTCGTTGGGTCGTTTAGTTGATTTCATGTCTATGTGTTGATTTGGGTTGATAATACGTTTCGTTTGGCGTTTAAATGTGTTTTGTTAAGTAAATTTGCTTAAAAGGTGGAATGGGTCGTACCCGACCCGGCAGCCCATTTGGACCTTATCCTCCCCTTTTTGCTTTCTATCTATCTATCTTACTCTCTTTTCTCTCTATCCTCTCTAGTAAAAGAACCCCCATCTAGTTTCCATTTTCTTCCATCTAAATTGTGTTTTGGAATTGCTATAATACAAGAATCGTAATCGTCATCTTCTTATTGTCGCCATCTTTGAAGAATCAAAGGCCTAGTTCTAACATTTCACCCATTTTGACCTAAAATCGGGTTTGAGCGCTAGAAAGAGTTTTGGTAAGTCTAATTCATCCCATTTACACCTACTTATGTTTGGTTATGCATTTCTAGTCATCTTGAACAATTGCAAGTCTTGAATCGAGTCAAAAGACGATTTAGGTCAAAAGCTAGGGTTTCGTTAGGGTTGAAATGATTTGGTATGATTTTGATGCCGTGGAATGGAATCTAGGTGTGGGTTATGTGTAGTTATGTTAAAACATGTTTGTTTAAGCTTCAAAATGAGTCTTGGATCATCGCTTGACGATTTGGGGGTCAAAAATGGGGTTTGGGTGAAGTTGGATCGCATTTTGTACTCAAAAATCTCCAGGTCTGAGCCCAGTCGCGCCGCGAGCTCCTGCTCCTCGCGCCGCGAGTCCATGTCCAGTCGAGGTCAGTGAATTTTCTCGCGTCCAGCCTCGCGCCGCGAGCCTTCCTGCTCCTCGCGCCGCGAGCTCCTTCTCCTCGCGCCGCGAGTTTCACCTGTTTTGCACATCAGTTTTCAAACGTTAATAACTTTTGATCCGTAAGTCCAAATAAGTCGTATGACCTATCGTTGGAATCGTGAGAGAGTCTACTTTCTTATTGTAACATTCATTTCGTATGAAACTTCTTCATTTCTAAAAATGTCGAGTCTAATGCGCATTGTTCATACTCGTGTAATGTTAGGAAGTAATTGTGGGTTCGTGACTCGACCTAAACCTAAGGAACCAACTTATTTATGATTATAAAGTTGACATTATGTTACATGACATGCTTTGATAGGTTGTGGACGCGTGGAGCCTTATACTCGCTATTAATCTTTATTAATTTGATTTAAGCTTCTTTGCCGATCAAGGTGAGTTTCGTATCTCCCTACTCGCTTGGATTCGGGCTGAAAAGTGTAAACCTGGCGTTGCTTACTTGTATTTATTGGTGCTTTACTTGTTTGACTTGATTGTTGGATTGATGTGGCGTTCATTTCGTTTGTTTGACTTGGTTTATGTTTTAGTTAAGTATTACTTATACTTTAGGATAGACGTACATACATGGAAGTCGGTTATGCCTTCATTGGGTTTTAGATGTGGTGGGAAGGCTGCGGGTGACCCTATACATAAGCATCTGGGACTTGAAGAAAGTAGAATCCTCTGAAGTATATGTACGTATAGTTGGTTTATATATTGTGATTGTGGCTTATGTTTTGTCGATTATTGATCGTTGACTTATGGTTGTCGTATTTTGATTGTTGGGTTATGTTTGAGGAATATTGATTGGTGGCAGGTTCATTGTACATTGATTGTTGGTTCCTGAGTATGCATTTACATTTGTTTGTAAGCATTGCATACATTACTGTTGGACCCTCGGCAGGGGATTTGCCGGCATCCTGGTGCATAGATGTATGCACCCATTTTGGATGTAGTCATGACCCCGAGTATATAGACATATATATCTCGATGATTTTGAGATACAGCCTTGTTCATGTTGATGACAGAAGGGTATCGTTGCATTGGTGACCGGCGTTCACGCATAGGATAGGCATGTTTGCTTATTCATTCATTTGGCACATACATTGTTACATACATCATTTGTGCATCCTCATTACTCTCTCATTTCGCTTGGGTAATCCTGTTGCTGGACGGTATTGTGTTGCTTAGAGGCTCGCTGTATGTCATGCCTAGCCTCTATTCGTATATTGTGTTTATTGTTGACGGTTCTTTATGGACCATTGCTACGAACTCACCAACCTTGTGTTGACTATGCTTAGTACACTTTTCAGGTAATCAGGTACTCCCAGGACGTGGAGTTTAGTTGCTTGCTTGCTGTCTAACCCGGACTGGACCTCATGGATCAAGGATTCATTAGCCTGTCTTTTGCATTATACTTAGGAATTGTTCGCCATCTTTGGATGTTGCTATGTAACTTTGATGACTATTTGCTCCTGTCGTATTCTGTTATCTATTGTGCTTTGAATGGATTCACCGAATTCTTAATTGCATTTAGTTGTTCTATTGTAATTCCACCGGGTGCTGTATGATTTCCGTGACATTTTGAGCTCCGGCTTGGGGTGTTACAGAATGGTGGCCCATGCGTGGTCGTAGAGAATTAGGCGGTTTGACCTAGACTACGGCTTAAGTTAAAACTCTTCATATAGCATGCATGGTTAGGAAATTCGTGTGCAATATGAATTTTGTGAATCCCCGTGTGAGTTCGTAGTTAAGACCATTTGTGTGATAGCTTGAATTCAACGTGATGAATATGGTTACTATGATTGTTGTTGTTATTTGTTGAAGCTAATGTGATGATTTAGGGCAAAATGATGGGATGCCATTAACTTAGTATAATATTGTGGCAACCCTAAAAGAACCCGATCAACTCTTTTATGGTTACCCGATATGATAGCAAGTTCATGACATCGTGGATTGCGCACGTGTGGCTTAAAGTATAATAAGGAACCGATATGCTTAATGGAAGTTGATTGGGTGGAAGGTTAGCCGTTGGTACACCTTGTATACATACCCGGTCAATAACTAGGGAGCATATCGAATTCGGATTATACTTTGAATCATTCGTGTTAGTTGTTTAATTACATGATGAAATGAACATGATAACTCGAATTAATGATGATGTATTGTAATAAATTCAACTTGATGTCATAATATGTAAAAACCCCTTATGATTCTAACACTGTTGCCTTAGCATAATATTACGTAATGAGTATGTGGTATCGGTACGAGAGCATTGACTACTTGTGTGACTAACATGTGAGCATTTGAGACTAACTTTCGGGTCAACGTGTCGCTTGTTTTATAGAAATGGAAAGACCAAGAAGAGTCCGAACAAACTATAGGACTGAAGAAGAGGAGCCTCAACCGGAAGCTCAACCGGAAGTACAGGGAGGTAGAGGCCGTGGTAGAGGCCGTGGTAGAGGTCGTGGTAGGGGCCGTGGTAGGGGTCGCGGTGAAGTTCCTGAGCCAAACTTGGCTGAGGTAATTGCTCAGACGGTTGCTGGCATCATGCCAACCATCATTGCTCAAGTCACGGCAAGTCTTGGGCAAAATATTGGGCCTCAAAACAACGAAGCCCCAGAAAACTTAAACAATGAAAATGATCAACCTCAAGCCGAAGAATATGAGGAAGAGGAACCGTTGGGAGTTAATATCGGGATGCCCATGAATAACCAATATGGTGGATACCGTCAAGGGTGTCTCTTTAAGGATTTTAAAAGTTGTGGGGCGCCGGAGTTTGATGGGAAGGGTGGTCCCACGGAATGCATAAGATGGTTTGAGGCAATAGAAGCAGTGATTGAAAGGAGTCATTGCACCTACGCTGACCGGATTCCCTATGCATCCGGCATGTTTAGGCATGACGCGTTGAGTTGGTGGAATCAGGAAATAACATTGGGACGGACTCAAAATTTGGAGTGGGTTGACTTCGTAAATAAAGTAAAAGCAAAGTTTTGTCCTCCCTACGAACTACAAAATTTAACCATTGAGTTTGCAAATCTCAATATGGAAGGAGCCGATTTTAAGGGCTACGTGAGACGATTCCAAGAGTTGTCTACTCTCATTCCTCACTTGGTGGGTACCGAGCCACAAGCCATCCAGAAATTTGTTTTAGGCTTGAATCCTCACGTCCGATCATATGTAAACTCCAATATGCCTACTTCTTTGGCAAACGCGGTTAACCAAGCCGGGAGTGTGACTGAAGACTTATTGAGAAGGGGCGTTTTGAGCAAATCCTCATCAACTAAGAGGAAGGAAGTGGGAGAGTCGAGCGGGGTAAGAAAAATGGGGAGGTTTGACCCCAAGAATGCAAATAGGGGTAGAATAATGGCGGCGGTGGAACCGGCTAGGAGGGCTTACACCGGGCCTCATCCTTTTTGTGGAAGATGCAACAAGCACCATCCCGCCACTACTCCATGTGAAGCGTGCTATAATTGCAACCAAGTTGGGCACGTATCCAGAAATTGTAGAGCTCCAAGAGCGGGCCCAATGAATGCGGCTCCTATTCGGGCCGTTCCTCCTCAAGGTAACCAAAGGAGAGGTGAATGTTTTGTGTGTGGTAGCCGTGACCACTACCGTGATAATTGTCCTCGATGGGTGGGACAACAAGTTCAAGTAGCCGTTCACCCCAATCAACTACAAATGGTTGGGCCTAATCAAAACCGGGGGCAACAAGGCCACCAAGTGCAACCACGCGGCCGAGCTTTTGCGGCCAATGTAAATGAAGCCCGAAATGATCCTAACGTTGTGGCAGGTACTTTTCTCCTTAATGGTCTCTATGCCACCGTTTTATTTGATTCCGGGGCCGATTATAGCCTCGTGTCTTCTAATTTTGTTCCTTTGATTGATGTGCATCCTTGTGCTCTAAACTATGTGCTTGACATTGAAATGGTAAACGGGTCACTAACTAGGATTAGCCAAATACTCCGTGATTGTGTCTTGACTTTAGAGGACGTCGACTTCTTCATCGATCTTATGCCTTTAGACATTGGTAGTTTTGATATTATAGTGGGTATGGATTGGTTGACGGCGGTGAATGCAACCATTGATTGTGGTGAAAGGGTTGTTAAAATACCTTTAGCTAGCGGTAACATTCTTAGAGTTCAAGGTGAAACCTCCGATTCTTCAACTTCTAAAGTCTTTAGTGCTACCGCCACAAGGGTAGAATTGAAGACCGTTCCTATTGTATGTGAATTCCCTGATGTTTTTCCGGATGACTTACCGGGATTACCTCCAACTCGTGCGCTTGATTTTCGTATTAGTCTTATTCCTGAAGCCGCGCCCGTAGCAAAAGCTCCTTATAGACTAGCTCTAACCGAAATGCAAGAGCTACAAACTCAACTCAAGGAACTCCAAGAGAAGGGTTTCATTCGCCCTAGTCAATCTCCTTGGGGTGCTCCTGTTCTATTTGTTAAAAAGAAAGACGGATCCTTCCGAATGTGTATTGATTATCGGGAATTGAACAAGCTCACCGTGAAGAACCGGTATCCCCTCCCTCGAATTGATGACTTGTTTGACCAACTTCAAGGAGCTAAGCACTTCTCAAAGATCGACCTTCGCTCGGGTTATCATCAACTCCGGGTACATGAAGATGACATTCCCAAGACGGCTTTCCGCACACGGTATGGCCATTTTGAATTCACCGTGATGCCATTTGGGTTGACTAATGCACCGGCGGTGTTCATGGACTTGATGAACCGGGTGTGTCAACCATATTTAGACAAGTCCGTTATTGTGTTCATTGATGACATACTTGTATACTCGAAGACGAAGGAGGAGCACGTTAAGCACTTGCGTGAGGTGCTTGAATTACTAAGGAAGGAGAAGTTGTACGCAAAATTTTCCAAGTGTGAGTTTTGGTTGGAAGAGGTCCACTTCCTTGGTCACGTAGTGAGCAAGGATGGTATTCATGTGGACCCAAGCAAGATTGAAGCGGTTAAGAATTGGAGAAGACCCGAAACGCCATCTGAGATCCGTCAATTCCTTGGATTGGCGGGTTACTATAGAAGATTCATTGAAAACTTCTCCCGTATTGCACAACCACTCACCCTCTTGACTCAAAAAGATAGAAACTTCGAATGGGGCGAAAGACAAGAGAACGCCTTCCAAACCCTTAAGGACATGTTATGTGATGCTCCTATTTTGACGCTACCGGATGGGATAGAAGATTTTGTGGTTTTTGTTTTTTTTTTTTTTTTTTTTTTTTTTTTTTTTTTTTTTTTTTTTTTTTTTTCTTATTTTTACCACTTAACTTATTTTTTTTTTTTTTTTTTTTTTTTTTTTTTTTTTTTTTTTTTTTTTTTTTTTTTTTTTTTTTTTTTTTTTTTTTTTTTTTTTTTTTTTTTTTTTTTTTTTTTTTTTTTTTTTTTTTTTTTTTTTTTTTTTTTTTTTTTTTTTTTTTTTTTTTTTTTTTTTTTTTTTTTTTTTTTTTTTTTTTTTTTTTTTTTTTTTTTTTTTTTTTTTTTTTTTTTTTTTTTTTTTTTTTTTTTTTTTTTTTTTTTTTTTTTTTTTTTTTTTTTTTTTTTTTTTTTTTTTTTTTTTTTTTTTTTTTTTTTTTTTTTTTTTTTTTTTTTTTTTTTTTTTTTTTTTTTTTTTTTTTTTTTTTTTTTTTTTTTTTTTTTTTTTTTTTTTTTTTTTTTTTTTTTTTTTTTTTTTTTTTTTTTTTTTTTTTTTTTTTTTTTTTTTTTTTTTTTTTTTTTTTTTTTTTTTTTTTTTTTTTTTTTTTTTTTTTTTTTTTTTTTTTTTTTTTTTTTTTTTTTTTTTTTTTTTTTTTTTTTTTTTTTTTTTTTTTTTTTTTTTTTTTTTTTTTTTTTTTTTTTTTTTTTTTTTTTTTTTTTTTTTTTTTTTTTTTTTTTTTTTTTTTTTTTTTTTTTTTTTTTTTTTTTTTTTTTTTTTTTTTTTTTTTTTTTTTTTTTTTTTTTTTTTTTTTTTTTTTTTTTTTTTTTTTTTTTTTTTTTTTTTTTTTTTTTTTTTTTTTTTTTTTTTTTTTTTTTTTTTTTTTTTTTTTTTTTTTTTTTTTTTTTTTTTTTTTTTTTTTTTTTTTTTTTTTTTTTTTTTTTTTTTTTTTTTTTTTTTTTTTTTTTTTTTTTTTTTTTTTTTTTTTTTTTTTTTTTTTTTTTTTTTTTTTTTTTTTTTTTTTTTTTTTTTTTTTTTTTTTTTTTTTTTTTTTTTTTTTTTTTTTTTTTTTTTTTTTTTTTTTTTTTTTTTTTTTTTTTTTTTTTTTTTTTTTTTTTTTTTTTTTTTTTTTTTTTTTTTTTTTTTTTTTTTTTTTTTTTTTTTTTTTTTTTTTTTTTTTTTTTTTTTTTTTTTTTTTTTTTTTTTTTTTTTTTTTTTTTTTTTTTTTTTTTTTTTTTTTTTTTTTTTTTTTTTTTTTTTTTTTTTTTTTTTTTTTTTTTTTAGGCATTACCTCTATGGTACCAAATGTGTGATTTATACCGATCACAAAAGTCTCCAACACATCTTTAACCAAAGTGAATTAAATATGAGGCAAAGGCGTTGGCTTGAACTTTTTAGTGATTACGATTGTGACATCCGTTATCACCCGGGCAAGGCAAATGTAGTAGCCGATGCCTTGAGCCGAAAAGAGAGAGTGAAGCCAAGACGGGCTAGAGCTATGAGCCTCACGGTAGGGCCAAGTATTCGTGATCGGATTATTGAAGCCCAAGATCCAAGCCACCCTACCGGAAAACTTTGGAAACGAAAACCTAGATGGCATGGAGCAACTATTTGACCGAAAGAATGATAACGGGCTTTACATGGTGGAAAGACTTTGGATTCCTATATTCGGCGATTTAAGAACGCTTATTATGAATGAAGCCCACCTATCACCTTATTCGGTCCATCCCGGTCGGATAAGATGTACTTTGACTTGAAGGAATTGTATTGGTGGCCGGGCATGAAGCGTGATGTGGCTAAGTATGTGAGTGAGTGCCTTACTTGCTTACAAGTTAAGGCCGACCACAAGAAGCCACCCGGATTGTTGGTACAACCGGTGATGCCCGAATGGAAGTGGGAGCACATTTCAATGGACTTCATCACCAAACTACCGAAGACGAGAAGCGGCCGAGACACGATTTGGGTGATAGTAGATCGGTTAACGAAATCGGCTCACTTTCTAGCCATTCGTGAAACCGATAAATTTGACACTTTAGCTCGTTTGTACATCAAGGAAATAATATCTAAGCATGGAGTGCCGGTTTCTATCATTTCCGATAGAGATGCCCGTTTCAAATCAAAATTTTGGGAAGCCTTCCAAAAAGCCATGGGAACTCGACTTGACATGAGCACGGCGTTTCACCCTCAAACGGATGGGCAAACCGAGAGAACCATTCAAACACTCGAAGATATGTTGAGGGCGTGTGCAATTGATTTTGGTGGAAGTTGGGAAGACCATTTGCCGTTAGTTGAGTTTTCATACAACAATAGCTACCACGCTACTATTCAAATGGCACCCTTTAAAGCATTGTATGGTAGAGTGTGCCGTTCTCCTTTAGCTTGGGCGGAAATTGGAGAGAGTCAACTTATCGGGCCAGAGATTGTGATTGAAACGACTAAGATAATATCTCAAATTAAGGAGAAGTTGCAATTGGCCCGTGAACGCCAAAAGAAGTATGCCGATGTGAGACGAAGACCGTTGGAGTTTGAAGTTGGTGAATTTGTACTTTTGAAAGTTTCACCTTGGAAAGGCGTTGTACGATTTGTGAAGCGGGGAAAACTTGCACCAAGGTATGTTGGTCCTTTCAAGATTCTTGAACGGGTTGGGAAAGTTGCTTATCGGCTAGAATTGCCTCAAGAGCTTAGTGGTGTGCATGATGTGTTCCATATTTGTAACTTACGCAAGTGTTTGGCGGATCCCACACATCATGTGCCTATGGACGAAATTAGGGTTGATTCAAACCTGAACTTTGTTGAAGAGCCGGTAGAGATCATGGACCGTCAAGAAAAGAAGCTCAAGAAAAAGCGCTACACGATTGTGAAGGTTAGATGGACCGGTAGACGTGGAGCCGAATACACTTGGGAGCTCGAGGATCACATGAAGTCTAAATATCCTCATTTATTTGTAAATTAGGGTTTTCGTGAATTTCGGGACGAAATTCTTTCAACGGGGGAATAATGTAACATCCGAGTATTTTGACCCGTTGACTTACGTGTAATATGACTAACAAATTAAATTAATAAAATTATTTGGGTCATTTTGGTGTTTAATTGGTAATGTGATAGTCGTTGGGTCGTTTAGTTGATTTCATGTCTATGTGTTGATTTGGGTTGATAATACGTTTCGTTTGGCGTTTAAATGTGTTTTGATAAGTAAATTTGCTTGAAAGGTGAAATGGGTCGACCCATGGGTCGTACCCGACCCGGCAGTCCATTTGGACCTCATCCTTTCTCCCCCCCCCTTTTTCTTTCTATCTATCTACCTTACTCTCTTTTCTCTCTATTCTCTCTGGCAAAGAAACCCCCCCATCTAGTTTTCATTTTTCTTCCATCTAAATTGTGTTTTGGAATTGCTATAATACAAGAATCGTAATCGTCATCTTCTTATTGTCGCCATCTTTGAAGAATCAAAGGCCTAGTTCTAACATTTCACCCATTTTGACCTAAAATCGGGTTTGAGCGCTAGAAAGAGTTTTGGTAAGTCTAATTCATCCCATTTACACCTACTTATGTTTGGTTATGCATTTCTAGTCATCTTGAACAATTGCAAGTCTTGAATCGAGTCAAAAGACGATTTAGGTCAAAAGCTAGGGTTTCGTTTAGGGTTGAAATGATTTGGTATGATTTTGATGCCGTGGAATGGAATCTAGGTGTGGGTTATGTGTAGTTATGTTAAAACATGTTTGTTTAAGCTTCAAAATGAGTCTTGGATCATCGCTTGACGATTTGGGGGTCGAAAATGGGGTTTGGGTGAAGTTGGATCGCATTTTGTACTCAAAAATCTCCAGGTCTGAGCCCAGTCGCGCCGCGAGCTCCTGCTCCTCGCGCCGCGAGTCCATGTCCAGTCGAGGTCAGTGAATTTTCTCGCGTCCAGCCTCGCGCCGCGAGCCTTCCTGCTCCTCGCGCCGCGAGCTCGTGCTCCTCGCGCCGCGAGTTTCATCTGTTTTGCGCGTCAGTTTTCAAACGTTAATAACTTTTGATCCGTAAGTCCAAATAAGTCGTATGACCTATCGTTGGAGTCGTGAGAGAGTCTACTTTCTTATTGTAACATTCATTTCGTATGAAACTTCTTTAATTTCAAAAATTGTCGAGTCAAAGTGTTATGCTTCACACTCGGTAATGTTAAGGAAGTAATTGTGGGTTCGTGACTCGACCTAAACCTAAGGAACCAACTTATTTATGATTATAAAGTTGACATTATGTTACATGACATGCTTTGATAGGTTGTGGACGCGTGGGGCCTTATACTCGCTATTAATCTCTTATTAATTTGATTTAAGCTTCTTTGCCGATCAAGGTGAGTTTCGTATCTCCCTACCCGCTTGGGATTCGGGCTGAAAAGTGTAAACCTGGCGTGCTTACTTGTATTTATTGGTGCTTTACTTGTTTGACTTGATTGTTGGATTGATGTGGCGTTCATTTCGTTTGTTTGACTTGGTTTATGTTTTAGTTAAGTATTACTTATACTTTAGGATAGACGTACATACATGGAAGTCGGTTATGCCTTCCTTGGGTTTTAGGTGTGGTGGGAAGGCTGCGGGTGACCCTATACATAAGCATCTGGGACTTGAAGAAAGTAGAATCCTCTGAAGTATATGTACGTATAGTTGGTATATATATATATGTGTTGTGATTGTGGCTTATGTTTTGTCGATTATTGATCGTTGACTTATGGTTGTCGTATTGATTGTTGGGTTATGTTTGAGGAATATTGATTGGTGGCACAGGTTCATTGTACATTGATTGTTGGTTCCTGAGTATGCATTTACATTTGTTTGTAAGCATTGCATACATTACTGTTGGACCCTCGGCAGGGGATTTGCCGGCATCCTGGTGCATAGATGTATGCACCCATTTGGATGTAGTCATGACCCCGAGTATATAGACATATATATCTCGATGATTTTGAGATACAGCCTTGTTCATGTTGATGACAGAAGGGTATCGTTGCATTGGTGACCGGCGTTCACGCATAGGATAGGCATGTTTGCTTATTCATTCATTTGGCACATACATTGTTACATACATCATTTGTGCATCCTCATTACTCTCTCATTTCGCTTGGGTAATCCTGTTGCTGGACGATATTGTGTTGCTTAGAGGCTCGCTGTATGTCATGCCTAGCCTCTATTTGTATATTGTGTTATTGTTGATGGTTCTTTATGGACCATTGCTACGAACTCACCAACCTTGTGTTGACTATGCTTAGTACACTTTTCAGGTAATCAGGTACTCCCAGGACGTGGAGTTTAGTTGCTTGCTTGCTGTCTAACCCGGAATTGGACCTCATGGATCAAGGATTCATTAGCCTGTCTTTTGCATTATACTTAGGAATTGTTCGCCATCTTTGGATGTTGCTATGTAAACGTTGATGACTATTTGCTCCTGTTGTATTATGTTATCTATTGTGTTTTGAATGGATTCACCGAATTCTTAATTGCATTTAGTTGTTCTATTGTAATTCCACCGGGTGCTGTATGATTTCCGTGACATTTTGAGCTACGGCTTGGGGTGTTACAGATCGGGATGCTCGATTTACTTCAAAATTTTGGAAGGGTGTTTGGTATGGAAAGTAGAATCAATGAGAATGGAAATATAACGGAAAATGAAGATAGTGGGAAAGAGAATGAATATATGGAAATAGAATATATTTCATCGTTTGGTACAAGCAGATAATGAATATAGAAAAATACAAAATTTTAAATATTTATTAAATTTAATACATATAACATCATAAACTATTTTTTTTTCATTCTCATTCATTCTCTACAATTTATAGAGAATGAAGGAAATGAAATTGATTCACTCTTCCTCATTATATTTCGTATTCTCCATTGTAACCAAACAAGGGAAGTCTTTCTCATTCTCTTTTCTCTCTTTCCATTCCATTGTATCAAACATTCTTCTTTTAATTTTATTTTACTTAATTATACAACATACAATATGTTAACGGAATATTTATCTTAATAAGCTACACAACTTACAATGAGTCATAAAATGACACCATATATTTATTTAACTTCGACCTCTTATTTGTCTTTTTGAATAGTTGAAGCAATATTATTAACTAAGTTTATCTTCATATTATCAATTATCAATTGAACAAGTATACACAAAAAAAACAATTTTATATTATAAAAATCAATTGTAAACTATATGTCTTAACACATCCATCATAAGTTTTAATATATTTTGTGTTGGGTTAATAATCTAGTTGTAAATTATATCTAATATACAGACTACGTTAATGGTCGTTGTGTGGATACATGAAATGAAGTTCCAAGTGAAGTAATTCAAGACTGCATGACGAAAACATTTCCAATGTTTTGTTTCAGGAATGGGATAAGGCTGCTATAGAAAAATGCAAAAACGCTTTTGTTTGTAAATGTTACAAGGATTGTTGAAATTAAAACTAAGAATGCTTGAGAGTTATGACTATAAACTTCGAATAAGTCATAACATATATAAAACATTTATTAAAATAAATGTTTTCATTGTTCATATTAGATACTTATATGTACCTTCTTGGTAGGTTTTATATGAAAAATGATCTGATTTGGTGAAACCAACTAAGAAAACCCAAAGCATCTATATTACAAATGTAAATTTTATTCATCAAACTCGCCAACTCACACAATAGATGAGTGGCCAACATATACAAGTATACAGTTACATATGTACATTGAAAGAAGCCCAATCGTTCCAACTAATAGACCTATAACTCGATCTATTTTTATACCACAAATAACTGGTAGTCTTGATTTCGTGGATGATCTTCTCAACATTTACCCCAACGTCCTGAAATTTTTTCTCGTTTCTCGCCTTCCACGCGCACCAGCATGTGATATATACGATACCTTTGAAAACTTTTCTTGTTTGTCTCCCTAGGCCCAGAAACTTATCTAGTTGAAAGATAGCAGCAACCGAGAACAGGAAGATAGGTGCCACTTTACACCAACTGCTTATTCTTTGCCAAATTTCCACTGCCACCTCACAAGAACAAATGATATGTTCAATCGTTTCTTCCCCTGCATGATATAACTCGCACTCCATACTTCCAAAACTGCAGTTTCTTGCCTTCAACGCCGCCATGGTTGGAATTCTATCCATCGAGACTCTCCACATGAACAAGTTGCATTTTCTCGCCACATAAAGCATCTATATTACATAATTTCTAATTTACAAAAAAAAAAAACTAACGACAAAACAACTATTCTGTGTGCCCTCGTTTCATATTGATAGAGGTTTTATGTGATGGCGGATTAGAACTGGGTCAACAAGATCAGAAATCATGATTATATTATAGAATAAATATCTATTACGAGAGATATTATTCCCATCTATTTTCTTAATTTGCACTATTTATCCCCATTTTCATTTAAGTTTCACCTATTAGCTGTTAGTATGTGATCACGTAAAAATGAACGTTTGTCCGGAAATGATTTAAGCCTACGGGGTCACACGCTCGACACTTAGAATGTATTAATATGTATATATTGTATCTACATATTTATAATCACCAAATTGAGAGAAATGATAATTGGACATTATTAACTAGATATGTTAATTAGAATTATTTATTAATTAATAAATATGTATTAATTATTAAATATTAATTAATAATTAATGTAATTATTAATTAAACCTAGTCCAAGTCAAAAGAGGTTAGCTTGAAGGTTAAGTTATTAGGATATATTTATACCCTATATATATCCTAATAATTAACCCTAACAAAATAACTCAAAATATATTATATCTCTCTCGATCGAACGAAAACGAAAAACCAATATTATTGTTCCAATTCGTGGAACACATATATCAATAATAAAATAACACTTACTTTGCATTAATTGTGGAGTAACTTTGTTAGACAGAAAGATTGGTTTTGGTTTCTTATCGTGTTCGACAAATCCAATATTATAGCAAACTATGAGTTTTGGCTTTTGGTGATTCAAGATCTAGCAATCTTCGGGTATTGTTTGACGTGTCGTGTGTGCGATCGTAGAGAGGTTTTATTTTAAACCTTATTATAAAGTTTCTTACTTTATCATCTACAATTAAAGGTACATGTTTTCTTCCTTGGTTAATTAATTAGTTGCATAGTTTAATCTTCCGCTGCGTGCTTTGTGATTTAATTTGATAATTTGTTATATAACCCAACATAACTTCACATGAGGCATTATTAGAGTTATTATGTTGTGCTTCTTATAATGAATTGTATAAGTTATTATTTTTCAATTTTCATATTAATAGATATATATCTATGTTTTTTTTTAGAACTGCAAAAATTATGTATTATGATAGGTGAACTAGCAAATCACTAGTTGTCAAAAAGTACAAGTACAATTACAAGAATAGTCTAGAATCGAACCAAATACAACTAACTTCAGACTCGTCCCGAGACATTAACTGCGAGGCCCGTTGCAAAGAATGGGGATGATCATTAACAAATCATCCAACGTCCAAAGGATTCGCGCACCAATCGCTCCAAACATAAGAGTGCTTCTTGTCGCGACTGGAGATCCATAGAAAGGAGAGAGAGACAATGGAAAAGAAATTATCGTTGATATCAAAATGACTACCATTGTGGAGAGAATTGTTTCTTTCCTTCCAATTATGCCACCACCAGCTTCCCATAATAGCTTCGAGAACACCGCGATTGACCTTTGAAATCGGCAATGCTTTGTACCAGGTGACTAAATCATCAGGATTACCTGCTGGAATTGTGAGATGAAGCCATTGGTTGAGCTTTTGTCTAGTCCCACACAAACATGTTGTCACATAGGTTGCATCCAACATAATGAATATCCATCCCTCGTCCAAAAAGATTGACGTGCATAGGTAATCCATTTCGGAGAAGTCGCCACACAAATAGATTAACCTTTTTTTTCAATTTTAACATAATTCTTTTCACCCGAGTTTTACCCCCAACACGCGTTTAGTCTAAAATCGTCTCATACTCTCATTGTGATCGATACTGTTCATCTCTATACACTTGTTCTTCGTGATCTTTTTCGTGAT